>CM054123.1:112507805-113707805 GCA_028751855.1 Ambrosia trifida | reverse complement strand
TTACTGTGAAGGATCTCCAGACCAGGAAACCTATCCTACGGTGCAATAGCTCGGGGGATCTTTACACACTCAGTCCGTCCAACATCACCAACCTCACCACCGTCTATACCTATGCAGCCCTCACTCAAGACATTTGGCATCAACGGCTCGGTCACCCTGGACCAGCTATTTTGCAAAGTTTAAAATCTTCTAATTTTATTTCTTGTGGTACTTTGAATAATAAAACCTGCAGTGCTTGTATTTTTGGAAAACACACTATACTTCCATTTACTAATTCTAATACAAGTACATTTATACCATTTGATTTTGTACATAGTGATGTTTGGACATCCCCAGTTATTTCCAACGGGCGACATCGTTATTACGTCCTATTTTTGGATGATTACACCAACTTTCTTTGGACCTACCCAATCACCAATAAATCTAATGTGTTTGCCATGTTTACCAAATTTTATAATTTTGTCCACACCCAATTTAACACTAAAATAAAACAACTTCAATGTGATAACGTGTGACATCCGTCACCTTTCGTATTTATTTTTAATATAACATTTCGTATTTAAAAGTTTTCAATAAAACGTCGCTTTTTTATCATTCTTATACGTTTTAAAAAAATATTTTGGGGTACTTTTGAACTCGTGTAATCATACTAACAACATAAAATAACATTACATGTGTAAAATAATTATAAAAAAAATAATCGCGTGGACCGGGACTCGAACCCGCGTCCACAGCCGGCTAGCCATAACAACTCCTATATCCAAACCAACTGGGCTACAGCCCGTGTTGTGTTTTTATCCAACTCAATCGAATAAAACACCTCCTAAACTCAATCTGTTGACCATTGAAAGTCAACACTCAGTTTTGATATGCAATTGAATTCTAATTATCGCGCCTATTGATCGTATTTGGAAATGATTTGGACAGATTAATGACATAAACCATCATACTCGTCAATCACAGCTAGCAATTTCATCAAATCATTCCATTTTTAAGTTATTAGACGCGTCCATATTAAACGCGTAGTCAAACTTTCCAATTCGTTCAACCTACTATTATCCTATAAATTGAACCCTTTCAGACCATCTCTAAGTGCCGTAAACTAAACCCCCACCCTCAATTCGTTCTGTTTTTCATCCCTACGCGAATTATCAAGTGTTCTTGACGATTCCTTTTGACTCGCGAATAGGAAGCAAATCGTTTGGTATGTTCTAATTCCTTGTTACCCTGTGTTAATCGGCCCTTTTCTAACAATAACCCCATGTTCAATCGGGTTCTACTGTAGTGTATAATTGATTTAATGTTTTAGGGTTCATGTGGGGAAGATGATAAAACGCTGTAACTGCTTAAATTTAAATCTGACGCGAATCCATCACCAACTGATCAGTAGACCAGTTGGTGATATCTTGTTAAGTTAAGACACGAACCGGCTCATGTCTGGGTTCGAATCCAGGCACAAGCTGGTATTTTTTTTATAATTATAAATAATCCTTAACAGATCAAACGACCTATATAACTAATTAAATCCAAGTTTAAACGTTCTCAGGGTCTAGACCAGATGGTCTAGGCTTGTGATATAAGATGCGAACCGGCCAGAGGCCCAGGTTCGAGTCTGGGCACACGCAACATATTTTTTTTTTTTAACTTTTCTTTTATAATCTTTTACTCTTATCTTTTAAAAATAGTTTTTAAATACCAAAAGTGTCCTAATAATTCTACAAAAATTATTTTAAGTAGATTTCATGACAAAGTTTATCATACAATTTTTAGATTTCCAAAAATAATTTATTTAATATATATTATAAATATTACAAGTTTATTCATTTAAAATTTTAAAATTCTATAAAAATATGTAAATGTTCTAATAAAATTCCACAAAAATTATTTTAAACTTGTATATCTATAAGCATTTCAGAAATAAATTTTATTTCAGAAAAATCATTCGTTTCATATTTTTAATTGATTTTTGTTATTTTAAGTCATAAATAAATCATAATAAATTCATTTTTCAATATTTTTATACCAAAATTTTACATAAATTATTTCTGTTCATTTAGAACAGAAATATAAATTTTAATTTGAAATTTATTTAATTTTAATATTTTTAGATATTAAAATTATATCTTTGACAAATAAAAATAAATATACTAAATATTCAATTTTTAAGGAAATAATTTTATAAAAATTATTTTCATACTTAGAAACCTTATAACATGATCATCCTTAATCAAAAACCTATAATAGTCTTTTACCTAATTAGTTACCTAATTTCTTTTTATTTGATAACAATTTACATAATTAATAATTAAACAAATACTTACCCCCAAATTAGAAACCCTAGAACTACTTGTATCCTAGATTCATTCCCTTACAAATTATCTAATTCTTTAGGTTAATCCTTTGGGATAATCCAAATTCAAATCACGTTGTTCGGTAGAATTTCAAGATATTACGCGAACTGTGAGTATTTCCTATCCCCTTTTTGCTTTTATTCATTTTTGGGGTGTTACATGTACATTTATACAAATTACAAATACAAGTTCACATTTTTACAATACAATTCTAGTACTATGTGCATTTGCTTACAAACTTGCTTTATGCTTAGACAATACATGTAGAATACATTTGTACTTAGTGAAATCATTAACATGGTACAAGCCGACCTTAACATTGGATAGCGCTATTGGATTAACAACCCGCCTAGGTTGATTCTCCCCCTTTTTCATCGAAGAATCCGTGGTCATTGTTAAGTTTTTATCCATTTATTGGATAAGTACACCGCCGTTCATTTAGTACATTATACAATCACAGGATTGATTTCGCTCATTTGTATGTTACATAGTTTACATAATTGCACTGTAGCGTTGCACTTGAATTGTATAACATTTTCCAAATTACTATATGTATTAAATCTAGGAATGCTCACCAACATTTCTTATGTTGACAAAACCTATTTTGTACATGTTTCAGGTGCAGTTTGATCTTAGTGCCATAGCATTGGATTTTAGTGCTTGCTTTTAATAAGTTATTTCAAATTTCATGTTTCGTTCAGACTTTTGTATTTTCTTTTTATTTCATCTATGTAAGACAATTTAAATTATTCAATAATATATTTACATTTTAGTACCATGTGCTTTTGAACAATCGTCACTACGTGACACCTTGATGATTCCGCCATCGGTTGGGGTGTTACAAAACGGACGTGAGTATGCCAACAATCAATTTCATAACTTTTGCACCACAAACGGCATGCACTTCCGTTTCTCTTGCCCACACACCTCCTCCCAAAATGGCAAAGCTGAACGCAAAATCCGAACCATTAATAACCTTATGAGAACAATACTCGCCCACTCCTCCACCCTAAACACCTATTGGCACCATGCCCTTGAAACCGCAACCTACCTTTTAAACATCATTCCCAACAAAATCCACAAATTTCAAACCCCCACACAACGCCTATACAATTGTCTTCCGACATATGACCATCTTCGTGTGTTCGGATGCATATGTTATCCACTTATAACACACACCACCATACATAAACTCGCCTACCGCTCATATCCTTGCGTGTTTCTTGGGTACCCAACTAATCACCGGGGATACAAATGCCTTGACCTCAAAACCAAAACCATCACCATCAACCGACACGTCATTTTCGACGAAACCATATTCCCATTCTCCAAACACCACAAGCCGAATCCCACAACCTACAACTTCCTCGAAGACTCGCCCCACCACATATTACTTCACAACCCCATTGTTCTGCCAACCGAGCCCAACCCACCTCCGGCCCACAATATTACCAACCCAAACACCTCCCAACCTACCTCCCCACCCTTATCACCCTTGGCCCACCATAACCCTTCCGCCAACCCCACTCCACAGCCATCTACCGCCCACACTCCGGCCCAACACACATCGCCTCACTCTCACAGGCCGACTATACCTCACCCTCATTCCACACCATTTCCCAACCTCACTTACTCCACCGATACCATTCACCCTATACCCGACCCACCCCCTCCACCACCCGCTCGCACCATGACCACCCGCACTATGTCGGGAATCCCCAAACCAAAACAAATCTTCAACCTAAATACCACCACCGTCATACCTGTCCCTAAAAACCCCATAGATGCCTTGTCCAACCCGGAGTGGCATAACGCCATGCAAAACGAATTTAATGCCTTAATTAAAAATAAGACTTGGGAACTTGTCCCGAGGACACCTGACATGCATGTTATTCGTAGCATGTGGGTTTTTTGCCACAAATACAGGTCGGACGACACACTTGAAAGATATAAGGCTCGCTTGGTGTGTGATGGTAGAAATCAAGAAGTTGGTATTGATTGTGGGGAAACTTTCAGCCCGGTCGTTAAGCCGGCTACAATTCGGACTGTATTCACACTAGCCTTATCTCAATCTTGGTCCATCCATCAACTGGATGTTACCAATGCATTTCTTCACGGCAATCTGTCGGAGACAGTTTATATGTATCAACCCGTGGGATTCCGACACAGAGACTACCAGGATCATGTATGTCTCCTCAAGAAATCCTTATATGGGCTTAAACAAGCCCCTCAGGCATGATACCAACGCTTCACATATTTTGTGACTTCTATTGGCTTTACACAAAGTAGGTGTGATAACTCTCTTTTCACCTACCTTCACGGGGGTGACATCGCCTACTTATTGATTTATGTAGATGACATTATTCTCACCACATCATCCGATGCTTTACAGATGAAACTCATGGGCAGCCTCGCGGCTGAATTTGCTATGAAAGATCTTGGACCTCTCAGTTATTTTTTGGGTATTTCTATCACACGCTCAGGTGACAGATATGTTTCTCACGCAACATTCGTATGCCCAAGACATTATTCGTCGTGCAGGTATGGAGAATTGCAATCCCGTGGCCATTCCGGTTGACTCTAAACCGAAACTTAGTGCCACATCAAGTACCCTTTTTGATAACCCGACTCTCTATAGAAGTCTTGTAGGTGCTCTTCAATATCTAACTTTCACAAGACCAGATATCAGTTATGCAGTTCAACAGATATGCATTCACATGCACAGTCCAACCACAGATCACTAGAATGCTTTAAAACGCATTATCCGTTACATATAGGGAACCGCCACCTATGGCCTCACCCTCTCGGCCTGCGCAAATATTTCTCTAAAAAGCCTACACCGATGCTGATTGGGCTGGATGCCCGGACACGTCGTTCCACTTCGGGTTATTGTGTTTATATGGGTGCAAATCTGTTATCCTGGTCTTCCAAACAGCAATCCACTGTATCTCGTTCCAGTGCCGAAGCAGAGTATCGTGTCGTTGCTAATGTTTTTGCTGAAATATGTTGGATACGCAATCTTCTTCTGGAACTGTGCAGACCACTTTCTTCTGCTACTTTGGTCTACTGTGATAACATTAGTGCCATCTACCTGTCCAACAATCCTGTTCAACACCAGCGCACTAAACACATCGAGCTTGACATTCATTTTGTGCGTGAACATGTTCAAAGAGGTACCATTCGGATACTCCATACCCCGACTCGTCTTCAGATTGCAGATATATTCACAAAGGGCCTGCCTCGTGTACTTTTTGATGATTTTCGATCCAGTCTCAACATCCGTCCACCTCTTGCTTTGACTGCGGGGGTGTAATAGACTATATTTGTTATATTTATATTTATAGATAATTGTTAGCATTTATTGTATATTTATCCCTTCCCAAATATAAGGAAGGTGAGTTATGTATATATTATGGAAATCAATGAAATAGAAGGCAAGCATTTTACCATAATCATTCTTCAGTGTCTAAAGTATGTGCAATCACATGTTTTAGAGAATGGAATGACTTAGGTAGACCAATGTTGTAAGTGGACGCATGTGCGTAAGTCAAACTTGTAACTTAACGGGGATGAAAATGGATAGCTAACCACGACTCGTAGAGATCTCTACGCATCGTATAGGGGTTAAAATGCATTAAATGCATATACTTATACGACGCATGGAGACCTCTACGCTAAGTATAGGTACGAGGTACCATGTATTGATTGAAGTCCCTGTATTTGTAGGGTGACAGTCTAAAAAGACACATACTCTACGCGTCGTATAGGCATCTGGTAGTTGGATCAATAACTCTACCCATAGCGTAGAGGCCTATATGCTTCGTAGAGGTCCAGAACTCATGCTTAAAGGAAACCATTTAAGTCAACACAAACATCACAAATCAAACAATCCGATCAAACCTTTCGTATCACGATGTCATCTTGGGACCTCAGTTATGACTAATATTCGAATCAGTCTTACGTCTTCGAAAGCGTTTTCGAACCCGGATTTGAACGAGGTGAGGAGGAGAATTGTATCTGTAGTTCGTTGTAATGACGGGAGAGTGCTATCGATTTGAACTAGATAAAAAGTTTATATAAGATGTGATGTCGTTTTGGTTGCCAAGTCTCACTATTAAGTTGTTTCAGGAGTATGTAGAAGAATCAAAGTCATTTTACATGTCACAAAGCTATCCGCAGTATCTAGATGAAGCGGAGTCATTTTATGTTACCAAAGCCTCACCATTAAGTTGAGACTAGTTTTTTATATCGTCCGGAGCCCAAAATATTTTGAATGTTCTTGAGGACGGGCTCACCTACAATTCTATGTATGAGTTCAACGCAATAATTTCCGTATTTGTTGATAAGACCATGTGTAGTGGGAGGTGTTTCAAGCCCCATGGGCCATTAATCGACACGTGGCATGTGAGGTCATTAAAGGAATCAAATTAGGATATGGGTGTAATGGCAAGGTGAAAATTTTCAAGCCCCTTTCAATTTAAAAAATAAAAAATAGCCGTTCAAAATAAATGACCGTTGGAAATGCCCCCTTATGATTGGCCCTTCAATTCAAAACACGCCGTGGAAAAATCCACCGGCAAAAAAACGCCCCTAATCACAAAAGGGGAGGGGGGGTCTTACAAATGGGATGGGGGTGTTTTTGCCCCCAACCACGCCCCAATTTGATCATTATTACACATTGTCTAATTTACAACAAGTAAATTCTCCTGTAACAACTAATTAATAAATAAATAATTCTAACAGTTATTAATAATATAATAATAATAGTATTAGCAGCAGCAGTAGTAGTAATAATAATAATAGTAGTAGTAGTAGTAGTAGTAGTCAAGGCCGGCCCTGAGAGTAGAGGTGAACAAAAAAACCGATTCTAGAACTGGAACCGTGGAACCGAACCGGAACCGGTTCCGGTTCCAAACCGGTATACAGTGGAACCGGTTCCGGTTCCTCTAGGAACCGACGGTTCCAGCACCGGTTCCACTATTTTAGTCAAAAACGGTTCGGAACCGGAACCGGAACCGATCTCAAGAACCGGTCCCAGAACCGGTTCCACCGTTAGAATAGGCAAATTCGTTTTTTTGATCGTTGGGCTCATTTATAGCTGTTAACTAGCCATTTTTTCACCTAAAATCACCATTTTGCCACCCTTGTTTACTATAAATAGGTTTTGGATGTTTTGGTTGATCATAACACTCAAAACCGCCAAAAGAAACAACCCGAAAATGCAAAAACCGCTATCGTATGCACTTAATATTGTGTTCGCTTTGCTTTTATTACATCATTCCGTGGCTTCATCTTCAAACCCATCCCAAACCGGTTCCACAAACGAGCATACCGTTGTTTAAAATTTCGAGACGACACGAAACGCTGAACTTTTTTGGCGAAAATGGTTATTTCGACTTGTGTCTTATGTCGAATGGCAAAAAAAAAAACACATTAGTAGAAAATTTTAATTTCATTTTCCATGTTTTTGTTTCGAAATACTAAAAAAAATAGCAAAAGTCGTAATTTTATGTTTATTTTTTTTTTGCCATCGGCTTATTTATTTATTTTTTATTTGTGCGCGTAAGAACCGATTCCGGAACCAAACCAGAACCGAACCAAATCGGAACCGGTCTTAAAAACCGGCCTTTGGAACCGATGGAACCGGGACCGAAATCGGAAAGAACCAGAACCGGAACTGGTTCCGAACAGAACCGACACTGTAGCGGACCGGTTCCAAACCAGAACCGGTTCCTCAAAAAAAAACCGATTTGTTCACCTCTACCTGAGAGGGTGCGGAGAGGACTCCCGGCCCGATTAATTATTAAAGTTATACTAAAAATTATTGAAGTACTATCTAGTTTTCATCTGTTAATCTACAAGTGATTAAAGCCCACGAGTTAATGTCACGCTACGATTACTAAATTATCCTTAATCCATTTGTAATCATATAACTAAGTTATTGAATCTCATTATACACAACAACTAATTTATAAAAAAAAAAAAAAAGCTACAAAATTAAAACTGTAGAAACAATTGCTAAAATGGTTTATAAAAAAAGACACAAATTAGTCTGTGTTTTTGAGTTAACACATTGCAAAGGACGTGCGTAATTCAACGTTTTTACGTTACTCTTTGTTCGATTCACAATTACATCACAAAGCACGAAACCTAAATAGTAACTATAGGAGTAAATTTAAGAGGTGTGTATGATTACAGTTAAATTTAAGAATTATCTACATATTAATTCAAAATATTGGAAGGAATGGTGTCTTTTTTGTGTGTGTTTTTATTGGGACATGGTAGAGTTTAGGGTTTCTATTTTTGTAATAAAATTTTGGTTTTTTTAATTTGTCATACAAGTTAATCGTGTTTTTTTTTATTAGTATTTGTTTTAAGCTATTTCTTGGATATGATCGTCACTAAGTTGGTACTTAGCACATTGTGTTTGGTTGTCACATTTACTCCCTATGGTTTTTCACCCTCTCGACTTTCTAATATTTGTCACTTGTTTTACGTTTTACATTATTCACATGGTGTTAGAAATTCGTGTCTTTATGTTACGTTTTTTTTCCTGTTTTAATCGTCGTATGGTCGCTATTTAACATGGTTTTATACTTCCGCCCTGCAACGCTAATAGCATGATTTTACGTCCCTCACACCGTAACATGGAGGGCATAGGACTATTTAGAAAAAATAAATAAATGTGAAGCTAAATGTAAATACTAAAGTTATCTCACCAACGAAGTAAATGCCAAATCTGGATTTTTGTCTCTGGCGGAGGGAGTGGGCCATATATGAAGCGAAGTCCCTTAAAATCTGCCACAACGTATGATCTATAACTAGTAGAGTGCAACCGTGTTACGCACTCTAAAAAGTTGGGTGAAATTTTACACGAAGGTTGTTGGAACTGGCTGCAATGCAACTTTAAAAAAGTTGGGTGAAATTTTAATAAGGTAAAAGTTTGGTGGTCAAAGTTTGAAATCCTAATAGCTCAAAGTTTGGTGGTCAAATTAGAAGAAAAGAAAGTACATAAGTTAGTGGTCAAATTGTTTGGTGGCGAAACTGTAAATAAAATAAAGTACCAAATTGGGAAAGCAGAAAGTTAGAAAGTTAGTGGCCAAAGTGCGAAGAATCTAAAAGCTAAAAGTTTGGTGGTCAAATTAGAAGAAAAGAAAGTACATAAGCTAATGGCCTAATTGTTTACTGGCCAAACTGTAAACAAATAAAGTGTTAAATTGAGAAAACAGAAACTAAAAAAGTTATTGGCTAAAGTAAAAAAAATGAAAAGTAACTATTGCACGTGTTGTAAATTAATATATAAAGTAATAGCTTCAAGATATGCAACTTTTTTTTTTTTGAAAGGTTTAGATCAATGGAAATCCTTATACAACCCTAACCTATTGGTCTCAAGTTCGAATCACTACCCACGCACCGGTGTCCTCCTTGCCTAAGCTCAAACCGTCACGGGGAATTTTTTTGTGGTGTGCATGGATCGAACCTGTGACCTCCCCCCAGGATGGGAACCCCTAAAAGAAAACCCACCCTAATTCAAATCAGCTGAGCTGGAGATCATTGACTTCAAAGATTCTGCTTCACGTTTTTTTCTTCTTCTTTTTATTATAAAGACATAATATGGTTAATAATTCTTTTTTTGTTTCTTCCACGTTTAATGACAAGTTACATGAAGTTTGAAAACCAATTTCAAATAACAAAACAAAAGAGCTAAATTTAAATAAATATTATTGGTTTCATTATATAACAATAATAATGAATAATTAGAACTTTAAATATTCTAAAAGAAAATAACCAAACCAACTTTAAGATTACTCTAATATAACGACAATAACAGTAATTAAGAACGACAAGATTAACCCCCAATCATGGGTTATAACTACTAATCTCATTGACTAAAGTAAAACCAATTTTGAAAAGCTAACCCTACTCTACTTTAGACTAACGACCTCCTAATTTGTTGAATCACATGCCCCTACCAAATAAAGGTTTCTTTTTTTCTCTTTTCATATGTTGACTTTGAATGCTAGAAAACACGAAAATTGCGTAACACCAACATAAGAGAAAGAAACGTATCTTAACTTTTATGACGCTATACAAGGTTAACATATATGATGAGTACGTCGTGTGTGGCCCTATATGTCAAATGACGATAAGACAAAACTATAGATGTATAACATGTATCATGTATACAAAGCTTATCCAAAGGCATAATTTGCGTCAAGTGGTACCATGGTTTATGGGGACATATAGTAATGGAGTTAGCTTTAAAAAGTAAAATGATATGTAATGGTACGTAGTGGTGAAGCAAAATGATCGAGTTAAGTGTGTAGACCAGTAGGTATCCAATGGCTATGCTTGAATTTATTAATCCAAACTAATGGAGGAATATAGGGGAACATGGCTCATATTATTCCCATATGAACCTACCTAGATATAGATATAGTTATGGATTTGTCCCTTTCAACTATATATGTGGACACTCTTGTTACTTCATGTTATGTGAATCACAGGCAGCCATTAATGGCAGTCATCAATACCCATTCAAATATAAGAGATGAATGACCCTAATATTACAAACAAACCTTACATGATATCAGTAAACATGTCTTTTTTTAATACTAGTTTTCACCTTGTTCAAAATGCATTTGTATTAATTACTATGAAGAACGTTACAAATTCATGCAACAACTTATGATCTAAGCAACTGGAATTTTTTTAGAATTTCAACTCATGGAATTCAGGGTTTGTGCATGGGAATTACACACACATGATTTGCTATTCTACTCCATATCTTCATTGATATGTTATAATATATATTTGATATTTGATGATGGATGTTAATTTTATATGGTCTATAGGATAGGTGATCAACTTTAAGTCATACATACATATGACATGTGTATGCATCCCAGTTCATAGTAACAATAATAGCGTCCGAAAAAAGTTCATGTTGCCGGGGTATATGTACTGTACAAACATATTGATTTTGAAGAAAAGGGTCTGAAACCAAAAGAGAAAATGGGGTCAGAACATGCTCATTGTAAGGCCAACCAAAAAAACATGTTTTGGAGCAAAGTTATCCAATAATCATCAGAATGAAACCAAACCAAGCTAAAAAGTATACGGTCCAATCCTCTACTGTTTACATCACAACTAGGCAACATCATTAGTTTCATAACTTTGGTTCATCATTTCATGTAAAAAAGCCATCTTTTCTTGCTGATTCAAAGAGTTGATTTTTCTACAAATCAATTTCATCCATTATCATCCACCTTCAACTTCTTGTGGTTGAAAAACTGTGAATACCGCGTATAATTCGTGAAAAGGGGGGTTGAATTTGGCCCAGTTTGCACGGTACTTTTGTCAAGAATACACTTGAGAGTATTGTTGGCATGCATACAATGGCATCATGGCATCATTAACCAAAAGAGAGTTGTGATGTATTATGAACCCCTTGTGTCAGCTTCCACAAAAGCAAACACAATAAGAGATAACAGCCATTTAAACAAGACACAAAGATATAGCTATTATTATTATCCATAGAAGAATACAACAGTCCCAACAATTATGATCAGACCACATCTGCTTGACAAGTTGCAACATAAACTACCCACCAATTATACAACATAAACTTTGCATAGGGCTATGCTGAAAGAGATCTAAGTATTTTATTACCATAGAGAACACTATGATATTTTGATTTTATTATACACAATACTTCTATCATATTTTTGCTCTCTTAAAGTTAATTAACAAGCATATCTCTTTGTATATGTTTTATGATGAATATAAACTTCAAATAATAAATATATATATGTATATAACCTTGCATGTTAGGTAACCTAGTGTTTGATCAACGTATTATAGCATCTATATTTTTTTAACGGATATTGTAACATCTATATTCAAGTACTCATAAGGCGGACCCTAGGAGAATAAGGGAAGATTTGTAAGGATGATCATAACCAAAATAGTTAAAGAGTTAGAGGATAATCACTAATATCTCACTAAGCAATTTAGAAAGCACCTTTACAAGTGTAAATAAAAAAAAGTAGTGATAACCTCTTGATCAATCATCTCACTAATAGATGGTGATCATCTCTTAGTTATACCTCACACTAAAATGTAGCAAGTACCAAAGGGCTTTAGTTATACCACACACTAAAATGTAGTAATTAGTACCAAAGGGCTTGTAGCTTACTAGCCTAGCGGTATCAAAGTGTGTAATAAGGTGTTAATCCTTATGTGAAAAAAGGTTATAGTCCATGATCGCCTTAAATATTTGATCAAGTTTAAATATGCATGAAAGATTAAAGTTTAGGTTAGAATTGTTATCATAATTAGAAAGGCGCCAACTTGGAGTCAGTTAAGACGTGTTTATTAGTTGTAAGATGGCCATTATGTAAAATATGTAGGGAAAATCATAAGAATAGCTTTTTGACCGTCTGAATTACGAGAATAGTCCGCTCCCGTCTTTTTGGAGAGGCGGTTCCCGTTTCCTAACGCGTCTGAGGCGTGTCCCGAGAGCTTTTGGTTTCCAACCAATAAAAGACCAACACGTGGTTTTGTTTGATCCCGAGGAGGGTCAGGCGTCACCGGAGACGTGTCAGACCACCAAGTCGTCTCCGATGATGGCTCACACCTGCAAAAACGTCTCCGGTGTGACGTCTCAGACCTGGAAGAGACGTCTCCGGTGGCGTCTTTTCCAGGTTTTGAAACGTCTCCGGTGACGTCTCAGACTTGCCGGATTCGATTTTATTTTATGTTATAACTTTATAACTTTATTATGATATAAATTGTCAACTTAAATAAAATCCTAAATAAAATAGTCATTCGATTAAAAAAGATAAAATAAATACATAACATTACAAACTAAATAAAAATAAAATAATCATAGGCTACTCGTTAAGCATATCCCTGATCATTTGCCAAGCCGAGATGTGTTTAAATTCTTTTTCTTGCTTGGACTCATACTCAATTTGGGTTATTCTGATGGCCACGTCTTTGGGCATATCCGAAGGTACCGCTCGCAGTGTTCGATTGTGGTACCCGTTGAAGAGTTGACACTTGGTGTTCAAATCGGTCCATTTTCGGTTGAGGGAATCAATGGTTCGGATCGAGCCCCCTACCAACCGATTGAACTCGTTGAGGATTCGGTACCATTGTGAGTTGTCTTCGACAAACGTCCAGGCAGCTACAAGTGTGATTTCGTGTTCTTCAGTCCAACGAGTGGGTGTCATTTCTTGTGTTAAGGATTCGGTTTGAATTCCGAATTTTTTTGGTGGGGTAGAGGTGGGTGGGAGTTTCCGATTTTTTTTCTGGCTTATATAGGGAGGGGGGGTGATAGTGGTGGAGGTTGGTGGTTGACGGTAAATAATGGTCGGCACGAAGCCCGAGTGGAAACTGAAACAACGAAATGTCTCGATAGAGTGGGAAACTAAAACGACAAAACTGAAACGACAAGATGTCTCGGGGAAGTCGCCATCCCCAACATCCCACAACAACCCTCGTCTCCTACACGTCTCCACCTCCATTCTCTTCTCCAACAACCCACAACAGTCAGCACCCTCGTCTCCAGCATCGTCAGCTGCGTACGACTCACCGTCCACCTCTGCAGCGCCGCCATCGTCCACCTCTGTGCCTCTCCTCTGCTCTCCTGCCTCTCACTCTATCAAGTATATTGTCAAGTTTCATTTAGTTTAGGTTATCATTTTATAACAGTATCACACAATATCATCTTTACACAATTTGTAACATGTTCTAGTTGATGTTATTGTGTTATTGTACGTATTTGTGGTTTTGGATTTCAACTAGAGTGGAAAAAAATAATCAAATGGGTAATTGACTGAAATCATTGAATGGTGCTATAGGGGGGATCTTAGTTAGTGAAATTGCGCCTCTGTTCTTGATTGAACCTGCTTTGCTTCATATAATCAAATGGTGAATTGATTGATATTATTGAATGGTGGACCTGTTGATTGTTCCATTCACAAGTTGACTGATGAATCAAGGTTGAAGTTACATAATCTATGATTTTGTGATGTTTGCAAACACTGAAATCGCAATTCTATATCAGTTGTGCTTCTACGGTTATTCATGTAACAGGTTAGTAACACTTCGGTTTTTAACAAGTTATTGATTGCTTGAATGATTAAGTACATATGTTGATTTGTCTATTTATTAAGCATTTAGGTAATAAGTGGATTGCTTAATACTTAATTTGTAGATTGATTTAAGAATAAGCATTATAACAATATCAATTTGAAACTGAAAATGTGAATCTAGTCATTCAAAAAGAATAAAATAAATTAGACGGGATAATTTAACCAATCGTTATTTTTATGGCTGAATAATTTTTGAAAATTTTAACCTGTTGAAACCTGAACCGACCAAAATAATCAAATCAAACCGACCCGAACCCCTATACCGACACGAATTTTTTTTATTTTCGATCATATATATAGGTGCATATAAGAAAGAAACCAAGTGAAAGAAATTCTTGAATCTGCCACTACATATATGACCGGTTGTTAGACCATGGGGTGTGGGAACGGGGAAGGGGATCGGTGGGTGACATGGATGCTTGTGCCGACGGGGAACACCCCCCCCCCCCCCCCGATATGGCGTAGGCAAAAACGGTAACATTCCACCGCTTGTACCGTCCCGAATTCCAAGGCAAAATCAAAAAGTGGACCGTTGCTTTTGACCGTTTGATTTTAATAAAAAAAAAATTATTTTTTACTCCTATTTAAATACCTTTTAAACCCCACACTACCCCACAATTTTTATACACCTTTCCACCATTTTTATACACTTCTACTCTTTTATAAAAGATTTTATAAAAATCTTCATGGATCCAAGGCGTCCTTTCTTCCCTAACACACCCGGTAACCCCTCAAACCAACCCCCGTTCGGATTTCCTAACACACCCGGTACTCCCGCGACTCAACCACTATCTTTTGGCGCGTTTAACGCCCCCTTTGAATCCATGGCAATTTCAACAACAACCATGGCAAATGCATCCACCTCAAATGCAACCACCTCAATGGCAACCAATACCCGAAACACAAACACAACACGAGCACGATTTTGTTTCTTTGGCATCGCACGATGATCACATACCCGAAACCCAACCCGAAACCGAACCGGCCCCAAGCAAAAAAACCGTCAAAAGGGGGAAAAACGGGCCAAAGATGACGGTCCTAGTACCAAGGCCGATTCCATTCCTTGGAATCCCATCGAGTTGGAGGCGCTAGCACAAGCTTGGGTTATCGCTTCTACGGACCCAATACTAGGTAAATTTTATATTTTTTTTATAAATGTTTCGTATATATATATATGTATATATTTTTTTTTAAATTTCGTTTTTAATATTTTATAAAAACTAACTTTTTTTTATATAATTGTAGCAACTAATCGGAAAAAAGACGGGTTTTGGAACCAAGTTGTTAAGGAATTTTTCAAGTTGTTACAACGTGAAGAATACCGTCGGGTTCACTCCGTGAGTACCAAGTGTCGGGACTTGATGACAAAATGTCAAGCTTTTGGGGGTTTTTATCAAAGAGCTTGGAATAATCGTGCGTCCGGGCAAAGTGATGAGAATGTGTTGAAGGTGGCTCTTAAAGCATACACCGACAAGCACGAGGCGTTTGGGTACATGAAAGTGTATGAGATTTTGGCGAAGTGTGAAAAGTTCAAACCGGTGCCTAATGAGGTGGAACAAGCGAAGAGGTCTAAAACGAGCGCAACGGGGAGTTATAGTGGTGGTGGGTCGGATGCTCGTTGTACTATCAACATAAACGACGACCCGGAGTTTGAAGACGAGGCTCCACCAAGTGAGAGTGAGAGGCTGATTGGTAGGGACCGCGCCAAGAAAGCGGCGGCCTCAAAAGGCAAGGGTGTTGATACCAGCCACGGATCGAGAGACAAGGCGGTGGAAAAAATTGAAGAGTTGCTAAAAAATTTTAATGATTTTAAACAAGAGCAAACGGATCGCTACTTGGAAAGAAAGAAGGAGAAGGAAGAAACGGCGGCGAGAGAGTTGGCGAGGCTAGAGATGGAAAGGAAGGACAAAGAAGACGCCGCGGCGAGAGACTTGGCGAGGCTAGAGTTGGAAAGGGAACGCCTCAAAATGGAAATGGCGAGACAGGAAACAACCGAATTGGCCTTGATGAGAGAACCGCTCGATAGCCTTGATGAAACGGAACGTGCGGTGGCGGCGAAAATAAAAGACAAAATCGCCAAAAAATGGCTTGGAGGAGCGTTTAGTTGATGGTTTTTTTTTATTTATTTCTGGGTTTTTTATTGTATTTTTCGGGTTTTTTTTTAAATTTCTATGTAATTTATTTTATGTTTAATGAAAAAAAATATTTTAATGAAAATCTAATTTATAAAATAAATAAAAATGAAATTAATAAAAAAGGGGAGTGGGAAGGGGGAACCATTTCCCTTGTTTGGGGGAGGGGAAGGGGGAAATGACGTGGCGCTTACATGGACAAGGGGGAAGGAAGGGGGAAGGATGACCACACCCCATAGCCTTATGAGTGATTATTATCCCACAAGTTTTGAGGATGTGTCATTTTAGCCATTCTAAAAAAAAGAAAATAAAAAACTAAAGAGTGTGTGTTGTTGCTAAAGGTGGGCCACAACTTGATCCAATAATATTGTACCAAGTAGGCGTCCATGTGTCACTGGCTCGCGACCGCTACCTGCTCACTTGATCTCGTTGTGGCTCAAGGTGAATGGGTCATTTTTTTACCAAATTAATAAATATAAAACATAAAGATTTTACAAAACATTTTTTAAAACATTACATTAAATTAAAAAAAATACATTACACTAAAAAACATTACATAAAAAAAAGTTACACAAATAAAAACCATTGCAAATAAAAAAAAACTAACGTAAGGTTGAGCTTGATCGTAACATTTGTCACGCCAAAACGTGGTGAAAGTTATGCACAAGCTCTGAAAGATACTTCACGTGCATAAAAGCTAGTAGCACGTCTTGGGTTTCGCCGGGGAGATCTTTGGAGACTTTTTTATACGCGATTTCGAAGTTTTTACACTTCGATTTTAGATCCCCGTACTTGTGAGACAACCAAACTCCACAAGGACTTTTCCCCACTGTGGTCCGCGGCTTCGAGAACCACGGCTTGTCGAGGCGCCGTCACCGTGCACTTAATTATACGCGATTATTACAGCTAGTTCATCCTTATCGGTCCATTGCATCATGATTTTGGTTGATTTTGAAGATGAAGAATTGGTTAAAAATTGGGTGAAGGTGTTAAGAAGATGAAGATGAAGATAAAGATTGAAGATAAAGAATGGTGAATTGAAAATAGTTTAAAAAAAAAAAAAAATTAACGGTCAAATGCCCGCTACACTGATTCAGCATAGCCTCATGGTTTTAATATTTTGATGCATACATGGCAAGTGAAACTTAACATTCGGTCTACTTTATAAGTCATTTTAAAGTTATTAACCGTGTGCTTATATGCAAAATTCTGCATTTTTATGTTGATGTTGAGTCTATTTTTATTTTATTTATTTATTTATTTATTTTTGCTAAGTAGTAAGTAACCAAGTAGATGATCTTTGTTATTGAGTCAAAACTTAACCTGAACTTGTTACATCTCGAGACGTTTTGTGAGGTTTAGGTTAAAACTAAATCGATGTCGCAATAAGAGCGATCTATTTTCTTAAGCTTAGTGATTACTATATATATATTCGTATATAGCCAACAACAATCAGACTTGAGTCAATAATAAATTGAATCGAGCTTATTTGGTAAGAATATATTTACGGATCATACAGTTGGGCCTAGTTTATTGGGCCTAAAATCTGTACTCTCGACTCTGTCTCAAGTCTGGTGTTTCTCTGACTCTGGTCGTATGCAGATTCTTTGGTCATCTGCTATAAAAATTAAAAAACCTGTTCAACCACTAATGATTTCTCATTGTATTGAATGCTTTAGCAAATCCAATATGTAACTTTGTCATGTTCATAATAAAACATTCTTAAACAACTAACTAACTTCCTAGCAACACTTAAACACATATTAATAGTTACCATAATAAACAGCAACAAGTGTATTATTATGCTCTTCAAAATACAGTGTTTTGAAAACCGGACCGGACCGGCCGGTCGGACCGGTCAGACCGGTGTCCGGGGCCTGGACCGGTCCGGTTCGGGTGTTTGGACCGCCCTGCAACTGAACCGCTTGTGGACCGCTGAACCAGCCGGTCGGACCGGAAAATAAGGGGTCGAACCATTCTTTTTTTATTATTTTTTGGGTTTCAATACATTTTTTGATCCGGTTCGTTGGACCGGTCGGGCCGGTTGGACCGGTCGAACCGGTGAACCGCCTGGGTGTCCGGTCCGATTCTGAAAACCTTGTCAAAATACGCTTGTACATATTATTGTCAAATAATTATAAACCTTTAAATGTGCTAGACAAATAAGCATCATCAATGGTGTCAACATAAGCCTCATAGAACGTTTAAGCATCATCAACTGTTTTAACGTTGTGTTCCTGAGTTTATTAATTGACGGAAGTGAAGAAAGCGAAAAAATTGTACATGTGTTTTAAAGTTTTATTAAAGGAATAAAGTGGAGAAAAGTAAAAGGAAAATTCTTCTAAATAACTTTCATTCTTTCCTTCCAAATCGGAAAAATATGGAAGGAAAGAAAAGAAAAGAAAGACTAATATGACGTTTTATCATTTACCATGTTACTCTCCCAGTTAATCTATAATAAAATCCAATAAGGGTATAAATCTTTCAACTCGGGAACACATATAACTCTTTAGCTTCTTTTCTTTTTCTTCCAACTAAGGAGCAGGTTTTCAATAACTCTTGTGGCTAGGATACCATAATGCAGCCGTTACCGAGCCTGTAAATTTACAACTTGCTAAATATTTCATCTGCAACAATTACTTAAACTATTACATACCCTCAGTGCAAGATACTGAAAAAATAAGAAAAAAAACCAAAACAAGTAACATTGGAGAACATGGACACATAAGACCTTAAAGATTGTTTAGAAGAGGAGTTTCCTAGACCGAGATGGCATCGGAGAAGGCATGGTCAAAGATTTCGGAGAAGTCAAAGGTTGTGAAGATTCTTGATTTCTATCAACAAGTTTCGCTCCTTTTGGGTCAGCAAGAAGAGATTTCTGAAACGACTGCGCAAATCCTGTAGCGACAATAGTCACGTGAATCTCCCCGTTGTATCTCTCGTCAACCACCGCCCCGAATATGATGTTTGCTGATGGATCTGCCAAACTTGTTACCACCTAACGGACAGAACCCGATTCAGATATTTGATTTGTGAATAGATATTTAAAAAATTATGATTGTACCTGAGAGACCCTGTTGACTTCTTGGAGAGTTATGTCTTTCCCTCCGGTAATATTGTAAACAACTCCGGTAGCAGACTGGATTGATGATCCGATCAAAGGAGCAAGTGTTGCTTGTTCGGCTGCTTCTTCAGCTCGGTTTTTACTAGACGAGACGCCGACACCAAGCATTGCGGTTCCAGAATCTTTCATAACAGCTTTAACGTCTGCGAAGTCTACATTTACCAGCCCGGGTATCTGCAAATTGGGAAATAAAGTGTGATGTGTGTATAAAAATCTCTGTATTAAGGATGCACGAAAAACTCACGGTGATTATGTCTGAAATTCCTTGAACTCCTTGGCGGAGTACATCATCAGCAAGTAGAAAAGCATCTTGAAGAGGGGTGTTTTCATCAGCGATATCCAATAAACGGTCGTTTGGGATCACTATAAGCGTGTCAACGTTCTTTTGCAGCTTCTCTATAGCTTCTAAAGCCTGAAAAAGTTTGCAAAGCTATTATAATTCTTTGCGGAATACAAACGGCAAGCATGATGTATTCTAGGGGTGTCAATCATATCAGGTTCAGGACTCAGGATAGTGGCTTGACTTGAATCAGAACACAACCCATATATCTATTCGTGTCAAGGAAATCAATCCTAACATAGACACACGCAGTGGCGAAGCATGAGTGGAAATTTCGGGGGGTCGGAAGTCACCGATTACGGGGGCTCGAAACCGTATATACCAAAAAAAATCTATACGGATATCATATAATCGGAACTTCGAAGCAAAAATTTTGGGGGTTCGGCCGCCCCTCCTCGCCCCTATAAAGATACGCCCTTGGACACACTTAAAATCGCGTAACCACAACCCGTACAGCCTATTTATCTTAACAAGTTGAACGGGCTGACAGGTTCTAAAGGGTTGTAGACAGGTAATAACAAATTGGCGAAACATGATTGGCAGGTTGAGCTTATAAACAAATATTCTTTTAGTCTAATTCTAAATAGGTTGACGGGTAGGTCTTTTTAACTAAACGGGTTAAAAAGATTAGCCAAAAACGACCTGTATATTAAACAGGTTAAAAAAGACTAAGAAACATATACCATTATTTTCACGTAGCGTTTCAGGTCATGTCAACAAATTACCCCCCCCCCAACTTATACCATTATCAAGATGGCATAAAAACACCTATAAAAACATATACAGTCACCTGCCTGTACTGATCGTTTTCGACCTTCAAAGCTAAACGGATAAGTTACAACACCAACAGTCAGATACCCTGCTTCTTTTGCTATCTGAGCCACTACCGGAGCAGCACCAGACCCTGTACCACCACCCATACCCGCTGTTATAAACACAAGATCCGACCCTTTAAGCGCATTTCCAATCGCCTCCTTCGACTCCTCCGCAGCCTGCTCTCCCAAAAGCGGATTCCCCCCAGTACCTACATCCCAACCACCGTCAATCTCAACCAATAACAAAACCCCTACACAATATCAAATTATATAAACACAATCCAATAAAAACCAGACCTAATCCACGAGTCAAAAGCTCCCCAATTTGGATAGGGTTTTGTGCAACAGATTGTACAAGCGCTTGCGAATCGGTATTTATCGCATAAAAATCCACACCCTGTTTACAAAATCCAAGATTTTGCAAAATAAATAAACAAACAAATAAATACATAAAACTATGTAACATTTCTTGAACAATTGACATATGATATGATAAAGATATAGAACTGTGGGCATTAAGATTAAATCTCTGTTTTCAAGGCTCACCCAGACACGCACCTAGGTCCACTTTCAGGTCTCTGGAGGCATTATCCAGGCCAGGTTACAATGAAATTTCGACTAAAAATCGTGTGTACAGGTCTAAAACGATTATAGCAGCCCTAAACAAGCCTAGAAACAACCTAAACTAGCCATAAAACAACCTAAACTAGCCCTAAAACAACCTAAAGTAGCCATAAACAAGCCTAAAAATGTATTTTTATACTACAAATCTCGCCTAAAAAACCAACGCTTTGCAAGCACAGCGCGGAGGCCCAAGGTTGACCCTTTGTGCCTTGTACCTTCGACAACTATAGATAAATCCACACCCTACTACCAAGATTTTTCAAGACAAATCAACAAATAAACAAAATGGTGCAACATTTCTTGAACAATTGACAAATAATATGATAAAGATATAAAATTTGTGGGCTTTAAGATAAACCCAACAAGAGATTAAACAAATAACCTATAACAATATCCAATATTTTGCAAAAAAAATAAAAAAAAAAATAAAAAATCCAAGATTTTGCAAACAAGTTAACAAATAAACAAAATTGTGTAACATTTCTTTAACAACTTACATATAATATAAATAAAGATATAAAATTTATGGGTTTTAAGATAAACCCACAAAAGGGGGGAAACAAATAAACAAAATGGTGTAACATTTCTTGAAAATTTGACATAATAATATGATAAAGATAATAAATCTATGGGTTTTAAGATAGACCCACAAAAGATGGGTGGAAAGAAACAAATAAACAACCTGTAAGCCACTACCAATCATGCGGTTAACGGCATTGTTACCGCCGCCACCGACACCGACAACCTTAATCTTAGCGGTCTCCAAAGAGGAGAAGCTACAACAAACGGCGTGACGGCGCTGACGGCGGGGTCTAAGGGAGGAAGATGATGGTAACGGCGTTAGAGTGGTGGTGAAGTGAAGGAGGCTGTGTGTGGCCATTAATGCGTTTAGAAAAGGACTGTCAAGTATGGCTGCCTATTGAGGATGAAGATGAAGATGAAGATGAAGACAGTAGCTAGGGCTTTAGTCTTTTACTTTCTGTATTTTTTTAATTTTCTTTGTTTTCTTCTAGTAGTGATGTTTGTTTCTTCTATTTTTTTTTCTTGTAAGTTAAGTATTTATCTATATACCAATAATAAGGTGGTTTAAAATACCAGAACTTATAAATAAAAATACTAATTACACTTTTTTTTATCTCATTTTAATTACATTTTAATTCACTCAACTTTACTAAATTTTTAACTATTTAAACAATAGTCACACTTTTTCTTCCGATATTAAGCGAAATACCCCGAGACTTGTTGTTTACCATTCTCCATTGCATATGACCACGGATTCATAGATGATTGTTGTTGATGTTGGTTGGTGTTCGATCGTCCTATAGGGAATCCTCAAATGTTGTCCATCAGGTATCATATGTGAAAAGTTCAACACTTAGACAAAATTTTGAGAAAACTGATCGTTTGTACAAATGAAGAAATTTAATCCTTATTCGCTAAAACGTTTCACACGAATGGGATTTGTTCACACGAATGAAAAAAATTCTAAGAGTTATTCGCTATAATAGAACACCCGAATGAGAAAAACTACACAAGTAGGGAGTCTCATCTTCAGTTGTAAGTTCATCCTTAGATGCAGCAGTAAATCTGGCTTGACCTTGTCCCTCTTCACTAAACCAGCAGTCCCTATCCAAACGACCAAACCTGTTACAATTATAACACCGAGGGCCTTTATTCCTTTCATCATTTGATATGCCACGTCCACGTCCCCTTATGGATCCACATCCTCTACCTCTAAAAGAGGAGTCAAAATTGAGTCTTCTATTAATTGCATTGCCTGCCATGTTTGTTCATCACCTTTTTCGTTGTCAATGACCTTTGTTTCTCCAGATCTTGCATTAAGTCTTTCTTTTTGGGATTGTAGTGATTCCATCAATTTCATAGGAGACAAATTTGCTAAATCATATGTTACCTCAATTGAAGGTACCACATAATCAAACTTGGCTATCAGGTTCCTGAGAATCTTCTCCATAATCTTTTGATCTGGCACTTCTTCTCCATAAGCCCTCTGTTGGCTAACAATGGCCATCACCTTTGAGAAGTAGTCACCTACTACTTCTCCTTCTTTCATGTTCAGATTTTCAATTTCTTTCCCCAGGCCTTGAAGCTTGACAACTTGTACCTGAGAATCACTCTGGAATTCAAGTTTCAGAATCTCTAGGCTTCTTAAGATGAATCAACAGCCGCAATCCGAGAGAATAAGGTGTCATGGATACCTTTTTGAATGACTGCCATGGCTTGAGCATTTCTCTTCATTTCTCTTCTTTGAGCATCATGGTTTTCTCCATGATCTGTGACACCTAGATTGACTGAATCCCACAGATCCCTGGACTTCAAGATGATTCTCATTCTTACACTCCAGTATTCGTACCCTTCCCCTTTAAAAACTAGAATAAGGTTGAGGTTTGTATGAGTAGTACTGTTGTTTGTTTTAGTCATGATCACAAACAAAATAAGATGAACACACAATGATAAGCATAGATAACTATCTTTATTGATGATAATTTGCGAGTACATAGAAAACAAAGAAACTAACATGAACTTAAATAGAAAATGATCAAACAGTAAACAACTGAAAATGTGGAACAAACCACATAACCCGGATAACTAACAACTTGGCCAACGGCCTTAATTGAATTCAAACAGACATGAGAGTCACATGCATGCATGGCGAAGGGAGGGATATAGAGTTACACGTCAACATTGAAGAATGGTCGTTGAAGAAAGGAAGTCATATACTTAGAGCATGCACAAGCAAAGAGTTGATATGATTTTTAAATTCTTCTCCTGCATGTGTGAAGTTATCGGTATCCTTATATAGAACTTCCAACGTCCTTATCAAGTTGACCGTAACCATTATTAGACACATCGGAACATCTTTACACAAGAGGAACTCTCGGTTTACATCCTTCCACACATCTTCTATTTGCTTGTGAAACAAGCTGTAGGCATACTCTTCGGTAACATCATATTGCTTTTTATAACTTTCAATTGTGGATGGGAAATGCTTTCTCTCTTGCTCCTCCTGCTCATTAACAAAAGTTATTACACTTATATATTATGATTCAATGCATGAATGCATCCAACAAATTTTAGTCTAAATTTGAAATACAATACGTGAATGGTGTGTGTGCAATTGAATATAAATGAAAGAGAAAAAGTATCAAAACATGTGTCTTGAATGCTTGCAAGTATATGATTTGAAATATGAAATTTTAGAGAAAACTGTTCGAATAGTCCCTGTGGTTTGCCCAAATTTCACCTTTAGTCCCCAACTTTTCAAAATTACAAGTATAGTCCCACCTTTTGACATTTTTTTAACTCGGATAGTCCCTAGAGTGGATGGAGGTTAAATAATCCAGTTAATCTGTGCGTAATGACTAAACTATCCTTACTTTAATAAAAATAAAAAAAATCAATTAATCAATAAAATACAAACATGCCCCACTTAACCCTTTAGCCAATTATGTGCTTTCACTCATTCTTATTGGGACCTACTCACTTCATCTTCACCACCATCACCATTTTCAATAACACCTAATTTAAACAAAAGTTAACAGGATGCTATTTTATTTATAAATGAGTGGTCTCAATCTACAGATCCTGACCTGTCTTCTGTATCTAGAACTCAACCTACGACCTGTCATCTATATCCTAACATGTCTTCTATATCAAAACAATCTAGCCTAACCCATCCCAAACCTCCAGACCCAAACCCTTCACCTAACCACCCCACACAAGCCCCCCTTCTAGTCACCTTCCCTGGCTCCAACCCTCTCTCCCATCCATCCTCCTTAACTCACACCTTGACTTTGTCCCTTCTGAACGCTCTAAATGGTCCCACCCTCCTTTTGTTGCCGTCAAAACCGATGATGGCAACATTTTCGCTAGAGGTGCACAGGATGATAAATGTATTGCTATTCAGTATCTTGAAGCTATTCGGAATATTATTATTAAAGACCTCGAGTTTAAACTAGTTCGAACGGTGCATATATGTTATGTTCATGACGAGGAGCTAGGTGGGTTAGATGGGATGACTAAGTTTGTGGAGTCTAAGGAGTTTGAAGAATTGAATGTTGGGTTTTTTTAGATGGGGGGGCAAGCGTCGGTTAATGATGATTAATTCTGATTTTTTTTAATAAATTGTGGATGATGAAGATTTATAAGTTTAACAGTAAAGGGTTTTGATGAAGAAGAAGGTTTAAAATTGGGGTGGTGATATTTAATGTTCGAGAAGGGGGCGGGGTGGAGGACGGTTGTTATGGTGGCGGTGGTGTGTGGAGGTAATGGGCTGGGGAAAATGAAGTGGGTGGGTCCTACATTGATTCTTGTCATATTTTTAATAACAAGGGTAGTTTAGTAATTTCACACCCACTTAATTGGATTATTTAACCTCCATCCACTCCAGGGATTATCCGAGTTAAGTGACGCCAAAAGATAGGGATTATACCTATAATTTTGAAAAGTTATGAACTAAAGGTGAAATTTAGGTAAACCATAGGGACTATTTGAGAAATTTTCTTGAAATTTTATTTCTCAATTTGCCCTTTTCATACACCTAACTTAATGTTTTATTGATGTAAAGGGTATGTGGTTAAATGCTGAAACACAGTATTATATATGCATTTAGACATGTTCTTCTTTTCAATTACGCAATGGTGATGAAGTTTCAAATGATTCATATAGTTATCAGACTATACCTTGTAACACTTGTCATTTTACAGGTACTACTAAGACTAACCACGTAATAATTAAGTGTGGAATGAGAACGATGTGAAAGTGCTCAAATGTGGACAACTAAAACTTCATTGAAATAGGTTCTTCGTTTTCACTTACAAAGTGATAAAGAAGCACAATATGGGTGGCGGGAGCGCATCAGAAAAAGTCGTAGGCTCACTGTTGCAACCACCATGGGTTCGAATGGTGGGTTGCTTACTGGGATCTTGAACTCGTGAGATATGGATGTATTGGATGGTGATGTACTCTAGTTTTCATAGATGCATTTCTTTATTGTTGTATTTAATTATTTTTGTTAGACATATAATTCCCGATTACCATATGTTACATATAATATCCTAAGTTATATTAGTTATCCTAAGTTAGATATTAAAGTGGCGGTTATATACCAACCGGTGTGTCGGTTGTTAGTCAAGGGTCACACCCTTTCATCATGTATAAATACCCAACATATCATTTCATTTAGTGTATGTATTGATTCTTTGCATTTCAAGATTCTCTCTCAAATATCCTACCCTCAATCGATCCTGTGATCTCACATTTGGCATCAGAGCATTAGGTTTTCAAATTGTTCCATCGGTGGCATAACACATCAAAGAAGAAGATCATAAAATTAGAACCCCCTGTTTTTACAGAAAACAGAGACAAATAAAAGACAATCGAAAGTTGTTGGAATAATCATTCAAGGCCAATAAGGAGTGGAGAAAGATCAATACATCAGGTTTATAACCGTTAAAGAAACGAAAGGAACCGGAGAAGGAGTTCCGGTCAAAACAGAAGTTTCTGGCGAGTCACCGGATTTCACAGAAGGATCGTTTAAACACGTTCAAACGGTTATATCTATCCCTGCCCCTCGTTTATAATCAATATCGAATACATATATCTTAATCCAAATTACAAAAGTCGAATTCGATGCAATACTCTGTTTTATTTTTGTTCGATCACTTTTCCCGCCAATTTTTTTTTTCAATCAAACAAGTTTATTATCATTCAAGTGTTGTTTTTCGAACATTCTTATGTACAATCAGAGTACTTTTATAAAGAAAAACATATCAAGGATTAAGATTTGATTATCGGTTCAAGGAGAAAGAACAGGAAAAACATTTCTGGAAAATTTTTTGTATTTAAATCGTCGGATTCTTGTAATAAGGATTCAAGAATCAAAAATCTGTTCGAAGTTATAAGGGATCGATCAGTTTTTTTAAGAAAAGGAAACAAAAGTGTAGTATTATTTCCTTAAGGGCAGAAAGTTTTTACGTGGGATAGAAGAAGAATTGAAGTTGACTTCTTAAAAGTCAAACAAAAAATTGTTTAAGTATTGGACAGAAGATTTTGGTGTAGGAGAAGTTGACTTTTTGAAAGTCAAACACCAAAATATTATAATATATTATTGAGGGGTATATTATAAAAGGATTTGTTTATCAGTGTTTTGTTGGGTTTGATTCACCGATCAAAAATTAAGTTGTTAAGAAGAAAAGAAGTGTTGTCGGCCAAAAAGAAAAACGAAATTTAAGGAACAGTAGGTTCGAAGGTTCGATCCAGGAAGAAATTAATCAACAGCAGTATAGCAGAGGTTTGATTAAATCCAGTTATGGTCGAACAACCAGTGGTCTGTTCCCGGTAAAAAGTCAGAAATTTGATCCAGGAAGAAATTGATCAATAGCAGTTAGCAGAGAATTGATCAAATCCAGTGGTGATCGAAAGACAAGTAGGCCGTTTTTAAACAAGATTAGTTGCAAAGATTGGAAAAAAGAAGTCACGAAAAATGACTAAGGAAGACAAAGTTGTAAAAGAGAAAGGAACGCCAATGACCTTCCAATGCCCGATTTTAAATTCTACAAATTACACAATTTAGGCAGTAAAGATTAGAGCAATTTTTAACGTTCACGGAATTTGGAAAACAGTCGAACCGATAAGAGAAGTGGAAGCAAAGAAGAACGCCAAGGCTATTGCTTATCTCTATCAAGCTATGCCCGAAGAACTTGTTTTTCAAATTGCTCATCACACGAATGCTAAAGACATTTGGGAAGCGAGATTACAAACGCTAGACTCAGAATTTGAAGCATTAAAGATGAAAGATTCAGAATCGTTAGACGATTTTACCAGCAAGATTAGCAAACTTGTATCACAAGCCAACAACCTTGGATCTACAATTGATAACAAAAGATTAGTTCGGAAACTACTCAGTTCAGTACAAGAAAAGTACATTCAGATTGTTGGTGCAATTGAACAATTTGCATATCTTAATACTATGCCATTTCAAGAAGCTATCGGAAGATTAAAGGCATACGAAGAACGCATCAAGAAACCAGAAGAAGGTGAATCACACAGTAAGCTCTTATTCACCAAAGAAAAAGCTAAAGAAGACAGATGCGAGCACTGTGGAAAATGGAAAACAAATCAAAGGAACTCTGGATATCAACGTGGTAAAGGTAGATGGTCCGAGAAAAGCTATGATAAACAAGCACAAGATGAAAGAAGCAACATTAGATGCTACAAGTGCAATGGACTTGGACACTACAAAAATAAATGTCCATAACTAAAAGGAGAGGAGGAAGCTCATCTAATCCAACACAAGGAAGATGAAGGACCAATGCTATTATAAACAAGACCTTAGGGAAATCAAGAATTAAGGGGGAGAATGTTAGACATATAATTCCCGATTTCCATATGTAACATATAATATCCTAAGTTATATTAGTTATTCTAAGTTAGATATTAAAGTGGCGGTTATATACCAACCGGTGTGTCGGTTGTTAGTCAAGGGTCACACCCTTTCATCATGTATAAATACCCAACATATCATTTCATTTAGTGTATGTATTGATTCTTTTGCATTTCAAGATTCTCTCAAATATCCTACCCTCAATCGATCCTCTGATTTCACAATTTTGTGGCACAATATTATTTTATGGTGGGTTGAATAGGTAGTGGTTCAACTTAATGGGTGCCTCCTCTCTTTGGGTTGATTTATGTCAGTGTATATACAAATCATTATCCTATTGGTTGAGTTCATTGTCCAAGATGTTTGCTCCCTCCACCCTAAAGTCAAATGTTGACAAAGCACCATCTATCTCAAATGATGTAGAAACACACATATTCTGAAAGATCAAAGTAAACATTCTTGTCATAGTGACTCTACCGAGTTGGATTTTGTGCAGTGGTCTCAATGAGATCGATTACCATCAATGATGTCATGTTCTACAACATATATTATATGTATTTTCTTATACCTTATGTATAATTTTGTATATTATATTTGATGCAAATGCTTGCTTTAGGACAAAAGGGTATACTAATAATTTTAAGTTTTATTTTCTTATCAAAAGTAAAGTTTCACGACTTGTAAAAGAAAATATCAATCTTAAGTTGTCATTGTACCATTTGATAAACATTCTTGTAAAAGAAAATATCAATATTAAGTTAACATGGTTGGTCAACGTATTTGTTTAGATGATTTTGCCTATTTCTGTTACATGATTAGGAAAATATTAATACCCAAACCGGCCGCGGTACGATTATCTTCTATAAAAGAAGTTTGAAAATTAAGGCACTACATATGATATTTTCTAACAAACATATATCTTCGTGGTGAATTGTAAAAACAAATTAATGATATACCTTGTGACCAGCAATGTCATTTAGGAGTCTACCAATTTTAGACGAAGCTTTGAAAAGAGGAGGTTCAGTGAGTGCCCATTTGATTGATCTGTCGGTGACTATATGAGCCATGCCAAGAAAACATGATGTTATAAGTATGCTACCACCGCCTGTCACGTATGCAACTGAAGCATGCTCTTCTGTCGTTGGTGTGTAGCCTTCATGTAACCATTTTGCTTCCATCATGTAGCCTTTAATAAATGTTTTCATCTGTACATAAAAACATGTATGTTAGACCATGTGTAATGGGCAATATGTGAGCATTATAAGGGCATGAAAAAAGGAGGGGCATTTCTAGTATAATGCCCAAAGAGAAAAAAAAAATAAGAAAAGTAGTGATTAAAAGGGTATTAAAATGGGTTATAACCACTGTTTTGAAAACCGGACCGGTCGGACCGATGTCCGGGGCCTGGACCGGTCCGGTTCGGGTGTTTGGACCGCCGTGCAACTGAACCGTTTGTGAACCGCTGAACCGGCCGGTCGGACCGGAAAATAAGGGGTCGAACCGTTCTTTTTTTATTATTTTTATTATTTTTTGGGTTTCGATACATGTTTGACCCGGTTCGTTGGACCGGTCGGACCGGTCGGGCCGGTCGGGCCGGTCGGGCCGGTCGGGCCGGTCGGACCGGTCGAACCGGTGAACCGCCCGGGGGTCCGGTTCGACGTCCGGTCCGGTTCGGTTCTGAAAACCTTGGACTTCTAACCATTACACATCTTTTAAAGGGCCATTATAATGATGATGTGTCAAAAAATGTCCCTTACCCTTACGTAACTAAATTTATGACTAATTATCAATAATTAAAATTGTTGATACTTACAAACTCTTTAGCACAGTTAAAAAGATCTATCTTCCCCTCCTTTTCTAGGATTTCTTCCATTTCCTTGTACATATCCAGTAATATTTGGTATATCAGTTTCATGTATCCTGGAAGCATGTCTAAGCATGTAACGGACCACCTATGATTAGTTTACGTACGAGTGGGTTAGTTAGAATCGATCATAAATAGGTTTCAACATTGGCGAATCCAGGAATGATTTTCAGGGGGTTTCTTTTGTAGATTTAAACTGATTTTCACTAATTTTTCATCTTTTTCCATTAAAATTTTCAATTTTTTTCCAAATCGATGGGGTTCATGAAAACCCCCTCTGGATCCACCATTGGGTTTCAACATACGGACTTGGTTTAATGTGTTTATCAATTTAATTTCATAGGTAGGTAGATACCTCATAACTGCTTCTGTAAAGATCTCAAGCTCTTCATATATACCATAAGCATCATATGTGTCATCAATAATTGTTGCAATTGCAATCACTTTTGCCAAGAAAATTCTAGCAAGAGAATACTTTGGTTCAGAGTACACTCCTAGTGCCCAAAAGTAAGATTCAACCAATCTATCTCTGGCATAAGGTAGATTGTTCGGGACATCAATACCTTTCCACCACCTGCATAATAATCAGGATGATATATAAGTACGTCTTTTAAAGTTGGCTAATAGAGGGGGAATTATTATTATATTATATGTATGTACATACTCGGAAAGCTGGCTAAGTTCCTTTTTGTGTAACGACTGAAGCGAATTGAACCCTAACTTGGCAAGCTTAAGTAGTGCGTCGTCATGAGAAGCTTGTAGTTGGTAGAACTGAATGTAGCGCAACGCTTCTAGTCTTGGTAACCTTTTACGTATTGGTTGCTCTAGTGCCTCTTGTAGGTGGGTCGACATGGTAGAGTTGCTACGAATAGGATCATTTGCTATTTCTTCGAGACGAGTTCTAGTAAAACTAAGTGCTTCATCTAGTATAACTTCACCTTGTACCCTCATATATGTTGCCTCATACAACTCAAGCAACTCTTCAATATCACTTTCTATGGACTCCTTAAAAGTTCCTTGTTCGTCCTTATAGTTATTGAAAACATCTGATGTAGTTCAAATAAATATTTTTAGCGTGTTTTCAAATTGTAATATATTATTGTACGTATTTATGCATACTAACCACATGAAACGAAGAAGCCGTGTTCACGTAGGAGTCGAAACCAAAGGGAAGGGTTGCCGCCATTCCAGTCATCACCATATGCATCGTAAACATGCTGCAAAGCTTTATCAATCTCCTCTTCAAAATAATATGAAATGCCAAGGCGTTGGATTGCGTCAATTAGTTTTAGCAGAGGTGTATGTTCGTTATTTGGAACAGCCAAAGCAGCCTGAAGAGCTTTCCTTACTTCCTCTTTCAAGTCATGAACTATTTGATCCTCCTCGTCTTGTTGTGGTTGCTACATTCACTCACAAATCATCTCAATATATAGACACACAAGCATAAAATAAGCATATATATGTTTTACGATTTCTAATATACCTTGTTATAAATGAGAAACTGGTCTCCCCAAACACTGGGTTGCATGTCACGAAGTGGTCGGATAACTTCCTGTTGAAAAGACATGTTTAAGGATATGTTTAGCTTGTATTTTATTGTTGTACATTACGTCTATGGGAACTCTACACTATTTATAAGGATTAAATGACGTGTACCAAACTTTTAAATTAAAACCTGACTCATGATCATTATCACCTTTCTGGAAGTACTTACACTACAAGAAAACTAAGCTTTAGCGGCGACGCGTCTAGGTGTCGCCGTTATTAAAGCCCTTGATCCCGCCTACAAAAAAAATAAAAAAAAATAAAAACACGAATCCTGACCGTTGATTGGTCAGAATATCAATAGCCCATATTTCATCGTACCAAAACATTTAGCGGCGACAACATTAGCGGTGACTGTCGCCGCTAAAGGTCGAAAAAAAATAAACCCGCCAAAACTTCTTCTTCTCCCTCCCACCATTTCACTTTCCCTCCTCTCCTATGCTCTCTCGATCTCTCTCTGGTCCCTAATCTCCTCTCTCCCTGCCCCCTCATCCCTCCTCTCTCGTCTCACTCTCTTAGAACCACCACCGAAGAACCACCATTGAAATACCACCACCACCGACCTCTCTCTCCAGTGAGTTTTTTTTTTTTTTCTTTTCTTTTGTGTTTTCTTTTTTTTTTTCAGTTTTTTCCTTTTTTTCCAGTTTTTTCTACTTATTTGTTTAATTTTTTATTTTATGATAATATGTTTATGTTTGCAGGGAAGCATCGATCTAGTGAACCACGTGAAGTTTCGTCGCCGCTACCGGTTAGTCGTCACTAATTGGTTTTTTTATTTAATATTTATGCTTTATATTGTTAGTATTAGGTTTGTATGTGCGTAGGTATGTATGTGTGTATTTTAGGTATGTATGTTTATATTAAATTGTGTATTTTTATTTAAAAAAACAGATATTATGTATATATATTTAAAAAAATGATATATGTAAGTAAATATGAATTTTTCAAAAATTACATAATGTATAAATATTTAAAAAATATATTATGTATGTAGATTTAAAAAAATATGTTATATGTGTATGTATGTATGAGTGAGGCGACCCGTATGTATGAGTGTATGTATGTATGTATATATGTATGTATGTATGTATGTATGTATGTATGTATGTATGTATGTATGTATGTATGTATGTATGTATGTATGTATGAATGTATGAGTGTATGAGTGTATGAGTGTGTGTGTGTATGTATGTATTAGTGTATGTATGTATGAGTGTATGAGTGTGTATGTATGTATGTATGTATGTATGTATGTATGTATGTATGTATGTATGTATGAATGTATGTATGTATGTATGTATGTATGCATGAGTGTATGTATGTATGTATGTATGTATGTATGTATGTATGTATGTATGTATGTATGTATGTATGTATGTATGTATGTATGTATGAGTGTATACGTGTATGTTTGTAAGTATGTATGTGTTTGTAAGTATGTGTGTGTGTTTGTAGTTTACCCATTTGGTATATGTTTGTAGTTTGACTCATTTGGTGTATGTATGTTTGATAAATGTTAATATTTGACCCGTTTGGTATAAATATATTTAGTAAATAGAATATTTGACCCATTTGGTATATATTTGGAATTTATTTGTTGATAGTTGACCCATTTGGTATAAATATTTTTAGTAAATAGGATATTTGACCCATTTGGTATATATTTGTAGTTTAAATGTTGATAGTTGACTCATTTGGTATATGTTTGTAGTTTGACCCATTTGGTGTATGTATGTTTGCTACATGTTAATATTTGACCCGTTTGGTATAAATATGTTTAGTAAATAGGATATTTGACCCATTTGGTATATATTTGTAGTTTATTTGTTGATAGTTGACCCATTTGGTATAAATATGTTTATTAAATAGGATATTTGACCCATTTGGTATATATTTGTAGTTTAAATGTTGATAGTTGACCCATTTGATATATGTTTGTAGTTTGACCCATTTGGTGCATGTATGTTTGCTCAATGTTAATATTTGACCCATTTGGTATATATATGTTTAGTAAATAGGATATTTGACCCATTTGGTATAAATATATTTGTAGGAACAAATTAATGCAATAATGGCCAATCCTCAATTCCGAGCGCAAATGTTCCAAATGTGTAGTCAATTTTTCCAATTACAAAACTTTGGAAATCAAGGCGGTAGCTGATCGATGTCGTTGGGTCGGTCAAAAATAATGAAAATAGTAGTATATGGAAGTTGAATCGTCTCCATAGGGAATTGGTGGAAAGAGTAGTTTTGTAAGTTAACTAGTAAATTAAAATCTAATTACCTTGTTTTTTTAATTGAATTTAAGAAGTTGTAACAATAATAGAAAAGAAGTAATCCCCTCCAGGTTTCTGGTTAATGGTCCACCCTACTCTTGTTTAAATGATTGGATACTACATAGACATAGCTTTGTTGGATGGTTCAAATCAAGTGATAACCGAACACAAGTTTTTAATAATAACCTGTACAATTCAATTATCAACCCACAAGTATCACCTACCCTCCCAATCTAGCACCAAGAAATCCACCGGGTAGTAACAGTCTTCCACCTTAACTATCACATCAGTTAACATTCCCCTGGGACGTATGGGTTTTTGATTAGCCAACACCACTGTGGTGTCAACTTTTTGTAATAGACCAAATTCATGTTGATCATACATACTTCCCGGGGGAATGCTAACACAAGCTCCATGATCTAGAAGTGTCCGGTCAACCTTAAGCTCCCCTATTTGTATTGAAATAAGGGGCGCTCCCGGATCTTGGCGCTTGGGTGGAACTGTACCCGATAACGCGGCATGCACATGCGCCGGTTAGACAAACTGTTTTGGCAGCTTGTTGTGCCGATTTTGGGTGCTTAATTCTTTTAAATTTTCAGCATGAGCAGGACTTTCTTGAATGACATTAAGTAATGGTAAATTAATTTTAACTTGTTTAAAGGTTTCCCACCCCTCGTCCTTCGATGGGTCCCGTTTACTTAAAGCCCTTATTTTTCCTGGTGCTAATAAGGCCGAAGGGAATGGTGCAATTTTTACTTTCCCACACTTATCCTTGGCCGCATCCACATTTTCCTCAAAAAACTTTTCACAAAACCTTTTTCTCAAATTTTTAACTTTAATGTTTGATTGTGAAAACGTTTCCTGCTCATCTTCAGAATTGGAGAGAATACTTACCGCGTTGATGTGCACATTCTTCGTGGTTGACGCCTGATGTGCTGGATTCACTGCAGTGGTGCTAGGCAACTTACCTGGATCTCGACGCATGGTGGACATCTCTTCAGCAATTTGGCCAACTTGCTTTGCCAAGGCCTTGTACTCCTTGTCTCTGATTTCGTTGTCCTTCCTAATCTCCTTCATGAAATCTCCTGTTGACTTCATAAAATCAGTCAACATATCCTTCACTGATACATCCTGCCCCGAGGATCCACCCTGTTGATTGCCCTGACTTCTCCAGTTGCCTTGAGAACTCCCTTGATTGCTTCCAGATCCTTGCTGATAATTTCTTTGATTGTTTTAGTTCCCTTGGCCTGAATAACCTCTCTAGTTGTTTTGATTAGATATCTGTGATAGAGGATTCAACTGGTTAGAAGTATTACTGTAACTAAAATTAGGGTGATTTCGCAAACCTGGGTGATATGAATTAGAATTCATATTATATGGCTTCAGTTGTCCATAAACTTGATTCACTTCTTCAGGTTTCCCTTGTTGCGTAGGACAATCAGCATCCATGTGTCCCAGATTATCACAAATAGAGCAAACTGTAAAAGAACTAGCTGCCTTTGCTCCATCACTCCTTCCTGCGCCTCTACCAGCTGTCAACTGTGCAATTTGTCGCTCTAAGCTTGCTATTCTCTTTTCAGCTTCTATATCAACACCCTTAGCTGCACCTGTTCGGCTTCTTCTACTAGCACGAGCTTGTCTCTTTGATGTCACTGCCAACCTCTCCATATACTCCCAATCCATATCCTCATGGTTAGTCAAAAAGGTACCATTACTATTAGCATTCAAATCTCTAACATCCTCGGGTAATAAGCCATCATAAAATGACTTAATCAGTTCCCACATAGGTATATCATGATGTGGACACTTCCTTAACAACTCCTTAAACCTCATGAAGGCTTCATGAAATGGTTCCCCCGAGTGTTGTTGGAAGATTCTGATAGCCTCCCGAGCATCAGTAGTGCGAGTCATAGTATAATATTCCTCTAAGAACTGCTGTTGAAGCTCTTGCCATGTGAATATGCTCCCAGCAGGCAATGAATGGTACCACAATTTCGCTTGATCCTTGAGGGTACCACAATGAATGGTACCCAGCAGGCAATCATACTCATCATAGTTGAACTGATCCTGATTCATGTAGTATCCATCATCAGCAACTCCTCCATCCCAATCAGCAACTCTACCATTAAAAGTGCCCGCTGCACCCTGCATACTGTCATCTTCATGAAGTGAATCCGTTGCTCTATTACTGTTAGATCTCGGGTTTTGGTTTTGTGGTGGTTGTCGATTTAAGGCTAATGGGTGGTTGGGTTGTTGTTGCTGTTGTAGGGCCTCAAAAGCTTGATCATTTTCATAATGTTCGTCCCACTCGTCATGCTCTTGATGGCCTTGCTGAAATTGTCTAGAACCACCAGCGTTCGGATCTGAGTTAAATTGTGGGAATGGTTGTTGTTGTCTTGGAGTTGGTGCTGTTTGAAATGGTCGTGGAGGCATATTGCCCAATGGGTTTTGTTGTGGTGGTATTGGGTCAGGTTGGTTCGGTGGAGGTTGGTTATCTTGGTTACTGTGATGGCTCATGTTTGGTGTTGGTCGGGTTTGATGAATGGCTCTGTTCTTTCTAGCTGTCTTTTCAATTTCCGGATCGTAAATTAGTGGTGAAGTCTTGCCCGAATAACGTGTATGATGCATGCAACTAAAGTACCTGCACAGACACAAACAAGCAAACCACGCGTAATACTGAACTAGACAAAACAAACAAAACTAAAAGACTAGAAAAAAAAATTTGGCTTTTTTTTTAAGAAAAGCAGTAAAAACTAAAACAAAACTATCTAACTAAGCGCACCGATTTCCCGGCAACGACGCCATTTTGATCGATGTCGTTGGGTCGGTCAAAAATAATGAAAATAGTAGTATATGGAAGTTGAGTTGTCTCCACAGGGAAATGGTGGAAAGAGTAGTTTTGTAAGTTAACTAGTAAATTAAAATCTAATTACTTTGTTTTTTAAATTGAATTTAAGAAGTTGTAACAATAATAGAAAAGAAGTAATCCCCTCCAAGTTTCTGGTTAATGGTCACCCTACTCTTGTTTAAATGATTGGATACTACATAGACATAGCTTTGTTGGACGGTTCAAATCAAGTGATAACCGAACACAAGTTTTTAATAATAACCTGTACAATTCAATTATCAACCCACAAGTATCACCTACCCTCCCAATTATCAAACTACTCACGATACAAGAAAAACCGAATGTGAATGATAATAAGATAAGCAATTGAAAACAAGTGAATTGTTTAAATGATAAAAACCACAAATATTCTTCAACTATAAATGAAAAATAATCCATAAACCAATGTAAACAAGATTCAAGTTTCACAATTAAACCATACACCCGGAGGTGATTACAAGATGTTTAGCCGCTCATGGTTACAAGAAACAACTCAAAAACATGAATAACAATACCGAACATGATGATTAGAATTGAAAGTATGGATGAATGATGATGAATGATGATGAATAATGATGATTGTAGCTCCAAAAATCTCCAAAAGATGTGTAATTTTCGTGGTAGAAGCAATGGTAGAAGCAATGCTTCTAGGAACACCTAAGGGGGAGGTCATGGGTTCAAATCCCACAAGGAGTGAAATTTGCCGTTCAAAAAAAAAAAAAATGTGTAATTTTCGTCCTTGTGGCTGCATTTCGAACTAGGGTAAAAATTATGCTTTTATATTATTCAAAACAAACTTCCCATAATTTACTCCTTGCTTGCATACGTTACGACCAGGACCTACGGCCAAAGGACTCTGATGCTCAATTGCTATTCTTCTGTGAGTCCATTACATCCGCGTCCCTTTTGCTTTTCTTTTCTTTTAGATGTGCATTTAATGAGCTTTGACTTTTGTTTCTATTCTTTTCATTCTTTTTTCGTTTTTTTTTCTTCATTCACGAGACAAATAGTCTCCACCAATTCCATTTTATTACTACTATTATTATATATTATTATTATTATCGATACGTATTATTATTATTATTATTATTATTATTATTATTATTATTATTATTATTATTATTATTATTTTTATTATCAGTAATAGTAGCAGCCTCCGACTCGGGTGTTCTTGGTCTATTCAAAATTCCTCTTTAACGCTTCAACGTCCATGAACACCTCCATATTTTCGGTTCACCATCCAAACTCAACCTTAACCACATTTAAGCTTCCAAATCCATCCAAATATGCCATTGAACCTACAATCACACAAAGTTGCGTAGTTATCGCATTCAAAGCATATAAACGCTCAAACGACATTAAAAACCCATAATTAAGCATCTTAAACACCATGATTGACCCCGTCCATCAGTAGCGGCAATAGTGGCGATCATGACAAAGATGAAGATGTTTAGGCGTTTTTGTAAGAATGGTACAATTTATAATGTTTGTACTTGAATGTAAATATTGGTATGTTTGTTTACTTTTGTTGGTATGTTTAGACGAACGTTTGAAGACGTGCAATATATATGTAAATGTTGGTATGTTTGGTTAATTAGTTTTCTTATTATTTTTCTTGATTGTGCGTTTGTGGACAAAGCGAGGAGGAAAAAATCTGAATAGAAAAGCGAGGAGGAAAAAAAAGACCTGTAGCGGCAACAAGTCGTCGCTACAGGTCTTGCCCAGAATGCACATTGTTTTGCCACGTGGCGAAAAAAATATATAAATAAAAATATTGCCAGGTAGAAAATAGGCATTAGCGGCAACCCTTTAGCGGCGACTAGGGGCATTAGCCACATTTTTTTACCGAGTTGAACCCATCTAAAGCCCCCATCTGTTGTAGTGTTAGAAACTTTCCTGTGCGAATTGTAGTCCCGGTTTAGATCGGGTTTAGATCGGGCAGCACCTTCCCATCATTACAACGGACCACGGATTTAACCTCCTCCTCACCAAGTTGTACCCAGGGTTCGAAAACGCTTTCAGAGACGTAAGGCGTGTTCGGAGAAACATCACTAAGGGAATAGTTATACAAATACGACATCATTATATTGGTTTAGCGTAAGAGAATTGTGTTTGTGTTTGAATGTTTGTATGGAATAAGATGTTAAGTGGTTCTTGTATGCATAAAATCATAAAAATCTATGACCCGTATAGAGTTAAATGCTCCCACCTGCCACCTTATCCATGGGTCGTGGAGCCCTTTACAGCTCGTGGATGTTTGCTTTAAGCAGGGCCGTCCCTGAGAATTTAGATGCCCGATCCGAGTCACAAAAAAAGGTGCTCCTTAGCCTTAGCGATAATGAAATAAATAAACATAAACTAATTTTTAGTTTGAAAAGGGTAATTGACAATATAATGGCAGGCTTGACCGACAATGGCACAGATTTTACCCACATAGACTTTTTTTCAAGTACTGATAAATTCACTTTCAAAAAAAAAAAAAAAAAAAAAAAAAAAAAAAAAAAAAAACAAAACAAAACAAAAAAAAAAACCCTCATAAATTCGTAACTTTACTAAAATATCCCCATCATCTTTGAGTATTTACGTATTTACCATTGTCTTCCTCACTAAATTCTTACCCTGTAAATTTTTAGGCAGATCTGTAAATTTACGCAGATAAGATATGAACCCTTTCCAATCGGTTCAATAAAGTTATTGTCGACCCTCCAATACATGTAAATCCGCTATTGTGACCGGTCAGATGTGCCCCACTAGAAATTAGGCCCGGGCCGGGAGTGCTCCCCACACCCCACCATAGACGGCCTTGGCTTAAGCAGGGAGTTTAGTCTAAACGTCGTACCTCATACCTATATATATGACACGTAACAGATCGTGGGTGGTTGATGTTTAACCATGTATGGCTCGAGTGATATATATCTCTAGGACCCCGCGCATAGGGGATGTATGTAAAATATTTGAGGATGTCTAGATAATGTCATTCATATTATAAATTTGGACCCTAATTGGTGGATCTTGGGTTTAACAGTTGGCCAAAACCGCTTATGAGCGTTTGCCACGTGATCTAGGTCATCGTCGTCCACTGGTTAATTATACGTTTCATAATTACACTCGTTTAAAACTAGGGTTTTCAAGTGTTTGCCTGTATTCTTGGATCAATTCTTTATCATTAATATATAATTCCTTTAAATTACAGCACACACTTTTTGAATGTTTATCATATTACTTAAGAAAGTTCTAAAGTATTGCATAATATATGTTTCACTTTAGATTAGGTATTTGCATTTTCCTGTGGTCCAAAAATATAAACATATATATATTTATATTTGTATAGTGTTTAAGATTTAACTGGACATGAACTTTAACATCATTCCATTAATTTATTTAAAACTTTTCCTTTTTTATTTTATTTTTATTCTCAGCATACACATGTATTCTCTTTTAGCAGTAGTCTATTAAATAATTTAACTTTCTGTCCTGTATTTAGTTAACTACCTACCTCCAATACATCTTCTCGATCCTCTCTAAACTTTTCACGTAACAATTTCTCCTATATATTAATAGTTGAACTGATTTAAAGAGTACTTTTCTATACACGTTTATGTGTTCTTATTAGTTAATTGTTTGGTGGAATTATATACTATTTATAGCTGTGCTATTTGAATAGTGTGTACTTGCTAAAATGAACCGATGGCAACTTTGTAATATTCATATTTGTTAGGGGCATTTTCGTCTTTTGCCTTTTTATAAAACTCCATCTCTGCCTCTATTTCTCAACAACCACCGTCTCTCTGTTAAAACAAGGCGTGCTGAAAGGACCTCCTTCCACCGGCCCAACATCACGATAGTCGCTCCGGTTACCACACCGTGACAAGCGCACCACACACAAACCATCGTCACTTACCCAAATATAGAGAGAGGGTAAAGAAATGGAGAAAAGGATTGATGGTTGCCTGCCATGATCTCCGGCCGGCGACCTTACCTCGGCGGTAAAGCTTACTTAATCGGTTACAATTAAGAAAACTGAGGCAAACCCTTTCCATCTGCATGTCATATTTCTCTACAGATAGGTAATGGGTTGGCTTCGGGTATTGCTTAACGATAAAGGTTAGCTTCCCGTCAACAGAGGTAACCACCAACTAAGGCTTTTTTCATGGATATAATTCTTTGTGTCAGTTTAGTGGTTGCGTTGTAGTAGGTGGTGGTTGTCCGGGGTTGACAGTGCTTCAGTGATGGTGGCGAGGTGGAGATGGAAACTTTGAGGCGGTTATGTTGGGTTTGTGATTTTACAAGGGGAAAGAGAGAGACAGAGAATAGTCACGCTTAAAATTGCAAAATTTTGTGTCGGTTTAAATACCCATTAGCCACACCATTATCACTTTGTTTTGTTTGTGTGACGAAAGGATACCAAACGTCAATGGAAAATCAAAATATGAGTGGACAAAGGTTAGGTATTAGGCACACTTAAAATTAACAAATGTCTTGTGGCTTTAGATAATCATTTGCCACACTATCTTCAATTAGTTTTACGTTGTGTGACCAAATAATAACAAACGTGATTAAAAAAAATTATGTGTGACCAAAAGTTAAGACAATAGCCACACTTATAATTAATTGGTGTGATTATATAGTAGAACCAGCCACACTTAAAAGAAATTCACGTGGCCGTTACTATTCTTTAGCCACACTTAATGGACAAAATACTTGATTACAACCACCCTTTTGCCACACTTTTTTTTTATTTGATGTGGCGAAAAAAAAAATTTAGTAAATTTATGTGACTATATAACAAAAACAGTCACGCTTAAAGTAATTTCATGTGGTCGTTTCCACCCTTTAGCCATACTTAATGGAGGGAATGCTTGATTTGAGCAAGATATGCTAATACCCTTTAGCCACACTTTTTAGTAGCTACGACCACTAAATGTGAATGTGGCCGTATGATGTAGGAACACCATTCACAAAATAAAAGTAATACCAATATTATTAAATAATTTTGGATTACAATACAGTAAAGAAAAGTAAAATAATACAAATACAGAAATTAAAATTACAAGAAACAGAAATACAGAAAGCGAAAGGAATCTCGAGGTGACTGAGGCACGTGTAGAACACGCTTCCCTTAAAACAGATTTCGGGCCACCCAGGTGAACCCGTCTGTTTCCCAGGGTACAACAGCCTAAGCAGATTGCATTGCCGGAGAAAACCTAGCACCTGAAATAGTACGTGAAACAAGAGTGCGGAGGGCAGCAAAGTTAGGAAAATTATCTGACAAGAGATGGTGATTCGAGAACATAGATTGCAGAGAAATTTCTGTGTCTCAACAGAGCTCACAACTCTGTATTTATCAACATAACAGGAGGCATGCCAAGAGTCCATATTCAATAGTATTGAATTACTAGACTTAATCACAATTTAAGTCTTGTAATTAATCACTAGACTTAATGACCCTTGACAGGTTAAGAATCTGAAAGGACTTGACCACACTAGTTCACCAAACCTGAGCCATGGGCTCGAGCCACACCATTCCAAGCTTGGTTAAAAACATAAAGGCGGCTCTCAAGCGGCTCGCGGCGATGCGAAGTGCAAAGTGCAAAGTGCACCCTCCTGGCTGTCACTAGGTGTGTCCTATTGTATAGGAATACATTCCTCTACAGAATTCTACATATAAACCAACACATGATTTATATCTCCACTAATGTGGGACAAGAACAAATTCCCACAACATTAAAGTTTCACCACACACACTTAAAGCTTAGATCTCTCATTCATCTAGCTTATAATTATTTATCATTATATTGCACATTAATATAATAATTAATTAATAAATTTCCAACAATCCCCCACATGAATGGAGATCGCCCCACACACTCAAGTGTCACAATAAAATTTCAGCAGTTAAGCAATGCAGGATAGGTAGGTATTCCCTTTGAATCCTCCTTTGTGATGTGTACTTTGTCTCCTAGCGGTTAGTAGACGCGATGTCCTTGAACAACCCCTTTTTACGTAGACGTTATTACACATCACACATTACTCTCCCTGGTCTGGTTAACCCCTCATTGTCGTGTCCGTTTATGGTCATGGAGCACTATCCTGGTTCTGCGAGAGCTCTAGGAATTGCGCCCCCCACAATTCCATTTAAAGCGACCCCACTTCTCTCTAACATAGGTGATTTTACCAAAATCATTAAAAGCCATATGCTTATCCTCCTTTGACATCACTGATTTATTTTAAGGACGAACTAGGAAGTATGCAACTCCCTTTGTGTTTTGGGGTACTCCCCCACAGTGATCTTAGTCCGTACAGTTAGGTGGTCCTATTGAGCCTAGATCATGGGATCTCCAATCTTCTAGGATAGGTTTTCCGTTGTACAAACTTACTCCAAGGGCTTTAGTCCCATTCCTATTGATGACTTATGCACTACCTCTCTGCTTAAGCCTTTTGTAAGCGGATCCGCAATGTTATCCTTTGACTTCACATAGTCAATAGTGATAACCCCTGCTGAGAGCAGTTGTCGTATCGTATTATGCCTACGTCATATGTGCCTCGATTTGCCATTATACATTGCACTTTGAGCTCTACCAATTGCCGACTGGCAATCACAATGTATGCAAATAGCCGTAACAGGCTTAGGCCATCTTGGAATATATTCCAAAAACTGACGTATCCACTCTGCCTCTTCTCCAGCTTTATCTAAAGCAATAAATTCAGATTCCATCGTGGACCTAGCTATAAGAGTTTGCTTGGAAGATTTCCAAGCTATAGCTGCTCCTCCAAGGGTAAACACATAACCACTTGTGGATTTAGAATCTTTCATGTCGGATATCCAGTTGGCATCACTGTATCCTTCCACAACAGCTGGATCTTGGCCATAATGCAGTCCATAATTCCTTATGTATCTCAAATACCTTAACAGTCTTGTCATGCTTTTCCAATGTTCAGCACTAGGATTACTAGTATATCTGCATAGCCTGCTCACAGCATATGCTAATTCTGGCCTGGTACATGACATGAGATACATCAAACTGCCAATGATCCTTGAATACTCCAATTGAGCAACACCCTCACCTCTATTCTTTGCCAAATGTTGAGAGGTATCAATCGGGGTTTGAGCCACACTTGTGTCCTCCGAATTGAACTTCTCAAGGATCTTATCCACATAATGAGATTGACTTAACACAAGACCAGTTTGGGTTCTAATAATTTTACACCAAGAATTACATCAGCTTGACCCATGTCTTTCATGTAAAATCTCGCTTTCAACATGTCTTTAGTAGATCTGATCATCTTGTCATCACTCCCAATGATAAGCATATCATCCACATAAAGACATAAGATTACATAACCTTTAGTAGTGTCCTTCACATAGACACACTTATCACATTCATTTATTTTGAAACCACTGTTAAGCATAATCTGGTCAAACTTTTGATGCCATTGTTTTGGAGCTTGCTTTAAGCCATACAATGACTTAACAAGTTTACATACTTTGCCTTCTTGGCCAGGAGCTGAGAAACCCTCAGGTTGTTCCAAGTAAATCTCTTCCTCTAACTCTCCATTTAGAAATGCAGTTTTTACATCCATTTGATGTATTTCCAAATTTCTCAAAGCTGCAATTGCAAGCACCAATCTTATAGAGGTTATTCTAGTCACGGGCGAGTACGTGTCAAAGTAGTCAAGACCTTCCTTTTGCCTATGCCCTTTGATTACGAGCCTTGCCTTATACTTGTCAACAGAGCCATCTGCTTTCATCTTTTTCTTGAATATCCATCGATATCCAAGTGGCTTGCACCCTAGTGGAAGATCAACTAACTCCCAAGTTTGATTCTGCAAAATAGAATCAATCTCACTTTTGATGGCTTCTTTTCATTGAGGTCCATCTGAAGAGGTGACTGCTTCTCGATATAGGTTTGAGGCTCACTCTCAACCATGTAGGTAAGAAAATCAGGCCCAAAGGATTTTTCAATCCTTTGCCTTTTGCTTCTTCTTGGCTCAACCTCTTCAGCCTCTGATCGTTCATGGGTTTTATTTTGAACAACCTTATCAACCGCTGTTGATGAACTCGCATGAGTTCGTTCTAATAACATTGGGAACTCCTCTTCAAAATAAGTTGCATTTCCTGGCCTTGTTTCTATTATGGAGTTCTTATGAACATCAGGATTTTTGGACTCGTGTACAAGAAAACGATGTGAAGTCCCATTTTGCGCATATCCAATAAATATGCAATCAACAGTTTTAGGCCCAATTCTAAGAGCCTTTGGAGGCGTAACAATTACCTTGGCCAGGCACCCCCACACTTTCAAGTATTTATAGGATGATTTATGTCCCCATCATAACTCATATGGTGTTACATCCTTATTCTTGAAAGGAACTTTATTTAACAAAAAAATGGCCGTCAAAATGGCCTCCCCCCACATGTCCTGGCTCATCCCGAAACTTATCAACATGGCATTCATCATTTCCTTTAGTGTACGATTCTTTCGTTCCGTAATGCCATTTGATTGGGGTGTATAGGGTGGGGTACACTCATGTATTATGCCACTTTTGGCACATTCATCCCCAAATGGCGAAACATATTCACCTCCCCTATCACTTCTCACACGCTTTATTTTCTTATTAAGTTGATTTTCAACTTCAGATTTATACAAGATAAACTTGTCAATTGCTTCATATTTACTCTTAAGTATATACACATAACAATACCGTGTACTGTCGTCAATAAAAGTAATAAAATACTTATTGCCACCTCTAGTGGGAATTGATTTTAAATCACACACATCAGTGTGAATCAAGTCAAGGGGTTCAGTTATTCGATTAACTGATTTAAACGATGATCTTGTTTGTTTGGCTTCAACACATGTTTTACATTTTGATTTCGAGTCTATGGAAAAAGTTGGTATGTAATCTAATTTAATCAAACGATGCATCGAATTAAAATTAATATGACCAAGACGACCATGCCAAACATTAGGAGACTCAACCAAGTAAGCAGAAGTGGTAGCATTCTTATTCATATTCTTAGTAACAACCATTACATTGAGTTTGAATATACCATTCTGTGCATAGCCCTTACCAACAAACATACCACGCTTACTTAAAAAAAACTTGTCACTCTCAAAGAGTAGACGAAAACCAAACTTATTAAGCAACCAACCCGACACAAGACTCTTACGCAGGTCAGGAACATAAAGCACATTGCTTAAAGTGAGCTCTTTTCCAGAAGTCCACTTCAAGATCACATCACCTTCTCCCTTGATATATGCTGTAGCAGCATTCCCCATGTACAGCTTCTCATCTCCCACCACTTCTCTAAACATACTAAAGAGAGTCCTGTCTGGGCAAACATGGCGAGTAGCCCCAGTGTCCACCCACCACCCTTTTGGAATGTTAGACACCAAATTAACCTCCTCCATCATGGCAGTGAGGTCTGAAATCATGGCCACTAAAGGCACATCATCAACAACCATAAGCGCCTTCTCACGTTTAGGTGCTTTGCATTGATCAGCTTTGTGACCAGCTTCATTACAATTGTAACATTTCTCTTTAAAGGAACTAACCTTCTTTCTCACACCACCTTTCTTAGGCCCAAGGTCACGACCCTTACCTTTTGATTTTTCACCAAATTTGTGTCCTTTTTTGCTCTTATTCCCCCTTGAAGATTGACCATGCTCAACAATGTTGGCTTTTGCAGTACCTTCAACTTGAGTTCCTTTTAGAAACACTCTGTTATCTTCCTCAATACGCAAGCGAACCATAAGATCTTCAATGGTCATTTCCTTTCGCTTATGCTTAAGGTAATTCTTGAAATCTGTCCAACTTGGAGGAAGTTTTTCAACCATTGCAGCCACTTGGAATGTTTCACTAAGATTCATTCCTTCAGACAGAATATCACTGAGGATCACTTGCAATTCTTGGACTTGGCTAATAACAGTTTTGGAATCCACCATTTTATAGTCCAAAAATCGAGCCACAACATATTTCTTAGTACCAGCATCTTCAGTTTTGTACTTGCGCTCCAAAGATTCCCAAAGTTCTTTGGCAGTCGGTATCTTGCAGTACACTTTATATAATGGATCAGCCAGTCCATTCAACACATAGTTTCTGCATAGGTACTCAGAGTGTTTCCAAGCATCAAGTGCGCTCATAGATTGCGCATCAGAGTTCCCTTAAGCAAGTTGAGGGGGAAACTCAATCAAGAATCTCGCAAGATTCAGAGTTGTTAAGTAAAACAACATCTTTTGCTGCCATCTTTTGAAGTTCAAACCAGAAAACTTTTTTGGTTTCTCAACATGGTTTGCAACCGCCTGGGCTGCCTGGGTACCAACTAATGGTCCCACAATGGTGGATGTCGATCCAACAGTTGTTGATGAAGCATTAGCACTCGTAGCCATTTCTGAAACAAGACAACAAAAATAAGTTTTCAGAAATAATCGAAGAAAGGAATAATCCTTTTTGAACTATAGAATTTGGTTTACAAAAAACCAAATCGAACTCACAAAGAGTTTATCAAAACAGTTTGTTTTGATAATCCAAAAATTTTATGTCTAATCAGGCAGCCAGGCGCCTCGCTTTGGCCAAAGCAAGGCGCCAGACTGCCTGATTAGACATAAAGCTTAGATTCCTCTGAAAACGATATTCCAGGCGCCTCGCTTAGGCCTAAGCGAGGTGTAACACCCCAACCGATGGCGGAAACATCGGGATGTCACGTATTGATGATTGTTCAGTAGCTCATGGTGAATAATAAGTTTCATAAATGATTTAAATAACTTACATACAAATGTTCTAGAATTTGTACTTCAAATTGAATGAATCTAAACACATATCTTCAAGCATCAATACAAATCTTCAAGCAATTAGAACCTGAAACATGTTAAGTTGAAAATGTTTTGGGTCAACAAAAGTTGGTGAGAATTACATAGGTTTTTGATGATTGAATAAAATGTTGTGCAATTCATGTGTCATGTCAATCTAGTCCATATGTGAGAACATACTAGAAATAAATCGAGTGCATAATCAACCCTGATGACTGTTATAAAATGATACATACCATACGCTCATGGTCCAATATGTTATACGATAACAAACACCCACGTAACCTTTGTAGGAGGCACGTATCCGGGTGGGATTGTCAGTCCAATAGATCTATCAATGTATACCGCCGGCTGATCAATGTTAATGATTATGCTAGAATGGTGCTTACTCTAATCATGCTCAAGACATAATGTAACATAGAAAACACATAGACACATTGATGATTGAATTGCAATGATGATGTTATAAACATGTTTCACCCCAAAAATGGTGATAAATAGAAAAGGGGCTATGTAAAACTCACCTTAGCAAATGTTAACTTGTTGAAAATATGGAATAATTGTGTTGCCCAAAGTGATTCCAAATATCACCCTATAATAAGGTAATATATAATAAGTCTAAGTCTAATTAACTAATATGTGTATCCTAGGGTTTCGATTTGGGGATAATCAATTGTTGAAATTTAAATTAAAATGCTTAATTATTAAAGGAAAATTGGATAATTAATGAAAGATAGTCTTTTTATAAAATTTGAATTTTGAATGTGCACATTAAAGTGTTTGAAGCAATAAAATAATTTTTATAAAATTATTTTATTTAAAATAGATTTTTAAATCTATTTATTTATAAATAGCCAATTATTAACTTTAATATTCAAAAATACTAAAATTAAAGAAATCTCATTTTAAAAATCATAATTCTGTTCTAAATGATTAAAAATAATTTGTATAAAATTTTGGTGCAAAAATGATGAAAATTGGATTTATTATGATTTAATTATGATTAAATCTAACAAAAATTGATTAAAAATATAAAATAAATGATTTTACTGAATTAAAAATTATTTCAGTAAAGTTTAATGTTATAAAAACTTAAAATAATTTTTGTGAAAATTAATAAGATCGTTTTGATATTTTTATAGAATTTAATAAATATAAATGAATAAAGTTGTATTATTAATAATACATATTAAATAAATCATTTTTGAAAAACTAAAAATTGTATGATGATCTTTGTCATAAAACTGATTTAGAATAAATTTTGTAGAATTTATAAAAAGGTTTTAATATTTAAAAATGAATTTATAAGATTAAATGTAAATATATATATATATATATACATATATGGTTTGAACAAAATAAACAAAAATAAGAACAAAAAGGCTGCTGCTGGGACTCGAACCCGCAGCCCCTTGTTTGGATAACAGTGCGCGTGACCATCTGGTCTAGACCAGGTTCTTGTTCAGATTTGCTTTCAAAAATATATTAATACACAACTAACATGAAACCCCAAATCATTATGAACCCTAAATCTCCAATCAAACAATTCAGAAAGTTTTAGCCCGATTAATGATGGGGCTTTCGTTGTTTGATTGCCGATTAATGAAACCCACAAAAAATATAGAACTCACAGTGTTTGTTTCGTGGATAATTGCCGGGTCAAAGATATAAGTCAACGGCTTTCAAAATCGTAATAACAGAGGTGTTTCAGAAGAATTTGGGGGTTAAGAGAGATGAGTGAGCGAGTTGTTAAGGCTCGAGGATGTCCAATTTATAGTGAAATGTCTGGATCGAAGGATTGGTAAGGGTTGACCACCATTTAATGTCAAACGCGTCAAAGGTATATATATAGGTATGAATTGATGAGAATTAAACGTCGTTTTGACGCGTAATGAACCGAAGGTGATGTTGCCATGTTGATTCAGATCAATTACGCGTGAATTATGCTAATTAGAGTGGTCAAAAAAAGAAAAAAAATTCATAATTATCTGCTGCTGCTCGCTGTTTCGTAACAGCTAAGAAGAAGGAGAGCAGCGAAAGTTGGCTTAAATATATTTTAGGTTTGAACTAAATCAGAATGAAGTCTTGGCTCAAGTGGTTAAGTGTGTGTGGGTGTGTGCGAGGTTGGTCCGGTTCGATACCCGGCATCAGCACCATTTTATTCCCTTTTTTAACATAAAGAGGGGGGTTGGGCTTGGGCTTGTGGGCTGGGGTCTGTGTTCTGGGCTGGTTTAAGTGGGCCGGAAGTCTGGGCTTCAAAACAAACATGGGGAGTGGGCTGCAGTAATTGTTTTAGTTTAAGTATATATATATTTTTTTTTCTTTTTTTAAACAAAACTGAATTATAATTATTATTATTATTATTATTATTATTAATATAAATCTATATATATATATATATATATATATATATGTACATAAGTTGGGAATGAGGAAAAATAAAGACGTTGCCACATTCGTATAAAATGAAAAAAAATATAAAGGCGTTTATAAAAAATATTTGGGGGAAAATTTTGCGATGTTACAGTCTCCCCTACTTTTGAAAACTTCGTCCCGAAGTTTATTGAAAACACGGGGTTGAAGGGGATTGGATAAAAATTAGGACAAGTGTGACTTGAAGAATTTTATGTTAGGGCATGACAATGAATTGAGTAATCTGTCTCGAATAGCGTGGATATGAGGCGCGTTACGTGTGAGTTGATTTACTAAATGAACTACTAGATATTTGGTTAACTACCGGAAATCTTGATAGAATTCCACACCACCTTAACGTACCTGTAAATTCACGATTACGTTCCGGACCGTAATCCCCAATTTACCTTACATTAGGGTTTTGCGTCCTTCTATGACTCTATCGATTGTTGAGCAGTCTGATAGTCTCCACCAGTCGTTGAGCAGGTGGTAGGGCCTCTCCCGACTGTTGGAAAGACATGATGACCTCAACCAATGGTTAAGTAGGTTGTTTTGGTAGTCAACTATTTGTTGTACAAGTAAGCAAGTATGATTATAGATATAGCATTTAGTTCACATTTAAACAAGCATGCACACAGATGTTATGATAATCCTTGAATTTATTACTCGAATCCATAAAGTGTCAATACAAAGAATTAAAAGCAAACATCATTCAAATGGTGGGACTTGCTGTTAAGTAGCTGGAGGGTCTTGATCTCGGTTTAGTTTAGGGCATCGGTTACGGAAGTGATTTGGGTAATGAATGTCCAATAAGATATGGGTTGAATGAAGGACAATGAGGTAATATAAGGAATGTAATCATTTATTCATTTAATTAAAACGAATAAACGAAAACGTTGACTTATCAAAGATTCCAGATTCTAATAACATATGAAGACATGCTTTAGCCTATAAGTGAACACTCATCCCGAGAATTCCCAGGTAGGCATCCGGGTCCCTCGTCTGATTGGGATATATGCGCAATGCCAGCCTAGACAGAAGACTCAGAATACAGGCGTTCACCCTTCCAGATTGCACGTGTTCGTTATTAAAATCTAGAACTTCGACGGGATCTCAAGGTGGTTCAGGTTAAACCTGAGGAATTTGTCCTATTAGTCTAAGAGTAGATCCAATGATGGAGAGCAACCTTCTTGTAGGGATGAAAGTAGGGATATGAAGTAGGAGGGAGATAGAGAATAGCAAGTAAAGGAAGCAAGTACTTGTTAAATCCTATGGTTATAGACTAGATTATTTTTCTAATAACCTAATTCCCTATAACCATGGCTCTGATACCAATCTGTAACACCCCAACCGATGGCGGAAACATCAGGATGTCACGTATTGATGATTGTTCAGTAGCTCATGGTGAATAATAAGTTTCATAAATGATTTAAATAACTTACATACAAATGTTCTAGAATTTGTACTTCAAATTGAATGAATCTAAACACATATCTTCAAGCATCAATACAAATCTTCAAGCAATTAGAACCTGAAACATGTTAAGTTGAAAATGTTTTGGGTCAACAAAAGTTGGTGAGAATTACATAGGTTTTTGATGATTGAATAAAATGTTGTGCAATTCATGTGTCATGTCAATCTAGTCCATATGTGAGAACATACTAGAAATAAATCGAGTGCATAATCAACCCTGATGACTGTTATAAAATGATACATACCATACGCTCATGGTCCAATATGTTATACGATAACAAACACCCACGTAACCTTTGTAGGAGGCACGTATCCGGGTGGGATTGTCAGTCCAATAGATCTATCAATGTATACCGCCGGCTGATCAATGTTAATGATTATGCTAGAATGGTGCTTACTCTAATCATGCTCAAGACATAATGTAACATAGAAAACACATAGACACATTGATGATTGAATTGCAATGATGATGTTATAAACATGTTTCACCCCAAAAATGGTGATAAATAGAAAAGGGGCTATGTAAAACTCACCTTAGCAAATGTTAACTTGTTGAAAATATGGAATAATTGTGTTGCCCAAAGTGATTCCAAATATCACCCTATAATAAGGTAATATATAATAAGTCTAAGTCTAATTAACTAATATGTGTATCCTAGGGTTTCGATTTGGGGATAATCAATTGTTGAAATTTAAATTAAAATGCTTAATTATTAAAGAAAAATTGGATAATTAATGAAAGATAGTCTTTTTATAAAATTTGAATTTTGAATGTGCACATTAAAGTGTTTGAAGCAATAAAATAATTTTTATAAAATTATTTTATTTAAAATAGATTTTTAAATCTATTTATTTATAAATAGCCAATTATTAACTTTAATATTCAAAAATACTAAAATTAAAGAAATCTCATTTTAAAAATCATAATTCTGTTCTAAATGATTAAAAATAATTTGTATAAAATTTTGGTGCAAAAATGATGAAAATTGAATTTATTATGATTTAATTATGATTAAATCTAACAAAAATTGATTAAAAATATAAAATAAATGATTTTACTGAATTAAAAATTATTTCAGTAAAGTTTAATGTTATAAAAACTTAAAATAATTTTTGTGAAAATTAATAAGATCGTTTTGATATTTTTATAGAATTTAATAAATATAAATGAATAAAGTTGTATTATTAATAATACATATTAAATAAATCATTTTTGAAAAACTAAAAATTGTATGATGATCTTTGTCATAAAACTGATTTAGAATAAATTTTGTAGAATTTATAAAAAGGTTTTAATATTTAAAAATGAATTTATAAGATTAAATGTAAATATATATATATATACATATATGGTTTGAACAAAATAAACAAAAATAAGAACAAAAAGGCTGCTGCTGGGACTCGAACCCGCAGCCCCTTGTTTGGATAACAGTGCGCGTGACCATCTGGTCTAGACCAGGTTCTTGTTCAGATTTGCTTTCAAAAATATATTAATACACAACTAACATGAAACCCCAAATCATTATGAACCCTAAATCTCCAATCAAACAATTCAGAAAGTTTTAGCCCGATTAATGATGGGGCTTTCGTTGTTTGATTGCCGATTAATGAAACCCACAAAAAATATAGAACTCACAGTGTTTGTTTCGTGGATAATTGCCGGGTCAAAGATATAAGTCAACGGCTTTCAAAATCGTAATAACAGAGGTGTTTCAGAAGAATTTGGGGGTTAAGAGAGATGAGTGAGCGAGTTGTTAAGGCTCGAGGATGTCCAATTTATAGTGAAATGTCTGGATCGAAGGATTGGTAAGGGTTGACCACCATTTAATGTCAAACGCGTCAAAGGTATATATATAGGTATGAATTGATGAGAATTAAACGTCGTTTTGACGCGTAATGAACCGAAGGTGATGTTGCCATGTTGATTCAGATCAATTACGCGTGAATTATGCTAATTAGAGTGGTCAAAAAAAGAAAAAAAATTCATAATTATCTGCTGCTGCTCGCTGTTTCGTAACAGCTAAGAAGAAGGAGAGCAGCGAAAGTTGGCTTAAATATATTTTAGGTTTGAACTAAATCAGAATGAAGTCTTGGCTCAAGTGGTTAAGTGTGTGTGGGTGTGTGCGAGGTTGGTCCGGTTCGATACCCGGCATCAGCACCATTTTATTCCCTTTTTTAACATAAAGAGGGGGGTTGGGCTTGGGCTTGTGGGCTGGGGTCTGTGTTCTGGGCTGGTTTAAGTGGGCCGGAAGTCTGGGCTTCAAAACAAACATGGGGAGTGGGCTGCAGTAATTGTTTTAGTTTAAGTATATATATTTTTTTTTCTTTTTTTTAAACAAAACTGAATTATAATTATTATTATTATTATTATTATTATTATTATTAATATAAATCTATATATATATATATATATGTACATAAGTTGGGAATGAGGAAAAATAAAGACGTTGCCACATTCGTATAAAATGAAAAAAAAATATAAAGGCGTTTATAAAAAATATTTGGGGGAAAATTTTGCGATGTTACACGAGGCGCCTGAGAGTTTGATTAACCTTGATTAAACGTAAAGCCTGATATTATCTCGAAATAATTACCCAGGCGCCTCGCTTTGGCCTAAGCGAGGCGCCTGGTCCCATCAGATTTTGGCTATAAATTCATTCGATTTCATTATAAACTCGTTCGATTTCAATTCTTTGTCCACAACATATATAACATGTCGTATTACGACTTAATTTTCGGTGATTCTTACGACTCTAATCATATAATGTCGAGGAGGGGTTGTCATATAATGTCGAGCAGGGTCCGTCATATAATGTCGGGCAGGGTCGGTCTAGTAATGTCGAGGAGGGTCAGTCTGGCATTCGTTACCGTGACAATGCGGTGCAACTGGACTTGAATACACAGTGGAAGGACCCGTATGAATTTGAAGACGAGCCTAGTCAACCTGCCTACGGTTATACTTATGACGCTAACGGTGGTGATGACACATCTGAAGAACAAGACTGTATGCACTATGAAGACAGCGATGTCGATGAGAAGCGGGTAGAAGATCAGGAGGAAGGACCTAACCCGATCAACCTTTGGTTCGAGACTAACAGGACATTTTCGACACACATTGAGTTGGTCGATTGGGTACATGATATGGGAATGGCAAATGGTGACGTCATAGTTATAAAAGATCGAAGAAAAGAGGAGAACAGTTCGTGAAGGTATATATTTCAGTCACTATTGTTTTTAAGATATTAACAAATGTGTATTTTATAAATTGTTATTTAAAAAGCACCAATAAACTTAACTTATAAATTAGTTACTAAAAACACGTGTTTTATCGTTGGTCAAGGTTAATTCCCTACGGGTGCACCAGTGGTTTTCGGGTCATACACCTTTAGGATTACGTTTCTCCTTTGCTAAGAGTATTGTTAATTTTTAATTAATAAACTTTCTTATAATTTATTATTTAAAAAAATTATAAAAAAAAAACTTATTTTCTAATAAACTTATTTTTGTTAAGGTTGTATTTCAATGCACTCTTGGGGAGGGGGGCATAAGAGTGTGGCTTTGGTGAGGAAGACGGGTAGCAAAAAAATTGGCTGCCCGTTTAAGTTGACAAGGGTGTTTGAAACTCGGACACGGGTTTGGAGGTTAAAGGTGAAAAACCCGACGCACAACCACACTCCCTTTGAACACTTAGAGGGTCACCTATATGCCAGAAGGCTTTCTGTGGATGACAGACAACTGGTCGGGGAGATGACAAAGAATGATGTTCCCAAGCGTAGGATCTGGAGAATGATCCTATCAAAGAACCCGAAGAGAAAGACTACCCTGAAAGATATACACAATGCGGCTCAGATGATGAATGCTGGAAAGGGAGTCATTCCCAAAGGTGCAATGGAGCACCTCGAATACTTTCTGACGGAGAGAGGATTCACCTACTACACGCGTGCGGATGAAACCACGAAGGCTCTCACGGATATTTTCTTCGTTCACAAACATTCACATACTATGTGGTGCGCATTCCCGCATGTGCCGATGATTGACGCCACCTACAATACAAACATGTACAATATGGCGTTTGTTCAGGTAGTGGGTATGGCGTCGACAAACCAGTCATTTTCGATTGCCCATGCGTTTATTTCTTCTGAGAGGATTGGTAACTACATTTGGCTGTTGGAGAGGATAAAGTCTATGTTGGAAAAATGTATGGAGCCGCGAGTGATTGTGACAGACAGGGACCTTGCGTGTAACACCCCAATCGATGGCGGAAACATCGGGATGTCACGTATTGATGATTGTTCAATAGCTCATGGTACTAAATGAAAGTTGAATAATATTAAACAATTTACAATTTGTCATACAAATTACATAAATTGATTTCATAAACTAGGTCCAAAGCTCCTATGTGTTCCAAGACTTGTACAACTTCCAATAGCAAATAAAACCTGAAACATGTTAAGTTGGAAAGATGGGGGGTCAACTATAAATAGTTGGTGAGAATACATAGGTTTTTCATATAATTGAAAAAAATGTGTTGTATAGCAATCATGATTGAAGTATAATAATGAGAAATGATAGAATACGAGTCCGACATGTAACAATGCGTCTTTTCTACAATCAAACCTTGTGTCGACTGAGACCTAACTCGCAAGTTAGTAAATGTGTAACTGTTATCGATCATCCCTGAATTTATGCGGGGGGATGGGTTTTTTCAGACCTATAGCGCTATAATCTAAACAGGCGGCTTGATCAATGTTAATGATTGTACTGTGTCTTTTTGTTACAGTCAAATGATAGAATGAGTAAATGATAGTGTAATTGAATCACAAGTTTCAAAAATGTAAGAATGAGTAAATGATAGTGTATAAAATGTTTAAACATGTTTCACCCCAAAAATGTAAAACGGAAAAAGGGAGCTATGTAAACTCACCTTAGGTGCATAATGAGTTCATGCGTTTTATTGAGCGTGCAAACACTTAGTAATAATGCCTTGGAAAACTCAGAACTAGCTAGAGGAGATAATGATGGATGAAAACTTTAGTATATGGGAGATGGGATAATAATGTTTCTTTTTTTTTTTTTGAATGGTATAAAGAGTTGAATGGTAGGCTATAGTATTTATAGTGTATAATTTGGAGTTGTAATTAGGGACTACTTTGACTAGGCTAGAATTTAGGAACAACTTTGACTTGACTAGAAGACCATATTTACTAACACTTTGACTTGACTAGGAGACCATATTTACTAACACTTTGACTTGACTTGACTAGGAGACTACGTTTGACTTTTCAGGTTTGACAAAGGGACCTTGAAAGGGTTTAAGTTTAATTGGTTTTAATTAACATCACAAAACACCAAATGGTGTAGTGGTTTGTGTGGTGTGGTTAAGGTTTAGCCCGCCAGGGACTCAGGTTCGAATCCTGGCACAGGCAAACATTTTTTAACGTTTTTAAATCAGAATTTTTAATACAATCCAATTTAATATTGATTATAAGTCATTATTTAAACAAAAAAAAAATTAACAAAATGGATGGTAAAGATACTGTAAACATGAATCGGATGAATAAACGATGGAGTTATATATATAAAGAAAATTTGTGTGATGTAACATTGCGCTGATGAACGCGTGTGATGTGGTTTTCCCAAAGGCGTACAAGTATCTATGCCAGTTTCATATCTCGCAGAATATCAACAGGAACAGCAAGAAGGAGTTCACGGATAGGGAGTGGAAGGAATTTGTTCGAATGTTTTGGTGGCTGTGTGACTCTGCGACGGAAACCCTATACGAATACAATTTGGGGCAATTTTAGTCATATCTGGAAAAGATAGATCGTCTAGGTAAGTAGTTTTACATAATTACATACGTACTTGTTTACATACACACGCCTGACAAGTTTTGGTTATATTTTTCAGACGTTTTTTGCTACACGAAGAATAACTGGTTGGACCGGTTCCGTCAAAAGTTTGTGTCTACGTGGACTAACCAAACGCTGAACTTCAGCCAGACCACTACCAACAGAGTTGAGGGCATGCATGCCAAAATTAAAAGTTACCTTCCAAGCAATCGCAACTCGTTGTCGACAATTGTGAAGTCCGTTGATCAAATGGTTGATAAGCAATATAGAGACATTAAAAAAGGTTTTGAAGAAAGCCTAAGAAAAACAATGAACCACCACAAGAAGCAGCCATTGCTTGATAAGTTACTTCGGAAGGTTAGCAAACATGCTCTTCAGTTGATATACGAAGAGATCGACCGTCTTTAAACGTCCATGCGCCGTTACAATAACACTTGTGGATGCCAGCTTTATAATAGTTGTGCTTTGCCATGTGCCTGTCGTCTCGAGCAGTTACAACTTAATCGTAATTAGTACTAGTGTCCATATGATTTTACTACATAATTTATTACATGATTTAACTTTATAACATATGTTATTTTTTCAGGTCAGGAAATCCATTTGTTCTCGATAGACGTGTTCTGGAGGAAGCTTGACTTCAAACCTGCGAAGACTGGTTGCGAAGATATAAATGTAGATAAGGTGTGGGCAGAATTAAAGGAAACGATTGATACAAAACCAGTTTTTACCCAATTAAACTAGCTGGACAAATTTGCACAAATCGTCACAGGCAACTACTCCCCCAATAAACCGTCTGTTGTGCAAAAGAAAACCCGTGGTCGTCCAACCAAGAAGCAGCAAGAACACAAGAGAGAACAATCTGCAAGAAAGAGCTTGCATATGCCGGTTGAAGAAAGTGGGTCCGACGAGGAGTTTGAATTTCCCCGGCACAGCTCATTCGTACCATCACAGGAGGGCCTCGTACGACCTTCCCAGTCCCAGCCATGCCCTCCTTACGAGCTTCACCGTCACAGCTCTTACATACCGTCATCGTCCCAGGGGGGCAACATTTGGGATAAATTCAATTTCCCAAAGCTTCCGCGGACAAAAAAGTCAGAGAACTTAGTAAGGAAATATGGGAATAGAATTCCATCTGTGTTTCACCCATATATATCTAAAATAACGGATGTGAGACCTGATGGTCATTGCGGTTTTCGAGCGGCAGCTGTGGGGTTAGGGATAGGTAAAAATGAACATATGTTTGTCCGATCCCAAATGCTACTCGAGTTGCGCAATAACGAAGCCTTGTGGAGGTCAATTTTTTATCCGGATAACGAAGGACAATATCAGCGTCTCTGCGATAGCATTTCTTTTAAAGGGGTGGGAGATGCCCCAGAAGAGAATTGGATGACGACGCCGGAAGCGGGGTTTCTCATTGCACAGAGATATGGAGTTGTTTTTCATACACTCGATATTAGAGGTTCTGATACAGTTTTCCCTCTATTTTTAGGCCCAAGTTGTTCTCTACCGCCTATTCAGACGGTAGCAGTTTGCTTCGTTGACCGACATTACATCAACATAAAGCTTGAAGGATCATATCCAATGCCTCCCCCGAATAGAGCTTGGACTGCTTTTAGAAATGAGGGTGGTGCGGAATGGGAAACTATGTTTGAAGATCAAATCAATATGTACAATGAATTAGTTTTCCCGAAACAGGACACCAATCAAAGTCCTGAAGTACAAGATTTAGGTTAGATATGTGAAATTTGTAAAAATATTTAAACACTGTTAACGTTCTAAAAAATCGTATTGGTTATGTTTATGTCTTTTAACGGGCTTGTCGGGTCGGATTGTTTTGGTTCGTTAACGGGCCGGTCGGGTCAGAACAGTCCGGTTCGTTCACGTGTCGGTCGGGTCTGACTGTTTTCGTTCGTAAACGTGTCGGTCATAATAATAATAATAATAATAATAATAATAATAATAATAATAATAATAATAAGAATAATAATAATCGTAATAATCGTTCACGTGCCGGTCGGGTCGGACCAGTCCGGTTCGTTCACGTGCCGGTCGGGTCGGATTGTTTCGGTTCGTTAACGGGCCGGTCGGGTCGGAACAGTCCGGTTCGTTCACGTGTCGGTCGGGTCTGACTGTTTTCGTTCGTAAACGTGTCGGTCATAATAATAATAATAATAATAATAATAATAATAATAATAATAATAATAATAATAATAATAATAATATTAGTAATAATAATAATAATAATAAATACAATAATAATAATAATAATATTAGTAATAATAATAATAATAAATACAATAATAATAATAAATACAATAATAATAATAATAATAATAATAATAATAATAATAATCTTAATAATCGTTCACGTGCCGGTCGGGTCGGACTGTTTCGGTTCGTTAACGGGCCGGTCGGGTCGGAACAGTCCGGTTCGTTCACGTGCCGGTCGGGTCGGATTGTTTCGGTTCGTTAACGGGCCGGTCGGGTCGGAACAGTCCGGTTCGTTCACGTGTCGGTCGGGTCTGACTGTTTTCGTTCGTAAACGTGTCGGTCATAATAATAATAATAATAATAATAATAATAATAATAATAATAATAATAATAATAATAATAATAATAAATACAATAATAATAATAATATTAGTAATAATAATAATAATAAATACAATAATAATAATAAATACAATAATAATAATAATAATAATCCTAATAATCGTTCACGTGCCGGTCGGGTCGGACTGTTTCGGTTAGTTAACGGGCCGGTCGGGTCGGAACAGTCCGGTTCGTTCACGTGCCGGTCGGGTCGGATTGTTTCGGTTCGTTAACGGGCCGGTCGGGTTGGAACAGTCCGGTTCGTTCACATGTCGGTCGGGTCTGACTGTTTTCGTTCATAAACGTGTCGGTCATAATAATAAAAATAATAATAATAATATTAGTAATAATAATAATAATAATAATATTAAATACAATAATAATAATAAATACAATAATAATAATAATATTAGTAATAATAATAATAATAATAATAAATACAATAATAATAATAATAATAATCGTAATAATCGTTCACGTGCCGGTCGGGTCTGACTGTTTTCGTTCGTAAACGTGTCGGTCATAATAATAATAATAATAATAATAATAATAATAATAATAATAATAATAATAAATACATTAATAATAATAATAATCGTAATAAAAATCCTGCATCTACTGTATAGTCCGTCCATGATGTACAACGATTTGTGAATGTTCTTAAAAGTCGGATGTTTGTACCGAAAACCACAAACGAAATTAAACCTACCAAAACAGAGACTGGAACTCCAGGATATCGATTAGACATGCGAAATTTTAATTAATATAAAAAAACAAGTATCGACTGTTTAGTCCGTGTATGACATATAACAATTTATGAATGTTCTTCAAACTCGGATGTTTTTACCAAAATCCACAAATACGCAACAAACGAACCGAAACGCTTCGAACGAAATTTTTTTGGATTGGATACAACAAAAAACTATTAGAAATTAATTAAAAAAAAATTAACCGCCCAAAACTATTTTAAATGAATTAAAACAATAATTTAAAAAAAAAAAAAAAACTAACCAGACGTCTCGCTTAGGTCAAAGCGAGGCGGCTGGCTTGGACGGTTAGTCTAAGCAGGCGTCTCGCTTAGGCCTAAGCGAGGCGGCTGGCTTGGACGGTTAGTCTAACCAAGCGCCTTGCTTAGGCCTAAGCGAGACGCCTGTTTTTGGGTTTAAAAGCCAAAGCGAGGCATCAGATCTGCCTCGCTTGGCTCTCTCCACACACACACACACACACCGTCGTTCCTCCGCCCTTCCTCCGCCGATCCTCCGTCGTCTTCCGAAGCCAAGATCCACCGCCTCCTTCCTCCGCCGCTCAACCGTCGTCATCCGAAGCCAAAAAGGTTAGTGTTCTTCTTCCTCCGTCGTCGTCCTCCGTCGTTGGGTGGTCGTCGTTGGGTGGTTCCGGTTGGGGATCTGTCGGGGAAGACGACCAAAGCGTCTCGCTTTGGCCTCGGCGAGACGCTTTGGTATTGTTATTATTATTATTATTATTATTATTTCGATTATTATTATTGTTTTTAGTATTATTAATAGGATTATTATAATTATTATTATTATTATTATAATTATTATGATTATTATTATTAGTTTTATTATTATTATTATTAATATTATTAATATTATTATTATTACGATTATTATTATTATTATTACGATTATTATTATTATTATTATTATTACGATTATTATTATTATTATTATTATTATTATTATTATTACTACGATTATTATTATTATTATTATTACTAATATTATTATTATTATTACTATTATTATTATTATTACGATTTTTATAATTATTATTATTACGATTATTATTATTATTATTATTATTACGATTATTATTATTATTATTATTACTAATATTATTTTTATTATTATTATTACTAATATTATTATTATTATTATTATGATTATTATTATTATTACGAGTATTATTATTATTATTATGATTATTACTAATATTATTATTATTACGATTATTATTATTATTACTATTATTATTATTATTATTATTATTACTATTATTATTATTATTATTATTACTAATATTATTATTATTATTACGATTATTATTATTATTATTATTATTACTATTATTATTATTATTACGAAACCGAAAACGATTTATTATTATTGTTAATAATAAAATTATTATTTATTATTATTATTAATATTGTTATTATCATTAGTAATTAAAAATTATTGTTTACATAGATATGGAGCCAGGTTTTTCAGACGCAGGTTTTGGTGGTTGAGATGACGCTGGGTCGTCTGCACCGGGGCCTCCGCCGAAGAGGAGTCGACGGGCTACACCACCGGACCCCTTACTGGACCACCCGTACCTGCATTTTGAGGAGGGGTTTGACGATGCGCAGCGTAACTGTACGAAGCTGCGTCATATGGCTGTCGACCCTCAGATGTACATCAGTTGGTCACTTCTGGAGAGGGTCGGTGAAACCGGCAGGGCGAACGACTTTGTGGGGTTTGACACTCCATGGCGTCGTCTCTTTGACATAGCCCAGCTGCCTTCTTACCGGGCTTTGACGATAGAGTTTCTGTCGTCGTTCGTGGTACTGGATCCGTCCCAGAACCCGAACCCGGCTAAGACTTTTCACCCCATCCAATTTCGATTGGTGAGGCGTTGGCAGCAGCTGACCTATGAGGTATGTTATTTCAATTATCTGCCATTTTATTATTATGTTACCAAAGTTGTTAATATTTACAATTATTTTTTGCAGGAGATTGTTGTTGCTTCGGGGTTGTACACAGCCTCGGAGACTGAGTCTGCGTTGTACCGAGACGCTCTCCATACGGTGGATAGGCCGACCCTAGTCAAATTTTAGAGGTTCATCGCCAAATCGCACTTTGGTAAGAATTTTGCGAAGGCGACGTCGATTAAGGACCCCCTGTACTATTACTTTCAGCATGCGATCGCCACCTATATCGCAGCACGGGGGAACAGTCGGGAGAAGGTCAACCAGAGTGACCTTTTCTTTTTGTACTGTTTGATTATGCGGCAGCCGTGCAACCTAGCCGCGTCCCTGGTCGAGTACTTTAAGTGTTGCCACATGCGCCAGGCTCGTTCACATCTCCATGGCGGGGCGTTCATCACTTACATCGCGCGTCATCTGGGGATCTCGCCAGATACTGACCCTCAGTTGTCGGCCTCGATCCCATCGGTAGAGCTCGGTGACGCCAATGCCCGGAGCATGGGGATCCTCTTCGAGGTCTCGAAGGGTGTGCATCGGTTTCGAGCTATCGGAACCAAGAAGGCTTTTGAGCCGGCCCCCTTCCTACTTTCGATGATATACCGCCCTACACTGAGGTGCGTCCAGGATATCCTCTCCTGGTGGACATGGCGGGTCACGACGACGAGGCTGACGACGATGACGCCCCCCACCTCCTCCTCTGCCACCACAGCAGCAGTACCCCCGTCATATATATGATGACCTCACTCCTGCTGCGCGTTTCGTGGCAGAGGACATCGATCGCCGCATCGGTGAGCTCCGGGAGATTCAGAGTGGACGGTCGACTCGATGCAGGCGATGGCCTCGCATTGGCAGGTACAGTTACGCACACCACCACACCGTGGACCAGCACCGGGGGCCCCACCACCACCGCCGCAGTAGACTTTTTTTACTTGTATATTTTTTTTTTGTATGGACAAACTTATTATTATTATTATTATTATTATTATTATTATGCACTTGATCTTTTGTTTATATATATATGTTGTTTGTTTTGAATGTTTAATTGTCTAATAAATATTAAACCCATAAATAATAAATGAACTAACACCAAATTATAAATTGCAAGCCAGTAAAAACAATGAGATCAAAACAGTAAATATCCGATTATAAACGTTAAAAGATCACTCAACCCTTTCAATCCCAAACCAAATAAAACTTGCATGTTATGAACCAAAACGACGTCACCTTGATCATCAACCACTATTTGTATTAAGTTTCGCTAATTCGTTCAATCTTTCTCGACAAGGTATTCTCCGTGAATAGTTAATTCACTCACATTGACAATCGAACACTTTATTAATAGGTTAAAGTTAAGATTACTTGATTAATTATAGTTTGATTAGGGTTATCACGTTGTTTTTTAAATTTAAAAAATAATTAACCTAATGTAAAAAGTTAATTAAATTAAATAAAAAAAAGTTAAAAAAAAGGGTAAAATAAAAACACTTCAAAACAAACACAAAAAACACCCAAAACCCTCCCAACGCCAAAAACCTTCCAGGTTCATCCCCCCTTAATCCAGGCGCCTCGCTTTGGGCAAAGCGAGGCGATTGGAACATGTTTTTCAAACTCCCATGCAACCTCGTATTCAGGCTGACATTGATTTGACTAAAGCATCTCACTTTGGCCTAAGCAAGGCGCTTTAGATGGGGGTTGAAATAGAAAGTTGGGGGGTGCCAATAGACGGACCCATGTAAAATAATGTTATAATCAATAAATGAGATAGGTGGTGGAAATTGGTGACAAAAGAACATGTAGTAAGTTACTTGGGGAAATTTTAGTGCCAACTTGGTTTTGTATGTGATTTTTTTTTGAACGGCCAACGAAATATTATTAATCACCAAAGCTAGCGGGTCACTAGCATAAAAGTCACCCATTACAATCGCCCATAATACGCTATATACAAATAAAACATAAAGAACAAACACTTGCAGACAGTTGCAGACACCTTCAAACCTTAGCTAACTACCACCGAAACTTGTCGGAAATACATCAACAAACCAAACACATGTGGGGCCAATGCTCTTGCGGGGCGACGCAATGTTATATTTGAGTGACCTTGGTTTGACATTTTAGGTGGCCTAAAATAAAAAATAAATCTATCTATATATATAAAAGAAAATGTATATGCTGACGTGGCGTGTAATGGAGGCCTCAACCTCTCTCTGAGAGTGTCACATGACATCATAATTGAATGATTTTAGTGTTTTTGAATTATTTCTTTTTTTTAATTAAATTGAGTTATTTTAGAAAAAAAAATTTAAAATTTAAAAATAAATTTAAAATTTTATCTCTCATATATCCTCCTATAATTTTTAAACGTTTATATCTTTTATATACGGGATTTTTTTAAAGAAAAAAATTACACCAAATTAACGAGCGTTTTATTATCTTTCCAACGAGTACCATAGTGCTATATAAAAAATGGAGAAAAAATCGACTATTTTTTGTGGGGTTTCGTTCATACAGAAAAAAACACACAAAGTGTTCATGTTATTCATTAATCATGTTTTTTCTTTTAAACCAGGTTCTTATCTACGATGTTGAAAATCAGCCCAATCGCCATGTTATCATTGGAATTTACTAGGTATACCTCATCAAGAGAAGCTAGGAGAAAGAATCGCGCAACACTGCAACACATGGTGTCAGCTTATAACAAGGTTATTTTTTTATTTATTTAATTACAAGAGTAATAATTATTACTATTAGTATTAGTATTATTAGAATGGTTATATTTTTCAACCCTGGGATGCTCCCGGGAAGAATTGATAGTTGCTGACGTGGCGTTCAATTGTGGCCTCAACCATCTCTTGATTATGCCACATGGCATAATGAGATGCAATGGTTACAACTTCCAATTTAAGTGTTTGTTTAGTTGATTAGGTTAGGAATTATAAGAGCCATTAGAATGTGAGAAATTAGAGAGATGTGATGAGTTTTTGAATAGTTACAGCTCACATAAGTGATTATTTAGATGATTACTGATTGGGTTTTAGATTAGGGAATATGAGTTAGTACTTATTAAAATACTATAAACATGCAATGATTGAGAGATTTTGTGGTTAGTTAACTTGAGCCATTTGCAATAGGTTATCACGTAAAATTAGATTTTTCAACCCTCGGGACCCTCCCAGGGTAATCAGCTAGTTAATTAAATATAATAAAATGGTTTAAGAAGACAGATAAATAACAAAAATACACTTAGGCAGCCTGCTAGTCGGGTACTCGTTCACACTTCACATACCCATTGGCCATTGCCACCTAGGCATTGAATAGCCTAAAAAATATATATTTTAAATACACACAAAATAAGGGGAAAGTTAATTTGAGAACACCTATATTTTGTGCGAACCGTGAGAACGGCATCTAAAACCATTCAAATTCAAAATTTCTTTTTACACTTGTCTTTATTACTAAAATACAATCTCAAAAACACAATTTACGCGTAAAAATTCAAACGTATACGGAAATAATTTGTTTTTACACATGTGTAAATTTGCTGTTTATACATGTGTAAACTGTTTCATTTACACATGTGTAAAAAGTTAATTTAAAAGTGTTTTTGCAAGAAAAGATGACTTATTTGGAAAGAAAATTCATTTATTAATGTTGTATTTTGATTATAATGGGATTTGTATTAAAAAAAATTTGATTTTGATTGATTTTTGTACTTGTTCTCACGGTTCTCACAATATTTAGCGTTCTCAAGATAACCCTCCCCCACAAAATAAAAGGAGATAATGATGAAGATAAAAAGAGACTATTTGTTTTAGCATAAGTAACCTTGTTTTTTTATTGAACGGCCAACGAATCAATTTCCGAGCACTCTCGGGCACCCTTTTGGCGAATCAGGTACTCGAGAGTACCCGGACCACCAATTGCCACCAATTCCCGGGAAAACCCGACCACTCACCCGCCCGAAGGCACGACAGTGAAATAATCGGTAAAACCGGTCGGGATCGGGACTCGAACTCAGGCCAATGGCCTGGGTCATCCCTCATTTCCCCTCCACCAATGTCCTCCAAATGTAGCTAGTAGGAATTGAATCCAAGCCTCCCATAAGTAACCTTGTTTTAACCAGAAAAATAATATGTCAGGGAGGAATTGCCCTAGTTGGGATCTGCAACAATCATTACAACATACAAAAGCTTCAAAATAAAGCCAAGGTCATAGGCGGTTGATTAATGTTAATAGAATTTAAGGGCTAAGGCTTACAACTATATTCTCCTATATGTTAAAAACCAAACGTTGATGAATAGTGCTGGAGGCTATTTCGGTAAATTCGACCACCAAGCCAGACAACTGTCTTTAACTCCTCTCTCTCTCTCTCAACAAGCCCCTCCACACTCAGCCATCACCAACGTAACCTCCATCCGCAACCACCGCTGCTCCCACATCAAAGTTCTGTTACTCTCCGTCGCCGGCGGCTGTATCATGACCGGCACCTTCTTCTCCTTCCCCAATCGCAGCTCCGACCGGCGCCTTCTTCATTCCACTGCTCCCTCATCCCGTAACCATGTCGCCACCTAACAACGCCCTAAATCTGCACAGCCGTCGATAAAGCATACGATACAAAGTATACTGGCTGTGATTGAAGCATAAGATACAACAAATGGACCTGCAATTATGGCGTGGTGGTGTGGGCATCGGAGAGGATAGCAGATTTTCAGCAAGCTGGGGGGTGGTCTGTGGCTTCACTTTTTCCGGAAAAAGATCACGTCTGTGGGGGTTAATGGTTGAAAACTCTCTCAAGTTGATCTTAACAATCTTGAGGAATACTTCATCGATTTGGGGAAGAATAACAGAGAAAAAGGTATATTCTTGCGGTAGACAATTAGTTCCTAAAACCTATTTTTCTTTGCTAAGGTTATGTATATTTTATTATAATATGTATTCCGATCACAAAAAATAAAAAACTATAGACATATTTGCTAAAATCTGTGCATTTAATTTTTACATCTCCTTTTAAAATAAGAGTAATCTAAATTATATGTCTTCATAAGTCAACAACAGAAGGTAAAGCAAGATGGTTCAGTGGTGTTCATCTACTTGCATGTGCAAGGTATAATCTCTCTACCTCTCTCATATGCAGATTTGCTAAAATCTTAGTTGCTACAATAAATAAATGAAGTGATAATATCAAATTTATAAATCATTTTTTATATTAGTGCACTAAACCTTATATGTTATTTAACTAAAGTGCATCTAACTTGGGCGAGTAATTTTTGTTTGATATGCAGAAATGAGTTTTGAAGAGTGTAATACTAGCAGTAGCATGGCTGAAATTGAAGCAACTAGCTATGTTCATAGGCATTCTAAAAGGTACTTAAGAGGCACCTAATTTATTGTGACATTTGGTGCATGATATTGATTGATTTCTTGAATTGGAAATGGTCTCTAAGGCTACACGGTGTGGGGGCGTGGAAGGGGATGTGAAGCCCCTCCACGCCACCAACACCACTCCGTATGTGGCGTGGGGCAGGTTGGGTGGAGATTTTCACGGGCGTGAGGCAAAAGGTGAAGGTGAGGTGGATGGTTGTTGTTGGTTCTTGGGTTATGGATGATTCTTGATTGATTTGTTGATTAAAAAAACTCTTCATGCCACCATTACCCCATGTTTTTTTGACGTTGGAGGGAATTGACGTGGCTGTCACAGCCCACATGTCGCTCCATGCCCCCTTAACCCTATGTAGTCTAAAATGGTAACAAGTTTACTTTTGAGCAAACGGATAAAATTGTCATTTTTGGAGAATAAGTAAACATTCGTTCACTTGGTTCCTTGAACAGGAGATGGCCTCTGAAAATTAGTAACAAGTCAAACTTTTGAGTGATAGGGTAAAACTATCATTTTTTAGCACAAAATATTTTCTAGACAAACTACCCATTTGTTGAGAAAGTGAGAATTATATCTGCTGATTGGTATGAATTATATTTGAGAACAAAGTTTCTTTTGCATTTAACTATGATAGCTTTCCAGATAAGAGTAAATTCAAAGAAGATGTCATGCAACCTTCTCAGTGTTTTAGGTTGGTGAGTGTGCTTTCACTTAACCTATTTATGTTCTTGAATAAGAAAATATTCATATTTGTTATATTTATAAAAAAATGTGATTTGACGTTGGATTGAAACAATCATCAGATTAAATATGTTTTAAAAAATACTAAAATAGTAGAGATTTCAAAATGTTTTATACAACATTCAAACAACCTAACTTATGCTTCAAATGTTGAATTGCTCAACCTAATATAATATATGATATATGGAACTCTCAGGGTTTAGTATTACTTAACTAAAAGATTAGTGTAACAATCTCAAATATGGAGGAGAACACAAATAGGGGGCTAAAGAGATAGAATTTGGCCCACACGGTTTCCAGGCACGTAGCCTTGGGCAGGTCGTACGGCCTGTAGCCAGTGGCAAAGCTTGACCCGAGACTTTGGGGGGTCGGAAGTCACCGGGGGGTCAGAAATCACTTGTTTCGGGGGGTCGAAAACCAGTTTCGGGGGGTCGAAACCGTATATACCCAAAAATTTCTATACGAATACTATATAATCGGAACTTCTGAGCGAAAATTCGGGGGGGTCGGCCGCCCCTCCCCGCCCCTTAAAAGCTACGCCAGTGCCTGTAGCTACAATGGGTAAAATTTTAAGAGCAATTTGTGATGGTCCAACTGTTCTATATATTTCTTGGTCAACTTTTTTTAGGAGTGTGAAAACTTATATGTTATATGCAATATCAAGATAAGGGTTGCCTAACTTTCAAATCCAGGTTTGTTACAGGATGTGTTACAGTTGTAAACATTCCTTAACGTAAAAAGTGACAATTTTAACAACCCTCCATATCTTAACAAAATTTCTTAACGTTTTTTTCCCGTTTTACATACTGCATTACTAAATACTTTACTTCGTCATCTTTAACAGTTACAAACTAGATTGTTACTAACATCACATGCTTCCCGATTTTTGCAGATATGATGAAGTAAGCGAGAAAAACATAAGTCAAGCCAGAACAAACGTGAGGTTATAAGAATGAAAAAAATGAGGTAAAAAACTTTATTGCCTAAATGTTTTCAACAAAGAATTGTGAGTCTTAGCATGGATTTATAAGTGAGAAAGTGACTTGCAATAAGTGTATTTCATCACACCCTTAAAGGTCTTGATGTTTTTTTAGCTTTAATACACTGCATTCATGGTACTTTGATTTTCCTGTTTTCTTGGATGCTAGAGAATAATTCAATGTGTTAAACGAAGTGATGATGCTTCAAAGAAACTTGGAAACAAATTTGCAACTTGAGCATCTATTGTGAAATTCCCAACTAGAGCATCTAACGTGGCTGCATTTACTTTAAAAAAAAAATTCAGCAATAAATTTCACTATTTACTTATTGAAATTTACCTACATATCGCGTTTCTTAAATCAATAAACACTCGAGTTTTTAGCTTTTGAGCTTTGCTTATTTCAAACTTATTATTCTAGGTGGGTTGTGCAACAATTTCTTTTGCCACTTGACCAATGCAAGGATGATAACAAAGACTCATCAGTTTTGATTGATATGTGTAAAGGGTGGCAACGTAGCAGTCAAATGGTGATCAATCGATTTAGGTGATTGCTCAGTTAAGTTGTCCAAGTTTTTGTAGTTTCAGCTTGGACTAAGACCGGAGGTTTTCTGGTAACTCGAGATTTTCCAGATTGATCTTTGACTGTTGTTCCGTATTTTGATTGATCCTCGGCAGAGACAAATTTGTATTGTAATCGCGCAACGCGCGATGATGAAAATCACTAGTTTGGTTAAATTTTAAGAGTTGACAACTGTTTAGAGGAAAAAAATAAAATCGCCTTTAAATGTTAAAATGAACCGTTCTTGTTTATTCCTACATATTAAGTTTTAGATGTGCTTAATATAACAATCTATTTAGACCCTTTGATAAAAAAGGACATAAAAATGTTTCACGTCAACCAATCCATCCAGATCATTTTGACCCATAATGATAGTATATTAGTTGTTGGCCTGCTATCTCATTGCGCACAGGGGCGGAGGACTAATTTGGGGATCTATATAACCTTCCTTAATTATCAAATCTGAGCAGCCTTTTCCAACCAGAGATTTAATTGCTTAATCAAACATTCTTGTAGTTGCAGTGTCGTTACCCTCTGTTATAACCGTGGATGCTCAAAACCTGCACATGTCAGGTCATTTTTGCGTGTATGTTTTTTTACATTGAATGATTGAAATAAGAAAAATGTTCTTACATGTGTACCTACGATGATGATGACCTTCCCTCGATGAATTTTGAGATTGTTGCATCAAATGTAGAGATTTCTCCCTGCAAATGTAAGGGAAAAATTTAGCAGCCTGGCATGCCTCACCGCATGCAGATTTTGTCATATATTATTTTTATAGTTAAATAAAGTATTATATAGACAAAATTACATAAATTGTCCTTTATTTATTACCCAAATTGCACGTTCTGTCCTTTATCTTTCATTTGCACTCATTCTGTCCTTTATTTTCTTAATTTGATACACCCTCTTTCCTTTAGCCTAACTAAGTTAAAAAAGTTGGTTAACTTTATTTTCTAAATTTACACTTTTAGCCCTTGTAGTTTTGATCGAACCCTAACCCTTGAACCCATTTTGATTGATCCCGAATTCGACCACGGTAATTAACGAAATCATAGTGCCATTATAGAACATCAAATTCCGATCAAAACCATATATAACATGATACATACTTGCTTGTTTTAGAGGTGTAATCCACAGATTAAAGTTGCGACTTGGTTGTTCTTGTTTTTCAAATTGTGAACCATTTAGTGGATTTTTTTTATATGTTTTTGCACATAACTGATCGATTATGAAGTATGAATCTATACAAGGTTCCAATTTATAGTATAATCGACTAGGTTTACAAGTGGGTTCGTTAAAGTTTTAAATTCAGAAATTTTTGACGCGTGATTTTGCAAATGTTAGTGTGGATTTCCATATGTTAGTGCGATTTGGATCCAAAAACAAGTGGGTGTGTTCAGATCTGAGTTTGGGTGCAATCTGAATGAGTAGGATCCGTTTTTGTTAACGCGGGTCAAGTTCAGCTCGGGTTTTGGCCCGTTTTTCGATCTGGCTTGTATCGGTTGGATTCGATACAAGTTTTTAACAATTTTCTATCAGGTTTCATGTTTGTCGGGTTATGTTTGATGTGAATTCGCCTAACTTCGGTTATATATATGTGTATGTTTATATATAAAATGAGTGATGAAAGCTTAATTCGTAACCCATGAAAGCATTGATTTGGGTGTTTCATCTTCATAACCATGTGCATTAGATATTTGTATAATTGCTATTAAAGGTTTTACATGAGACATATAAAGGGAAGAAAATGGACAAAAAATAGAGATGGTTCCTCCGGTTTGTTGTGACACAAAGGTCCCGAGTTCGAGTCCTCTTAGAATTGGTTTCAACCCAATATTTTTAAAAACTGAATATATAGGTGAATGGACCATAATACCCCTCAAACTTAGGTAAGTTTTAACTAGGTTAGTCCCTAATACCCTACATTGAAACAAATTAAAAGCCTAATACCCTACATTGAAACAAATTAAAAGTCTAATACCCTAATAAGAAACAATAAAACATTAATACCTTACATTGAAATTTGGTGTAAACCATAAGGACTAACGGCGTGATTTTTTCTAAATTAAATAAACGAACATAAATAGACATTCACGAACATATATGAACAAACTTAACGTTTGTTCATGTTCGTTCATTTAACTAAATGAACAATTTGTTTGTTCGTGTTTGTTCGTTTATTAAATAAACGACATAAATGAATTTCACACTGAACATGTTCACAAATAGCTCATGAACATTTGGTTCGTTTACATGCGTATTTTTAACTCTATTTCATGTATTTATACCTCTATTTCATGTATTTCTAGGCAAAAAAAAAAAAAAAAAAAAAAAATTAGCCAAAGTTTGTTTTTGTTATTCACCGAAATTAAATAAACAAGACTAAAAATCGATAATCTAACAATACTAACCGAACCAAGGAACCAATTGTTTAATAAGATTGATTAATTGATGACTTTTGATTTTGGATTCGGTTGAGGTTAATAATCGAACTTAACCGAACCATACACACCCTTATAAGTGTTTGTGTTCCCAGCTGCATCTCGCGGGCACTCTACTAGTATCTATATCTATATCTATATCTATCTATCTATCTATACTATATTATACTGCATAAGGGATGGATAGTTTAAGATACCCAAAAGTTAAGAACTTTATTTTCATTTACAACCCTAAAATGAGGGTAAAATAGTCATTCAAACACTTTTACGCTTCAGTGCCTCATTTTAGTTACACTTTAATTACCTCATTTTTAGTTAGTAATTACACTTTTCTCCCCCTTACAAAGTATGAATTATTTTATTTAATTGTATCATAACTTTTAAACTATTATATTTTAAAAACATTCGAAAATGCCATGTCGACCTGCTCATTTTTGTCTACGTTTCGATATTTGTCTTGTTCAAAATTGATATGTGGATTGAAATGTACAAACAAATAATGTCTTAATGTACAAGTGATTTGCCGATTAAATACCTTTCTACCCATTGAAATTAATTTAATCACAAAGAAGATGGTGAAAAAATGAGATGATCCGAATAAAATTTTCAAAATGTACAATTTTATAAATACATTTCTAGCAATTGACTTAATGTACGAATATTAAAGTTAATATCAAACATATTATATAAACGTTATTACATAATTGTTTCCTATTATGATAATTGTTGGTGTAATGGGTCGATGAACAATCCATGTAATATTATCATGTATGTTGATATCAATGAGAAAAATCATGTGATACAATTAAATCAAATTCAAAGTGAAAAATGGGTTTACAATGAACAAACAATTCATGTGATAAAATAAAAATAGTTCAAATTCAAAGTAAAAAATGGGTTTTAGGATATATCCATTTGATAACAAAACTACCTAATTTAAAGGGTTCTTTTAACAAATTTAAAAAAATAAAAGATAAAAACACTGTTAAAAAAAATTGAAACAACTTGATTAAATATTTTTTTACACTTTAGTCAAATAGCAACAAAACTTCCTAATTTAAAGGAGTAAAAAATATCTTATAGTTAACCAAGCGGGAAACAGTATTTAAAATTTAAACCCTATAGTGCATTACTAGAGTTTATCCTATAAATACATAGTAATACACACCTATTTTATTTGCTAAAACTTTTAGGCATCGATTCAAATATAACCTTAAAGGCTGAAGCTTCTAAGGTTAGTTTTTGTTATTTTATGGTTTTCAATTGTCGCATTTTACTAATTACACCTTTTTATGCATTCGAGTCATTATAAAGATAGTTTTGGGTGTTGTTTGGATCATTGTGTTAACCGGTGCATTTAACATTTCAAGGCACCACTAACTAATAACCCTGGAAAAGTTTCAGAAAGCTTGAAAAAAAATGATTGACGTAATAAGATAACTGTTGCAACAAGTGGTGGGTATACTTCCATAGGTGGTTCTGGTCCATCATTACAAACACTCAAGGTATGACCACTTTATATCTCATTTTGTTGTTTTATTTTGTTTTTTTCTTTTTCTGCATTAGTTTGTTTTTTATTATTGAAATTTAGATAGGGTCAAGGTGCTCAAGTTGTTGATAATATTTCAAATGGGAAAATTTCTCCTAATATTAACCATCTTAGAGTTATTATACCTTCTAGAAATGGTTTTATCTAACTGAGGTTCAAGTGATAATGGGCATGTGGTAGCGGATAAGGTTCATTCAAAGTTACCTTCTGGGAAAATTACTAATGACATGAATGGAATTCCCAGTATTTTGGGTCAGCAGATCGTGGTCCTAGAACATCAACATCAAGTAAAACATCAACATCAAATACTCAGTTGACAGTTGTGTTTCCGAGTTTAATAAACGAAGGAAAATAAGAGAATTAAAGATCATAGTTGTCAAAATATTATGTTGTATGCACTTTTTCATAACAATGGGAGTTTACACCAATTGTTATGGATGATATCATTCAAATGTGTAAGGCATACGACTAAATTGATATCATCATGACGCAATGACGCAAGTAGTTCACATATAGGAAAACTATAAAAGGGTTAATCCTACATGTCACTCATACATGCATTCTCTCCCTTGAGAGTACCATGTACGATGCCATGTGACATTTAGTAATTTTAGAGAAAAAAAAGTTTAAAAACAAAATTGGATTTTTCTCTCTCATGTTTCCCCCCATAATTTTTAAACGTTAATATCTTTTATTTACGAGATTTTTTAAAGAAAAAAATTATACCAAATTAACGAGCGTTTTATTATCTTTCTAACGAGTACCATATTGCTATATAAAAAAACAAAGAAAAAACCCGACTATTTTTATGGGGTTTTGTTCATACATGAAAAACACCAGTTCAGGTAATTCATTAATCATGTATAAGCAAGTCACTAATTATGTTTAAACTAGTAAATATGAGTTCTATTTTCAACCAGAGCAGAATAGGTTACTAAAGTTATACATTGTTTTAGATTAGGTGTCAATATTAGTATGTTAGAGTTGTACATTTTTTTAGCCTTGGATATGTGTTAATATTTGAGTTACGTTAGAGTTATACATTGTTTTAGGTTATGTGTTAGCATTAGAGTTGTACATTGTTTTAGGTTAGGTATTAATATTAAAGTTATACACTGTTTTAGGTTAGATGTTAACATTAGAATTATACATTGTTTAAGGTTAGGCGTTAACATTAGAGATACATTGTTAATTGTTTTAGGTTAGGTGCTACCTAAATCTTTCCTGCATGTAACTGTAAGACGCATAAGTCTATTTCATATGTAAAATTGATGTGTCATATTAGATTTCTCAACCCCAGGACGCTCCCGGAGGATAATCTAGTATCTAGTATATATGATAAATGCAAAAAGGTGTGACACGTGACGTGTTGTGAGGGCTTCACACCCCTGGATTTCCCTCCAATTTTTTTAATTATATTTTAAATAAAGATAATTATTAACTATTATTTCAAAATTTCAAATATGTTAACTAATATTTTTATCTTTATTTTTTCCTTATACCCCCTCCCCCAATTTAAACGTTAGTAACTTTTATATACGACAATTTTTAAGAAAAAAGATACACCAATTTAACGAGCGTTTTAGTATCATTTCAACAAGCTCCATAGTGATTTACAAAAAAAAATGACCTTTTTAATGGGTCGTTCATGCATGGAAAAAAAAAACAAAATGTGTTTAGGTAATTCGTTAATCATTATTAGGCAAGTCACTAATCATGTTAAGGTAGTATATATGCTTTGAAATTTAATATTACATATAAAAACACGTTAACTACATATATATTCACAGATGTAGTCAATTTGGTAAAAATTTATTTTTTTTTTGTATTTTGATTGGTGTTGCTAGGAACTTTGATTACAGAGGTTGTTAAATCGGTTAGATGTAGCCTATGATTTTTAGACACCAAGTAATTAATCACGTAATCATGCACGCCTTGTAAATCAATCATCATCATGACATATCATTTAATACCAATTTGGTTGGGTTTTTTCAGGTTCACATCATAGCTTTAGAATGTCTTGAGAAAGTGACAAAGTTATACAGAGACTTGCAAGATGTGCACACGTAGAAGTAGAAGTAGGTTTTATAAGTTATCGAGTGTTGATCTTTTTAAAAAATCCTGAAAAAAGTGAACCATTCCTTTTACGGTACACACATTTTATCACTTCATATTAGTTATCGTGGGAAGCATGGAGATAATCTAGTTCTTACATATATTAAAACAATCACACTTTAACAGTGACGTACTGACGTTGTATTGGTTGGAATTTTTTTCTTTATTTCACCTTTATTTGACGTAGTGACGTTGTATTGGTTGGAATTTTTTTGTTTATTTCACCTCTATTTTCTTTATTGTAGGCTTCTTGCGTTGGTTTGGACTATTTCCTTAATTTTTATCCTTTCCATCCATTGCTGGGAAATATTGTAACCTTATTTTTTTTAAACGGCTAATTGTTATCCCCTATGGGTATCGAATCCTTGATAACCTTTATGTATACAATTACCTTTTATCATTGGGTAATAGCCTCGGTGGCTGTAACCCTTGATTACCTTTATATAACCCTTGTAACCTTGTGTTTGATTAATGTTAGTCATAAGCTTTGCCAGTAAAGAAAAAAACAATCTATTGCCTACTTATAACGTTTTTCGTTTTGATTTTTTCCAGATCTATTGTCTGACAATAGGTTTTGTAGCTGCAAGGGTGTATTTTGTGTTTACATAATAATAAAGAAGGGACATTAACGTAAACAGTCTATGTTTTGCTAATGTACATCAATGTTAAAAACTTTTTTAAACCTTTTTTTATTTGGTACAGGGTGTTTTTTTTTCTTTTTAGAGATGATTACAGAAATTGTATTTTTCTTTGTTGTAGGGAACCAGGTAGTATTGTCTTAATCTCGGTATACCTTATTTATTTTTATAGTTTTCTCAACGTGACAATATAAAATCTATTGAAAATTGCATTGTATTAGCGAGTACCGATTTGATACCGAATTTGGTTTTGCCGTTTACATAAATAATTTTTAAGATCGCCTTCACCCGAATAGAGATTGCGTACGGGTGAGAAGATCTAGCTATGAAAAAGAACAACCATCTCCACACTTAGACTCATACAATATACGAAAAATAAAAACAAACTTGGTCTAGAATAATAATAATAATAATAATAATAATAATAATAATAATAATAATAATAATAATAATAATAATAATAATAATAATAATAATAAACTTAAAACTATAAAATAAAAAAATGCAAGGAAATGTACCTAGGAGACGAGGATGGTAGTATAAGGCACATGATAGTGGTAATGATTGGTGATCACGGGTGGGTGGTAATAATGAAGGCAAAAATATGAAAATATAAAAATTTTCAGTGGAATCTGAGTCACTCGCGCATCGTGAAGAAGTATGGACCGCTTCGCGTGTGGCGTGAGTAAATAATATGACTCAGGCATGATCTAAGTTTCTTGCGCATCACGAAGAGGTTTAGATAGCCTCTCGCGTAGCATGAGAACACGCTTTGATTTGTTTGTTGATCCTGGGTTTTCGTACATCGCGAAAAGATATAGACTGTCTTTTTGCATGGCGTGAAAACAACTTTTTCACTGAAAAAAAATATATAATGAAGGATAATGGATGAAAATGATGTGAAAAGTGATAATGGACGCCATTGAATAGTGTTAAAAAGTTCATGGGGAAAACGATATTTTTTTATTTTCTATTTATTTTTTAGTGGTTATTCACGCTGCGCGAAGGACTCTTGTGATCCTGTTCGCGTATCGTGAAGAATAAAATATAAAATATGGGGTAATTAGGAGTTCGCTTAAAGCGAAACCATAAGCCTAGCTTCTTTGCGACCCGCGATGAATATGTTATTTATGTTTTTTTTAGTCTACATAATTTAACTTTATCCATTATGTTTTTAGTATGCTTTCCATTGTGTTTTATGCAAATAAATTTTGTATGTATAGTGTACATTGTGTTTTATTATGTTGTTCATTGTGTTTAAGTCTACTATTCATTTTGTTTTAGTATTCTGTTCATTGTGTTTTTAGTATGTCGTCCATTGTGTTTTATTAGACTATTCATTGTGTTTTATACCCTATTGTTCATTGCATATTTAATTGGTACTTATTGTGTTTTACATTATCTCCATTGTACCTTCTTACGCAACTGAGTTTTCTGACTTTTTTTTTTTCAAAAGTATACATTGTGTACACAAACTAAATCATCATAACAGAATGTTAAAAATGGAAAGAAAATCATACATCAGAAATAAGAAATCAGAACATAAATCTTTTAACTGAACTTTAATTGCATGAAAGAATGTACAACTTATTTCAGTTAAAAAATAATAATATTATAACCCATTGTTGTACCTAGTTTTTCTTATCAAAATTTATGTATACCTTCTTCTCACCTTCCCTTTTGTTACTTACAAATAAAAGAATATATCACTGTAAAGGAGTATCATTGTTTTCTTGTATTGAAGATACTGTAGTATCAGAGGCTGCATCATCAATGGACAGATTCACAATTTCAGCACTCATGGAGAACTCGGAGCCTTCATCTCCGTTAACAGATGGCGCTGGTGACGCTTCTGGTGTTGCCGCAATAGATGAAGGTGATGATTCTGAATCGTCTGTAGATTGCAGAAGGCTCCAGTACATAATGCTGGCTGCTAGCATTAGCATCATCTTCTGGTTCACCTGTTAACATGGCCAGGCCAAGTAACGGGTCAAAACATGTACTCTAAATGTGAGCTGAAACGGGTCAGGTTGGGTTGACCTTGAACACTTTTTGTCAATCACCTTTTTATTTTTTTTAGGTGTAGTTGATGTGTCAAATATGCTCTACAAAAGGTTTAGAAGGTTTTATGATCTAAAAATTCACTTTGGGATGAATTCCATCCATTTGATCCATTATTTTTCGCTGCAAATCTTTTGCGTTTTTTTTTTCTTAAATTCACCCGTTTCAGTAAACGGGTCAAAATGGTCGCCTCTACAAAATTTACCTATTTTTTACTTACCTCCATGATATCTTCAGGCAATAAGAAAATTGAGCAACCAAGCTTTCGTGCTATACTGATTATGTATGTTGCATTCAGCTTCTTTTCCTCTTCTGTAAACACCATTATATCATATGACATTAGCAATCAAAAACCGCATTCAAAGAAAAATTCTCAAAGATACAAAACTAAACATACCGCTTTCACCCTTGGTTACAAGGTTCCAGTTGACCACCCGAGGCTCCACTGCACTCAGAAGCTCAAGAAAGAAAATACCATTTGAAAGACTCTTATCCTGCACGACCAGTAATCAATCGGTTATAATGTATAATCATGATTAATAACTCAAAAAAATAATTTTTTTTTATTTCTAACCTTAAAACTCTCCATTTGTGACATTCTCCCTGTATTTTTAACTTTTTTATTCGCCCATTTCAAAATATCAGCATCGGTTATCTCCTTTCCCTGGGAAGAACGCGATCTCAAGTTTTTCAAAAGTTGAAGCATATTAAACCTCATCAACTGCCACAAGAAAGCTGCAAATGAACACACAAAATTTAAAATATTTTCGTGAAAGAAAATGGGCGAAGAAACAAGTCCAAGATTAATAACGTAATTTACCAAGTATAAGTTTTTTATTCCCTTGTACAAAGTCGTTTCCAGCTACATTAACAAGTGAAAACTTTAACTGCTTCCCGATCTTGATAACTTGATTGCAATTCTCAACTTTCCTAAACGGCATCTTGATAGGAGGTTTAGTTGCATGCTTCCAATTAACCGATCCTGGAGAAACCTTATCGACAACTTCCAGAAGTGTCCATCTGCATGAACCCATGAACAACCGATACAATATTTTATTCAAATTGTCGATAAACGATAAGAAAGATTAAGAATTACACATTTGCACCTACCCATTGCGGACATCCTCGAACAAATTATTCACATAAGAAGTAATCCCGAGACTATTAATCCAAAGCCTGAAACATCTCTCATCTCTAGACATCTCTTCATCATCGGTCATCATCTCAGCATACGATATCTTTTTGTTATCAGTGGATAAACCATTTCTGCATGATAAATACCCCGTAAAACATGTACACGTGTCAGAAAAGTTGAAAAAAAATACGAAACTTTTTTAATGTAGTTATATTGGATAGCGCGGTCTTTAACCTTTGATGGAATATTTGTGCAACAAATGCAAGATTTAAATTTGTGGAGCCTTCAACAATATCCTTGGGAGCCAAGTAACGTTTACAGTCCATTTTTTCGGCATGCTCGAGCACCAAATTTGCCCTTTCTGTGGGGTCCTTGGTGTCCAGAGTGGCTGGGCTGCAATGTTCCGGAGCAAGAACATTAAGCAGGTAAGCATAGGCTTCTCCATCCTACAGATGTACCAATATTAGTAGTGAACTAATAATGGAATTAAAATTTAGAAATTAAAATCTCAGCATAGTGAATCACACATTCTGTTCATGTCAGCACTTCTACACAACTTGGAAGCCATGTCTAGGGCTGTACACGAGCCGAGTTGAGCCGAGCCAGGCTAAGCTCGAGCTCGAGCTTAAACGAGCCAGCTAGGCTCGGCTCGTTTTTCTGGTCGAGCCAGCTCGTTATTTTTTATTATTTTTTTACAAATATTTATTAAATAAAAAACAAAAATAAAATAAATTGCCAGAAAAATAAAATTACACATATACATGTATATTTTTTTATTTTTCAAATATTTTAAAGATGAAAGGCATACTAAAAATATTATATGTATAATTTGTGGTTTTTTTCTATTAATTTTCATATTTTATTGATTAATTAAGCTTAAAATGTTAACACTTTAAGCTCCTCTCACATATTTTTTAATTTAAACACTTAAAAATAAAATTAATACATATAAATAAAATAATTTGAACCAGCTTGCGAGCTCACGAGCCGAGACAGGCCTAGCTTGAGCTCGTTTACAATCGAGCCGCGCCGAGCCGAGCTGGCTCGTTTTTTTTTTTCAAGCTTTTTTCGAGCCGAGCTTTTTTCGAGCGAGCTTCGAGTTGCGAGCTTTTTGTACAAGTACACCCCTAGCCATGTCATCGAATATTAAGCGGCTTGACCAGTCACATGTCCACTTTTTAATAAGACGCACTTTTGTTAAATTTAAACAAGTTAACGAACATAATCGCCAATATCACAGCCTAAATATCATTGAACACAACTGAAAGGGTGCGGTTACCTTTAGATCAGACGAGAAGTTCGTGACAGGTTTCTTGTAGCCTGCTTTCTTAAGATGGAAATTCATCCATTTTAGTAGGACTTTTTCAGGTGCTAACCCCATTAGCTCCTCAACATCCTGCACATTATTTATAACAACATTTTATTTATTAATACACACATAATTCACAAATTAAATGAAGCTGCAAATAAAATTGAGAATTACATTGTTGTCCTCCACCAATTCCACAAGTTGAGGCGTCTTTCTAAGGTTGAGATCTGCCAGTAGTTGTATCTGAAGGTGCCAAAATCACAATCAGCAACAATAACCTAAGATTAGGAAAGAAAATACTCCCATATGTATAGGGGTACGTTCGTTGCGAAACCAATAATATGTTGAGAACCGCAAAATGCACTTGTACAAATAGATTCTGTTTTTCTGCCGTTATTGCGGTTAACATATTATTGGTTCTGAAATGATGATTTGATAAACAACACACCTTTATAATCTGAGAAATTAGGCCAAGAACAAGATGAGGCTGCAAGATCGACAAAAGAAGACGTTAGATTTTCAAAACTAGAAAGCACGAAATTATGAGTAAAAATCTAAAGAACTTCAACAGTAACTTACTCTTCCCTCAACCAAATCCTGGTTGCCAATATTTACTACCGTACATCCTATAGCCTTAGCGGAGTTAAGGCAAAGAGTATGGTTTTCATTTCTTTCCCATGGGTTGAGCACTCGCTTCGTGTTAATAGCCCGCTCATCTATCGTATTTGGCACCGCAACATTAATAAGTTTACTACATTATAACATAAAACAACATATCAAAACCACCCTAAGCAATAAGCATGTGTATTCATAACACAACAAAAAAAAATGAAATTATGTTCAAATACCATAGAAGAACTCCGTCTCTAGCTAACTCAAACAAGTCATTGGTAGTGGGGTCTATTGGAAGAAATTGCTTCATAAACGGATCATCTCTAAGATAACTATTGATATGCGCAACATACGATTCTTTCTCGGATTCATCAATGGTGTGAAGTAGAGTTGTCGTAGTCGCTTTAAGAAATGAAGACGAGTTATTTGAGTTACCCGATTTCGCAGCAGCTTGTGAATGCAGATTCAAGTATGCCTGCATAATCTATATGGTCAATTCATATTCATAACAAACCCCTATCCCAACAGACTACTCCCAATTAGACCCCGACTCAATACAACATTATTAACATGGTTGTGAAAATCGTGCCTAGCCTCTGGTTAGTTACCAATTAATCGCTAGGCGCTCAACAGTAGTCAAATCCAGTCCTAATCGGTAGCAGTCTAACGATTATGGCCAAATCTCGGTCAAAACCTGTAATATCTGGCCAGATTCCGTCCAAAATATCTAAATTCCGGCAATTACTCTTATCTACTTCAAAATAGGTTGAAGGTGTTAAAACATGTCTACTTAAAAAAAATTACATATAAAATCCCAATCCAATTAGTCCCGATAAATCGCTAGTCGGCATGGGTGTAGCTTTTAAGGGGCGGGGAGGGGCGGCCGCCCCCCCCCCAATTTTCGCTCAGAAGTTCCGATTATATAGTTTTCGTATTGAAACGTTTTGGTATATTCTGTTTCGACCCCTCAAAACTAGTGATTTCCGACCCCCCGAAGTCTCGGGTCAAGCTTCGCCACTGCTAGTCGGTACTGGACTAGCGCCTAACGATTCTTACAACACTGATTATTAATCTAATTCTAGTAAAAAAAATAATATTTACCCTCAAGAATCCTTCAAAATCAATCCCATTGCTCATATCCAAACCAGATTTATCCAACAAATCGGCGATCTCATTCTCCTTAAACATCTCACTAAAAGGCTTCAACTTTGCAAGCAAAACAGGCAAATCTGAAGCAGTAACTTCACCATTCTGATTCTTGGATGCTATAAACTAAACAATAATATTAACCAAAACCAAGAAATAGATTCAAGAACCAATCTTTAATATTCAAATCAATACCAAATTAAAAGGGGTTATAAAAACTAACCTTGGATTTAAGACTACGAAGTTGAACTTGTGTGAACTGGCTTTGAAGCCAATGATCAGACACAAGAACCCCTTCAAACTTAGACATCTTTAACAACAAATCAGGAAAATCAAAAATCTGCAAAACCCATTTGTATAAATGCAAATCAAGATAGGATTAACAATCAAGAACATAATCAAGACATACCCATTAATTAAAAAGACTAAATTAAAGCCATACATACCTACTAATGGATAAAGACTCTGTTTTTGACTGTTTGATTGATTAAATTAATAAAAATCAAAATCTGCAAAAACCCATTTGTATAAATGGAAATTAAGATGGAATTAACAATCAAGAACATGATCAAGACATACCCATTAAGTAAAACACAAAATTAAAGCAAGAGATACATACCTAGAGGTGGATAAATAAAGATTAAGGACTCTGTTTTGACTGTTGGATTGAGTAAAATGAAGAAAAGAAAAGAAAAAAAGGGAGAGAGATTGGAAATAATATTATTTGCTTGTGAAGAGAGGAAAGGGGCGGCGACTTTGCTTTGGGGTACGGACCATGGTGCCATGAATGTGGGAACATAGCAGGTTATTTAAGAAAATTATATGACTGTCATGGACTTTGTTGTTATTATTATTATTATTTTTTTTTATTTTTTTGTGATGGTTTATTTTTTATTTTTTGTGATGGGTAAAGTGTTTATGGGCAAAAGTGTGAAAGATTCGATGAGAAATGAAATGAAACTAGGGTGATTAATCGACGCGCGGTGCGCGTTTTGGTCATGTGTTTAGAACGATTATTTGTATCAGTTTAAAAGATGTGTTGCACATTTTGTTATTATGTGTTTAAAACATATTATGTCGTCGACGAACACAGGCGCTAATCAAAATGATGGGCGAAACCTTTGTTTTTTATTTAGCGATTTTAGTGTGTAAATGCCTATGCAGACGAAAACTAAACTTGTGTTGCGCATCATAGCTAGTTATATGTGATAAAACCACCCAAAATAACATCACATAGAAGATTATCCTAACATTAAAAAGCATACGAAAGTTTAGCTACGTAACATCCTAACACGAATACGCAAGTTTTAAACCTATCTTAGTACACACCAAGATAAAAACATAAGACGATAAAAGTGTTAAGTAGTTGCTACGACGTTGTCATCAAGGTTCCGAGTCATTTGTGGGCTTCTTCTTTGCAGGCTGTTCTTTAAAAACTGCGCAAAAAACAGTTTATTGGTATGTTGATGTTAACACAGTTAATAACAAATACTACATACCTTCAGTCTCAATAAGTGATCGTTTAGTGGGCATTTCAGATTGAGATCTGATTGGAGCGAGTGTTATGTCTGAGCCTGCACTTGTTGGTGTTAATGGTGTCGCAGAAGATTGCGCACTATGCTGCACGGAAGACCCAGCAAGCGGGGTTTTTGGAGCAGGGGTGTTTGGTGTCGGGTCAGAAATGCGCCCAACGTCTTGCACAAGAAACCTTGCATTGTTAACAGTACAGCGCGTTGTGCCGGTTTTCCTGTCTTTAGTAGCCTGTACCTGTAATTCTAAATCTTTTCCTGTGATATCCTGTAACAACGCTTCTTGATTTGGTTTGAGCATCATGTCTGAACAGGAGATGTTTAGAAGTTGAGTAGCGGTTCTATCAAAAAATGTTGCCTCGATTGTTTCTGATCCATCTGATAGCGTCACTCGAAATAAATACCTGTTTTTGTAACACCGACATATTTAGCAAGATGAAGATTTTAATAAGATTATGTCAAATGCAACGCTAAACCTAAGAGTTAATTAAACCAACAAATTAGGTGATAGGTGTGGGATAACTAATTGTAAACTTTCAATTGATTTAGCATGAGATTAATCTAATGGCTGCTGAGGCGTGTGTCTGTTTGATACGGATTGTCAGCTAAGTTTATACAGAAAACACAAACGGGTCAACAGGATAAACAGAGAGGGGTATCATGCAACATAAAGGCTGGCCTGTTGTTGTTGAAATTGAGCTCACTTAAACCTAGCTAGCGAAACAACGGCGACCTGGCCGGCTGATCTACTTACTAATTCTACATTAGACATCCAAAGCATCAAAAGACATATTCAAGAGCCAAAATTTAGTCAAGGTAGTGGCAGGTCATTGCTGGAACCTATAAACTGCGGATAACATGGTCTGCGCTACGCTGCTCGCGCCGCTACTGGTCGCAATCTGCGCTGGCCTGCGCTGCGGTGTTGCTGGTCACAGGTTGTGCGCTGTTGCTGGTTGCAATCTGGCAGCCTGTGCGCTGCTGTTGGTTGCAGCCTGCGCGCTGGCGATTTTGGAATCACAGCTGGCTGCAATCTGGCAGCCTGTGCGCTGCTGTTGGTTGCAGCCTGCGTGCTGGCGATTTTGGAATCACAGCATGCGCTGTTGCTGGTCATAGTTGTTGCTGGTCGCAACCTACGTTGGCCTGCGTTGCATTGGTTTTCTTGAACTATATTATAAACAGACCTTCTTTATATGTAGAGTTGACCTAACAATTTTTACAGGTTGTGTAATACGTATACGCAACTACATATGCTGTCAATCTGTTTTTGCAGCCAAACAGGCGTTTTATGAACTGTTTTTTTGCAGTCAAATAGGTGTTTTAGGTGTTGTTTTCTTTGACATACCTGGCAACATGTCGGTGTAATCATTCTGACACACCTAATAACTGAATACATGTCGCAAATACTCGCAAATGTTTATAATCGACACGAACGTAACTATTTGAACATATAAACAGTTTTGGCATATTGCCAAACATGTATGTTCAGGTAGAATTACCTAGACATCAAAACGCTAATGTCGCCTAAATAAAAGTAATGTAAGTATTTTCCTAAGCCGCAAAGAAGGCATGCACTCTAGGAAGAAAACAGCACGTAAAACGCTTCTTTGACTGGAAAAATAGATTGACGCTGTTATAAAAATGGGCCACATGACACGTGCGCCTATTTGCAGTATGTCGATATGTCTCATTTCGCTTATTTGACTCATAATAATAATGCTCTTACTTGCTTAGTTTTCATTTTGTTAGTGTTAGCAGGCCTAGGAAGGTCGTCCACTTTATATTGGTCTACAACAGTTTTAGGGCTTTAGGCGTATAGGTACTTGCATACACACCTAGATAAGATGTAAACGTGTTATGATGTTGGAATGAGCCAAAAAGACTTACAGGTATTTCACAGCCTCGACATCAGCATGCTCTGAACAAAACCACAAAGGACCGTTTTGCAAAACTGTTTGGTTGCATAGCGCGCATGCTGTGTAATGCCACGGATTTGCTGTGGATATATAATCAACACTACATCTGATAATAAAGTTTTTTCCCTGCAAATAAATAATATTTAGTGTGCACAGTGCGAAACAATATTAGTTATATAATGATTTGACTTACAGTTGTTTGATTTGTTGGCAAGCGTTTAAGGTCGGTAATTGTGATTTGCTCGCCTGTAAATTGCACAATCGGTTGGTGTCGCAGTCCTTGATTAGCATACCTGATAATTTGAAATTGACCACAAAAATGTTTACAGGCAACAATCTATACAAAGAATTTGTTTATTTTGAACAACTATATTTGGTAACGAATGTTTACATTTCTAGCAAAACGTGCGTTTCAGGTGTTATGGGATCACGGTACGTATAAGTAGCATTTGTTGTTTGGAATTGAAGCGTTCCTGAAATAGTTAAGAAAACATTATGTTGTATAAATAGGTAAAAGCAAGGTATTTTATGTGTAAATTATCAACTAACCAAAGTAATCTTTAGCCTTTAATGCCGTGAGTGCCAAAATGACTGGCGGAGATGCAGACTCATATTCAGCTCTATTGAATCTAGTTTTTGAAGCTAGCATTTCTTCCCAAACTGCCACAGTTACGTCCTGATCACTGCATATAATAATTTTAAAATTAAACATGATAACAAATGATATGAATATTTGCACACATTGGAAAACTGTTCCTTTAAAAAAATTGGTAGCAACATACGTGCAATCTCTAAGCGTTAACACCACATAAGGCTGATTTTTAGCAGTTTTTCGATTTGCAATCCCACGATAAATCCCGATGTAGTCTGTTATAAACAAAGTGTTAATTTTCCAGAGAATAGGATAAATTTATAATACAAATGCAATGTCAATATCAGAAATGAAAGCATATAATATTGCATACCAACAATGCCTTCATGTGGCGCTGCCATCTGAGCTCTACGACGTGTTGCAATGTCATAGAAGTACCTTTGGATGGTGTCAGTATCAGGAATCAGTGTGATAAGAGTAGCCTGTGCCAAGAAGATAGTCCCAGAATGTGTAAGAGTATTTGTGAAGTCATCCGGTTTGACACATGCGTACTTTTGAATACGATAACAGGACCCAGTTTTTAATTTTGGCTCGACAGCTTGTTTATTCCTTCCTTTAGCCATAGCTTGGATTCCCATTCCCTGTTAAACAAAAGGTTCAATTGAGACTAACCTTGTTGAACATAAAGAACAAAACTATAAAAATCATGCTAACCTCTGAATCAACAAACACATAGTGGATTTCATCATCCCTAAATGCTGGAACCCATTTACGAATCACCCTTATTTCTATTAGTGTTGTCGCCTCTCTTGGTACCAAGTCAGCTACGCCTTTATACTCCATCAGATGCAAGCTACAAAATACATGAAAGCATATAAGCAAACGCATTTAATCATGTGTATATAATTCAGAAGTTAATGCAAACAACAAAATAGTAAACTTAGGTAATAAACCTGACGTGAGTTGATTTGATCTAGAAAATCTGAATAGACGATATTTAAAGTTGTGTTTTCATCTTCCGTTTGATTTTCAGGTAAGAGTATCTTTAATGAGGCTGAAGATGTGGCTCTTGAAAGAGCAACATACAACTGACCATGACCAAACACTGGTTGTGGCAAGTAAAGACCTACTCTTTTTAACGACTGACCTTGGCTTTTATTTATTGTCATAGCATAACATATTTTGACTGGAAATTGACGACGTGTGAAAACAAAGGGCAAATCTTTAGTGTTGTGTACAAAATTAATCCTTGGAATGTAAACTCTATTTCCTATTGCTGTTCCAGTAATGATTCGTGCCTCTATTACACGTGGAAGTAACTGCGAAACTAAAAGCCTAGTTCCATTGCACAAACCATTTTTGGGATCCATATTTCGCATCAACATCACAGGGCTATTAAGTTTTAATTTTAAACAATGATTTGGAATACCGCTAAAATTCAGAACATTTAGGTATTCAAGTGGGTACATAGCGTCGGTTTCAGCATCATTTTTTGAATGCGGCACCATAGAATCAGTACTTAGGTACGAAACATATTGACCAGGCGCTAATTGTTGTACCATCTCATTTATAACATCAACTGTTTCATTTTTGGGACAAATGATTGCACGCTCAGAAATTTGTGTTGGGCTAGGCGTGGCAAGTAAGTTGACATCATAAATGAAACTAATTAAGTCATGCAAACCATTTTCAGACTGACGAAGTAAGAATTGTGTAGGTATTTCAATTTTTTTGATGTAAGGATGTTCAGAGTCTAAAATGACACCTTCATTGCCATCACCTATTCTTAAAAGCCATTGTGAAAAACTTTGTAATTCTTGTTGATTACTATTGTCTGTTTGATTTGTTGCAACACGTAAATTTTCAGAAAGAATGTATACAACAAAATGTTTCCACAAATATGATCTAGGCAGACAGGAAGCTAAAATCTCATTTTTACTACACTTTGGTTTCACTGGCAGTGTTTGTCTAAAATCACCTCCTAATAATACCGACTTTCCTCCAAAAAATTGTGTGGTATTTCCAGTGAGATCTCTAAGAGTTTTATCTAACGATTCAAAACACCTACGATCACTCATAGGTGCCTCATCCCAAATAATAAGTGTAGTTTCTAAAAGTAATTGGCACAAATTTGTTTTCTTTTTGATATGGCAAACTGATTCCTCTGTTAATTCTAGTGGTATTTTAAACCTTGAATGTGCTGTTCGACCTGCTGGTAACAACAAAGATGCAATACCAGATGCAGCAACGGCAAGAACAATCATACCAGCTGATCTTAGGCCTGAAATAAGTGTTTTCCATATATAGGTTTTACCAGTACCACCATGTCCATAAACAAAAGCTAATAATTGTGTTGAGGTCGAAACAGCATTCATAACAGCATCATACACAATTAATTGTTCATTATGTAGGCTTGCATGCAAAGATACGTGCTCAAGATGTAATGCATTCCTATCATAATTTTTTTCTTCTAACAACAAAGTGTTTGCTAATGCTGAGAAAATAGAAGGATCTGGTTCAGGCAAGCCAAATTCTGTTAACGTACGTGGGTTTGAATTAGAATTTAATAAAATTTGAAGCTCACGTAACACATATTGTTGCAAATCTGAATCATTAATGAAATTAGAGCCTCCACTAACAGTTTGATTAATATTTCTACTAATATCATCAGACATGCATTTCCAATTAGCATCCCATAATTTTCGAGGGTTTGAAACATCACAATAAAGCAACATGTAAGTAAACAAAGATCTTAACTCAACAGATGAAGCCCATATTGCAGCCTCAATTATTGTTGTTTCCCATTCTCTATCATTGCCAATAAGACCTAGAGCCTCACAAGCCTCTCTGTAAGTTGGCATAACAACACCAGACACAGTTCGCAAATCTTTGTATGAACAACATCCCTTTTGATAAGTCAGTAACAAACGTAAGTAAAACAACTCACCACATGTTGGATGCACATAAGCTAACCTACCTATCGATGGTTCACGTTTTGTCTTTCTGACTTCCCATTTTTTTGATGAAATGATCCAACGGTATTTAGTTAAATAGTCAATATATCTCAAGGATCTGCTAGTAAATATTGTTTCATTACTGATCATTTCTTTGGTATTACTAACAAACCATTCAGTCAAAGTTGTTTTACCAATATCAGGGTTAGATGTGATGTCTGTTAGCTGTTGTGATTGTCTAAATGTAAGATTTTGTTTTCCTTCAAGATGAACAGCCAAGACCTGAACTGGAGGGTTTCTATGATGAATATAAAATCCAAATATCCTCCACATTGCTTCATGTGGGCAAATAAACCTCCCGTCTAAGTAATTACTAATTTCATCAACAATCTGAGTGTTTTTCTTAGGTTGATTATCTGATTGAACTGTGTCTTGTGTCAATACAAACCGAACTCTATCTGCACCTTTAGAAATGTATTTGAACAAATATTTGATCAACATTGTCCATCCACAATATTCCACATTTATATGGGCATCAAAATGCAATAATAGGTTTGCATTATAAGGAACTACAAACCCATTATCTAAAGGCACACCATTTTTAAGAAAAGAAACACCAGTTGAAGGCCTTTTATAATGAACATAGCCAGCATCATCAAACCATGATACATTTTCGTAAGGCTTTGGAAATCTCTTGGTACAAATTTTATCCTTCATACAGGGTGCATTTAAACGGGTAAAACCACATGGACCATGTAACATAAAATTTGTAACAATTCTATGCAATACCGGATCAACAGTGACATCTGGAAGTGTAGCACTAATATATTGGTCCACCTGACTGGCATCGTGCACAGCATAAGCATGTGTCACCCATAACAAAGTATGACAATGCGGATGCCCTCTTTTTTGGAACTCAATTGTATACAAATCTGTATACGTTCAAATGAGACAAATCAAAACATAAAAATAGAAACATTTGAAAAGTATGCAAGCTAATCAACAGGCATGTCTATACCTGCTGCTACATCACCAAAGGGCTTAGCCTTTCGCAGGTGTTTGATAAAGGCACGCACCTTTTGTTGGAACACCCTTGCAATGATATCTGGCCGATCTTGCGGATTAGAAACCCCAACTTTATTCAAATGCCGAGTAATTTCAGGCCATCGGACATTACACGTGAATGTAATAAAGTATTGCGGATTTCCATGTACACGACATATAGCTAAAGCATCTTGGTAATGTTTATACATATACCGTGGCCCACCGGTGAAAGAGGCTGGTAAAATAACTCGTTTTCCAATACTATTAGCCTCAGTATCACCTCTTGATATTGCATCATGAATTCCTTGTAAAAACTCACAACGAAACTCATCTTGATGTTGCCTGTAATACTCTAAACGACAATGTTCAACACATATGTAAGCATCTACCATATATTGCTGTAACAATCGAGATGCCTTAAGCAAATGAGTATACAAATTTTCACGGTCATGCATTTGATAACTATAGAACATTATTGGTGTTAATTTTGAATCATCTGAAGATGTTGTTGCAGATGTAGATGTTTCAGGAATATCAGTATCAACCAGTACAGAATCATCATCACCATCTATGCGAACTACAGATGGTTTCAGCCGTAATTCAGGTGACCAACCTTGTTCTGCTCGCGGAAATAACAACGGATATTGTAATGGCATATAAGATGAATGCAATTTACTAACTCTGTGTGGTGTGCCATCCTTACTTCGAATAATAACATCAAACTGTGATGACACCTGATCAGCCTCACATAAGATGGCACCAACACAGTTTCCTGCAGGTATATCATAACGTCTGTCTGAGACTCGGCTATAAAGACGAATATAGAAATTCGGGATTTCTGAATGCGCACACAAATCTTTAGCCATCCGAAAGAGTTGTACATATTCATTCATCTCATTTAACATCTGTGTTAAAGAAGCCACAATATCAAAACTTGTGCTTTGAGATTCTAAACTCTGGAAAAAGCGCAGTCTATTGGCTATCTCATTCTGCTCATCAAACACATACATTTGGAGGAATCGTGGCGCATCACCAGGTAATGGACACACAGAACCGAGCCAATGAGACACTTGACCCGCAACCTTAAACACATAAGGTCCAGTACCATTATTTATTTCATCGTCTATTTTCGCGCCAAATGAGGTCATAGAAAACATCGCATTGTATGCTCGTATATTAGACATGAAATCGGGGTTTGCAAAAAGATTTACCAACAACTGAGGCGGTTCAGATGGATACGCCAATTCAACCCTCCCACCCCGACAACAACGGTTGTAACGCGGTCTAACACTAAGAGGATACTTCGTTAGACGTTCTTCAAACCAAAACAACGCACCACAAAATTCACATACCTGACTACAATCACCGAAATCAAGATAAAAAGGCGATGTTAAGTCCGTAAGTGCAACGACACCGGCATTTGAATTCAACTCAGCGTGTTGAGGTTGAGACATCCTGTTACGCCTTAACATGCTATTTCTATATGATGTTTGACGATGTGCCTGGGTAGACCCAGACGACGTTGACGGTAAAGCAGATGTGGCGACAGCCCGGGAACGCCGTTGCCGACGTGTGCTGCTAACAGCGACATTTTCTGTGTTTAAATCAGTGTTTTCAGCCTCAACACGGCTGCGACGCCTCAACATAGCATTTCGCTGCGACATTTGCCGTTGTGTTTGATCAGATGCTGGTAACAGAACTGTTGAGACAGCCACATTGTCATGATCCAAAACTCGCTGAGAAACTGAAGCTGCAGTTGCTTCAGCTGGATCAGAATCAGACATGGCTCACAACAAAAATGACCCTCCTGTTCACGACTGAGCACAAACAGGTTAACATCACTCATTGATAACATGCTATAGAGCTATCTATCTTAGCTAGTCGATGGTTTGGACGGACCAAGGTTCATCAAAGGCTGGTTAGGCGCGGTAATTGCTCTGATTGTGCTTTTTAATTAGGACTGGCCAAGCGCTGATTGTCTACCATTGCGTTAACAAATCATCAGAAACAATTAGAAAACAAAACTTCAGTAAGTGTGGAAGAAACAGACTGCATATTGTACTCTAACAATCTCTTATAACAGCTCACAACCTCTATTCTAACAGGTCACCACCCTATCCTTACCCTCTACCACAACTCATGTCCAGCTATCTCCTGCAAACACCTAAAAATGACCCAATAACATGTAATCGATTTAAGGCGACAGCAATCACAGCTGAAAACCTGTGAGCGAAAGGCCACAACAAAACATATGTGAACCACAAAAGCGTTTCAAACTCCATCCTCATCCACAGGGCAGGCCAGAAGAAATTGTCATGGCTATGGCGACACAAATGCGCAGCCATCCACCACCGTCATTTGATGCTCAACCAGCTCTGAAAATCTTTTTCACCTCTATGTTCGACTCCTTCGGTTTAGTTGTCGTGGGTTCAAAAGAAACCCACCATATGCAAGTAGTTCCAACACAATGCAGCATTCCCACATACGAAACAGTCGCTTCAAAGTGCTGCTGCTGTCGCGGCGTGCGCGCTGCTGCTGTCGCAGCGTGCGCGTCGCTGCTGTCACGGCGTCCAAGCTGCTGCTGTCGCAGCGGTGCTGTTAATCACAGCCTGCGCTGCTGCTGTCGTAGCGTGCGCGGTGCTGCTGATCGCAGCCTGCGCGTCGCTGCTGTCGCGGCGTCCAAGCTGCTGCTGTCGCAGCGGTGCTGCTGATCGCAGCCTGCGCTGCTGCTGTCGTGGCGTGCGCGGTGCTGCTGATCGCAGCCTGCGCTGCTGCTGTCGCGGCGTGCGCGGTGCTGCTGATCGCAGCCTGCGCGTCGCTGCTGTCGCGGCGTCCAAGCTGCTGCTGTCGCAGCGGTGCTGCTGATCGCAGCCTGCGCTGCTGCTGTCGCAGCGTGCGCGGTGCTGCTGATCGCAGCCTGCGCTGCTGCTGTCGCAGCGTGCGCGGTGCTGCTGAACGCACCCTGCGCTGGGTTATTTTTAACTGCTGATGCGAACCCTGCACTTAGTTTCTTTGTCTGACTCATCTTGGCCTGTGGACTTGGCTTTCTCTGTAGCCCTCGACACTTACAATCTCCTTGCGCAAACACGCAGCGCAACCACCGCTAAATGACACGAACGCAGCTATCATGCCTCAAACGTCATCGTCAACCACAGGGCACCTCATCCCAAGCCTTCATCGCTATCACGACATAATTGCGCAGCCCTCTACTATCATGAAAACGCCGACACCCATTAACTCTTTGCACAAACACGCAACACGAACAGTTACCCAGCACACTCAAAAACAAACGACGACAACCAACAAAAACACAACGCTGCGTCCACATGACACCGACACCCGTAGAGAAAACTATAAATCTCTAGCCTCCTAAACACACACCCAGGCAGATTACGACTACATTACCTAAAAAGCTAAACATAAACCAACATGCAACCTGATAACACCCGAAAAATAAACTGACAAACCAACAAAAACATGTCCATCACAGCCGATTATGTCTTAAATTTATGTCTTGCTAAAACAACAACACATAATACAAATGAAAAATGACCATAGCAAACCTTGAATACCTAAAGTTAGTGATTAAAGATTCGAAGATAATACCTTACAAAGACACAAGATCGAAAGCCTTCTACGCTCCCTGACAAACCAACAAAAACATGTCCATCACAGCTGATTATGTCTTAAATTTATGTTTTGCTTAAACAACAACACATAATACAAATGAAAAATGAGCATATCAAACCTTGAATAGCTAAAGTTAGTGATTAAAGAATCGAGGATAATACCTTACAAAGACATAAGATCAGATGAAGCCTTCTACGCTCCCAAACAATGAAGAAGTATACATGCAAAAACTGAAGATAATCTGTTTAAAATTTTTTTTTTTTACGTGTAATGGAATCTAGGTGTGAGCACCAGGCAGCTGACACGTGCCCCACTAAAAGGAAATAAAACCACAAAAAAAAGGAATAAAACCGGCCAGATACAGGGGTCGAACCTGCTCACCCTTCATCACATATCAACATCCTCACCACTGCACCACAGTCATAACATCTTACCCTGACTCATAAGAAATTGTATTTAACATCTGCTTAGAAAGCTACTGTTCACTCGATTTACTGTTCAATCGGTTCATATATTAATATAGTTAAATGAAATGAAGAGGAATGATTTTGAACCACATTGTCATGATGGTCCATGGTCGGTTTGTGACATCGGTTGGTTTTATCTTGTTGTGACCCTAGACTTTCGTAATCTACGGTTAGGCCCCTTGACTCACTTTTTTCCCCTGCTAAATCCATGGGTAGAGCCTCCGTTTTTTTTTTTTTACCTGAAAAAAAAATGAACCCGGAATTACCAGGATTCAAACCACCGAACATTGATCGGTTGGTGTTTTTAGCTATCAAACCGGGTTGGTTTTAAGACCGGTTTTAGAAAATAGTCGTTTTTTTTTTTTTTTTGCACTTTGAACCCTTTTTTCCATATTTTGTTCCTATAAATACCTAATGCTTGTTTTAGGACAATCACACAACCCTAAAACACTACCTGTACTCTACAAATTCTCATAAACGCTTACAAACGGCCAAAAAAGACTCAAAAATCTCAAATGGCTTCCGCTAGTGGTCAAGATTCAGTTGACATTGGTGCTTCAAGTAGTGATGTGGTGGTTCAATTCGTTCCTATGAAGCGGAACCGAATAGTTTGAAAATTTACAAACCGATGTTAACCTTACTAATTATGTGTGGTCGACACCTCACAGTGTATCGAGTCATATATTTGTGTCACCGCCCATTGGATTCAACCAGATTCGTGGTAAACGATGAAACATATGATTGCTTTTCAATCATTCTATATATTATCCTCACACAGGAGAAAATATATATGAGGTTATTGACAAAGTTTTTCAAACTTATAAATTGGAAAACAAAAATTTTTCAATATCTTTTGTTAACGCCTCCAATATTACCGTTGCAATAACACATTGAAAATAAAAAAAATCAACCTGAAGGGATATGGTATCAAAACATTATAAATACCATACCATCGCCTAACTAGAACCGGCATCGCCTGACGTCCATTCGCCCGTTTTACGTCAGCGGATCGTTTAGCGTCCATCCGCCCGTTTTACGTCAGCGGAACGTCTGGCGTCCAACCGCCCGTTCTACGTCAGCGATGCAGCTGGCCTCCAACGGACGCCAGATACAGCACTACCCGCCCATTTTACGTCAGCGGTACACCCCGGCGTCCAACCGACGCCAGGCGCAACATTGTCCGCCCGTCCTACGTCAGCGGACCCAACATACTTCAAAGCTTCCTCAGCAAGCCAAAGGAAGCTTCACCAACACAACTGGAAGATACCTTTTTGGGGCAGTCTTGGGACTCACCCCTGCCCCAAAAGAAATATCTCTGATGCAACAGGCTGCCCGTCAGAGTTTCTCTCCAATCAGAGACTGCTCTCAGTTTGACATGCAGAAAGGACGACGACGTGGCAGCCTCCCAGCCATGATATCTTCCTGACAAGAAGACTTTCTCAACCTGTCCCGAAGTCCAAGAAAAGGTATGATTACCCACCGCCCTCGGTCTACCAACAGGCGGGCGCCACGTGTCCGCCGACCTTCAACGTCCACTCGATGGGCGCCACGTGTACCAAACCGTCAGGATGGTAACATCCCCCCCCCCCCAGCATTTTACTTTCTTCTTTTTATCAAAACCCACTTGCACCAAATGGGCTTAAGGACTTGGGCCGTATTATGGAGACGCCTCTACCTGGGCCGGGCCCCATTAAACGTAGAGGATGAGCTGAGAAAGTATGATAGCTAGGTACTATAAAAGGAGGAACCCCTTCTCCTTTTATTGGCATCTAAAATCTCTCACACTTTCACTCAAGAGGAATACGAACTCTTTCGTACATTCTTCAACCCCTTGTTTATTGTACTAACTTTTAGAGGCCCGGCTCTTTTAATCAGTAGTCTCCTAAACTCCCTGGTCTTGTCCTTAGACCCTCACGTATTTTCCAAACACACTCTCTTTGCAAAATACCATAAAATCACATACTGGATTAGCGCCTATACGATGATCCAGGATTCGTGTTTCTTCATTAACGCCATCCGTGGCCTTACCACAAATACTCTAAATGTATCTTCATAAAATACATGTACCTCGTGAAAGGGGGAGAGAGAGCTAAGTGGCTTGAAGAGATAAAGTGGAGTCATCTAATGTTCCATCAAATAAAGAAAAGTTTGTTGTTCATTCAAACCAAATTGGTGCATTCCATAGTTGCTAAATGTGTGGAGAAGGGCCTAGTGGGTTTGCAACGCCCTTTCAACAATATGATCTTACAAATTGGTGCATTCCATATATTTGGTTGAAAACTTACCACTATAGGTTGTTTAATTGAGTTGCGCACTATACGTGAAAAGCGCTAAACATGAGAAAATGTGAAAGCGGTGAAGTATACGAAAAAGAATTGTGGACAAATGAAAAGGTGAGAAGAAGAAATAAGAAGAAAAATAGAATCGAGAATCCAGGGGCGGATTTACGTAATACAAGTAGCTTTTTGGAAACCCACTCGGGCGTTTTATTATCTTTCCACCGAGTACCATAGTGCTTGACAAAAAAAAGAAAAAAAAAAAACCCTGACTTTTTTTATGTGGTGATTAATGAAATAGACACTTAAATTATATATGAGTAGAGAAAATAGTCTGAAGACATGAAAAGTTAGTATTCTGCAATCTTTTTAATCGATAGCAGTTACATCATGTTTATTTATCTTTAAAATGGATATTCACTGCTTACCTATTGATTGTTTTATTCAGTGAAAATTAAACATGTATGTTAACCACTAACATATGCTCACTTTAAACATCAGAATCACCTACCATCATCCTCATGACATATCATTTGATATCAATTTAGTTTTTTTTTTCGGGTTCACATCACAACTTTAGAGTGTATTGAACAGGTATGTCAATCATTAACATATGCTCACTTTAAACATCAGAATCACCTACCATCATCATCATGACATATCTTTTGATACCAATTTTTTTTCGGGTTCACATCGCAACTTTAGAGTGTATTGAGAAAGTGACAGTTGTACAGAGATACGTGTTGATCCTTTTCAAAAGAAAAATCTAAAAACCGGCATATTCCTTTTATAGTACATGTGTTTTATCATTTTATATTAGATTTGTCTAACCTGGGACGCTCCAAGGGGATAAACTAGTAAGAGTTGTCTTGACAATCCAGTTGTTTTGAGTCTGTCTAGTCGTTTTGTAAATCCAGGAGTTGTCTCACTGTTAGGTGTCATTTTTTTAGACTAGTTTGATGTCACTATTAAGGTAACGTCACTAGTAGTTTCCCATACTTGTATAAATAGTCCATCTCTTTGTAAAACAATCTATTTCTTGTACGTGCTCATACAAAGAGAGGACATAGCTATGTGAGTGAGAGAGATCTAATATTGGTGAAGGGGAGTCATGGTAATGTATTTGCTATGTTCATCAATATGTTTGTTCGGTGTTAATCGATTTTGTTATTTTCGTTGCACATACACACTTTTAATTGTTGTGTGATAAATTGCAAAAACATACAAACACACTCTAACACATACATATGATCTTAACAATTGGTATTACATTGAAAAGATCGTAGAAGTCAAGACCTAGGAGTAGTGAAATTTATAAAGGGAGAGGATGGTCGTGTTTTGACCAAGGAACAAGACATTAAGCTAAGATGGAAAAGCTACTCCCACAATCTTTTCAATGGCGGGAGGGTTAACCAACATGCAAGTGAAAACCATACTACACAGAGCCGACAAAGGAATAACTGCTATTATCGAAGCATCACACATGGAGAGGTGAGGACTGCACTTAGGAAGATGGGAAGAGGCAAGGCGGTTGGTCTAGACAACATACCGATTGAGGCCTGGAAGTGTTTGGGAGAAGAAGGCGTCCAATGGCTGACTACATTATTTAATGTTATTTTCAAATATGGAAAAATGCCCGATTGTTGGAGGAGTAGCGTGGTAGTGCCCGTATTTAAGAAAAAAAGAGACGCCCAATGTTGTGGAAATTATAGAGGTATTAAGTTGTTGGGTCATACTATGAAATTATGGGAGAGGGTGATTGAAACTAGACTTAGGAGGGAAACCCAGGTTACGGTAAACCAATTCGGTTTCATGCCAGGGAGGTCAACGACGGAAGCGATACACATTCTAAGGAGACTAATGGAAAAATATAGAGAAAAAAAGCGAGATCTCCATATGGTATTCATAGACCTTGAAAAGGCATATGACAGTGTGCCACGTAGATTGATTTGGGATAGTTTAGAGGGTAGAGGAGTCCCTGGGAAGTACATAGACGTAATTAAGGATATGTATGATAGAACTGAAACTAGTGTTCGGGCATCAGTAGGAGATACTGATTCCTTTCCTGTCGAGGTGGGACTCCACCAAGGGTCTGCATTGAGTCCGTTTCTCTTTGCGGTAGTCTTGGATGAGTTATCTAAGTCGATCCATGTAACACCCCAACCGATGGCGGAAACATCGAGGTGTCACGTAGTGACGATTGTTCAATAGCTCATGGACTAAAGTGTAAATTTGAATACATTGATTAAATAATTTATTACATTGAAATGAAATACAACGATTCTAACTGTCAACTAAATTGAAATACAATGAATCAAAATCTAAATATAAATCCGAAAGCTTAAAGGATGCATCTCAAAACAACCTGAAACATGTACAAAATGATTTGGTCAATACACAAAGTATTGGTGAGCATACCCTGTTTAAATAAATATAGTAGAAAAGTGTTTTGGCAATTCATGTGTCGTATACTGTTTGCAATTATGTAATAAGTGGTATCCGGGTCAAATCAACCCTAAGAGAAGAAAGCAGATATATATAGTATGCGCTAGTAGTAATGTAATACATAGCAATGACGAGGACTCTCAACAGAGTCACAAGGGTATAAACCATAGTACTATTCATTGAAATGCCAGGCCGCAACGGTTAATGATTTGACAGGTCATAGATACACAAAATGACACAAGCAAACACACATAAGAATTGCATTTAGTAAAAGATATAGAAAATTGATAGTAAGTACATGAGTCACCCCAAAATAGTAAAACAGTAAAAAGGGGAAAGATATACTCACCGTTTGCGAAAGCGATCACAATCCACTTAAGCGGTCGTGAGCTAAGTAATGGGAATTCCGAGGAATTCAACCTATAATGTGTAAGAATACTAATAAGGAAGTGTCTAAAAAGTCTAAGGTATCTAGGGTCTAAGGCATTAGGGTTTGCTAAGTCGATTTGGGGAATTAAAGTTTTTAGGATAAATCGCGTTAATATAAAAGTTGTATATCACAATTAATATATGAAAGGTTGTAAATGTGGTTTAAATAATATAATTATTACCTATTGAATATTTAGATAAAAATATGTTTGAATAATTAAGCCAAAATAATTTAGTTAGTTACTTTAACTAAATTAAAATAATACAATAATCATAAATATATAAATAAATAATTTTGAGTTACACAATGATCCAACAAAAGATAATAAAGACATTAAACCATATGAGTATTTCTATTTTATAAGAAAAAATATTTATAAAATAGATGTTTAAATTGTATAAATAAATAAATGTTTTATTATGTCTAATTAAACGTAAATAAGACTAATAATATCATACATGATCCAAAAATCCTATTTTTATAGAAAATGGATACTTTCTGATGTAAATTAGTGAAAATAATTTTCTCATAATTTTTATAAACTTATTTATATTTAAAACTGATTTAATGAGATTAAATCATGTTTAATTGATAAAAAATAGGAAAATCAATAAAAATAAATATTTTCTGGACCAAATATTTTTATTTCAGTTCATAATGATTAGAAATAATTTATCAAAAATTTTGAGATTAAAATCATTAAAAATGAATTTTTAATCAATTAAATACAATTAAAACAATTTAATTCAATAAAAATATAAAAATAAAACATTTTCCAGAAAATAAAGGTAGGATAATATTCTATGAGGTTTCAAGAAGCTACTCCTAAATTTTCATAATTTTTGGGTAAAAATTGAATTTATTATGAATATTATAAGATTAATATGTTTATATAGTTAATATATAACTAACCAAACAAAAATCTGAAAAAAAAATAGGAAAGGGGCGGCTGTGAGGGTCGAACCCGAGTCACCCAACCCACACACAAAGGCATCAACCACTGCTCCAACCTAACACTTTGTTATAAATTTGAAAACATTAAAATTTTAAGCAAAGTCCAAGGTGTCATCTTCTTCCCCAAATCCTAACCAAGAACCCTAACTCTACCCTTTAAATTTAATAATCTGTTTCAAGCCCGATTAAGCCACGAGACCTTAGGGCTTTCGAAGATGATAGAAAAAAGATCAAAATGGCAAAAAAAAATTGAGACTTACAACGTGTTTTATCGTTCGAAATAAGGATGTGCAGGTTCGAAACCATAACCGCAAATTTAGAAGCCTCTTGGACGTGTTTTGATTAATTTGTTTGTGGGTTTAAAGTGTAGAAAGGTGCAGCAACGTAAACCCATGTTCAATTTATATTATTATTCGACGAAACTGATGGGTTAATGACAAGGTCGGCGGTTACAAGTATTGTTTGTTAAATACACGATTAACCATGTTAAATGTCTGATTACGAAGCTTGAAACTGTTAAGAATTGATGGAGAAGCGTTATGGACTTAAAACGGACGGTTAAAACCTATTAAAACTCGTGTTTGATGTCGCCGGAAATGGAGTCGCCGGAACAGTAACTCCGGCCAGTCACTTCTGCCAGAAAAACGTGTGGGAAATCTGGGAGGGATGTTTATTTTGAAAACTTTGAGTTTTGGCACTTTAAGCCCCTCTACTTTAACTTAGGTTAGTTTTGTTTTCTAGTTAGTTTTTCTTTATAAAAAAATTAACCAAGTTAATAAACTTAACTTAAAAACTTTTTAAACTTTTTAAACTTGATTTTTTTTTTTTTATAAAAGCTTTTACGAATACGTGTCAACATACGCATTTTATTAAAACGTAAACACGGTCCATAATAAAAGTAAATAATATATTAAATTTGAAAACGACGAACTTACAAGGATTATAATGGAAATATTTGAAGGACTACTATTGTCACTTTGATGAAAGATGAGGGTGACGAATGTCACAATCCAGAAGCCAGTGCCATGGTGCATGCTTTTCGCTGATGATATTGTGTTAGTTGAAGAAAACAAACAAATTTTGAATGCAAGGTTAGAGGAGTGGCGAGAAGCTTTGGAGGGAATGGGCTTAAGGATTAGTCGCTCAAAGACGGAATATCTCTATTGTGATTTCAGTGGGGTTAACGTTGACGAGGACACTCATATCACTATCCAGGGCCAGGTTGTCCCGCAGGTAACTAGGTTTAAGTACTTAGGATCATTTGTTCAAAAGGATGGGGATATAGATAGTGACGTAACACATCGCATACAAGCCGGGTGGTGTAGGTGGAGAGCAGCCACGGGGGTATTGTGCGATAAGCGGTTCCTAGATAAATTGAAGGGGAAATTTTACAGGACCGCAATTAGACCTGCTATGGTGTATGGGACAGAGTGCTGGGCAATCAAGAAGACACACGCACGCAAGATGGAGGTCGCAGAGATGAGGATGCTTAGGTGGATGGGCGGGCACACAAGGATGGATCGGATTAGAAACGAGGTCTTTAGGGAGAGGTTTGGAGTGGCTAGGATATCGGACAAGATAAAGGAAGGGAGATTGAGATGGTTTGGACATGTGAAGAGGAGACATACTACAGCGCCAGTGAGAGCAGTGGAAGCATGCGTTGTAGAGGGGAGAAGGAATAGGGGCAGACCTAAATTGACCTGGGATGAGCGAATTAGTCAGGATCTCATAGAGTTACACCTCTCGGAGGACATGGTCCAAGAAAGGAGTTTGTGGAGAAGTAGGATTAAAGTAAGTGACTTTTAGGATTTGACACTTAGGTAACAAAACCGGGTATATTGTGGCCTTACCTATAAGTTTTCTAAACCTATTTTGATTCATGTGTCTATTTATCCTGTTTTTCTTAAGTAGTGTGAAACTTACATGTGGTTGTAGTCCCGTTTACATGTTTGTATGATGTTCATTGTATTATATCTTTATGCACTATCTTACTAGCTTATTACTGCACTTGGCCCACTAACCGTTAGCGATATATCCCTGTGGTGCTTGTCTCGTAACTTGTATGCCTGCCTGTTGTCTGTTCTCTCTTTCTGAGCCGGGGGTCTCTCTGGAAGCAGCCTCTCTATCCGTATGGGTAGAGGAAAGGTGTGCCTACATCTCACCCTCCCCTGACCCTACCAATAGTTTATACTATTCGTGGGATATACTGGGTATGATTGATTGATTGATTGATCTCTGAATTCGAATTAGCAATCCATTCAGAAACAAAAGGGGAAATGGATTTAAATACTCCCAACTATCGCCTGTTGGCGGATAGCACTCCCAACTATCACTTTGGCGGATAGCACTCCAAACTTTCAACTTGTTGGATTTTATCACTCCCGAACTAACTAAGGTCTAACCCAGTTAGTGTTCGTGGCCAAAATGTAAAAACCTAAACTTAATGGACATTGTATGTGGCACAAATGTAAAAACGTAAACTTAAAGGACCTTTTTGAAACTTTTTTTATTACCTTATTATAAATCCCCCACCCCACCCCACCCCCTCACCCCTGTTGTTCTTCTTCTTCTTGTGACAGACAACCATCCCCACCAACCACCGCCTCCACCACCATCCCCAACCACCGCCTCCACCGCCTCCACTGCCATCCTCAACCACCACCGTCCGGTCACGAAAACATTACGGCTCAACCCGTACCCTGTTCCCGCTCCATCGCCTCCAAACTACCCAAAAACCCTGCAGAGAATAAAACCATCAATTTTTTTTTATAAAAGTTCTTCTTGAATAATATTATCTGTAGTCACTTCATTATCAATCCCAAACCCCTAAAGCTCTCATCTTTTTAATAATAATGGATACCCTTTTCACTCTTGGTTCAGTTTCATCCTTTTCCTCTATCCAAACCCACAACAACACACAATCTTTATCTTTCCGACCCTGTACCGCCGCCGCCGTCTTCAACGAAACCACTGACTTTTCAGATCTGATTCCTTCCCCCCCTCCCTCTCTCTCTCTCTCTCTCTCTCTCTCTCTCTCTCTCTCTCTTTCTCCCTCTTCTGCTTCTGCTGTCTCTCTCTCTTCTGTAGATGGGACTGCTCCGCCGGAGCTCCGCCGTGAGCAGCTGGGAAGAGGGCAGGGGGGTTGGTTTGGGTTTTTATAATGGTTGGTCTCGAATTTTAGGGCTTCAATTCAACAATTAAGGGTTCGATTGGAAGGTTATAGAGGAGAGAAGAGGAGGAAGAGGAGGGGTTATCGGGGATGGTGGTGCAGGGCGGTGCTCCGCCTGTCTCTCTCTCTAAACTCTCTCTCTCTATCTCTGAACTCTCTCTCTCTCTCTCTATCTCTGAAGTTTCTCTCTATTCTCCTTTTCTTTAAACAGATATATAACAATAATAATAATAATAATAATAATAATAATAATAATAATAATAATAATAATAATAATAATAATAAGTTTCAAAATGGTCCCTTAAGTTTAGGTTTTTATATTTTGGCCACAAACACTAACTGGGTTAGACCTCAGTTAGTTCGGGAGTGATAAAATCCAACAAGTTGAAAGTTTGGAGTGTTATCCGCCAAAGTGATAGTTGGGAGTGCTATCCGCCAACGAGTGATAGTTGGGAGTATTTAAATCCATTTCCCCGAAACAAAATCAAAGCTCATTTATTGATATTCAAGTTGTTTGAGGAACAAATTTTGAGAAACTATTACTTAGCTGTTAAAATCTCGTAGTGCCCTGTTTTCTAGGGGTTTCAACAACTCAACGAACATATGTCGATTTATCACAGTCCTCACAAAACCTTCGATGCTCGTTTGCCTTGAGTACAATATCTTGAAACGAGGGATGGGTCACTTTTTGTCAAATCAAGACACCATATGTTGGAAATCAGTGATATATGGACCATATATTCCAACTACACCTAGCGTTGAGAAACCTAACGTGCTGGAACCAAAGGATCCTGAAATTTACTTTGAGCATGATTTCTAGAAATTTGAACTCGATGACAAAGCATTTGCAATGCTTGATATGGCTTTACTAAATGTGATGATTATTACACTACTCATTAGCAAAAGAGTTATGGGATGCTTTAAAAGAAGAATGTGGTGGAACAAGAGAATTGATTGAAAACGATAGACAAATTTTGAATTAACAGTTAAATGTGACAAATAATGCGCTTGGCAATAGAAGAAAACACAGCTGATCTGGAGTATATGACGGTCGTTATTCACTTGGATCATGACGGTAATTTGATCGAGACGACAAGTGAGCAAGGAGGTAAACTGGCACACATCCCACAAAGTCCATAGGGTACAACCATAACCAAACAGTAGCAAAACGATACTATACAATAGCCTCCGCTACGATCAATGTTAGTTCAAGCGAGAAAATTCCCAAGACTGACAATAATATTGAAACAGAAACTCCCCTAAGGCGTTTAATGAGACGGAAAGGCCTTATGGTAAAGATTTAATGATTTTGTTATTAAGTATAGAATTGATCGAGAAGAACCGGAAGAATTATTACTTGTAGCTGAAGATGAGCCAAAACTCACGAAAAAAGCTAAGCCTATTAGGTTGAAGTGGGTTTTTAAAGTCAAGCGCGAAGCATCCAGGAAGATTATTAAATACAAGGTGAGGCTTTTTGCAAAAGGGTATGGGCAACAATTCAGGATTGATTATGATGAAGTATTCGCACCGATGGCACAAATGGAGATGGATTAATTATTACTTGCACATGCGGGTTGCAAAGGATGACAAGTTCATCATTTAGATGTCTAATCTGTGTTTTTGAATGGAGAGGTCTATGTTAGTCAAATGGAAGGCTTCGTAAAGAAAGGACATAAGAACAAAGTCTGTCTGATAACTAAGGCGTTATATAGGCTTCGTCAAGCACTGCGAGCTTGGAATCTCAAGCTTGATGATACGATACAAAATTCTTGGTTTAAAGAGTTGCTCTAAAGAACAAGAAATCTACGCGAAACACTAGGGGAATTGATGTAGCTATTACATATATTATGTAGATGATTGATTTGTTACAAGTTTGAGTACTAAGAAGATCGAAGAATTCAAAAAGCAAATGGAGACAAAATTCGAGATGAGCAATCTTGGATTACTTTCTTATTATCTTGGTATGGAAGTGATGCACACTGAGAAAGGGATCTTGATCAAGAAAGAAGTTGAAGGAAACGAACTTGTTGGGGTGTAATCTAGCTAAGTGTCCTATGGATCTTGGATTAAAGCAAGCTGTTTGATCCAACGAGTTGTCGAAGGTTTGTTGGATGTCTCATTTATTTATTACATAACAAGACCAAATTTATCTTTTGCAGTGGGGATTGCAAGCAGATACATGCAAATTCCTATGGTATCTTATGTAGTTGTGGTTAAACAAATCCTTCGTTATATTGTTGACACTACGAGTTATAGGTTACGGTATAAGTGGGATGGAAGTCACAAGATCATGGGCATTAGTGATTGTAGCCATAATACTAGTATGGAAAATGGAAAGAGTACTACGAAGCACGTATCTTATTTTAGAGAAACACCCGTATCACGGTGTTCACAGAAGCAAAGTATGGCTGCCTTATCATCTTGTGAAGCGGTATTAATGGCGGCAACTTTGGCGGCTTGTCAAGTGATTTGACTACAATATCCATATAGTGAAATCGTTGGTGAAGAAATGCAGAAAATACTTATTCAAGTATATAATAAATTGGCCATAGCATTGATGAAAGATCATGTTTTTCAAGGTCGAAGTAAACATATTGATACACGATATCATTTCATTCAAGGGTTTTTGAAGGTGAATTGGTTGAAGCTGAGTAGATGAGCGGAGAAACGCAAAAGGCTGATATCCTAACTAAAGCACTAGCGAGGATCAAGTTTATTGTAACGCGGGAGTTACTTGGAGTCAAAGACTTCCCTAGCCCAGTTCAGGTATTAGGGTGTGAATGATAGACCAGATCGCTTAATACCCAAACCCGAGCTGATGGGTTAGGTTATTGGCATATCTAAAGGATCAGGGATGTTCACTGTTATCTCAACCTGGATGTTTATGTTTAATCAGGTTAGGGATTGTATTTCAATTAGCTTTCCTACCACTATATAATCTATCTGAAGAAACACATGTCCTTGATCACCGTATCAGGGCTGATCTAGGTAGTGAATCCACATGTAAGGCGAAGATTAAGCCGGTAAAGTAAATAAGGTGTGTGTTTATGGGAATCCTAGGAGTTAGACCAAGGATGTTAGGAGGTAACCGATTAAAAGAGTCGAGTCTTTAAACGTTGGCTATGATAGAACAAGGGTTGGAAAAGTATGATGTGCTCGTAGTCTTTTCACAACAGTGTACTGAATGAATCGATGCCCTTAAAAGGAGAAGGGACTCCCCTTTTATAGCATAACACATCTGACCCTTTCAACCCAACCTCTACCCTTAATGGGGCCCGGCCCACGTAGAGGTACCTCCAAGTCTCCGGCCCAATAGGTGAAAGTGAGCATGTAAGAAGGTAAAGGAAGAAGTTACCGCCCTGTCATAAATCTACGTGGCGCCCGTTAGTTGGACGTAGAAGGTGGCAGGCACGTGGCGTCTGCCTGTTGGTGCATCATGGCGGTCTGTAATCATCCTCTTTTCTGCAGCTTGAGTCAAGTGGATGGATTGTAAAAGTCATTGTGGAGATGCTTGGCTGGGGATGTGCCACGTCAACGTCCTTTCTTGGTGTCAGAGTAGGCACGACCTGTGATTGGTTGCAGACTCTGATGGGCGGCTTGATGTCAGGAACAGTTGCCCACGGTATGTCTGTTCCTGGATGGGTATTTCGAGGTTTCACTAAAAGGCATCTTTTGGGTGTGTTGAAGAAGCTTTGTCATTCGTACTAAAGAAGCTTCGTTTGTGTCAGCTATGCGTCGACATAAAATAGGAGGAAGACTATTCGACATTATGGCTGATGCATGCGTCTTCCGCTGACGAAGAACGAGTAGAAGACTCTTCGGCATCATGTCTGAAGCAGGCGTTGTCCACTGACGTAAAACGGGTAGAAGACTCTGCAGCATCATGTCTGACGCAGGCATCCTCCGCTGATTGATGTACTCATTTGGTTAGATTGAGACTTTTGTGGTATAATGCGGTTATTGGCACCATATCTCTTCACCATCCATCCTAGATCATTGTGGTTATAAGTGAGATTCAGTCTTGTGTAATTTTCTAAATTCAAAGAGAGCTTATCTCAAAACTTGCGTGTTTAATCATCGATTGCGACTTGAAGAATATTATCGATTGTTTTTTTAATACTATATATATTGTATGCGTAACCTCTGAAGAAATGGTATAGAGGGGGAGCTAAGGGCTCAAATGCTTGATCCATTGGCCCCCTTTGCCCCTTTCCAAACATGCAAGAGATCTTAGTTGATTACATATGTAACAATTGATAACATGGGGAGGATATTATTATTAGTTGAAAATGTATATTATTATTAGTTGAAAATGTATGTTCGGTAGATATCATGGGAATACAAGTGAAGGATGGTTGTGTGATAGCTAGGTTTTGCAAGGCACATCCTCCCTTTCATGATTTAGTGGTGTTAAGAAATAAGAAGACAATTATGACAAAGTGTTTTTACATCAAGGATATCTCAAATCCAGTTGTATACGATGAGTGTATTCCTAGCATAAAATAATTTATGGCTTTCTAATAATAATAAATTAAAATAATAGTAACTTTTAACCTAACTGGCTAACTATTGTGTTATCTTCTACACAAAGTGAAAGAAGGTATAATATCAATAAAATTAACTACCGGATATCTTTTAAACAAAGTAGACACACACCCTGTAAACTTAATTAATATTGGCCTACACCAATTGACTATATATCTGCATGTCATGTAAAAGTTGCACAAAGTAACATTACATGTCCGATGTGTCCGTTCTAAACTTATTGCAAAATATATACAACGTGACATTGTAACCACTAAACAATAAATACAAAACAAATGTTGATGGAAGTTGGTAGAAAAAATGCAGGCCGTGTTTGTTTTTATGGACCATATTCATGAGCAATTAATGTATGGCTATTTTTTTTAATCAAAAGCATTTGCATGAATTTTCATTTCATAAAAAGTAAAAACCAAATTACATCCGGATAATGACTATTTTTAAATTATTAAAAGCATAAGGTTATTTACCTAAAAAGTTATTTAATCATTTTCATAACGAGATTAGTCATTAAATGGATCGTCTTTGATCCATGATAAGACCATTTGTAATGGTTAGACCATGTGAGGTCATATGCACTTTTTTTGCCATGTGGCCGCCACGTCATGTGACTATTCACATGATAAAAATAGAGTAGTGGTCTCACATGGGTTCCATCATTACCTCATCATCAATTTATTTTTCTTATAATACAATAATTCTTCATCCACCAATCTAAATCTAGTGCATTTAGTGCAAAATGAGTATCTCGCTCGTGAAGGTGGTCACGGTTACAGACTCACGAGCCATGGTCACGCGGCGGGGAGTGGTGTTGGGTGTGAGTGAGAGTCATCCATTTGGTCTAAATTTTAAAACTCTAAAATAACGTCATAAATAATTTTTTTTGAAGGGCACGTCATAAATAATTACAAAATATAAAACTGCTTTAACTAAGATTTTAAAATGATTTTTTTTTTTTAAAGTAGGTCCAGTCATTCGATCTGGCCGACAGTCCTTTATTTATGATCAAATGATTTAACTATTTAATAACTAAATATATGTTTAACTCCAAAAGTTTATTATATATTTTCCATATTAAACATGTAATATGGAAATTAATTTTGTAATGATTGTCCCCATTGGGTAGAAAAAAACAATCTGGCCACCGCCCAGCATTCACCAACATGTGCTTGCACGACACATTAAAATCTCCTTTACATGTTCTTAGGACCCACCCATCTTCCACCCGTATCACATACGATTTTCCCAACCACCAAAACAAAATGTATCATAATCCTTAAGCTGCCTATTTTCTTTTAGTTATACTAGTGGAATGCCCGCGCGTTGCCGCGGATATGTATTTTTATTCACATTTTAAATTGCCAAAACTTTATACACCATACTGTCATTTATCCAATCCGATACGTGCTTGATTTTTATTTGCAACATTTAGTTACACACATGAACCAAAGAGCCTTTAGCCTACTGGTTACAAAGTGTTAAATAAGGCTTAGCCTTTTCTTGTGGTGATAATTCAAATTCCATTGGTAACAAAAAGTTAATCCATTAAAAAAAAGTTACATGAATTAATATATTACTTAGTAATGGTTCTAGGTAACAAAAAGTTAATACATGAATTAAATGTATTGAATGGTGCAATTGATTTGTATTAGTGACTTGTACATAAGGGCATAGATGGAAGAAAATGATAAAAGTTAGAGATTTATGCATGAGACTTTTTGTATGCCATCTTAAAATGATGGTGAAATTACCTTCTTACCCATCTCTCCTCTTTAATAAGGTAGTAGAGATAACTATCCACAATTATCTATAGATAACAATTTTAGTGGTTAAGTTATAATAAAACGATGACGATAGATACTTGTGTTAAAGAAAAAAAGGTTTGATCGGCCGGAAGGTCTAGTGGACCCGAACTTGGGAACTCCCATTTATGTGGACGAGTATTTGTTTTTCGCGCGATTGTGTTGATGGATTGAACCTAAAACAAAACTTATGTTTTGAATTTTGATATCATATATACTTCAACTTAAATTATTTAGTAGCGCATCAATGATGAGTGTCATGTATCATCAATTATTACGTAAAATCATCATTGATTATGTTATGTTAAGTAGGATTGTTCAAATAGTTGATACTTGACAGCTTGAAGCTTACTCGGATTAAGCTATAAAAAGCTCACTCGAAATCAACTCATTTGTGTAAAATGAGCCAGCTCAACTTGGATTTGTTGGGCCATAGAAGTGCATGCTAATATGCTATTATGTGACCGATGTTAGGTCGAATTATTTACAAGGTTTTGAATTGTTGGTTTTGACTATTCATAATCGAATTAGTTCATTTAGTTGGGCTGCATTGGGCTGTTAGTTTCAATATTGACCTTACTGGGCTGCATTGCTCTTGTTAAGTGGGTTAACTAACATAACTAGCCCATTTAGAAAAAAATGATGGCAAAGTGCTAAGTAGCCACATTTTGTACTACTATGCAAAATTGTTAGATTAACTAGGTTAGAAACCTGTGTATTATACGAGTGAAATAAATAAAAATATTAAATAGTTAGTAATGAAGAATTAATCAAGAATGATAAAACGATATTTTGAGATAAGATATTGTTGAAATTACGTATAAGTAATACAATACCAATATTGAAAATGAAGAGAAAAACGAGAAAAAAAAAATATTGGACACACGTAATTATAACACCTTTAGCTTATTAGGAGTGTATATATATTACAAAAAGTCAGTCAATAAGGTTTCACTTGAGTCACATCTTTAGGTCTTAAAAAAAGTTTGACTAAAAGTGGAACACCCTTTGGGGCTACATGTGGAAATGCCCGTTTGCCCATTCGGGCTGTCACACGTTCTAGGATGAATACAAGATTGAGTATAGGGCAAACAGAATCCCAATAGTCAATTTTAACCTAAGCACCTAAGTCCTTAAACAAAATACTCACACGAACCGGCTAATCAATTCCTCCAGCAGTATGAGAGCGTGTATAATATACGATTTAAAATAAAAGATATAAAACTAAAAATATCGAAACCCTTGCCCAAACATCACACTATCACAATTGCCTACTCCCAACTAAGACAAAGGTGACGCGTCACTTGGGTTAGAGAGTGTTTAGGGTTGAGTTTTGAAATAGATTTTTAAATTATTGTATTTTGAAAACGTAGATAATGAGTTTTTAGTTTTTGAAAAAAGTTTATAAAAATAGATTATTTACATTTAATAAATTACCAAATCGCATTAATTTAAAAGCAGCTCCATCCCTACCCTACCGTAATAAAATGTATAATTTATTTTAAAAAGCAATCCCAATCCGGTTGCCATAAAGAAAGGCCACAGTGCGTGTCATGTGAATTGTAAAAGGCTGATTAGTTTATTTACAATAATGCAAAACATCCACTAATCTTGACTACACATTAGATTTACATTCTTATTATGCATACTTTATTTATATTATAGTGTCACGGGCCAGTTACTGTAAAGCTCTCTCACTCACAGACTCCTGAAAAGACAAAACCTAGTTCACATGCCAAACCCACATGGCTAACCTCACTATCCTAATAATACTTCTATAAATTCCCATACATGCACACACACAAACATACACACACTAATAACTAAACATACAAACATGGCATACATGAGTGGGTATGTTTTCCTGAGGTGTTTGTTGACAATAACACTCATTGTATCAGTTAGCAGCACCGATGTTTGCAATGTCCCATTGTCAGATCTCATGGAATGCCTTCCCGCAATCACGGGTGCACACCCGCCAGCACCTACCCCGCCGTGTTGCAAGGTCATACATAGGGTGGATCTCCCGTGTCTCTGCCGCTACAAGCTGGAGCTTGCTAAGTTTGGAGCCAACCCTGAAGCTGCTATGGCTGTACCGAAGAAATGTGGTATTAAGTCTACACCAAAATGCTAAGTCACACCCTGCTTGTTTAATTCGTTTGATATCATATGTTCTTAATCAAGTGAGCTTCTATGCTCCATTTATAACACGTTGTAATGTCAAGGTTGTAACGTTGTACTATTCGTATTTGTTAATCAATGAAGAAATACACTAAAAAATACACGAGTTAAAAATTATTATTTTTTGCACAATTAAATACCACATAATAAAAGCAAGATACGCGGTGCGCACAAATTCTAAATCCACATATTGATTCAATCTTTGCCATCCATCAGCGAGCGTGTGGGATCGATTGGATCAAGAGATTGAATAATGGAGAGAAGAAGGAATAATAATCTTTCTATCTTATCAACATGCATCATCAGCAATTACAAATGAGGGCTGTACAACCCATTTATACATAGTGAAAGGGTGTGACGCCTGTCAGTGAACTACTGAGCCGACATAATGGTTGGGAAAATAACTACCCTAACTTATACTAATTTAACTATGCAAATAAAACACTAACTTAGGTTAAATACTAATAAATCTATTGATGCCAATATTATTTCCAACAGAGCGCGCCACACCTTTGAAGGGCGCGCTATGGTACATTGATCATGGCCGATATGTGTAACTTCGGCTGGTTGTCCCCTTTGGCCTTTCATCCAATGCAAGATCTCTTTTCGTGTCCACTATATCATGTAGTATGCTTTATACTTTTCTTAGCTTTGTCCTACGCAAGGTCGTTATAAGGACCACCGAATATAGGTCGCATATAAATGTCGTCGAATCTCCTCCAATAGGAGTGGATTGTGTACACAGGTCGATCTTCCATTAGCATTGGTTCCTCGGAATAAAGTAACGGAAGTCTAATATCATCTATTGGGGATGAAGGAAGAATATATCTGATAAGCGGTTTTGTCAGCAAACCAAAAACCTGAAATCAAGGCTTGTTTTAATATATTTTCAAGCTTAAACGATTTACACGCGCAGCAGTGGAAATAAATACTTACAACTGTACTGAATAGCACGATTACAATAGTCGTGGTGATCATTGTGGCGTTGATTGGATCGAGCGTCACACCAGAAAGCGTAAACTAAATAAAAACCATAGAAATGAATCAATGATGCCATTATATAGGAATAAACCTTTAGTATAAAAAGGTTACCTGTTTAAATGCTAAAGCTACAGAGACAGCACCTCTCATAAGACCAGCCCACCAAATTACTACCTAAAACATACGATAAGTTGCCAGTTGGTTACTATTCTCCAAAGTGTTACGTTTATATTGGTTTATTAAACAGAATTACCTGGCGTTGTCCTGTGATTTTTGACGAAGGGTCGCCATTTTTTTGCAAGTAATTAGCAATAAAAGAAAGCGGAAACACAAAAGCAGCTCGTCCAAGTAATATCAGCAACATCACAGTGCTGTATATGCCTAGTGAAGTCCAAAGACTGCAACAAAAAAATAATGATCAAGAAAAATCTATTAACTCTAAAAATGATTCGTCACACATGATCATGGAGATTAACTTCACTAGGAGACTAATAATACCTTAAGATGCTCAATTTCCACTTCTCATAGTCGAGTGAATCCATTCCCACATAAAGAAATATGAACGTTTCTGCAATAAAAGACATCGCTGCAAAAGCCTGCCTGAAACCGTAGAATTATCAGTACAAATAATGACAGTATGAATGAGTAAATATATATACTAATGGATTATACAAATGAGTCTAGAGTGTATCATTTGGTAAACAAATAATCTGTAGCATACATACCTGCTTGTAACTCTAGAGCTTTCGGTCACATTATGCCATGCATAGTGTGACATTAGAACTCCAGCAAAAAATACTGTTAATATTCCACTGAGTTCACATAACTGCACAAAGTCACAAACCAAAATAAACCACCCCTTAAGGACCTGACTTTGATTTATATAGTTATCAGTCAGTAGATAGTTACCTCTGCCAACATGTAGGACAAATATGCTATCAAAATCATCAAAGAAATTTCGCGTACAGTTGAATGCCTGCCAAAGCCCAAACCTCTAAGAATGAACGATGCCAAAAGCCCGGCCTGCAGAATATTCAACAAAGATGGGATGAAAATGTGTTTGATGCGATTAGTTTGAAATATAAAACCACATTTATGAACAAAATTTGACTTACAGCAACTCCAAGAGCAGTGCTTGCACAGAACAAATTCAAGAAATCTAATACGATTTGAAGAGCAGCCTCGACGCCAAGTGTACCTGAAGTGATCTTCCGTACCGCATTGAAGAGAACAACTGATGTTGCATCATTTACAACTCCTTCACCAAAAACTAGACTGTAGAGCAAAGGAGTCTCATCTTGATGCAAAATCTGCATATTGATTATTGTCAGTGATTATAAAAGGATAACTCGGATTACATTATAAGAAGCTAGCTTGTTGTTTATGGATATTAACAACCTGTAGTGTAGAGACAGTATCTGTAGATGAGAAAATGGTCCCTATACCTGCATAAATTGGTGGATGACAATAAGTTTTCTATTGGGCGGAGCTAAACAAACACCACTAACACGCCATTTAGACACAATTGGCATGTCATATGAGCCGTATGATAGGGTAAAAGTGATCAAATGGGCCATAATATGACAATTACAATACCCCTCTATTTATGCTAAACCTATACTAATATTAATTTAAACTCTAACAACTCTATTTAATTCACATCTTTATCAGCTCCTTTTATCCCAATTCAATATTTTAAATCTTCTGATTTCCTTGAACCAATCAAAATTAGTCCAACAAGTCATATGGGACATAAGCTAGGGCGAAAATAGTCATATGGGGCCGTACGCAGTGGCGGAGCTTGATATATATATATATATATATAGGGGAAGGTTCAATTGAGAACTCATAGTTAGGGAGAGAACTCGAGAACTCCTACTTAAATTAAAAAAAAATCATAACTCAAAATTTAAGTCAAAAACCAAAAATCTGGTTCGGAGCTTCTCTTTCCCACGTCATCCCGGTTCAGAAAAAAAAAATTAAAAAAAATAAAAAAAATAAAAATAAAAAATAGTCGACTTCTAATGCACCTGTGTAGTAAATGTCCGGTTAGCTTTAGGGTTTAGTTTTTGGGTTTAGTTTAGCTTTTAGGGTTAGTTTTTTTTAGTTTAGTTTGTAAAGTTTAGGTTTTTGGGGGTGGGGTGGGGGTGGGTAGGGTGGGTTTAGGTTTTTGGGCAGGGGGTTAGGTTTTTTGGTGGGGGTTAGGTTTTTGGTTGTGACGGGTGGGGCTTAGGTTTTTGGTAGGCGGTGGGCGGGGTGGGTTTAGGTTTTTGGGTGGGGGTGGATGGGTGGTTTAGGTTTTTGGGTAAGCGATTTAGGTTTTTTAGTGAGGGTGGGGGTGGGTGGGGTGGAATTAGGTTTTTGGGTGGGGGTAAGTTGGGGGTTTGGGAGTAGGTGGTTTAGGCTTTTGGGTTATATTACACATGTGCAGTAGCGTTTTTTAGGTGTGTTTTTTTTTTATTTTTTTTTCCGAACGGGTATGACGTGGGAAAGAGAAGCTCCGAACTAGTTTTCTATTTTTTTACTTAAATTTTGAGTTATGATTTTTTTATTATATTTTTTGTATTAATTAGAAGTTCTCGAGTTCTCTCAATAAAATGAGTTCTCTATTGAATCATACCCTATATATATATATATATATATATATATATATATATATATATATATATATATATATATATATATATATAGGTAAAGTATATGGAGGAAACCCTCCTTATTTGGTAAACTCTGGAAACTCTGACTTCCCAACATTTTTTTTTTTGAAAAAAATAGGGTATGTAATATACATTTTTTTAAGCATTTCGGGCCAAAAAAATCGAAAAAGCGCCGAACGGTTTTTTTTAAAAAAAATAAAAAACGTCTACTGTTTACATATAGTTAACACATTGTTAACACCTGTTATTAGCGCTTAACATGTGTTAGTCAAAATTTTATTTTATTTTTTTAAAAAAAAGTACTCGGCGCTTTTTTAATTTTTTTGGCCCAAAATGCTTAAAATCATGTATATTACTTGCCCTATTTTTTTCAAAAAAAAAAAATATTGGGAAGTCAGAGTTTCCAGAGTTTACCAAATAAGGAGGGTTTTCTCTATAACCATTCCCTATATATATATATATATATATATATATATATATTGGGGGGGGGGGGGCTAAAGTCACGGGACCCTTAAAACGGAGGGGGCGACTCAATACCTATAAAATTTTTGGACAAAAATTTATAAATTTACATTATTGAGCAAAAAAGGGTGGGGCTTGGCAACTCCCACCCAACAAAGCTTCGCCATTACCCATATGATTATGCTACCAGTGTTTGTATAGCATCACTCGTTTATCTATAGCAACACCCTTTCGACGAAACAATTACAATCATTATACGAATAAGATTCGAAATTAAAAGATCATCATACTAAGATACTCGCTGATGGTCAAGCCCTGGAGCCCAAATTTTGGAAACAGCCACCAGCAACCTTCATAAAACCATATCAAGATTAATATGTTTAGATAATAATAATTCACATAAAACAATACCAAAAAGATTGTTTAATTACCGGCAGCAACAATGGATGTAGATATAAACACACCAATAACTCCGAACAACATAATGGGAAAAAAGTTATGAAAAAACTGTTTCTTCTTCATCGAAAACCTGCCACAAAGTAAACCCAAATCATAACATAAAAACCATACACAAAACAAACAGAAACATAAAAAGATTGTTTAAAACATAATACAGCTTACCCTGCATTAAAGATTATAGGTGGAAGCAGATATATAAAGAACAATTCTTCATCAAACCTCAACAACTTAGAGCTTTTCCATTTATTTGTACATAAGATGATCGTCCCAATAAAACAACCCTGCAGTTAAGTTGAAAACTTAATTTAGTTATTTAAATATCATAAACGAAAATATAAATATGATCCGAGGCGTCTATGAGGATTTACTACTCTGTCAAAGTCGTTAAAAATATGCCTCTTAAGCCCCTCAGGCTCTAAGGAATTAAATAATTTAAACTATATATAAGATTTTTTTTTAAATATGCCCCTGATATTTCTAGACCCTAGCCAGTTGGCCTCCCGACCCATCATAGGGACGCCCCTGAATATGATGATACATGAACACGGATGAGATATCTTTAACCAAATACCGATGCCATACCACTACCATATAGTTACAGTCTAAACATATATTTAAGCTATTTAAAATTTACAAGTTTGAGATTTTTAACTTTACCGTACCATATATAATGTATGATTTTTTAGTTCCCTAACAATATCGTGCATGCATGTCATGCACACATAGTAATAACTAAACACACAAACATGAAACATGGTAGGATTTACGTACGATGATGATGGCGGTGATGGACTCGTTAACCCAGCGGTTCTTGTTAATCACGTGTCCAATGACTAAACACAGACAAAGTACAGCGACAAAGAGTGTGATAGGAATCACATGACTGTGAGCGATTTGGAAGTTGATGGCTAGGGAGAACAAACTGGTGAATTGATCCATATGGGTATGAATAGGAACAAACTTTGATTATCTTAGTTGGTATGGTAAGGAAAACAAAACAGGGAGAAGATTAGCAGTCGACGAGGGATTTTTGTATGACAAGAATAGACAGTGCTATTGTTTTGGGTTTTTAAAGGTTTCGTTTTTAGTTTTCCGTGTAGGTTAAGAATTGGTGAGGAGATAACATATTAATAAACACAATTGGTAAATCAAATTGTTTGTAATTATCATATTTAGACAGATAATTAAAGATGACTTACGAACTTACTCTCCTTATTTATTATTTTCTTTTTTTTTTGAAAGGCAAAGAACTTTTATTACCAAACCCAAAAGTTACAAGGATATCCAATAGCAAGATGCTAACTAGATATATACAATGAGCCAAACCTAATCAGTCAATTACACATTTAGATCAAAGACAATCCATTTGTTCCAATCCTTTGATATAAGTTTTCCACGGTTTGTAATCCAATTGAAAGAGAGCGATTTGATTTCTCCTAAGCATTGATCCAAAGATGGTCGTTTTCCTGAAAAAATCTTCTTGTTTCTTGTAATCCAAATAACCCAGATTGTTGTTAAGATGATCGCTTTGATGGCCTTTTTTTTGACGCTTCCAATACCGGTACATTTATGCGCATTCAATAGGTCTCTGAAGTCGAAAATGATGAAAGGAGGAATCCGGCACCAATCACTTACTTTTTGCCAGAGCTGTGTTGCGAAGTAGCACGATGTGAAGAGATGTTCGGCACTTTCAGATTGGTCGCTGCAACCTTCAATTTGAAACCCAAACATATAATAAACAAAAAGAGATATGCCACATGTTACTATATGAGGTCTTCACGCCCATTGTTTCCTTCAAAATTATTTTTTAACTAGCTTATACCCCGGGAGCGTCCGGGGTTGAGAAATCGAAGTAAAGTGAATAAAATTATAAGTATCTAAACTAGAAAAAAAAATAAGATTTGAGCTATTTCAGAATATTGTAGAAAAAGAAAACACACCAATTACCTGTTGGAGAGCGTCCAAGGTTGAAATATCTAATATGACATAATAAAATATCTAATATGACAACATAATTAATGACTTGCCAATATATGATTAATGATGATGATGATTATTATTATTATTATTATTATTATTATTATTATTATTATTATTATTATTATTATTATTTTAAACAAATCTCTGCCATAAGTTATCATATTCAAATATAAAAAAAGGGTAATTGGGTCGGGTATCACCTAATTCCAGGCCCGACCCAAACCCACATTTTTTTTAAAACTAATCCCAAACCTGACACAATACCTGTCAGGTTACAAAAAATAGTCGTTTTTTTCTCCGTTTTTATATAGCACTATGGTACTCGTTGGAAAGATAATAAAACACTCGTTAATTTAGTGTAATTTTTTTCTTTAAAAAATCTTGTATATAAAAGATATTAACGTTTAAATGTTATGGGAGGAAACATAAGAGAGAAAATAATAAAGGTTTGGGGTAATGGAATGAGAGAGGGAATGGAATAGAAGAGGTAATGGAATGGATCATTACCATTCCATGTCTTGTTTGGTTATCATGTGGGAATGGAATGAATTCTTACTTTGTGTTATTTGGTATGTAAGAAAAAACGAAAATATAAAATCGATGGTGAGTGGTGGGTGGCGGCAGTGACGGTGGTGGTGGGTGGCGGCGGCAACGGTGGTGGTGGCAGTGGACGATGGTGGGTGGGCGACGACGGCAGTGGTGAGTTGCAGCGGTGACGGTGGGTGGTGGTGGCGATGACAGTGGTGGAGGCAGTGGGTGGCAGTGACACAAGTGGTGGTGGTGGTGATGGTTGACGGTGGTGACAATGGTGGGTTACGACGATGGTAGCAATGGTTGTGGGTGGCGGCAATAGGCGGTAGTGATTGGATGATGACAACGATGGTGGGTTGTAATAATAATAATAATAATAATAATATATTTGTTTCCATTCCTTGAAAGAATGAAAAAAAAAACATCACCTTACCAAGGAATGAAAATTCTTAAAATGAAAGGAATCACATTCCTTATGGAATGATCCATTCCATTACTACATGGTAACCAAACATGTTTAATTTCATTTCATGGGAATGATCTATTCCATTCCACCTTTGATTCTTTCATACCAAACGCTACCTAATATTTACATTTAGTAGATTTGGTATTTAATAGATTAGGTTAAACTATATTTAAACCATATTTATTCCTTTTTTAATTGGTCTAGAGTTGCCACATCACATCCTATATGGCATCTCTCAAAAGAGAGATTGTATAATATTATGACATGTCATTAAAAATGCTTTGGTTTATTATAGATATAGATATAGATATAGATATAGATATAGATATAGATATAGATTATATTTTAAAAATAAAGATAATTATTAACTATTATTTTAAAATTTTAAATATGTTATTAATATTCTTATCTTTATTTTTTCTTTATGCCCCCAACCCCTACAATTTTTAAACGTTAGTAGCTTTTATATACGACGTTTTTTTAAATTACATCAAATTAACGAGTGTTTTATTACTTTTTCAACGCGCACCATAGTGATATACAGAAAAAAACGATTTTTAGTGAGTTTTTGTTTGTGCAAAAAAAAAAAAAAACGTGTTTAGATAATTAATTAATCATGTCTAGGCAAGTCACTAATAATGTTAAGATAGTATATATGCTTTTGAACCTACTATTACATATACCCACTAACTACATATATATTCACGGATGTTAGGGCTGCAAACGAACCGAACGAACACGAACAAGGCCTTGTTCGTGTTCGTTTGTTAAGAAAATTATGTGTTCACGAACAGTTCATGAACACTTAACGAACAAGATTTTCTGTTCGTGTTCGTTTGTTAAGAAAATACTCATGTTTGTGTTCGTTTGTTAATTTTGTTCATGAACGCATACGAACACAAACAGATATTAATGAACACAAACAAGTGTTCATGAACGTAAACAAACACAAAAAAACATATATTAACTTTTGAATAACATTGAATTCACATATATTAAGACATTAGCTAGATTTACCCAAAATATAACCTAATTATTCAAAATACTTAATACTGGAGAAGGGCATCGGAGGTGGAAGGCATCAACGCTGAAACGTGGAAACATATAATGAGCTTGGCTATAAAAAGTAGGTTTATTGATCTCATATAGTTATATATTTACCTCATATATATTATTTATTGGATAAAATAAATAAAAATAAAAAAATATAAAAAAACATATAAAATTAAAACCTTAATAAACTATCGAACATAAACAAACACGCTACCAAACGTTCACGAACATAAACGAACGAACGTGACCTCTGTTCATGTTCGTTCGTTTAACTAAACGAACGGATTTTTTTTGTGACATCCGTCACTTTTCATTGTATTCTTTTAATTATCTGTACGTTTTACCGCAATTTATAAACGTGACATTTTTATTATTTTTGAACGTTAAATTCGGGTTCGTTTAATCTTATGGGATAATGATAATAATAATAATAATTATGTTTGAGGCCCACCAGACTAGCCTACACAAGCCCAGCCATAAACTATCCAAGCCCAAACCCTATACCAAGCCCATTAACCAAGGCCCAACCCCCTCCCTTGGTTTGTAAAAAAAGAAAATAATTATATGCTTTGGCCGGGATTCGAACCCGCGCCAAAGCCACACACTCACACAAACATAACCAACTGAGCTGAGCCTTCTATCTGATTAAACCCGGACACTCATTTATCTTATACGCGTTTTTAAAACCTGCAGTTTTGACTTAGAAAGTCAACTGCTTGGACGCGTTTGAATGATCAATCAAGATCAATGCTTGATTGATCTATAATTGGCAAATTTATACAATTACCGGCCTATTACAACTCGTCTACACGTCAATTAACATCCAATTGTTGACCAATTTTGAAATCATACGCGTATGATATTAAATCAAGGTCAACTTACCAATTAACCCAACCCATTGATCCCCACTATAAATTGAGCCTTGGAACAGCTTAACAACTCGCTCACCACTCTCTCTCAACCTCTCATACTCTCTAAAACACTCTGATTTTGATAATCAAGTTCGCCGTTTGACTTTGGTCTTTGACCAGTCAATTACCCACGAATACCCACTGTAAGTTCGATGTTCTTGATGGGTTTTAATCACCGGCGTTCACTCATCAAAAGCCCTAACATCAATTGGGCCAATGATGAGTGAATTGCATTATTGAAAATTCTAGGGTTCGTGAATCTGAATTGGGGATAAAACTTGATTTCACGTATGATACTTATTAAATTCAAAACAAGAAACATCACAACCACCGGCCTAGGCCAAGTGGTTGTGACCTTGTGCCAACCCAGAGGTCACCCGGGTTCGAGTCCCGGCTCTGACCGGTTTTGGTTCTTTTTCTTTTCTTTTTTTTTAAAGACAAACAATTACATATATTTATATATTAAAAACCTTTTAATCTTTTAAATTCTTTTTAAAATACCAAAACTATTTTATAAATTCTAAAAAAATTACATTTGTTTAATCTGATATAAAAGATTCATTTATAATTTTTATTTTTCAGAAATTCATTTATTTAATATTTGTATTAATTAAATCATTTTTATACTATTATATTTATAAAAATCCATTTATATATCAAAACAATTTTATTAATTCCTCCAAAATTTATCCTGATTTTATTTAAAGTTGAACTTTACTGAAATAATTTTTAATTCAGTAAAATCATTTATTTTATATTTTTAATCAATTTTTGTTAGATTTAATCATAATTAAATCATAATAAATCCAATTTTCATCATTTTTGCACCAAAATTTTACACAAATTATTTTTAATCATTTAGGACAGAAATATGATTTTTAAAATAAGAATTCTTTAATTTTAGTATTTTTGAATATTAAAGTTAAATGATGGCTATTTATAAATAAATAGATTTAAAAATCTATTTTAAATGAAATAATTTTATAAAAATTATTTCTATACTTCAAATACTTTATTGAGTATATTCTAAATTCAAATTTCATTAAAAGACTTTTATTTATTTATTTATTAAATCTCTCATAATTAATAAACAATTTGTTTATTAAACAAATAAACGTTATCCCCAATTCGAAGCCCTAGAAATACAAGTATCTTAGAGTTATTTCACTCACACATTATCAAATACTTTAGGTTAATCATTTGGGAGAAATCTTAAGTTCATATTTCGTTGTCCAGTCCAATTTCAAGTTACTACGTGAACAGTGAGTATTCCTACCCCTTTTTGCTTTTATACATTTTTGGGGTGTTACATGTACACTATTACAATTTCAAATACAAGTTTACATTTTTACAATACAATTCTAGTACTATGTGCATTGCTTACAACGTGCTTTATGCTTAGACATTACATGTGGATTACATTTGTACTTAGTGAAATCATTAACATGGTACAAGCCGACCTTAACATTGGATAGCGCTATTTGGATTGACAACCCGCCTAGGTTGATTCTCCCCCTTTTTCATCGGAGAATCCGTGGCCATTGTTAAGTTATTATCCATTTGTTGGATAAGTACACTACAGTTCATACAGTACATTATACAGTCACAGGGTTGATTTCGCTCATTTGTTTGATACATGGTTTACATATTTGCACTGTAGTTTGCACTTGAATTGTATAACTTTTAATCTACTATATATATCAAAACTAGGAATGCTCACCAACATTTCTTATGTTGACCAAACCTATTTTGTACATGTTTCAGGTGCAGTTTGATCAAGAAACTTTTAGCGCTTTATTATGCAGTTATTTCATTATTTCTATCTCATTTAAGACTTTGTATTTTTCATTTCCTTGTAAGACAATTATTGGGTTTTATTTAATAATATTTACATTTAAGTACCATGTGCTTTTGAACAATCGTCACTACGTGACACCTCGATGATTCCGCCATCGGTTGGGGTGTTACAGATTGGTATCAGAGCCATGGTTATAGGGAATTAGGTTATTAGAATGCCTTTTAGCCTAGACTATAACCGAATTTCAACTTTCAGGTACAACACTTCCTAATTTATCATCCCTCTCATTACCCTTCACTTTCCTTCCTCAATCTTTCCCTTTCTTCTCCTTTCTCCTCATCTTTCATCATGACGTATAAGGATGGTGTCCTACAAGGAGTGGAAAGACTACATCATCATGGAGCGGGAGCAGTACCTTTCATGAAGACACTCTTAGGCATAATGCCTACTCTTATTTTACTCCTTCAAAGTTGTTGAACTTTAATGAGTGTGAAAAAGGACACGTGCAATCTGGAAGGGTGGACGCCTGTACACTGGGTTTTCTGGCATAGGCAAGCATAGCGCATAAATCCATTTACGGACCTGTTATGCTTACCTGGGGATTCCTGGAGTGAGTGTCCACTTATAGGCTAAAGCATGTCTTCTTTGATCACCATTGGGCTCAATTTCTTTGAAAAGTCAACGTTCTTGTTGGGCTTTATAGCTAGACAAGGGCAATCCAAACATGTTATACAGATATTTCAAATGATATACCTTTATTTCACATACGATATCTTGTGATCATAACTCTTATGCAATATTACACTTACATTTATTAATCTCATAACTTTTCATTGACTGCCTTGTAGATGTCTGCTCGCCGTATGCTCCGTGATGCTAGCCAACGCACTGTTCGTGCCTCTGGACAACGTTCTGATCGTCGCCTTGCTTCTCTTGTCGCTGAGCAAATTGCTGCAGTGATTCCAAATCTTGTTAGTGAGTTAACCCAGAACAGCAACAGTACCAACACAGAGGGTGCAACTCAATCCCGGTGTACATTCAAACACTTCAACTCATGCAATCCCACGAAGTTTACTGGAGAGGAGGGTACTACTGGCCTCCTCCAATGGTTTGAAAGTATGGAAAGTACCTTCGTGAACAGCGAGTGTCCTGATAACCTCCGCGTTCGCTATGCTACCAGTGTCCTTCAAAAGGGGGCATTGACCTGGTGGAATGGTGAGAAGCGTAATCGGGGCGCTGATGTTGCTCTATCCTTGTCTTGGACTGAGGTCAAGGAACTTATGATCGCCAAGTTCTGCCCTAGGAACGAAATGAGGAAGCTAGAGGAAGAGTTCCATGGGTTAAAACAGGACAGTGGTGAAAATCTTGCATACAACACTCGTTATCATGAGCTCAGTATTTTGGTTCCACACATGGTTACCCCGGTCTCTCGAGCAATCGAAAAGTATATTGAGGGACTGCCTGACCTAATTCAAGATGTAGTCACTGGAAGCAGACCCACTACGGTGGAAGAAGCCATTCAGCTTGCAGCCTCCTTGACTGACAAACACGTCAAAAAGGGAAATTTGGTTAGGAAAGGAACCAAGAAATCAACTGAGAAGACCCCCACCCCTACCACTGAATCATCAAGAGTTGCTGTAGACAATACCGGTTCCAACACTAGGAAGCGGAAGTCCAGGGGTAGAAACTATGCTGTTGTGGCCCCAGTAACTCAGGCTCCAATAGCCCAGGCTCCAATGGCTCAGGCTCCTCCTGTTAAGAAGGTTTATAGTGGAAACTTACCCAAGTGTGCCACCTGTCAGTACCATCACCCCGCAAATTTTCCTTGCCGCCACTGTACCACCTGTGGTAGGTATGGTCATGTAGCTGCCACATGTCGATCTACGTTTCGACCTCAACCTATTAATGCTCAACCTGTTAATCCTCAACCAGCTCGCCAAAACCCACAACCTATAGCATATGGTCGAGCTTGCTTCAATTGTGGTGATCCGAACCACTTTAGAAACCAATGTCCAGCACTTGTCCCAGCAAACCATGCGGCAAACCCAGTGGCTCGCGGTAGGGCTTTCAACATCAATGCAACAGAAGCTCAGGAAACAAATGACGTGGTGAATGGTACGTTTTTACTTGATGGTCGTTATGCTTCAATTTTATTTGATACTGGTGCGGATAAAAGTTTTGTGTCATTAGCATTCGAACCTCTATTATCTCACACTCGCTCTAGATTAGGAGCGCCTTTCACAGTCGAGGTCGCAGATGGTAAACCCATCTCAATCGATTCTATTATTCAGGGTTGTACTCTTAGCCTCAACGAACATGACTTCACCATTGATCTTATACCCATGAAATTGGGAAGCTTTGATGTTATCGTGGGTATGGATTGGCTTTCTAAACATCATGCCGAAGTTGTCTGCTTTGAGAAATTTATTCGGTTTCCTCTCACATCGGGTGACTTTTTACGGGTTTATGGTGAGAAACCATCTAGTGGTCTTAAACTCATGTCTTGCACCCAAGCACAGAAATATCTACGCAAGAAATACGTAGCCTTCTTGGCCCATATTGTGGAAAAGAAAGGTAAAGACAAAAGTATGCAAGATGTTCCTGTTGTCCGTGAGTTTCCCGAAGTTTTTCCTGATGATTTACCGGGACTTCCACCAGTGCGTCCTGTCGAATTTCGTATTGATCTTGTACCTGGTGCTACGCCTGTTGCTAAATCTCCATACCGCCTTGCACCTTCCGAGATGCAAGAACTTGCGAGTCAACTTCAAGAGTTGGCAGACAAGGGTTTCATTCGTCCCAGTTCATCACCTTGGGGAGCTCCAGTTTTGTTTGTAAAGAAGAAGGATGGATCTTTCCGTATGTGTATTGATTACCGGGAGTTGAATAAACTCACCATTAAAAACCGGTACCCTTTACCCCGCATTGATGACCTCTTTGATCAACTTCAAGGTTCGACTTGTTTCTCAAAGATCGATCTTCGTTCGGGATATCATCAGCTACGAGTCCATGAAGACGACATTCCAAAAACAGCTTTCCGTACACGTTATGGGCATTACGAGTTTATGGTTATGCCTTTTGGGCTAACGAATGCACCCGCTGTCTTCATGGATCTCATGAATCGCGTGTGCAAACCCTTCTTGGATAAGTTCGTAATTGTTTTCATCGATGACATTCTCATTTATTCTAAGACCAAATCAGCCCACGAGCAACACCTTAGACAAATTTTGAGTCTTTTGAAGAATGAACAACTGTATGCCAAATTCTCCAAATGTGAATTCTGGCTTAAAGAGGTTCAATTTTTGGGACACATTATCAGTGATAAGGGTATACACGTGGATCCAGCTAAGATTGAGGCTGTTAAGAATTGGATTACACCCAAGTCTCCCACGGAAGTTCGCTCTTTTCTTGGCTTAGCGGGCTATTATCGTCGATTTATTCTCAACTTTTCCAAGATTGCCTTACCTCTCACTTCCTTGACCCATAAGGATAAACCATATGTATGGGGACCCAGTCAGGAAGAAGCATTCCAAACTTTGAAGCAGAAACTGTGTGATGCTCCAATTCTCACCTTACCGGACGGCAGTGAGGATTTCGTGGTTTACTGTGATGCCTCTAATCAAGGCCTTGGTTGTGTTCTCATGCAACGAGGCAAGGTTATAGCATATGCATCACGACAACTGAAAAACCATGAGAAAAATTACACTACCCATGATCTTGAACTCGGAGCGGTCGTCTTCGCACTTAAGATTTGGCGTCACTATTTATATGGTACAAAATGTGTGATCTTCACTGACCACAAGAGTCTTCAACACATTTTCAACCAGAAAGATCTGAACATACGACAACAACGATGGGTCGAGTTGTTAAACGACTACGACTGCGAGATTCGCTACCATCCTGGCAAGGCGAATGTTGTAGCCGATGCCCTTAGTCGTAAAGGTCATGCCCAGCTTTATTGTGCTCAGGTCCAGTCTGATATCAAACTCCGCATCATTGAAGCCCAACATATCTCTGTTACTGAGGGCAACATGTACGAAGAAATGTCGTGTGGAGCCGAAAATCAGTTGGAAACCAAAAATGGCTTACTTTATTTCATGAACCGTCTTTGGATCCCTGATCGTGACAACCTGCGTACCTTCCTTATGGACGAGTCCCATAAGTCTCGTTATTCCATTCACCCTGGTGCAGATAAGATGTATCAGGATCTGCGTACTTTGTATTGGTGGCCCGGTATGAAAAAGGACATAGCTCTTTATGTGGCTAAATGCCTTACTTGTTCTAAAGTCAAAGCTGAGCACCAACGTCCATCTGGTTTACTTGAGCAACCAGAAATACCAGTATGGAAGTGGGAGAACATTGCTATGGACTTCATCACGAAGCTTCCACGCACCACTCGCGGGCATGACAGTATCTGGGTTATTGTCGATCGTTTGACCAAATCTGCTCACTTCTTACCCATTCGAGAGACCTACACAGCTGAGAAGCTAGCTAAGATTTACATCAGTGAGATTGTCAGCCGTCATGGTATTCCTCTGGACATTATTTCCGATCGTGATAGCTGGTTTACTTCTCGCTTTTGGCAGACATTTCAGTCCGCACTTGGTACACAACTGAATCTTAGCACGGCTTATCACCCACAGACGGATGGTCAAACTGAACGAACCATCCAAACATTGGAGGATATGCTTCGAGCGTGCATCATTGACTTTGGTGGTAATTGGGACACGCACCTACCCTTGGTTGAGTTCTCGTATAATAACAGCTACCATTCCAGTATTAACATGGCACCATTTGAGGCACTCTACGGTCGCAAATGTCGTTCCCCTGTGTGTTGGAGCGAGGTTGGTGAAACACAAATCACCGGTCCCGAGCTGATACAAGAAACGACAGACAAAATTCACCGCATTTGTGAGAACTTACAAGTTGCTCGGAGCAGACAGAAGAGCTATGCCGATCAAAGGCGCAAGCCTCTAGAATTCCAAGTCGGAGACATGGTACTTCTCAAGGTTTCACCTTGGAAGGGTGTATTTCGGTTTGGAAAGAAAGGGAAACTTGCACCACGATTCGTAGGCCCTTTTAAAATCCTTGAACGAGTTGGGAAAGTGGCTTACAAGCTTGATTTACCACCGGAGCTCAATAATGTTCATCCAACGTTTCATGTTTCTAATCTCAAAAAGTGTTTGGCTGAAGATAACCTCCATGTTCCTTTAGAGGATATCCAGATTGACGAATCGATGCGCTTCATAGAAAAACCTGTGGAGATTATGGATCGAGATGTCAAGACGCTTAAGCGAAGCCGAATTCCTATTGTCAAAGTCCGTTGGGAATCCAAACGAGGCCCAGAGTTTACTTGGGAGCGTGAGGACCAAATGATGTCTAAGTATCCTCACCTCTTTCCAGAGACTACCACTTGAAGGAATTTCGGGACGAAATTTCTAAAAGTAGGGGATGCTGTGACATCCGTCACTTTTCATTGTATTCTTTTAATTATCTGTACGTTTTACCGCAATTTATAAACGTGACATTTTTATTATTTTTGAACGTTAAATTCGGGTTCGTTTAATCTTATGGGATAATGATAATAATAATAATAATTATGTTTGAGGCCCACCAGACTAGCCTACACAAGCCCAGCCATAAACTATCCAAGCCCAAACCCTATACCAAGCCCATTAACCAAGGCCCAACCCCCTCCCTTGGTTTGTAAAAAAAGAAAATAATTATATGCTTTGGCCGGGATTCGAACCCGCGCCAAAGCCACACACTCACACAAACATAACCAACTGAGCTGAGCCTTCTATCTGATTAAACCCGGACACTCATTTATCTTATACGCGTTTTTAAAACCTGCAGTTTTGACTTAGAAAGTCAACTGCTTGGACGCGTTTGAATGATCAATCAAGATCAATGCTTGATTGATCTATAATTGGCAAATTTATACAATTACCGGCCTATTACAACTCGTCTACATGTCAATTAACATCCAATTGTTGACCAATTTTGAAATCATACGCGTATGATATTAAATCAAGGTCAACTTACCAATTAACCCAACCCATTGATCCCCACTATAAATTGAGCCTTGGAACAGCTTAACAACTCGCTCACCACTCTCTCTCAACCTCTCATACTCTCTAAAACACTCTGATTTTGATAATCAAGTTCGCCGTTTGACTTTGGTCTTTGACCAGTCAATTACCCACGAATACCCACTGTAAGTTCGATGTTCTTGATGGGTTTTAATCACCGGCGTTCACTCATCAAAAGCCCTAACATCAATTGGGCCAATGATGAGTGAATTGCATTATTGAAAATTCTAGGGTTCGTGAATCTGAATTGGGGATAAAACTTGATTTCACGTATGATACTTATTAAATTCAAAACAAGAAACATCACAACCACCGGCCTAGGCCAAGTGGTTGTGACCTTGTGCCAACCCAGAGGTCACCCGGGTTCGAGTCCCGGCTCTGACCGGTTTTGGTTCTTTTTCTTTTCTTTTTTTTTTAAAGACAAACAATTACATATATTTATATATTAAAAACCTTTTAATCTTTTAAATTCTTTTTAAAATACCAAAACTATTTTATAAATTCTAAAAAAATTACATTTGTTTAATCTGATATAAAAGATTCATTTATAATTTTTATTTTTCAGAAATTCATTTATTTAATATTTGTATTAATTAAATCATTTTTATACTATTATATTTATAAAAATCCATTTATATATCAAAACAATTTTATTAATTCCTCCAAAATTTATCCTGATTTTATTTAAAGTTGAACTTTACTGAAATAATTTTTAATTCAGTAAAATCATTTATTTTATATTTTTAATCAATTTTTGTTAGATTTAATCATAATTAAATCATAATAAATCCAATTTTCATCATTTTTGCACCAAAATTTTACACAAATTATTTTTAATCATTTAGGACAGAAATATGATTTTTAAAATAAGAATTCTTTAATTTTAGTATTTTTGAATATTAAAGTTAAATGATGGCTATTTATAAATAAATAGATTTAAAAATCTATTTTAAATGAAATAATTTTATAAAAATTATTTCTATACTTCAAATACTTTATTGAGTATATTCTAAATTCAAATTTCATTAAAAGACTTTTATTTATTTATTTATTAAATCTCTCATAATTAATAAACAATTTGTTTATTAAACAAATAAACGTTATCCCCAATTCGAAGCCCTAGAAATACAAGTATCTTAGAGTTATTTCACTCACACATTATCAAATACTTTAGGTTAATCATTTGGGAGAAATCTCAAGTTCATATTTCGTTGTCCAGTCCAATTTCAAGTTACTACGTGAACAGTGAGTATTCCTACCCCTTTTTGCTTTTATACATTTTTGGGGTGTTACATGTACACTATTACAATTTCAAATACAAGTTTACATTTTTACAATACAATTCTAGTACTATGTGCATTGCTTACAACGTGCTTTATGCTTAGACATTACATGTGGATTACATTTGTACTTAGTGAAATCATTAACATGGTACAAGCCGACCTTAACATTGGATAGCGCTATTTGGATTGACAACCCGCCTAGGTTGATTCTCCCCCTTTTTCATCGGAGAATCCGTGGCCATTGTTAAGTTATTATCCATTTGTTGGATAAGTACACTACAGTTCATACAGTACATTATACAGTCACAGGGTTGATTTCGCTCATTTGTTTGATACATGGTTTACATATTTGCACTGTAGTTTGCACTTGAATTGTATAACTTTTAATCTACTATATATATCAAAACTAGGAATGCTCACCAACATTTCTTATGTTGACCAAACCTATTTTGTACATGTTTCAGGTGCAGTTTGATCAAGAAACTTTTAGCGCTTTATTATGCAGTTATTTCATTATTTCTATCTCATTTAAGACTTTGTATTTTTCATTTCCTTGTAAGACAATTATTGGGTTTTATTTAATAATATTTACATTTAAGTACCATGTGCTTTTGAACAATCGTCACTACGTGACACCTCGATGATTCCGCCATCGGTTGGGGTGTTACATTTTTGTTCGTGTTCGTTCATTTATTAAACGAACGAACACAAACGAACTTCCCGCCGAACGGTTCGCTGAAAGTTCAGTTCGTTTGCAGCCCTAACGGATGTAGTTAGTTTGGTAAGAATCTATTTTCTTTTCATTGGTGTTGCTGAGAACATTGATTATAAAGGTTGCTAAGCCGGTTAGATGTATCCTATGATTCCTAAACACAAGGAAATTCTCTAGCTGATAAGTGATAATTAATCATCATCATGACATATCATTTGATACCGATTTAGTTTTTTTTTTTCCAAGTTCATATCACAACTTTAGAATGTCTTGAGAAAATGACAAAGTTGTACAAAGATTTCACTCGAGCAAGATGTGCACAATGTAGACTTAGAAGTAGATTTTATAAGTTATCGAGTGTTGAACCATAAAAAATTTCTGAAAAAACGACGTATTCCTTTTGTGGTACAAACATTTTGTCACTTAATGTTTGATTTGCCTATCCCGAAAAGCACCCGGAGATAATCTAGTATTATATTCCAATATAATGTACTTTCGAGAACGATATTAATTTTAAGATATTTAAAAGTTGAAGAGATTTTAACTTTTTTATTATTTTTTCATTTAATAGATACAATTTTAAAATAAGGTTAAATTAGTCTCTTTTTAAATATTAATTACATTTTAATCCTCAATCTTAAATACACTTTGGCTAATTCATCTTTAACCAAATTTGTTAGAATATAATTACTTGATTTCCATATATCCTAAGTATATATTATATCTTAAGTTTGTTATGTGGCGGTTATATAATAACCAAACTGGTATGTCAGTTAGGCTTTAAGGGTCACACCCTTTCACATGTATAAATACCCCAACATGTCATCTCATTTAGTATGTATTGAATCTTTGTGTCTCAAGAATTTCTCTCAAATAATTCCCTCAATCCGATCCTGAGATCTCACAATTGGCATCAGAGCACTGGTTAATCGGATTGTTCCATTTATCGCGAAGAAGAAGAGCGAACAAACGATCCTTTGTTTTCATTCTGAAACAGAGACTAACGCAGACAATTGTTAAACGGTGGAACAATTAATCAAAAGGCCAAACAGGATTAGTTTAAGATCAATACATAAAGTATAACCTTAAAGGGTAGAAGAAATAAACCGGAATTAACAGAAGAAATCGAACGAACGATTAAAACGGTTATACACATCCCTGCCCTCTATTTATAACCATAATCGAATACCAAAACCTTAATCCAATTAAAAAATCGAGTTTCACACTGATACTTTGTTCTTGTTCGGTAAATTTTTTCCTGCCAAATTTTTTTATAAACCAAAACAAGTTTTAAAGATTCAAACATTGATCTGAACAATTACTGATACAGAAACAGAATTGGTTTTATAAAGAAACATAAAAAACATATCAAAGATTGAGGATTTTTTTTCGGGTTCAAGCAGGAAGAACCAAACTTTTTTCTGAATTTTTTTCGTATTCGATCGATTATTGTTTGATAAGAATCCAAAACAGTTTATTGTGGAACAAAGATTGTTGAGGGTGTCAAAAATGATCCTCCGTTAAATATTGTTGGGGGATTAGAAGAGTCAAAATTATTGTTGATATTTTGTGATGGGCCCTATAAAACATCAAACTTTGTTAATCAAAATTATTTTCAAGAAATATCGAAGTTAAGTTTGACAAGAGTGGTCAAACAAAGTTTTAAAGAAGTGTTGGGTAATCCATATTAGATTTGGACAATAGGGAAGAAAAGTAAAAACAAGAGTCTACAGAAGACGCCCTTTAAACCCACAATGACGAAATAAGAGCTAGTCATGAACGAGACTCTCACTTTCAGCCTCCAAAAACCGATGTTAACATCTACAAGTTACACAATTTGGACGGTTTGGGAAGTAGTGGAACCCGCAGAAGGAACGTCAACGGTAGATGTAAAGAAGGATAGGACATCGATTGCCTATCTATTTCAGGCAATTCCAGAAGATATGGTGATGCGGGTGGCGTCACATTCTACAGCAAAAGAAATCTGGGAAGCATTAAAGACAAGACATATTGGAATTGACCGAGTCAAGAAAGCAAGACTTTAATCATTACGCACAGAATTTGAGATGCTATCAATGAGAAAGATAGAATCCATAGACCAGTTTGCTGGCTGGTTAAGTGCAATTAATACAAAGTTAAAAAGCCTAGGAACAAAAATTGAAGAATCAGTCATGGTACGAAAATTGCTGGACTCCATACCAGAAAGGTTCATACATATTATTGCATCCAAAGAACAATATTCAGATATGGATACTATGACGCTAGATGAAGCGCTGCGAAGACTTAAGGCTTATGAGGAACACTTTAAGTTAAGAAAAGCTGTTATTTACAAGGCATGAGAGAAGACCTTACAACAACTACAAGAACTACAATCAGAATCGAGGTAGACAGAACTTTAGGAAGTTCAATAAGAGTCAAAGATATGAGAAGAACTTTGACAGAAATGGCCATCAAGATCAAAGAAGTGACAGAAGTTTCAATAAGAATCGTCATGACAACAGTTACAAGGCCAAGAAAGATGCAAGCAATGTAAGATGTTACAGTTGCAATGTACTAGGACACATAGCTCCCAGATGTCCTAAACCTCGAAGTAAGCAAGAAGAATCTCACCTAGTAATGAAAGAAGAGGATCTCACATTACTTATGGCAGTAGGTGAAGAAAGAAAAGCAGCTCTAGAAGAAAAGAAGATTATACTAGAACATTATCATTGTGACGACAATGGAGATGAAATATGGTATTTAGACAATGGAGCAAGCAATCATATGACAGGAAGACGCTCCTATTTCACAGAGTTAGATGAAAAGATAGCAGGAAATGTAAAATTTGGAGATGGACCATGTGTCAACATCAAAGGAAAAGGCTCAATATTATTGGAATGCAACAATGATGAACAAAAACTAGTTACAGAAGTCTACTACATTCCAACTCTTCAAAGCAACATCATAAGCCTCGGGCTAGTTACGGAAACAGGATGCAGAGTAATTATGGAGAATGAATATCTTCGGATATATGATGCCTACAACAACCTATTGATGAAAGTCCCAAGAGCTAAGAATAGACTCTACAAAGTAAAGCTCAGAATAACAAGTGCATGGTTATGGCATGTACGTATGGGACATGTGAATTTTGATTTACTAAGGAAATTAAGCATAAAAGGAATGGCACGTGGAATACCAGGAATTAAACACCCATCTCAAGTATGTGATGCATGTATTACGGGAAAACAAAGCAGACTACCATTTCCCCCTCAAGCAAAGTTTAGAGCTACGAGGCCTCTAGAATTAGTACATGCAGATTTATGTGGACCGATCACACCCATATCCTTAGCAGGCAACACCACTTTCTTCCTAATAGTTGACGATTATTCAAGATACATGTGGATCTACATGCTTAAGTCAAAAGATCATGTTTATGAGAACTTCAAGAAGTTTCAAAGTGAAGCTCAGACAGAGACAAGTCATAAGCTCAAGATATTAAGAACGGATCGTGGATGAGAGTTTACTTCTAAAACACTTACCACGTATTGTGAGGACAAAGGAATTCTTAGACAGCTCACAACACATTATACACCTTAGCAAAATGGTGTAGTAGAAAGGAAAAACCGTTCAGTAATGAGTATGATAAGAAACATGTTAAAGGCTATGAACGTACCATAGAACTTATGGGCAAAAGCAACACGACAAGCAATTTACATACTTAATCGTGTTCCTACCAAAGCACTACAGGGAATGACACCCTATGAAGTAGTAAATGGCAAGGCACCCAATATCAAGCACATTAGAGTATTTGGATGCACAACATATGTGAAGGTAACAACGCTCTATTTGAAGAAGTTAGACGATAGAAATAAGAGAATGGTACATCTAGAAAATGAAAATGGTTCAAAAGCCTATATATTATATGATCCCATAGAAGAAAAGATAAGTATCAGTAGAGATGTCCAATTCATTGAGAATGAACCACAGGATTGGGACAACTATTTGAAAGAAGGAAGTGACAACGAACCATCTTGGATAAGATTTGAGTTTTATGGAGATCAAGAAAGTGAAGCTGTACAAGAGCAAAGTAACGAGGACAATGAAGATTAAGAAAGTGAAAATGAAGATTTCAATAGTCTAATCACAGCTACAAGAACTCCAATAACAGTTCAAGAGACACCAATAAGTGATCCACCAGTTGAATTAAGTATTCACGAGTTAGAAGACTCACTAGGCTCCCAACATAGACCAGTACAGAGCCTTTCGATCACTTAATGACATCTATGCAGCCACAAAACCTATTAGACTAGAAGATTATGAACATCTATATTTGGCATATGATGAAGAACTTGCAAATTATAAAGAAGCACCAGATTACCCCACAATGCATAGAAGCAATGGAAAGCGAAATAGATTCTATAGAAAAGAATAACACTTGGACACTGACTACACTCCCCACAAGTCAGAAACCAATAGGTTTAAAATGGGTATTTAAGGTCAAGAGAGACGCAAGTGGACAGATCACTAAACACAAGGCCAGATTAGTAGCAAGAGGGTATGTACAACAACTAGGTATAGACTACAATGAAGTATTTCACCCGTTGCAAGAATAGAAACAATCAGGATACTACTAGTATTGGCAGCACAGAAAGGATGGCAAATACATCACTTAGATGTAAAATCAACATTCTTACATGGTGAATTAAAGGAACATGTCTACGTATCACAACCAGATGGATTCGTAAAGAAAGGAAAGGAGAACCTAGTCTACAAGCTAAAAAAGGCTCTATATGGTTTGAAGCAAGCACCAAGAGCATGGAATTTAAGACTGAATAACATCCTAAAGGAAATTGGTTTTATAAGATGTCCACAAGAACAAGCAGTTTACAAGAGAACTTCAAGGCAGTCAACGATAATTATTGGAGTTTATGTCGATGACATAATGATAACATGATGATCAATCAAGGACATATCAAGCTTCATTTATCGAGCTCCGAGCCTATTATTTATATTATTTTTATTTAAAATATTAACTAATAAATAGTAAATGCGCCGAGCCCAAGCTTAAGAAATTTTTAACAAGCCGAGCTCGAGCCCTCATAAGTTTTTAGAGATCGGGCTCGGCTCTTTTGCACACCTCATTTTGTTGGGTATTTTAGGGGTGTAAACGGGCCAAGTCGAGCCCAAGCCTGATTGGGCTCGAGCTCGGCTCGTCATGCTTTTACGAAGCTCGAGCTCGGCTCAGTAAGGGCCTAATACTTTGAGCTCGAGCTCGGCTCGAAAGTAAAACCCAAGAGCTCAAGTTTGGCTCGGCTTGAAATAATTTTAGAATAATTTTAAAGGAGCTAAAATCTCGGTTTGAGCTTGCTTCAAAGCTTAAATGAGGCAAAACTTGGCTCGAGCTCGGCTCGCCAATGTTAAATAGTAGGTATATATACTATATATAAAATAATTATAATATAAACTTTGTTTGGGATCGCTTAGGCTCACGAGCCTAAGCGGTCTATGTATGGAAAGCTTGAGCTCGGGCTCGATAATTAAACGAGTCATGCTTCAAGCTCGGGCTCGGGCTCGTTAAAGCTCATCTCGTTCGAGCTTTTTACCGAGCTGATCCCGAGTAACTCTCGAGCCGCTACGCATCATTTAAACCCCTAGGTATTTTGTTAGTTTAGTTGGGTTTAGTATTAGTTAATTCGAGTTTGATAAATATTTTCCGAGTGACGTAACATTGTAACGCAAAATTTATTTTTAAAGGTAACGTAAAATTAATTTGGAGTAACGTAAAATTTGTTTTAGAGTTAATGTTTTACAAAAATCGTAAAATTTTTTTTTTCCCACTAAACGCGAAAAATCGAGGGACAACGGACGTGGCCCCTAACACAAAGCTAGGTCCGCCCCTGCCACTAAGCCAATTTTTTAAGTGTGTTCGTTACTGGAAGGTGTTATGCCGTGATTACTAAAGGTGTTCTAGGATTATTGGGATTGGATCAACTTTGACACTTCATGAAGACTTGGCAGAGTGGATGAATACATGGTTTTATGTTTAATTAGACATTGTTACGTTGAGGTACCATTGTGTCTTGCGTTTTTATTGACTTCCGTAATGTGTAATAAGTAATTCATGAATGAACAATGGTTTTTATGAAAGTCCAATATACAATAAACCCATGTTTTGAGGTGTTGTATAGACGATTTAATGTTTGTGATCGTCTTGAAAAAAATAAAAATATTTGAGTGTTCAACACAACATGCAAACCCTAATCTAATGTGCATGGTATACAATTATACATAGATACATATCAATATCGAAAACCCTAATCTAGATCCTCCTTTCTATCATGAGTTCTTGATTCCGATCACTAAATCGATATCCATATCTTCACTCTCATCATAATTACCTCCCGTATCAATATCCATATCGTCACACGGATCGCTATCAATATCCATACCTTCACCCCAATCGCTATCAATATCCATACCTTCACCCCAATCGCTATCAATTATATCCATATCTTCAAACGTTTCTCCATTGTCCATGTCCGAATCAATCCAAGCAGGTTCACTTACAGGACCCCTACTACTTACCGTGAGCCTCAATTGCCACCCCAAATCACGGTCTCTCTGCCGCGTATTCTCTTTAACTACTGGTATCTTGTATCTACAAACCGGGTATGTTGGATGCTTACGTAACCACTTTTTTATACAATAAGAATGGAACCTATGCTTGCATGGAAATTCTTTTGCTTCTCCGGTGTCACTATAATCCGTCAAACATATTGAATAATCTTATTCTTCGGTTATTCTAACTATCGGCATTGCCTCTATTGCTGATCTTGATAGTCCATCTTCGGTTAGACTTGACAAAAGATTCCAATTAACAGGGAAGATGTGTGGTTCTCTTTGTTCTGCTTGGTCTAATGAAGCAACGGGTTCGAAGAAGGTTCTAGGGAATGATGTGTGGAAATCGCCAAAGATCCGATCAAAAGCTGGCAACGGAGACGACGACATGATCTTGAATTAGTTTAGGGTTATTGTGTTGGAATGTTTATTTATACAAACAATTCGCTAGGGTTGCTTAATGTAACACCCCAACCGATGGCGGAAACATCGGGATGTCACGTATTGATGATTGTTTCAGTAGCACATGGTATAAATTGAAATTTTAAGTAATTTATTCATAACATAAATATCCAAAATAAAGTGATGTCTAGAAATTCCAAATACATGATAACAAATAAAGCAATAACTTCAAAATAAACTTCATAATAATCCTCATGCATACTCTAAGCCTCAGCTTCGTTGTTACCTGAAACATGTTAATTTTGAAAATATTTTTGGGTCAACAAAAGTTGGTGAGAATTACATAGGTTTTGATAATCGAATAAAACTTGTACAATTCAAGTGTCATGGCAAGTCTAGTCCATATGTGAAAACATACTAGAAGTAAATCGAGTGCATAATCAACCCTTATGACTGTTATATTGTGGTCCATCCCATACGCTCATGGTTCACTCGATTATGTTATGCGATAACAATCACCCACGCTACCTATGTAGGAGGCACGTATTCAGGTGGGATTGTCAGTCCAATAGATCTATCATTGTATACCGTCGGCTGATCAATGTTAATGATTATGCTAGAATTGTGCTTACCCTAGTCATGTTTAAGACATAATGCAACATAGAAAAACACATAGACACTTTATGATTGAATTGCATATAGAATGTTGTAACATGTTTCACCCCAAAAATAGTGAATAATAGAAAAGGGGCTATGTAAAACTCACCTTAGCAAAATGTTATGTCTCGTGAAAAATAGAATATGTGTTGCCCAACAATTCCAAGTATTACCCTATAATTAAGGTAATAAATATGTCTAAGTCTTTCTAGTCTACAAATATATTCTAGGGCTTCGAATTGGGGATAAGTGCTCGTTTGATTAATAAATAAAATGTTTAATAAATAAGAGAAATTTGGTAAATAAATAAACAAAAGTCTTTTTGTAAATTTTAAATTAAAGATGGTCACAATATAAAGTTTTAAGTATGAAAATAATTTTTATAAAATTATTTTCTTAAAAATAGAATACTAAATCTATTTATTACAAATTGTCAAAATATAACTTTAATATTAAAAAATATTAAAATTACAGAATTATTAAATTAAAAATTTTATTTCTGTTCCAAATAAATAGAAATAATTTATATAAAATTTTGGTGCAAAAATATTGAAAAATGAATTTATTATGATTTATATATGATTAAAACTATCAAAAATTGATTAAAAATATTAAATAAATGATTTTTCAGAAATAAAAATCATTTCAGAAAATTTTATTGTTATAAAAACTCAGAATAATTTTTGTGAAAATTTATAAAATTGTTTTGATAATTTTATAGAATTTTATAAATAAAATAGAATAAACTTGAATTATTTATTATATATATTAAATAAATAAATTTTTGAAAACTAAAAATTGTATGTTAAACTTTTCCACTAGATTTACATAAAATAATTTTTGTAGAATTTATGGAAGAGTTTTACTATTTTAAAATGAATTTTAAAAATACAAAGGAATATATATATATATATATATATATATATATATACTTAAATAAAAAGAAATGTTTGTTGATGCCATGGTTCGAACCCGGGCCCTTGGCCGGTTCGTTGGTTTTAAATCACAAGCCCAGACCAACTGGTCTGGACCCTGAGAACGATTAATCATAGTTAAAATTAATTATATAGTATAAGAAAAATCTGATTTATATTCAATTAATAGAAAAGGATAAAACTCGTTTATATGGGACTTGAACCCGCGTGACTTCGTTTAACAACATCAGACACAACCACTTGATCTAGATCAGTGGTTGTGTTTGATTCCAGTTTATATAAATTATAAAACCAAGTACTGAATAGTGTTCTTCCCCAAATATAATCGATCGAGCCCTAGATATTTCAATTGATTGATTCACACAACAATAACCCAATTAATCAGAGGGTTATTGTTGTGTGAATGCCGAATAACAAAACCCACAAGAAAAACATCACTTACAATAACGAACTCGTATGGATTGCCCAGTCAACAGAAAAAGTCAACACGAGCTCGATTGCTTCGAATGATGATTCAATAACAGAAATTGAAGGTTGTGAGAGAGTTTTTGGCGATTGTAGAAGGAATGGGGAGGTCCAATTTATAGTGAGAAGGTTTGGGTTGCACGATTGGAAGGTTTGACCTCGTATTGAATGGGTTGACGTGTAATCGTGTATAATTGGTATGATTTGGCCATTAATACAGCGTGTAAGGGACGCAGATTCATCAATCGTTCATCAATCAATCCTAATTTGAATATTAACGCGTTTGAAAATGGTTAATTTTGGTAGATTGGTGTCACAGTTGACTTTCCTAGTCAACTGTGAAGAACCATACTCGTGATATATTAATTATAGGTTGGGATTTATACCAAGTATATGTGTAGACCAGATGGTGATGTTGTTTGTGTTTGTGACCCGGCTTGGGCGCGGGTTCGATTCCCGGCCCAAGCATATTATTTTTTTGAAAATAAAACTTTATATATATGTATATTATATATAAATAATATAGTATAAGGGTTCCAAATACGTCACAATAATAATTAAAAGCGAATAATAATAATGAAACTTGACGTTTTTATTCCAAATTGATAGTAACGTACAAGTATTAATGCGTAATGTTACACTTAAATCATAAGTCGGTAGGAGAATATTTATGGAATGCCAGCTTTGACTCTATGAATATATTATAGGGAAAATCACGGAATTAGCCATTGACCGTGGGTTTTTACCGAAATGGCCACCCCAATCGTCTTTGGAGAGACGGTTCCCAGATCCTGAGGCCTTGGAGCCGACTCCGGAGATGGAACACCTCCTGCCCAATCAAAAGACGCCGCGTGTCCGAGTTCCTGCAAACCGTCTCCGAGTCGTCTGACAGCGGCGGCTCCGGAGAGGTGGGAGACGACAATCAAATGTTCTCGCTGTTTTATAAATTTAAAACTTGAATTAGTATAACCGGCTAAAAACTACCATTATTTATATACACTCTTAAAACACGTTGGAATCTGTAAAAAATGTGAATCGCGGGGTCAGAGACGTGATAATGGACATGAGTGTGTAACCAGGAATCTGCTAGGAAGCACGATGATCAAAAGAAGATGGGAAAGGGTCGAGATTATCCAAAAATTTAGTGCTATAGATGTGATAAGTTCGCTCACTTTGTATCACATTATCTTAAACGACACAAGAAACTTCAGGAGTTGAATCAAGCTAAAGCTGAGGGAAATCCAACAAATCGTGTTGATGCATCTTTTTAGAAGATGCAACAAGAATCGGTTTATTTGAATGAAGAACCCATGATTCCAGCTACGTTTGAAGCAAATTCAAAAGACAAGGATGTATGGTATTCGGATAATAACGCGAGCAACAAATGACAAGTAATCATTCTTATTTTACTGAATTCAATGAATGAATATATGGACAAGAAGTGTCATGGGTAGGAATTGTTAGGTATCAGTCGACGCAGCGGAATCAAACACACAAACGACACACACCATTATCACGCGATGAACAGAAAATAATAAACACGACACAAGAATTTTACGTGGTTCGGTCCCAGTGGGGGACCTACGTCCACGGGCTGCAACTAGGTTATTTCATTAAGCTCAAGGCACACAAGATTACAATACATGACTAGGGTATATATAGAGAACAATTAGGTTAAACAACTTAGGAACCAAGAAAACTAAACCGGGTCTGGCCATGTCTTCTAATGTCAACCTCAAAAGCCCAATAACCAAAGACTTCACAAAAAATTAAAGGGAAAAGATTGATTATCTTAAGAAGGGAAAACCAGAGAACAAAAGATGATGACAGGAAGTCAGGAATTTATTTTATTTCGGATCTCCAAAGTAATGTAACCAGTCTAGGACAAGCAACCAAATCTGGTTGTGATGTCCAGATGAAAGAAATTACTTAACTATGTATGATAGTAATGTAAGATTACTAATGGAACTCGCAAGAAATTCAAATCGGCTCTAAAAAAATCCAATTTAAGGTTGGAATCCACATATGTTTGCAAGCAAAAATTGATGAAGAACCATGGTTGTGTCATGCAAGACTTGGCCACATTAATTTAGCATCCTAAACAGTATGCATAAGATGGCCGAGGGAGACGTGGTATCGCCATATCGGTGATTCGTGAGAAAAAGTGAAAAACCATGTGAGTCATGCATGGTTGGAAAGGTAACAAATATATCCTCCTCCTAATTGATGATTTCTGATGATATATGTGGTCTTATCTCTTGAAGCAGAAAAGTGAATCGCTCATTACAATGAAGAAGTTAAAAGCAATGAGTGAAAAACAAGCCAGGAACGTTTAAAACATTGCGTACCGATTGAAAAACAAGCCAGGAGCAGTTAGTTGCGCCATATCACATGATAGCACACCACCACCATTTGCAATGTCCCATCGACAAATCTCATGGAATGTCGTCCTGCAATTGCCGGTGCACACCCATCAGCACCTACCCGGCTGTGTTGCAAGGTGATACATAAGGTCGACCTCCCATCTGAGCTTGCCAAGTTTGGAGCCAACCCAGCAGCCGCCATGGCCGTACCCAACAAATGTGGTATTAAATCTACACCAAAATCCTAAGTTCATTTGATATCGTGTTCTTAATCAAGTGAGCTTCTATGCTCCATTTAGAGCGTTGTAATGTCAAGCTTGTACCGTTGTACATTTCACATTTGTTAGTCAATGAAGAAATACAAAAAAAGAAAAAAAAAAAAAGCGCATGTTAAAATTATTATTTTTTGCACAATTAACTACCATATGATAAAATCAAGATATGCAATGCGTACACGAAGTCCACCTATTCGTTCAACCTTTGCCATCCATTTGCGAGTGTTCCACACCTTTGAGCGTTTTGGTAAATTGATCATAAACGATATGTATAACTTGGGCCGGTTATCCTCTTTTCATACAAGATCTCTTTTCCGGTCTATGATATCATGTAGTATACTTTTTAATTTTCTGAGCTTTGTCCTATGAAAGGTTGGGGTTACGGGCACCACCAAATATAGGCCGCATATAAGTGTCGTCAAATCTCCTCCAATAGGAGTGGATTGTGTAAACAGGTCTTTCCATTAGCATTGATATGTTCTCTTTTGCTCTTGAGAGATTTTCAGAAGCTGATTCATCAAAAGAAAGTAATGGAAGTGTAATATCCTCTTTGGGGGACGTCGATCTAGGTGGACCCGTGTTACTTGTATTAGAAGGAAGAAGATATCTAATAAGTGGTTTTGTCAAAAAACCAAAAACCTGAAATCAAAGATTCTTATTAAATATTTTCAAGAAATCGGTTTACATGCATGAGCAGTGGAAGTATATACTTACCACCGTACTGAATAACACGATCACATTAGTTGTGGTGATCATCGTCGCGTTGATTGGATCGAGCGTCACGCCAGAAAGAGTAAACTAAATAAAATCCATATATATGATGCATATTGTGACTGTGTAGAATAAAATGACAATTTTATTAATAAAATTTAATAAAATGGTACCTGTTTAAACGCCAAAGCTACAGAGACAGCACCTCTCATCAGACCAGCCCACCAAATTACTACCTACAACATACAATAAATTAGCTACTAATATCCAAAGTGTTACATTTATTTTGGTTTTTTAAATTGGTGTATGTATCTTTTCTTCCAATAAAAACTTTCTAATCTTCAAGGTAGAGCAACTTATTTGGCATTATAGCTGTGGAAGGAACCAAAACCTTTAATCAGGGAACATATTTTTTTTACATTCGTTTCATTCATTACACGAACTACATTTTGAGGGGTAAAACTACAAGAATCTGACGCAGGATATTAACAGAAATTTTGGCCGGCCAAAGGGAGAACTGTAACCCCCTCCCCCCAGGACCCCTGCTAATTATGTTAATGCGAATTATTCTCTTGCGGACAAAATTTTACTAATAATAATGCCCAGAAAACAGAATTACCTGGTGTGGTCCTGTGATTTTTGACGAAGGGTCGTCACCTCTATGCATGTAATTAGCAAAATAAGAAAGAGGGAACACAAAAGCAGCACGTCCTAGCAATATCAACAACATCACAGTGCTGTATATGCCTATTGAAGTCCAAAAACTACAACAAAAATAAATAAAATATAAATGATTCACCGCACATTGCCATGGAGATTAACTTCACTGGACGACCAATAATACCTTAATATGCTCATTTTCCACTTCTCATAGTCCAGTGCATCCATTCCAACATAAAGAAATATGAATGTTTCTGCAATAAAAGACATCGCCGCAAATGTGTGTCTGAAAACGTAGAATTTTCAGTGTAAGAAACGACAGTACGACCAAGAAAATATACTGATAACTATATCACTAATGGAGTTTACAAATGAGTTTAGTCGATCAGTTGATCGACAGAAAATATACAATCTGAACCGTACATACCTAGTTGTAATTCTAGAGCTTTCGGTTACATTATGCCAAGCATAGTGTGACATTAGAACTCCAGCAAAAAAGACGGTCAATATTCCACTGAGTTCAAATAACTGCACGAACCAAAAGAAACCAACGCTTTAGGACACGACTTTGATTATTCTCGGCTTGATGTCGTAAGAATCATATAGTTATCCATCAGTGGATCATTACCTCCGCCAAGATGTAGGACAAATATGCTATCAGGATCATCAAAGAAATTTCGCGCACACTTGAATGCCTGTTAAACCAATAGTATATAAACACAGTAGCTTCATAATACGTATGATTACTGATACTCCACCAGTTGTATATAAACACAATAGCTTCGAACTTTACAAGCATGCCTTAATTCTGTTGGAATAATCTTGATGTTTCGGGTTGGTTCGGATGGTTCGGGTCAAGTCGGGTTGTGTACGGGTCAAGGCGATTACTCGTTCTGTTTATATGGGTCACCGAATAGGAAACGGATCATGGTATTGAATTAGCCTACGGGATGACCGAGTCTTTTGGAGGAGATTATGCAAATATGGACGTTAGAATAAGCTACAAAGAATAAGGAGTTTGGCCATATTTTTAGTAAAGTTTGTTTGTTTTATTCTCTATTTAAGTAACAGTAGGTTTTGCTCTTGTAATCAATTTTAGTTTCAAATACACAGCAGCAAGCTTTTATAATATATCATTTGTACGTGAGTATCAAGTGAGTGTGTTGTGTGTCTTGTGTGTGTTTTGGGGCCTGAACCAACAAATTCCGGGTTTCTCTATTTACCTTCCAAAGCCCAAACCTCTGAGAATATAAGACGCCAAAAGCCCGGCCTGCAGAAAATTAAACAAAAAAGGGTTGAAAACGCATTTGAGCTGATTATTTTGAATTTTAAAGGCTCATTTAGAACAAAATTTGACTTACAGTAACTCCAAGAACAGTGCTTGTAGAAAACAAATACAAGAAATCCAATATAATTCGAAGAGCTGCCTTAACACCTAATGTACTTGCAGTTATCTTCCGAACCGCATTGAAGAGAACAACTGATGTTGCATCATTCACAACCCCTTCACCGAAAACTAGACTGTAGAGCAAAGGAGTCTCATCTTGATGCAAAACCTGCATATCGATTCTTATCGGTGATTACATATAGACTTAGGTTACACTATAAGAAGCTAGCTTGATGTTTATGGATATTAACACCAACCTGTAATGTACACACGGTATCTGTAGATGAGAAAATGGTTCCTATACCTGCATAAATTGGTGGATGACAGTAAGTTTTCTATTCAGCAGAGCTAAACTAAGACCACTGACGCACTATCAAGACACCAGTGGTGTGTCATACGAGTCATATGATAGGGTGAAAAGTGATCAAATGGGCCATATGATAGTCACTGGCGCAGCTTAGTTGGGGCCGGCCGACCCCCCGAATTTTCGCGTAGAAGTGCCGATTATATAGTATTCGTATAGAAAATTTTGGAAATATAGGGTTTCGACCCCCCGAAACTGGTTTTCGACCCCCCGAAACTAGTGACTTCCGACCCCCCGAACCTTCGGGTCAAGCTTCGCCACTGATGATAGTCATGAAGGCCCAGGCTGTGAACTCAAAGACAAACCGGACAACGTTTTGGAGACGAAATCTTTGAATTCTGTGTTTATTAAACTAATAAACTCAACTTGACACAAATAAAACAATTACAATGATCCTCTATTTATGCTAAACATATACCAATCCTAACCGAAAAAATAATTTAAACAATATAACTTAAACTCTAACTAATATAACTAACCGAAAAAATAATTTAAACAATATAACTTAAACTCTAACTAATATATTTGATTCTCATCTTTATTGGCTCCTTTTCCATGATCCAATCCAAATTAGTCCAATAAGTCTTACGCTCGTATGATAGGCAAACATGGTCATATGGGTCGTTTGATGGCCAAATCATATGGCTCATATGACGCGTTTGAATGACAAAAGAAATGACTGATGTGACCATTTTGTATGACCTTTTTATTCCTATCATACGGCTTGTATGACGTGGTACATTGACCTAGAAATGATTGACATGATCAATCATAAAGTCATACAACCAAATGACCATTTCTCGCACGAACATGCGCCCCATATTATGATGTCACCTATTGTCACTATATCGTCACTTGTGTATCTATAGCAGCATCATTTCTATTCAAACAATTACAATCACTATGACGCATGAAGTAGATACAAAATTAAAGATCATCATACTAAGATACTCGCTGATAGTCAAACCCTTGAGTCCCATCTTTGGAAACAGCCACCAGCAACCTTCATAAATCCATTTCAAGATTATGTTAAGATAATAATTCACATAAAACAATGGCAACAAAATTGTATAATTACCGGCCGCGACGATGGATGTGGATATGAACACACCAGTAACTCCGAACAACATAATCGGGAAAAAATTATGAAAAAACTTTTTCTTCTTCACCGAAAATCTGCAACAAATTAAGTAAATCATGACTAGACATAAACAGGAAAAATATTATTCAAAAAACAATAACGTTTACCCTGCGTTAAAGATTATAGGTGGAAGTAGATAAATGAAGAATAGTTCTTCATCAAATCTCAACAATTGAGAACTTTTCCATTTGCTTGTACATAAGATGATTGTCCCAACAACACAACCCTGTTAGTTATAAATTGAATTCAGTTATTTAAACACCGTTAAATAAAAATATGATCACACACGAATAGGATGAGAAATTTCGAACCGAATACCTATACTGTACAGCTACCACCAATATTGTACCACTACCATACAGGTAGAGTCCAGACATATATCGTACGCTATTTAAATTTAAGCTCAACGTACTTCGGTATCAGTATTCGGTAGTGGTAGAGGCGTAGCTTTATAGGGGCGGGGAGGGGGCCGACCCCTCGAAATTTTAGCAAGTTCCAATTATATGGTTTATATCTGTCTAGAGTTTTTTTTTGGTATGTACGGTTTCGACCCTGTAACTGGTGACTTCCGACCCCGAAATTTCCATTCAAGCATCGCCACAGGGTAGCGGAGCTTGAACACATGTATAGGTGGGCCAAAAGCCACGGAACTTTAAATTTGGGATGGACTCAATACGTATAAAATTTTCGGACAAAAACGCATAAATTTTCACTAACAAGCAAAAAAGCAAGGTGGCCGGGCACCCCTATCCACACATAAGCTCCGCCCATGTCAGTATTATATGGCACGGTACTAGTACCAAATGTTTAATTGTAACATACCGTAGGTACCCACTTAACATATAGTGTGTACGGTATTTGGTTTTGACTAAGTATGGGGATCGGTACTACGCCATACGTTACTCTTAAACAAAGTACCAATATCCGATATCATCCAGGATACATGCACACATAAACCAATAACTAAACATACAAACATGATATAATTTAAAGGGTAACTGAAAGGAATAACTGTACGCACGATTATGATGGCGGTGATGGACTCGTTAACCCAACGGTTCTCGTTAAGCACGTGTCCAATGACTAAACATAGACAAAGTACGGCGACAAAGAGTGTGATCGGAACCACTTGACGATGAGTGGTCTGGAGGTTGATGGCTACGTCGGAGAAGGAAGTGGTGGTGTTGAGTGTGAGTTGATCCATTTGATTGATACTATGTGTATGAAGAGGATCAAACAATGATTATCTTATGTTGCTTGCTTCGGTTACGAAGACAAGACAGGCAGCAGTGGATGACGGATTTTTGTATGACAAGGATACACGTGTTATTTTTTGAGGTTTTTTTTTTTTTTTTTTTTGGCTTTCTACTTCGTGGATTGTGTAGGATTGGGTTTTTTGGCCGGATTTGTCGGGGGAGTTATCAACTTAACAACTTTCTTTTCCCGTAAAAATTAACCAAACGAATAGAAAGAAAAAAAAGGCCTATAAAACATGTAAAAACACTTTATTTAATATAGAAACTGAAATGTTATTTTCGTCTTTAAGGATATTGATCATTTTTACGAGTTTCATGTTATTTTTTTTTTTTTTTCAAACATATGAGTCCTTGTGCTTACTAAATCTTGCCTTTCATATTCACTCTGTTTTTAGCATGATGTAGTGTCTATCAGGTAAGAGTGGTACTTGGATTGAAATCCCAATGACCACTCTCTTTTTAGCATATTCACTTCTATCATAGCAAAATTTTAAACTTTCTAAACATTTTTTTAAAGAACTCTGTTCAAATGTCACTTCAAACTAAATATTTTTAATGTAACCAAGATCATCATGGCATACTTACAAACCATTTTACCGGATAAGGATTTTCAGAAGGGTGAGCTTATTCCCATCAAGTCATTATTGGCTCAAACTTTTACAAGATTTAGAATAGTTAAAGCAGAAGCTCCATTTACGATTCTATGTGACGACCGTTCAGACCTCATCAGCTGCTCATGTTGCCTCCTGCGGTATTCTTTTATCCTTGTGTTCTAATCATAGATACTTTGCTGATAGAGGTCCCAAATGTTATGCTGTGGCGGCCGCATGCTCATCACCTTCACCTGCATATCATCGTCCTCTATTCCCCAAGGATACCCGGGTTACCAATCTAGGGCTGGCTAGGCCCCTCATCTACTCTAACACCTGCTTCTTTCTATCGCCTCACGAACTTCTCATCACTCGAATCAAGGTCATCCATCACCAACTTGTGCCATACTTTCGTCTTCTTGTACTCCCATTTATCTTTTCCCAAAGCTTTAATTGAGAATATTGTTTGTTGCTTAAAATACTCTGGATCTGGGTTTGCCATTGCATCGTGTTTTTCTATCAAGGCGCTCAATAATCTGGCATGAGGGATTAGCTTCTTCCCTTTTTTGGTTTCTTGCTTGCCACACGTGCATGATTACTAATTAACGAAAAGAGGGCCTCAATCGCGCAGTCATGATGGCATATAATAATGGAACCTCCCGCTTCCGAATGTGCACTTTGTCATCTGTCCGGGGTGCTACATTGTGGATAACAAATTGCAGCAACACCTTAACAATTGGCTTCAAGTTGACGCTGTTTAACTCAACACCTTTTCTTAAATCAAAGAGTTCAGAATACATGGCAGTCTCATTTTCCAACTTGAAAGAATTATTCCAATAGTCCTTCTCTTCAATGTATTGATACCAAGAATCACCTTTGGAATCGAACTTCGCGATTTGTCGCATCGTAGCAAATGATAAAGCCACCGGTTTTCCTCCAACCATCCCCGTTATTGTAGTAGTTTGCGGGGGGTTCCTGCCACCAACCCTCTTCAAAGTACTCAACCATTGCATGATACTATTCACATATATTCTACCATCCTTGTCACCTTTGAAATTTGTAACAGCTTCCCAACACAATTCGTAAAATTTCTGCATGAACCCCAAGGCTCTAAAGTCATCCTTCAACACCTACTTCTCAAAACGCATGTTGTCTTTGATTGAGTGCAGGTCACACATCTTCTTGTAGAACAATTCAGATTGATATTCCTCGGGTTGCTTTGACAACGGCCCAGATGGCCAACCAGGCACATATGGGATATCAGTATGGGGGTTAGGAGGTTGCTGAAACCCCTGATCCTCTCTTTCTTCTGGGACCGGTGTGTCCCGAATCACAACTCCTCCTATATTCTTTCGCTTTTTGGAGGCCCCCGCTGCAGCTGAAGATTCCGCTTCCTTCCCCTTGCCCTTTTCGAAAATCTTTGACTTCGTCATCTACACACTTAAGCAACCAAACACCTCAAGTTAGTGTATAGAATTCAAGTCATAAACACGTGTGTTCCCAACATTCCTTCCCACACTTGTTTATTGTCATGTTTTGCATATGAATCACCAGTTGTTATTCAAAGTACATGAAAAAAGGATTTAAATCGATAAATGATACCAATTTCATGTTCTTATTACTCACCATATGTTGTTCAAAGTTCATTGTTTTACACATTTATAAACAAAAACTCCTCTTTGATGATGGATCATAGCAAACTCATGACAAAGTATACAATCAATTCCAATCATAATCAACAACTAAGGTTTTTAACACAAAAGCTTGTTCCTTTATCCTCCTAGTTCATCATGTACCAAGAAATCTCAACTTAACAAGTAATGAACAAAGCAAAGGAGAGTAGAAACATACCTTAGTTTGATGATAAAAACAATAGAAAGACAATATTGCAACTTTAAGGAACAACCCACAAAAACCCACAAGTTTCGTCCCTAAGAAGTCCAGAAATCTTAATAATCGTGCCGAATTAGCACAAAATATGTTAGGATTTTTGTAGAGCACGAAAAATTAGTCGAGTTAGGCTCAAGAATCACTTGATTTGGTTAAGTATTGAGTGAGTTATGGATTGTTGAAGATTTAGGGTTCTTGAGAATTTTGGAGAAGAAAGATGTGAAAGAAGATGATTATCGATGTACGTGGCTGAAATTTTGTTTAGGTAGGGTGAAAATGTTATGGGACCGGTTCAATTGTGATTTCTTTTGTTAAAAACCCAGTTCAAATTAGAGGATAATATAGCCAGTTTAGTTTTGCAGGTCAACCGTAAGGGACAGAAGCAAAACATAGCTTACATTATAAAGGGGCGGCCTTTTCCTTCTTTCTTGGCTGATCAGGACCGTAAGCTACGTTATAGAATTGTAGCTTACGGTCTTAATGGTCTTGATTTCTTACTGCTTTTGTTTCTCCAACCCGTAAGCTACATGTGAGACATGTAGCCTACGGTTGCTTATCTCAGCTTTTTGATGCTTCCCCTAATCGTAAGCTACGGTTGGGACCCAAACATCCCCACACTTGTGTGAGACACCGGGCGTACTTCAAAAACTTGCAAATGGTTAAACAAAAATAAACAAAAACAATAATGTATACAAAAATACCGGGCTGCCTCCCGGTAGCGCTAAGTTTATTAGTCTTCAGCCAGACTTGTACCTCGGATGCTCATTCTGAATCATAAGTCATAGTGCTTAAAGTGAAGCTCTATGACTGTTTGTTCGGTCCATTGATGTCATTTGGCTCGATATATGGTTTCAATTGATGGCCATGCACCACCTGCCACAAATGGTCACCGAAGCCTTCAATCTCCACATCTCCATAGTTCCCCACACATGTGACCAAATACGGTCCAGTCCACTTGCTCCTCAGCTTTCCAGAAAATAACTTCAATTTGGAATTGTATAGCCAAACTCTATTACCTACCTCTATGCTTTTCAACCTGATCTTGGCATCGTGCACCTTATTGACTTTGTCTTTGTATGCGGCTGCACTCACATATGCCTCATTTCTCAGCTCTTCTAGCTCTCCCAATGCCAACTTTCTTGCCTTTCCTGCAGCGTCATAGTCCATGATAACCTGTTTAACAGCCCAAAAAGCACGATGTGTAAGTTCAACAGGTATATGACACCCCTTCCCATAGACCACCGATAAGGTGTGGTTCCAATAGCGTTTTGTAGGTAGTGCAATATGCCCATAAAGCATCGTCCAATTTAGTGGACCAGTCCTTGCGGTCGGGTCACACAGTTTTCTGTAAAATTTCCTTAATCTACCTATTGGACACATCAACTTGCCCACTAGTTTGTGGGTGATACGGTGTCGCAATGCGGTGGTCTACACCATAATTTTTAAGAAGCTTGCCAAAGTAAAAGTTTTTAAGGTGGGACCCCATCACTAATGATCACACGAGGGATTCCAAAGCGAGTAAAGATGTTACTTTGGACAAACTTGCACACCACGTTGTAATCATGCGTCTTGGTTGCAATGGCTTCGATCCATTTGGATACGTAATCTACTGCCACTAAGATGTACAAGTTACCGAATGAATTTGGGAACGGGCCCATAAAGTCGATTCCCCAAACTTCAAAGATGTCGACAACTAGAATCGGCTGCATGGGCATCTCGTTCCGTTTTGAGATGCTACCCATCTGTTGACATCTTAAGTAATTTTTAGCGAACTCGAAAGCATCTTTAAAAATGGTAGGCCAATATAGGCCGCATGAAAGAACTTTGTGGCCCGTCTTTTGACCACTGAAATGGCCACCACAAGCTGAAGTGTGCACCATTCTCAGCACACATTGAATTTCATCATCCGGTACACATCTTCAGATGAGTTGGTTTGGTCCGACTTTGAAGAGATATGGGTCATCCCATATGTAATACTTTGCTTGAGCAAGAAACTGCTGCTTTTTCCTCTTTGACCAGTGCTCTGGAGTGGATCCTGTAACTGCATAATTGGCAAAATCAGCAAACCACGGGTTAGTGGAAATAGATAATAATTGCTCATCTGGAAATATGTCATTGATTTCTACTTCTGGTGCTTGTGTCCCATGCACCACCCATGACAAGTGGTCGGCTACCATGTTCTCACTCCCCTTCTTGTCTCGAATCTCAAGGTCGAATTCTTGCAATAGTAAGATCCAACGAATCAACCTTGGCTTAGCATCCTTCTTTTCTATGAGGTACCTAACAACATTGTGTTTAGAATAAACAATAACTTTGCTACCCCACAAATAAGATCTAAACTTATACAATGCATACACGACTGCAAGCAACTCTTTCTCAGTAGTGGTATAATTTAACTGAGCATCAGAAAGAATTTTGCTTGTATAGTAAATAGCCACAGGCTTCTTATCCACCCGTTGTCCCAGAACCGCCCCAACCGCATAATCACTAGCATCACACTTTATCTCAAAAGGGGTGGACTAGTTTGGTGATTGTAAAACAGGATCCTCAAATGGTTTTTGTTTTAGGGTGGTAAAAGCTTTTCATACATTCCTCAAAAAAACAAATGGAACGTCTTTCAACAAAAGGTTACATAGCGGTTTAGTAATAACAGAGAATCCTTTTATGAACCGTCTATAAAACCCGGTGTGTCCAAGAAAGGAACGAACGCCTTTGACATTTGTAGGTGGAGGTAAAGTCGAAATTACTTGGATTTTAGCATGGTCCACCTCAATTCCTTTACTTGAGATTATGTGTCCCAATACAATCCCTTCCTGAACCATAAAATGGCCCTTTTCCCAACTTAAAACCAAATTTGTTTCGACACATCTTTTCAAAACTTTTGTTAGTTGTGTTAAACATGACTCAAAAGATGTGTTGAAAATGGAAAAGTCATCCATGAAGATCTCTAGCGAGTCCCCGATCATATCTGAGAAGATACTCATCATGCACTTTTGAAAAGTGGCCGAGGCGTTACATTGACCAAATGGCATTAGCCTGAATGTGAAGGTACCATATTCTTCGGTTGATCCTCAGGATGTATGGAAATCTGGTTATATCTTGAATATCCATCTAGAAAGTAGTAAAATTTCTGAAATGCGAGTTTTTCAATTATCTGATCAACAAAAGGTAATGGAAAGTGATCTTTGGAAGTTGCAGAATTCAACTTCCTGTAATCAATGCAAATACGCCACCCGGTCACGGGCCGGGTAGCAATTTGCTCACCATCCTTACCCATAACAATCTGTATACCTGCTTTCTTGGGCACAATCTATGTCGGACTCACCCACTCACTATTTGAAATTGGGTAGACAATACCTGCATCAAGCCACTTTAAGACTTCCTTTTTCACCACTTCCCGCATATTCAGGTTCAACCTTCTCTGAGCATCCCTAGCCAGCTTTGCACCTTCTTCAGTAATGATCTTATGCATCACAATGGATGGACTGATTCCCTTCAAGTCTGCAATGGTCCATCTAATCGCCGCTTTATGCTCCACCAACACTTCCATCAATGCTTTTTCCTACACAGCAGACAAATTAAATGCAATAATAACAAGAATAGTTTTATTCTCACCCACAAAGTATATTTCAAATGCTTTGGTAGTTTTTTCAGTTCCAACTGTGGAGGTTGTAACATCACACAAATTTTCTCTCTCTCTCTCTCTATATATATATATATATATATATATAGAATACCCTCGTTTATTCATCCGATTCATGTTTACAGTATCTTTACCATCCATTTTGTTAATTTTTTTGTTTAAATAATGACGTATAATCAATATTAAATTGGATTGTTTTAAAAATTCTGATTTAAAAAAGTTAAAAAAAATGTGTGCCTGTGCCAGGATTCGAACCCGAGTCCCTGGCGGGCTAAACCTTAACCACACCACACAAACCACTACACCATTTGGTGTTTTGTGATGTTAATTAAAACCAATTAAACTTAAACCCTTTCAAGGTCCCTTAGTCAAACCTGAAAAGTCAAACGTAGTCTCCTAGTCATGTCAAGTCAAAGTGTTAGTAAATATGGTCTCCTAGTCAAGTCAAAGTGTTAGTAAATATGGTCTACTAGTCAAGTCAAAGTGTTAGTAAATATGGTCTTCTAGTCAAGTCAAAGTTGTTCCTAAATTCTAGCCTAGTCAAAGTAGTCCTTAATTACAACTCCAAATTTTACACTATAAATACACTAGCCTACCATTCAACTCTTTATACCATTCAAAAAAAAAAAAAAAAAAACATTATTATCCCATCTCCCATATACTAAAGTTTTCATCCGTCATTATCTCCTCTAGCTAGTTTCGAGTTTTCCAAGGCATTATTACTAAGTGTTTGCACGCTCAATAAAACGCACGAACGCATTATGCACCTAAGGTGAGTTTACATAGCCCCTTTTTCTGTTTTACATTTTGGGGTGAAACATGTGTAAACATTTTATATACTATCATTTACTCATTCTTACATTGTTGAAACTTGTGATTCAATTATAAACATTTTATACACTATCATTTACTCATTCTATCATTTGACTGTAACAAAAAGACACAGTACAATCATTAACATTGATCAAGCCGCCTGTTTAGATTATAGCGCTATAGGTCTGACAAACCCACCCCCCCCCCCCCCCCCGCATAAATTCAGGGATGATCGATAACAGTTACACTTTTACTAACTTGCGAGTTAGGTCTCAGTCGACACAAGGTTTGATTGTACAAAAGATGCATTGTTACATGTCGGACTCATATTCTATCATTACTCATTATTATACTTCAACTATGATTGCTATACAACATATTGTTTTCAACTATATGCAAAAACCTATGTATTCTCACCAACTATTTATAGTTGACCCCCCATCTTTCCAACTTAACATGTTTCAGGTTTATATGCTATTGGAAGTTGTGCAAGTCTTGGAACAAATAGGAGCTTTGGACCTAGTTTAAATGAATCAACTTTTGTAATCCTTACTTGTCAGATGAATTGTAAATTGTTTAATATTATTAAACTTTCATTTAGTACCATGAACTATTGAACAATCATCACTACGTGACATCCCGATGTTTCCGCCATCGGTTGGGGTGTTACAGAGGTGATTCCAATGATGGCTTCAGTTGCGTGTTAATGTGCTCTGGTAGGCTTTCCACCCGATGTGTCCAAGTGGGTTTCCCTTCTTTGACCGCCATCACCTCCAACTCATTCTCCATATCCTTCAGAACCTCCCTGTATTTAGTATCCTTCCTGTCACAAACAAAACACGTCTCTGTTGCGTTCTCCTCATTTACATGGGGGTGACACGTGTCAATAATGTCTGCCATAAAGCATTCATCACTGACCAGGGAACTAGATGTATGGGAAAAAACACTCACATGAACTTTTCTTTTCGGAAATGCCATGTCAACTGTCATGTTTCTACAATCAATTAAAGAATTTGCAGTTGCTAAAAACGGTCTACCAAGTATCACATTAGGTTGTTTAGTTGTGTCTGAAGAGACATAATCCAACACTAGAAAATCAACTAGGTAGTAAAAGTCCTCAATTTTGACAATGACATCATACACTATCCCCTAGGGAATTTCAAAGTCAAGTCAGCCAACACTACAGTAGTGTCGGCTTTCTGTAAGGGCCCAAAATCATACTGGTCGTATAAACTCCCCGGTAGGATGCTAACACTAGCTCCGAGATCCTGTAAAGCTCAGTCTATTCTAAATTCACCCACTTGAATGTGTATCAAAGGAGTTCCTGGATCCCTAAGCTTAAGAGGAAGTATACCCGACAAAACAGCACTGGAACTTTCTAAAAAATCAATTTTCTTTGCAAGTTTATTTTGTCGTTTTTGAGTACACAACTCCTTCAAATACTTAGCATAGGCGGGAATCTGTTTAATAGCATCCAAAAAAGGTATGTTAATCTTTAGGATAAATTACAATTTTCATCCTTTACGAATTGGCCATTTTTCATTGGATGTCCTTTCGCGTTTCACTTGCTGTGTTTAGTCCTTAACGATCTAAAATCTTACACCCACTGTCCTAAGGGCCTAACCCAGTTAAAAATTTCAGTTAACTTTGGTCATGTGCCTTGCACATGAGGGTAAGTTGGTAATTTCAACCAAGAGTCAAACACTTGCAGACACACATATTGTCTTCTTCCTCACAACCCCCTTCACCAAAAACACACATATTATTCCAACACCCTCACCCATCTTAACCACTCCCACCACCATTGTTCTCCTCCACACCAACAACCACCCACTATTAGCCCTAATCCCCTTTCTAATTAGGTGAATCCAGACCCACCACCATTGTTCTCCTCCACACCAACAACCACCCACTAACACTCAAACCATGCAGTCACTCTCTCTCTCTCTCTCTCTCTCTCTCTCTCTCTCTCTCTCTCTCTTGTGTCTACACCAAATTCTCGTCGCTAATCCGTACAACTTGCTGGAAGAACAAATGTCACCAAACGATTCCGTCTGTTGTGTCTGATCTTCTCCCGCCTAACGCGTCTGTTACGTCGTCGTTTTGTCCTCCAGGTGGTTGGTCGTCGTTGCATAAGCTAGCTGTTTGTTGTCCTGGTTTAGTTAACTCTGGTGTGCTGTTAGAGAACTCGGATTTTGGTATGGAGCGTGATTTAGGTCCTGATGAGAATTTTATGGAAGATAAGCTGTTTCAGGTAGGTAAGACTAGATCTAATGATTTAAGTGGTTCGTGTTCCAGTACTAGGTGGTGGTGGTGGAAGGGTTGTGGGTACGAAAGAGGGGTTTTCTGTTTTGGAAGGTGGAAAAGCTGATTGGGAGCTAGCTTTGGTGGAATCCGCTAGCTGATTGGGAGCTAGAAGGCAGGTGGTGGGCTGGAGCAGGAGCAACAGCAACAGCTTAATGGTGTTGCAGCTGCTGCTGTTTATAATGGTATGGGACAACAGGCAGGGTTTTCTGTTTTTAGAGAGAGAGAGAGAGAGAGAGAGAGAGAGAAAGAGAGAGAGGATGAAGATGAAAGGGGATTAAAGCTTTATTTTTAAATATAATTGAAATTACCAGAATACCCTCACGTGAGGGGCACATGATCTGATTTGTCGTTAAAAACTAACCAGGTTAGGCCCTTAGGACAAGTGATGTAATGATTTTAGGTCGTTAAGGACTAAACACAGCAATTGAAACGCGAAAGGACATCCAATGAAAAATGCCCAATTCGTAAAGGACGAAAATTGTAATTTATCCTAATCTTTACCTGCTTAAAAATTTCCCACATCTCCTCCTGTTGTGGGCTCCTTCTTTTTACCTTTGTTTCCGGTGGCACAAAAGCTGCAGGAAATGGGATGGTATTTCCCTCCACACATTTTTCCTTAGCTTCAGTATTATTTTCTAATACCCTATTTGTTGATTCGGAAAAAGTTACTTTCTTATTCTTTTTAGGGCTAACAATGTTTTAACAGATTCCCCCCTCATCATCATCATCACTGACATCCTCCACCAACCCCTCTACAAATGGTGGTGGAAACCCTACCTTATTATCATACGCCTTACCTGAGCGGAGAATAGTTACCTGGTTGGTCTCTGCATTTTTGCCATATCTCGAGCTAGATGATTAATGTGCAGGATTTACCGTAGTGGTGCTCGGTAACTTACCTGGATCTTGACGCATAGTGGACAATTCTTCTGCAATCTGGCCAACTTGCTTCAAAAGGGCCTTGTACTCCTTGTCCCTGATTTCATTTTCCTTCCTCATATCTTTCATGAAATCTCCTGTTGACTTCATGAACTCTTCTGTTGAATTCATAAACTCAACCAACATCTCTTTCATTGATCTATCCTACCCCGAAGATCCACCCTGTTGATTGCCTTGACTTCTCCAATTGCCTTGAGAACTCCCTTGATTGTTTCCTGATCCTTGCTGATAATTTCTTTGGTTGTTGTAGTTCCCTTGGCTTAAATATCCTCTCTGATTGTTTTGATTAGGTATCTGTGATGGAGTATTCAACTGGTTAGAAGTATTACTGTAACTAAAATTAGGGTGATTTTGCAAACCTGGGTGATATGAATTAGAATTCATATCATATGGCTTTCACTGTCCATAAACTTGATTTACTTCCTTGGATTTCCCTTGTCGAGTAGGACAATTAGCATCCCTGTGTCCCAGATCGTCATAAATAAGGCAAACTGTAAAAGAACTGCCTGCCTTTGTTCCATCACTCCTTCCTATGCCTCTATCGGCTGTCAACTATGCAATATGTTTCTCTAAGCTTGTTATTCTCTTTTCAGCCTCCGCATCAACACCCATAGCTGCACCTGTTCGGCTTCTCCTACCAGCACGAGCCTGTCTCTTTGATGTCACTGCTAACCTCTCCATATATTCCCAATCTACATCCTCATGGTTACTCAAAAAGGTACCATTACTGTTGGCATTTAGATCTCTATCATCCTCGGGTAATAAGCCGTCATAGAACGACTTAATCCGCTCCCACATAGGTATATCATGATGTGGGCATTTCCTTAACAACTCTTTAAACCTTGTGAATACTTCAAGAAATGGTTCCCCCAAGTAAAGTTCTGATAGCCTCCCGAGCCTCAGTAGTGTGATTCATAGTATAATATTCCTATAAGAACTGTTGTTGAAGCTCTTGCCATGTGAAGATACTCCCAGCAGGTAATGAATGGTACCATAATCTTTCTTGATCCTTGAGGGTGAACTGAAACATCATCAACCTTACCTCATCCTAACTAAACCCATGGCCCCCCAATGGTGTTACAAATACTCACAAACTCAGCAATATGTAGATAGGGTTCCTCTGTTGCCTTACCATAGAAACTCGGAAGGTGGTTCAAATATTGGGGTCTAACCTCAAAACTCCTCCCGTTCTGATGTGGTGGTACTACAGGTGAAGTGTGCTCGGTGGCCACAGGAATAAAGTGGCTCCCAACACCTTATACAGGAGGTCTGTACTTCACCCGAGGTACTCCATCTACATATTGTCTATGCCCATTCCCTCGCACTTGATTTCATGGTTGATTATGAGGAACCCCTCCCTGTCCTTGATTCTGTCCTCTCAGATTAAACCCTCGCTGATGTCTCTACTAATATTGCGGGCCGAAATCATCATACTCATCATAGTCGAACTATTCACGTAGTACCCATCATAATCAACTCCCCCATCCCAATCAGCAACTCTACCATTAAAAGTACTCGTTGCACCCTGTATACTGTCATCTCCAAAAAGTGAATATGTTTCTCTATTACTGTGAGATCTTGGGTTTCGGTTTTTTGGTGGTTGTCGATTTAAGGTTAATGGTCGGTTGGGTTGTTGTTGTGGGGACTCAAAAGCTGGATCATTTTCATAATGTTCTTCCCACTCGTCTTGCTCTTGACGGCCTTGCTGCAATTATCTAGAACTACCAGCGTTCGGATCTGGGTTAAATTGTGGGAATGGTGGTTGTTGTCTTAGAGGTGGTACTGATTGAAATGGTTGTGGAGGCATATCGCCCAATGGGTCTTGTTGTGGTGGTATTGGGTCAGGTTGGTTCGGTGGAGGTTGGTTATCTTGGTTGCTGTGATGGCTCATGTTTGGTGTTGGTCAGTTTTGATGAATTGCCCTGTTCCTTCTAGTTGTCTTTTCAATTTCCGGATTGTAAATTAGCGATGAAGTCTTGCCCAAATATCGTGTATGAATTAAGCGCACCGATTCCCCGGAAACGGCGCTATTTTGATCGATGTTGTTTGGTCGGTCAAAAATAACTTAAAATATAGTATAATGAAAGTGAGTCGTCTCCACAGGGAATTGGTGGAAAGTATAGTTTTGTAGATTAACTAGTAAAACTAAAAATCTAATTGGTTTGTTCTTTGTTTAGAAATTTTAAGAAAAACGAATTTAAGAAGTTATAATAATTATATTAAAGAAGTAATCCCTTCCAGGTTTTCGGTTCAATAATTCACCCTACCCTTGTTTAGATGATTGGATACTACATAGACATAGTTTTGTTGAACGATTTAAGTTAACTGATAATCAAACACAAGTTTTTAATAATAACTCATACAATTTAATTACCAACCCACGAATAACAACTACCCCCCCCCCCCCGTTAATCAAACTTCTCACAATGCAAGAAAACCGAATGCGAATGACTAAGAGATAAGCAATTGCACAAACGCGACTTATTTAAATAAATCAAACCACAAATATCTTTCAAATAATTAAAAGACAATCCATAAACCAAATCAAACAAGACTTAAAGGTTCATAATTAAACCGTACACCCGGAGGTGATTACAAAGATGGTTATTCGCTCATGGTTACAAGAAATGAATCAGAAGTTTGAGTAATAATGTGATACCCCGCAAATTCAGGTTCTCACTTTAACTAAACTCTGGTTACGTTCCTTGCATTATACTTAACTAGGGTTAGCTAGATAGGACACACGTTGCATTGTTGTGAGCTAATAACTGAATACATGATTAGTGAACCTCGGACGTTGGTGAATAATGAAGTATAATAATAATGAGTAAACTAATTTGGATTGATTGCGATTACGTGTCTATGTGATATTCGATGAACATATGTGAAAACCATACGTGATTATGTGAATCTAAACCGAATACGTTAATAAAATCATTAAAGGTGGATTATTAGGTTGATTAGGGTCTTAACGCATGGGGTTGCACTTGTTACGGTCCGAAATAACGAAAACGCCAAGCAGCCCGAGCGGCCGCGCGAACGTCACTGACGGGTCTAAACCTCCTCACACCCCTATTTAAACACTCTTAAGCCCCATGTAACCTCTAAACTCAACCCTAACCGCCCCCTTACTGCCCCTTACGAATTATAAACCCCAAGCAACCTGCAAAGGCTCAAGATCATCGATTGGGAAGCTCCAAAGGCGTTCAGTTGATAGTATCGAAGAGCTAGGGGTATAATCTTTAATCCTTTACGCTTTAATCTTATTTTTATGTTATAAAAAATCATATAACAAGGTTTGTCCAGGTCTGAAAGCTTTTGATAATTATTAAAACTTGACGTTTTTGAAGATTAAACGAATTAAACATGATGATAGGCGATTAGTAATATCATAGGTTACTTGTTGCGCAAGTTGTTGAAGTTGTGATCATTAAAATTGTAATCTTTGCATGAATAATGATAGAATCTGATCACAATAGGTATTAGGAATGTTTGGTAATGATTATTGATGATTATTAGGTGTTATTGATTGATAATATGCAACTAGGGTTTGGTATAATTGATAATATTGCATGATTAGAATCTGGACAGAATCTGAATGTCGACTTGTAGGGTCTGTTTCGTGTCTTGAAAATAATTGTTTTGATCGATTCTTTACATGAATAGATTGTACATGGTCTTAGCTTTTTAGAATGGGTAAAATCATCTGATTTGGATGTCGTTTGATATGTTTTTGGAATTTTCTTTGATTAAAGGTCATGTCAGATTTTCGGATTAACAAACTGAGTCAACTTTAAACAATCATAACTCGAGTTTTACAAGGAATTAAGTTATGAAATTTGGACAGTAGGTTAACATTGGAATAACTTGGCTTTTCCAAGTGGATTCATCCCATTTGTATGAATACACGATTTTTGGGAATTTTTCTACTAACCTGACCTGCTGTAGAAACTTTCTGGATATATCTGTGATGTACGATTTTTCATGATTTTTGTGTTTGGTTTCGAGACAAAACAAAAATATGGGTTATCAAATGAATCCCAAATAATATTCAGTAAAAATTTGGGAGTTTAACTCACTGATTTAGTATTTTAAATAAATTAGTTTTGGTGACGCACAATCTGTCCTAAAAACGCAGATTGTGTATTTTGTGTTTGTTTAACTAATTGGAGTCCTATGTGGTATGTGTTTGATATATATATATATATATATATATATATATATATTTGAATGGGCACTTATATGAGATGCATATGAAGTGTAAAACTAATGGTAACCAACATATTCACCAACGGGTCCGTAGGATTTACTTATGCATGTAGAATCACTAGGTGTTACTTACACGCTTTTGAACATTTAAATGTCTTGGACAAACGGATTATATGGTGTAATGGTATTACACATATACTCACTTAGTTACACATGTACTAGGGAGTCGGTAGCACACCCTACTTTGGAGTTGGATTTATTTGCTTGCATTCTAAGGTGAGTTTCACTACTCTTTTTCTCAAAAGCATGCGTCTCGGGTTGAGACAACTTACTTAACTTTTCTAGTCCAGTTTGGGACTACTCAGGTTTTGACTCCTTATGTGGGTCGGATTTTGACTCCTTATGTGGGTCGGGTTTACGATTCCTTGTGTGGATCGGGTTTTTGATCAGTTTAAAACTTATTGGTCCTTTGTGAACTAAACACTCTATCATTTGGAAAGTCCTTGCATATTATTGGGTTAATCGCTGGAGGCGAGCGGGGTATTAGTTGATAGCGCTATTAGGTTGTGCAGCAACCTCATGTCTGAGGTGCTTGAGGCACGGGCATGAACTTCTGACCACAATTGAGAACTGGTGTTGATAGACACCGGTTATTGAGGCAAATTACTATTTTACTGAAGGTGTCCCAATAATCCTGTTTAGTTACATTGAGTGGGCTAGCTACCCCTGACACGCTTAAACTGATAACTCTTGAACATTTTGGTCTGGAGGACCTACGCTTTTACTTGGTCACGTGGTTTTGGAAACCAACGCATTTACTTACTCATTTTCTTTACTTAGTGAACTCACCAACATTGTTTGTTGACCCACGATATACATGCTTTTGCAGGTAGTTAGCTTCCGGTGCCACGATTAGAAAGCACTGCACACTTCACTGCATTTGGGGTCTTGGGCATACACTTAAATTATATATCATGCTTCTACATTTTCTTTCGTATGGTTTTAATTTGGGCGCGTTGTTTTGTGCATGGTTTTAAAAGGTTCAAATTTGGTTTACGCTTCCGCAGCTTAACTAAACTTGGTTTTGAAAACGAACTAATGGTTTGGACATTTAGAGTTCGTTCATATGACTTATGGCTATGGGATCCTGGTATGTCATGCGCCTCGCGGTATAAACCCCGCAGTGGAAATTTGAGGGTGTGACAAATAATACCTAACATGTTGATACAAACCGAAAGTATGGATGAATGATGATGAATGTTGATGTTTGTAGCTCCAAATTGTTCCAAAAGATGGTAAATTTTCGTCCACTATGTCTTAGGAGGCAACTAGGGTTGATAAAAATCCTTTTATTATTGAAAATCAACCTTTCCTAATTTTACTCTTAAGCCAGCCGTAAGGTACTGATAGGAGTCGTAGCTTACAGTTCAGTCAATCTACCAGCATTGCTTTCTTCAGCTGTACCTTACAGATCAGCACTGTACCTTACTGCTCCAACCCACGTGAAATAGCTCTCTTTTCCTTTTAATTCACCCGTAAGCTACAGATGGAAGGCGTAGCTTACGCCTTGTTTCTTCAACTTCTTTCCAAAGTCTTTTTCCTTTAAATCCTTGTATCCAAACACCATCTAATCTTCATTTCTTCATCAAAAACATCATCTAAACATTCTTCAAACATCCAATTCTCTTCCTTGAGCTCCCGAACGTCACTATAACTCCGAATCTTCAACTTTGAACACTACGCTTCACGTTTTTCGGCTCTAATTCCATCCACTTAGCCATTTATCCTGAAACGATCAAAGCTCGCGTAGTTATCCCATTCATCACATATACTTACTATAAACATAACAAAAACACACAAAATGGGCATCTTATTAATCATTCATTAACCCTCACATCAATGAGACTATGATACTTTTTATGATCCATTTCAAGCCTAATTCATTCTTGTCGGGACTCTCTTTTCAAAATGTCGTGTTTTGACTCAAACTAATTTTGCACAAAACGTCTTTGACCCTTCCAGATATAACCCTTCCATTTTGCAAGACTTGAGGCTTGATTAATTACCAGCTTTTACAATATATTGTTAATAAATTAAGATTTAAAACCAAAAGGACAATAAAAAACAAATCAATTATAAAAAACAGACATTATTGCAAATTCTTTTTTATTCACTTATGTTAGCAGCAACCTTGTATCTCCATATCAGATTGAAAGAAATGAAAACTGTCATAATTTTTAACATACTCAACCTAAGTTGCATCATAAATATAATAGCACCATACTTCATACGACTCATTATATATAGCTAGACATCTTACTATAAGCCACATAAAAAAATGCAGCATTGGAACCCCGGATAATATATAAATCGCCATCTTCCATTACCTTGTTGGGGCAGAACTTAGACTCAAGAGCTGCACATCCTCTATTGACACCGTTTGACCCTGAGGAAACATCAAAGCAACTGAACGCGGGTCTAGTTTGGACCATTCTAAAAATGAAACCGAATGAGACATTGTCATATATGGTGTAGTCGTTATATCGGATGATCCATAGCTAAATGCGACCGGAAGCGGGTGGTCAAATTTGCAGTTTCGCCTGAATTTGCATTGCTCATTTTGCATGTAACTAGATGGCGTCCCCACGCGTTGCAGCGGGGGCGCGGTTTGGCGACAGGTATATAATTATGTATGTTGCCATAAAATATATAAGATAACATCCATATGTTATAACCCATAGCCAACATTATTACATGTCTACATTGTCAACTTGCTTCACATCCTACAATGTGACTTTATCATCTCCTTGGATGACTACAATTAACCCGATTTATTATACATATCGGTCTTACATGTGAATCCGATTCATAAGTTAACACTAACATTCACCATGGGTCATCAACATTCTAGGAAAGATGTTTGTATTTTAACCTTCTAGATTCTCAGTTGTGTAGATTCTTCCAACCATATGCCACCTAGTGAAATAAAAGAATAGTGTAAACGAATAAATGTTGAAAACATAGCGTTAACATTTACGGACCAGTGTAAATGGACAATTCAAAAAAGCAAATGCAAAACGCGCACATGAAGTGAAGAAGCGAATACACACACATGAAGCTATTTTTTAACCTTTGGTCACACGTAATTTTTTCGCCATGACGTATGGTATAATTTAGTCACACACAAAAAAAAAAAAAACAAAGTGGCAAAGGTGTGGCTATTGATTACCCTTGGCCACACATAATTTTTTTTACACATTACATTTGCTATCATTTCGTCACACAAAAATAAACAAAGTTACGATAGTGTGGCTAATGATTATGTAGCGACACATGAGATTAGTAATTTTTAATATGGTTGTTGTCTAACATTTGGTCACACATATTTATTGTGTTCTAAGTGACCATTTCGTGTAATTAGCTATTTTATTTTCATTTTTTTAGTAAAATAAAACAATAAACATGAGATCAACTTAAATGCCAAATGACATTAACAACATAAAACCAAAATCCATACATAAGTTTTCAATTTAAAGTTGGTTGAGGGCCTAAAGTTTCCTATGGGAGGCTTGGGTTCAATTCCCACTAGCTACATTTGGAGGACATTGGTGGAGGGGAAATGTGGGATGACCCAGCCATTAGCTTGGGTTCGAGTCCTAATCCCGACCGGTTTTACCGATTATTTCACTCTCGTACCTTCGGGCGGGTGAGTGGTCGGGTTTTCCCGGGAATTGGTGACCCGGGTACTCTCGAGTACCTAATTCGCCAAAAGAGTGCCCGAGAGTGCTCGGAAATTAGTTCGTTGGCCGTTCAAAAAAAAGAGTTTTCAATTTAAATGCCAAAGACATAAATTCCTAATAGAAAACTATCTACAAAAGTATAAAGCATTACAATTCAAGACAATCAATGCTAGATGTTATATTCTTTGGTTAGTCAAAATGACAATTTGAAGCATGGTATTGAAGAAACACGAATCCTGGATCACCGTATAGGCACTAATCCAGTATGTGATCCTACAGTATTTTGCAAAGAGAGTGTGTTTGGAAAATACGTGAGGGTCTAAGGATAACACCAGGGAGTTTAGGAGATTACCGATTAGAAGAGCCGAGCCTCTAAAAGTTAGTATAATAAACAAGGGGTTGAAGAAGACACGAAGGAGCTCGTATTCTTCTTGAGTGAAAGTGTGTGAGATTAGATGCCAATAAAAGGAGAAAGGGCTCCTCCTTTTATAGTACCTAGGTCTCGTACTTTCTCAGCCCATTCTCTACCTTTAATGGGGCCCGGCCCAGGTAGAGGCGTCTCCGTAATCCGGCCCAAGTCCTTAAGCCCATTGGTAGGCCGAGGGCGGTGAGTAATCATACCTTTCTTGGACTTCGAGACGGGTTGAGAAAGTCTGCTTTATCAGGAAGATACCTTGGCTGAGAGGCCGCCACGTCATCGTCCTTTCTGTTTTCGTCAGATTCAGAGCAGTCCCTGATTGGAGAGGAACTCTGACGGGCCGCCTGCTGTGTCAGAGATATTTCGCCTGGGGCAGGGGTGAGTCCCAAGGCTGCCCCAAAGGGCATCTTCCAGTTGTGTTGGCGAAGCTTCCTTTGGCTTGCTGAGGAAGGTTTGGAGTATGCTGCGTCTGCTGACGTAAAACGGGCGGACAATGTTGCGCCTGGCGTCGGTTGGACGCCAGGGTGTACCGCTGACGTAAAACGGGCTGGTAGTGCTATATCTGGCGTCCGTTGGGTTCCAGTTGCATCACTGACGTAGAACGGGCGGATGGACGCTAAACGATCTGCTGACGTAAAACGGGCGGATGGGTGTCAGGCGATGCCGGTTCTAGTTGGGCGATGGTATGATATTTATAATGTTTTAATACCATATCCCTTCAAGTCCCCCCACTCCAGTGCTTTTCTGCACCTTTAGGTAGGGGAGTGCTGGACTTGATTGTCACAGGTGTACTTTGGGTTACATCCAGTCATCACTAGGTTTTCAGGTAATCAAAGTGTACGTGTGTTTTGTATGACCTTCGTCAACTGGTGCGCGCACAGTGATCAAGCTGTGGGCGTATGACGGAATGAGCGTATGTGAGAAAACGTGGTTCTGGCGCGTAGGCGTGGAGCCGGGATAGGCGTTGGGCCTGTTTGCGCGGTCAGAAGTTGTGAAAAAATATTTTTTGAAAAAATGTGGTTCTGGCGCGTAGGCGTGGAGCCGGGATGGGCGTCGGGTATGTTTGCGCGGTCAGAACTTGTGAAAAAATATTTTTTTGAAAAAAGTAATTCAGGCGCGTAGGCGTGGAGCCGGGATGGGCGTCGGGCCTGTTTGCGCGGTCAGAACTTGTGAAAAAATATTTTTTCACAAGTGTGGTTCTGGCGCGTAAGCGTGGAGCCGAGATGGGCGTCGGGCCTGTTTGCGATGTCAGAACTTGTGAAAAAATATTTTTTGTCGTATTCGGCGCGTGCATTTACTCCGCATTGAATTTTTCTCATTGGAATTTGTGTGAATTAAAGGCGGGAATGTTTGAAGTTGAAAAGACGTGGCTGACGGTTGGTACACCTGCCTTGGAGATCGTGTCTGACAGTTACTGTGACTGTTGAGTTGCTAGGCCGCCACGTGTCGTGCATCTGATGCATGGGGATAGCTGTTAGTGGTGGGTTTGAACGTGGGCATACACGTGTCAAGCATCGGCATCGTTTGCCAGCTGGGGTAGAACAACCGTCAGGCGAGTGGCCCACGCGCGGCGCGTGTGCCGTTTGGTCACGTGGACTGTCTGACGTGTCTGTCTGCTATTGGACCTTTACGTGAAAAGCCTGCTTGTGATGATTTCTCTTTCTGCCACTTCATTTAATGCGATGGGTATAAATACCTGCCTTTGATCCTTCATTTGTTTTATTCTCTTCTTTCACACAAAGTTTTCAAATTTTCCTCCGGCGAGTTCGTATCTTTTCCGATCAGCCGTTGAAGAAAAAGTTTTTTATTTTCTTTCTTTCCTTTGTCGAAGATGTCATCTGAGGATAAGAAGGCGGAATTGGCGATGAAAGACGCCCAGATTTCTTGGTCCAAAGATAAGTTTCGATCTTTGGTCAAGAAATATGGTATTTCCCGGGAGTGGGAACCGGAGCTGCCGGAGAAAGGGCAGACTCCGTTGGACTGCCCGGAGGGGAAGATATGCCTTTATGAGGCGTTCTTTTTGAAGGGACTTTTTCGTCTACCGGTGTCGAAGTTTCTCATCTCCGTTCTGCAGAAGTATGGGGTGCATATTTCGCAGATGAGCCCGTTCGGGGTAATGCGAATTATGCATTTCGAGGCCACCTGCCGGTCGTTGAGAAGGGAGCCGGAGTTTGAACACTTCAATGTGTTCTACAAGATTGAGGTGAAAGACTCCGGCTAGGTGTCGTTCGTGGAAAGGTCGAAGACGGTGACCTTGATTGTACCGAAGAGCTCTCCAAAGACTCTTCGTGAGTGGAAGAAATGCTTTTTCTTCCTGAAGAAGGAGGTGATACCGGTGGAGATGGAAAGGCTGGAGCTACGTGCGGGCCAGAAGGCGCCATCTTTTGAAATGATGAAGGATTTCCAGGAAGAAGCCTGGTTTCAGGATTTGTGCGCACATCCCACCCGCCTGGATGATCTGGATAAGCTGGAGGAGGGTGTGCTTCGTCTATTGGGGCTGAGCCGTCTTGGCGTCAGGGAGGGTTATGATGTGGCACCTGTGGGCGAGGCTGGGCCGCTGTCTGTTGAAGGTGAGTACTTCAACTTTGTTTAATTTTTTGTTTCTGTTTGTGTTGATTTGACACCTGTTGTGTTTGGTGACAAGTGAATTACTGTTTGAAGTTTTTTCCGCCCGTACTGTGAAGGCCACCTACCTTTCAGTACCTGAGGGAGGTGTTTCGGGGCTCGAGCTAATGGTAGAGAACTTTTTGTTCCCCGGCCCGATGGAAGGTGCGCCCTCTAATCTTGAAGTGGGTTTCTTAATCAATCCTGAGCCGTTGTCTGTGAAAACGGCGGCTGGGGTGGATTATGTATTTTTGTCAGACGATGAGTCGAGTGGGTCGTCGTCTGGTCTAATTCATCGTCCGCGTCGCTCTACAGGTGGCGCTAGAGCAAGTGCGTCAGCGGCCGGGGCGCAAGGTGGTGAGACGACTGGTGAAGCCAGTGTTGCTGAGGGTGTGGCTACTGAGGGTAAGTGTTACTGCCTTCTTTGTGGTTTTTGTAGTTTTCTTGTGTTGCTTTAAAGTTTACCTATCTTGTTTGCAGGTCACAAGCGAAAACAGCCGGAAACTGCTGAAGAGGATGTGAGTGGTGGTCGGTCTCCGAAGTGGGCGGCGACCAGGAGTGTTGATGTTGACCCCCCGCCTGTGCGAGAGCCCTTCTATAAGAAGGCTTTGAAGAAACTGAGTAGTAAGTGCCTTTTTGCGCGTTCTTTTGAATTTTTCTCGCCAATTTCTATAAGGTCTTGAATTCGTCTTTGTTTATCTGTAGGTTCGGTTCCTCCATCTGTGAAGCAATATCAGGAGGAACGAAAGAAGAAGCTGGAGGAGGAGCGGTCTCGGGCTGAGGCTGCGCGTCAAGAGGATTTGATGCGCAAGGCGGAGGAGGAAAAGCGTGCTGCTGAGGCCGCTTTGAAGAAGAAAGAGGATGAAGCCCGGGCTCTCCAAGTAGAGGTGGAGCGCAAGCGGGCCGAGGATGCTCGGTTGGCTAACCTGGCCGAGAAGGAGGAGGAGGAGCGCCGGTTGGCGTTGTTGAAACAACACGAGGACTTGGTGAGTATTAAGAAGGAGCAGGCCCAAGGGATGGGCGTTCAGGGTGGTGAGGGCTTGCGAACTGGGCCCTCCTATGTTGATTTAAGCGAGAGGGACGTGCTGGAGGCGTCCCCTCAAGGAGGGAGGATAGATGATCCCAAGTCGAAGAAAGTTGAAGGCGTTGTGGCGCCTTCGAGTGCTCCTGCCTTCAGGCTGGACACTCCGGTTTATACGCCTGGGTGGCGTATAACCGAAAGCTGTTGGTTCCTCAACCCATTCGTGGCTGAGGAATTTGTCAGCTATGTGTTGCCGCCAGCTGAGCGTGCGCATCACCGGTCTCAGAACCGAGGTACTCTTTTCTTAGAGATGTGTATGAACTTAACACAGACTCTGGGAAATTTGTACGCCCCGCACAGAGGAGAAGGTGAGTTCCTGGATGAGCAGGCGTCAGTTGCAAGTGAGGCCGAGCGCCTGGCCAGGGAGAAGGATGTATATGAGTCGGCGCGGAAGCGGCTCTTGGAGCAGGTTCGGAAGTTGGAGTCCGATCTGCGCCAAAAGGATGTTGAAGCTGCGGAGAAGCAGAAGGCTTGGGCTAAGTCGACGGCGACCGTTAATACGGAGCTAGAACGTCGTCGTCAGCTTGTTCAAAAGGCTGAGTCTGCGCTGGCTGAGCAGAAGAAGGTGGTGGCGGAGAAGGCCAAGGAGATGGAGGAGCTATCCTCTAAGTATGCCACTGTGGTGGGTGAGGATGACCACTCGGGTGTCCGAGCTGGAAGGTCAGGTTAGTGAGCTTGTGAAGGAGAAGGAGACTTGGGAGCTTGAGAGGACCCTGCTGCTAGATGCTCAGAAGGCCTATTGTGAGAAGTCCCTGTGGATTATGTCTGACGGGATATCTGCCGTAAGTTCACTTTACTTTGTCGTTTGTTTTGTATTTTGTCTAGCTCACTTATGTCGTATTTGTTGATGTAGGTCTTTGATCGCTGCTGGAATGAGCCAAAGATGGGCGAGCAGGTTGCGGAGGTTGTTGATGCAGCGCGTACCACGGGTGTTCATAGTGGGTGGCTGGAAGGATATCTGGCCGCCAAGGATGGGGCGCCAGTTGAGGAGCAACCTTTTCAGGATGTGAATACTGACCAGCTGCTGATGGAGGAGCTTGAGAAGCTTGAGAAGATAGAGTTTCCAGTGCTTCAGGTAGTGAGGCAGTGTTTGGCGGACCCTAACCCTATTGATAGATTTAAGCGTTGGGTCGAGGAGTCTGAGCGTGCCGGGCGTGAGCGCGCTGAAATGGGGAAGGAGAAGGCTGGAGGGGCGGGTAGTTCAGGGACGGCTCATGTGCCTCCTCAGTAGTTTGTTTATATTTTCCTTTTGTCTTGTAAATCTGACCTTTCGCCTGTAATGAAATATGATGTTTTGACTTTGCTTTTTGTTCGTCTTGTGTATTTTCGTGTGATTGCTATGTGTATGAAGAGTAGATTAGCTTCATAGGTTGCAAGTAACTGTAACACCCCAACCGATGGCGGAAACATCGAGGTGTCACGTAGTGACGATTGTTCAATAGCACATGGACTAAATTGTAAATATTAATAGCAAATAACTTCCATTGTTCAAAACGAATTACAAGAGTCTTAGTATAAATCTCAAACATAAATAATAAATGTTCAACTTTTATTTAAGCACTAGGTCCGGTCTAAGCGTGAAAGCATGAAACATCAAACGTCACCTGAAACATGTACAAAAAAATTTTGTCAACACATATAATGTATTGGTGAGTACATCCGTTTGATATATATATATATATATATATATATATATATATATAGTAAGGTAAACTTTAGCAATTCGTGCGTTATTTTGCAAGATGTAATATGTGGTATCCGGGTCAAATCAACCCTAAGAGAAGAAAGCAGATATATATAGTATGCGCTAGTAGTAATGTAATACATAGCAATGACGAGGACTCTCAACAGAGTCACAAGGGTATAAACCATAGTACTATTCATTGAAATGCCAGGCCGCAATGGTTAATGATTTGACAGGTCATAGATACACAAAATGACACAAGCAAACACACATAAGAATTGCTATTTTAGTAAAAGGAATTATAAACTTGATAGTAAGTACATGAGTCACCCCAAAATAGTAAGACAGTAAAAAGGGGAAAGATATACTCACAGTTTGCGTAAGCGATCAAAATCCACTTAAACGGTCGTGAGCTAAGTAATGGGAATTCCGAGGAATTCAACCTATAACGTATATAAATACTAATAAGGAAATGTCTAAGAGTCTGAAGTAACTAGGGTCTAAGGCATTAGGGTTTGCTAAGTCGATTTGGGGAACTAGAGTTTTTATGATTAGTCGAATTAATGTAAAAGTTGTATATTAAAAATAATATACCAAAGTTTGTAATATGATTTAGGTAATATAATTATTACCAATTAAATATTTAGACCAAAATATATTTACATAATTATGACAAAATAATTTAGTTAATTACTTTAACTAATTATTATAAATAAATGCAATAATTATAAATGTATAAATAAATAATTATGTCTTTCACAATGATCTACAAATGGTAAATAAGAATTTTCAAACATAAAACATTTCTATTTTATAAGGAAAGTATTCATAAAATAGATATTTAATTGTACAAATAAATAACTTATTAATTATGTCTAATTAATCATAAATAAGACTAATAATTCAAGGCATGATCCAAAAATGCTATTTTTATAGAAAATGGATGATTTCTGATGTAAACAAATTAGAATAATTTTCTCATAATTTTTATAAACTTATTTATATTTAAAACTGATTGAATGAGATTAAATCATGTTTAAATGATTAAAAATAGGAAAAATAATAAAAATAAATGTTTTCTGAACCAAACATTTTTATTTCAGTTCATAATGATTAGAAATAATTTATCAAAAATTTTGAGATTAAAATCATTAAAAATGAATTTTTAATCAATTAATTATGATTAAAACAATTTAAATCAATAAAATATGAAAATAATTTATTTTTCAGAAAATAAAAATATTATAATTCTCTATGAGGTGTCAAAAAGCTACTCCTAAAAAAACGATTAAGCCATGATTCAAGTATGATTAAGCCATGAGACCTTAGGGCTTTTGAAGGTGAGTACACAAGGATCAAAATGGCATAAAAAAAACGACTCACGATGCGTATAAAGGCCGCGAATGAAACTTTAAGACCCGAACAAAAAATCACGAACTAGGGAGGTTTCAGCGATGGTTTTGCACAGCTTTTTTAGTGGTTTCGAATGTGTATCAGTGCTGAACCAACGAAGGGTTAATTTATAGCAAAAAAAAAAAATCGTTTAACAGGCGTTTAAACTTGGTCATAAAGGTCCGATTGGTTACACTTCAAACTCGAATTAAATCTCATTTAAAACATGTTTAAATACCTTATTACGGACTGAAAACGCTTAATAATTGATGGAGAGATAAAAAGCCACCATAAAAACGAACTAAAAACCGCTTAAAAACCGTTTCCAAGGGTCGCCGGAGATATTTCCGGTGGCCGGAATCTGCCACGCCGGAAAAACGGGATCCAGGGGAGAGGGAAGACAAAATTTTTTAAAAGTTTGATTATTGGCAGTTTTGGTCCCTCATTTTTAACTTAGTTAGTTTTAAGTGTAACTTGGTTAGTAATTCCTTTATAAAACTTAACAAAGCTAACTAAATTTTAACTTAAACCATTTTTTTTTATCTTAAACTTGTTATCTTAACTTATAAAATAACTAATTAAGGTTGTATTTCGTAAGTTTCGACTAAAATTCACACATTCAGTAGCGTTTAAATTTTTAATTTAAAAGTAACTCACGTTTTAAATAAATTCGACAACGTTGAAAGGTATAGGGACTAAATTTGACAATTGGATTAAAGGTGGAGGTGACGGATGTCACAGTCTCCCCAACTTTAGAAAATTTCGCCTCGAAATGTCTTTCAATTGAAGATTTCTGGTTGTGGAATATACGAGTATGTTATCGATGGAAAACACTTACGTATTGGTTCAAGAAAGGTTTACAAACTCGATTCATAATAATCCTAAGATCTACATAAATGTTATAATTGTTTAGATTCATCGTGCAATTACGGACCACAGATTTTATAAGAATAAGATTGTCACTAGCAAACTCCATAGTAAAGGATGGGTAATGTGAGGGCAACTACAAGCAAGCAAAGGTTCAACTTCTAACGAGGTAAAACTCCTATCCACACCGGTATCAAACAAAATCGAAGCATATAAGTTAGTAATAAGAAATGTACCATTGACAACGTCGTTGGCAGCTTGATCATGGTTAGCATTGATGTTGAAAGCACGACCACGGGCTGGAGCTGCTTGTATTGTTGGAACTGCTGAGACTGCTGGGGTTTGCTGACGAGACTGAATAAAAGCAGTTTGTGAGCGAAAGATTTTAGCTAAAACAGGATTATACGATCATACAAGTCACAAAACTAGGTGCGGAAACCCTAGTTCTGAACAAATTGATAAAACACAAATCAAAACACAATCAAGATCATTTTCAACATCATTTCATAGATTAACTTCTTTCAAATAAGCTTTTACAATCAGTTTTACGTTAATCTAGAACACACACACAATATCTCAAAACAACCTCTGAACCTGACCTGAACACAGACACAACTGACAACTCTATTACATAATCAAAATCACAAAACCTATTTATAGATACTGCACGTTCGCCCCTTTTCACTGGTCGAACGTAGGTCTTTTCCACATTCGCCCACTTCCACTGGTCGAATGTGTCTTCTTGTCAGTTCCAATCTTCCTTCGCCCATTGTCCATCTACATTCGCCCACTATTATTTACCTTCGCCCATAATCTCTACCTTCGGCCAAGTCACTAACACATGTTAATAATGTTTATCCAATCCTTAGTCGCAAAACGCATCAACACAGTTAAATGAGGACACCTATCTTGCCCGTGGTTAGGATCACCACAAGCATAGCAAGTTCTGGTTTGACCAGTCCTCTGGTTTTGAGCTTTCCCAGGTTCAATTTCCCGACAGTGAGAAGCAGTGTGGCCTGCTTTGCCGCAAGTGTCACATTTATAGCAGGGTCGAGTAGTTGGATGGTGAAAGTTGCATGAAGTGCATTTAGGGTACGAACCTGAATAGTTTCCCTGAACCTTTTGAGTTTGGGGTGCAGTAGATGTGTTTGCAACAGGAACCTGGTTAAGGGGTGTAACAACAGCATAGTTCTGATTTCCACCCTTTCGTTTCTTATTGGAACTAGAGGTAGAGACAGAGTTTGCTTGAGACGGTTCAGTGGTAGCAGGGGTTTCAGTAGGTCTTTTAGTACCCTTACGAGTTAGAGTACCATCCTTGACATGCTTGTCAGTAAAAGATGCTGCGAGACGAATGGCATCTTCTAAAGTAGCAGGTTTACTTCCCATAACCGAATCATTGATCTGAGGTGGCAGTCCCTCAATATACTTCTCAATAGCCAAGGATACCGGAGTTACCATACGAGGAATCAGTAAGCTCAACTCGTGGTAACGGTTGTTGTAGGGAACATTGTTTCCACTGTCCTGCTTAAGGTGATAGAACTTATCCTCCAATTTCTTCATCTCACTACGAGGACAGAACTCAGTAGTCATGGCGATTTTGAAATCATCCCAAGACATAGCTAAAGCAGCTTCTGTCCCTCGAGCATGTTTTTCACCATTCCACCAAGTAAGCGCTCTCTTTTGAAGAACACCCGTGGCATGACGAACACGTAGGTTGTCTGGACAGTCGCTATTAATGAACGTATTCTCCATACTTTCGAACCATTCAAGTAATCCAGTGGCTCCCTCAGTGCCATTAAACTTGTTGGGATGGCAAGAGTTGAAGTGCTTGAAAGTGCAATTATTCTCACTAGCCCCACCATTTCCACTTGCATTCCCGTTAGAGTTCCCATTCGAGCTACCGTTCAGGTTAAGGTTTGGAATAATAGCATTAATGATGTTAGGAACAAGTGTTTCCAACTTGTCATTGAGCATGGTCGCGATACGCTGATCAGATTTCAGTTTAGCCTGACGCTTCGAGGCTCTCTTACGAGATTCGCGATCAGACATCTACAAAAGTGAACAATAATTATGAGATTTGATTCCAAAAATCTTGGAAATACCATAGTTTATATCAAGACAAGTAACACATAACATGGGATATAGTAATTATAAATTGATTTAAGAAAAATTATGAACATCATAAAGAAAATCATGATAAACTTCAAATGAAAAACAATACCAAGTATAAAACGAGATATAAGAGTGTTTCCAAAGAAACTGTTGACTGACTAAAGTAATTGAAATATTATTAGTGACTTGTGGGGGCGTACTTTAGCCTATAAGTGAATGCTCATCCCGAGAATTCCCAGGTAGGTAAATGGGTCCCTCGTCTGATTGGGATTTATGCGAATTACCAACCTAGACAGAAAACTCAGAATACAGGCGCTCACCCTTCCAGATTGCACGTGCCCCGTCACAAATAATTTCCAAAACTTTAGCGGATCTTGAAATGTGGAAATATATATATCCTCGAGATGTGGATTTCACTCCTAACTCAAAGATATACTTCCAAATAGTAAAAATATGATGGAGTGAAACAGGTCACTAAGATAAGGATATCACTCCAAGCTCAGTGATTTAAGTTTCTTTTGGAGGGATAGATTCCTTGAGATTTGGACGTCTCCTATCTCGAAAGGAAAATATTCCAAGATAAATAAATAAATAACTAAATCATACAAAGAGTGAAACTATTCACCAAGGTATAGATATCACTCCTAACTTGGTGTTTTCGTTCCATTTGTAGAATAAAAATCTTCTCCGAGTATAATGAAAAGTAAAAGGAGAAAATCCATCTAAAGAAATATGAAGATAAAAGAAAGCATATAAAGGGTAGCTTAGTTATAGTCTAGATCAAAAGCATTTACTAATAACCTAATTCCCTATAACCATGGCTCTGATACCAATCTGTAACACCCCAACCGATGGCGGAAACATCGAGGTGTCACGTAGTGACGATTGTTCAATAGCACATGGACTAAATTGTAAATATTAATAACAAATAACTTCCATTGTTCAAAACGAATTACAAGAGTCTTAGTATAAATCTCAAACATAAATAATAAATGTTCAACTTTTATTTAAGCACTAGGTCCGGCCTAAGCGTGAAAGCATGAAACATCAAACGTCACCTGAAACATGTACAAAAAAATTTTGTCAACACATATAATGTATTGGTGAGTACATCCGTTTGATATATATATATAGTAAGGTAAACTTTAGCAATTCGTGCGTTATTTTGCAAGATGTAATAAGTGGTATCCGGGTCAAATCAACCCTGAGAGAAGAAAGCAGATATATATAGTATGCGCTAGTAGTAATGTAATACATAGCAATGACGAGGACTCTCAACAGAGTCACAAGGGTATAAACCATAGTACTATTCATTGAAATGCCAGGCCGCAACGGTTAATGATTTGACAGGTCATAGATACACAAAATGACACAAGCAAACACACATAAAAATTGCTATTTTAGTAAAAGGAATTATAAACTTGATAGTAAGTACATGAGTCACCCCAAAATAGTAAGACAGTAAAAAGAGGAAAGATATACTCACAGTTTGCGTAAGCGATCAAAATCCACTTAAACGGTCGTGAGCTAAGTAATGGGAATTCCGAGGAATTCAACCTATAACGTATATAAATACTAATAAGGAAATGTCTAAGAGTCTGAAGTAACTAGGGTCTAAGGCATTAGGGTTTGCTAAGTCAATTTGGGGAACTAGAGTTTTTATGATTAGTCGAATTAATGTAAAAGTTGTATATTAAAAATAATATACCAAAGTTTGTAATATGATTTAGGTAATATAATTATTACCAATTAAATATTTAGACCAAAATATATTTACATAATTATGACAAAATAATTTAGTTAATTACTTTAACTAATTATTATAAATAAATGCAATAATTATAAATGTATAAATAAATAATTATTTCTTTCACAATGATCTACAAATGGTAAATAAGAATTTTCAAACATAAAACATTTCTATTTTATAAGGAAAGTATTCATAAAATAGATATTTAATTGTACAAATAAATAACTTATTAATTATGTCTAATTAATCATAAATAAGACTAATAATTCAAGGCATGATCCAAAAATGCTATTTTTATAGAAAATGGATGATTTCTGATGTAAACAAATTAGAATAATTTTCTCATAATTTTTATAAACTTATTTATATTTAAAACTGATTGAATGAGATTAAATCATGTTTAAATGATTAAAAATAGGAAAAATAATAAAAATAAATGTTTTCTAAACCAAACATTTTTATTTCAGTTCATAATGATTAGAAATAATTTATCAAAAATTTTGAGATTAAAATCATTAAAAATGAATTTTTAATCAATTAATTATGATTAAAACAATTTAAATCAAAAAAAATATGAAAATAATTTATTTTTCAGAAAATAAAAATATTATAATTCTCTATGAGGTGTCAAAAAGCTACTCCTAAATTTTTATAATTTTTGAAGCAAAAATGAATTTATTATGAATATTTAAAGATATAAATATATTTATAACTAAATAACAAAAATGAAATACAAAATCTGAAAAAAAAACTCTAAATGTTGCTGTCATGGGGACTCGAACTCGGCCCCCTTCATTCCACAACACACACACACACCACTCGGCCAGATCATGTTTTGTTTATTTATTTGAAACTGAATTATATTTAACAATATATACAAACATCATCTTCTTCCCCAATTTACTAAGCATGAACCCTAACCCTAGAACAAATTTCTAATAGCCTGATTCAAGTATGATTAAGCCATGAGACCTTAGGGCTTTTGAAGGTGAGTACACAAGGATCAAAATGGCATAAAAAACGACTCACGATGCGTATAAAGGCCGCGAATGAAATTTTAAGACCCGAACAAAAAATCACGAACTAGGGAGGGTTCAGCGATGGTTTTGCACAGTTTTTTTAGTGGTTTCGAATGTGTATCAGTGCTGAACCAACGAAGGGTTAATTTATAGCAAAAAAAAATCGTTTAACAGGCGTTTAAACTTGGTCATAAAGGTCCGATTGGTTACACTTCAAACTCGAATTAAATCTCATTTAAAACATGTTTAAATACCTTATTACGGACTGAAAACGCTTAATAATTGATGGAGAGATAAAAAGCCACCATAAAAACGAATTAAAAACCGCTTAAAAACCGTTTCCAAGGGTCGCCGGAGATATTTCCGGTGGCCGGAATCTGCCATGCCGGAAAAACGGGATCCAGGGGAGAGGGAAGACAAAATTTTTTAAAAGTTTGATTATTGGCAGTTTTGGTCCCTCATTTTTAACTTAGTTAGTTTTAAGTGTAACTTGGTTAGTAATTCCTTTATAAAACTTAACAAAGCTAACTAAATTTTAACTTAAACCATTTTTTTTTATCTTAAACTTGTTATCTTAACTTATAAAATAACTAATTAAGGTTGTATTTCGTAAGTTTCGACTAAAATTCACACATTCAGTAGCGTTTAAATTTTTAATTTAAAAGTAACTCATGTTTTAAATAAATTCGACAACGTTGAAAGGTATAGGGACTAAATTTGACAATTGGATTAAAGGTGGAGGTGACGGATGTCACAGTCTCCCCAACTTTAAAAAATTTCGCCTCGAAATTTCTTTCAATTGAAGATTTCTGGTTGTGGAATATACGAGTATGTTATCGACGGAAAACACTTACGTATTGGTTCAAGAAAGGTTTACAAACTCGATTCATAATAATCCTAAGATCTACATAAATGTTATAATTGTTTAGATTCATCGTGTAATAGCGCTCCAATTGTTTTTTGTAGTTTGCCTCGCGTATAGCGACGGTGTCATGCCTTTCGTCTAAGAGATCCAAGTTGAGGTGCAGTTCTCTGTCATTGTCAGTGTTCGCGGTGTTGAGGACCCTTGGTGATGGGAATGTTACTTCTGCGGGTATTACGGCCTCGGAACCATAAGTTAGGCTAAAAGGGGTTTCGCCGGTGCTGGTCTTGGTGATGGTGCAATGTGCCCATAGCACGTGTGGGAGTTCATCCACCCAACCTGTGCGTTTTGACCCGAGGCGAGTCTTGATGCCTTCAACTAGTGACCTGTTGATGCGTTCTACTCGGCCGTTGCCTTGGGGGTGGGCGACGGATGTGAATATCTGGCTGACGCCTAGTTGTGTGAGCGAGGTTTGAAGCTTTTTGTCTGTAAATTGTGTTCCGTTATCCGTGACAATTTCCATGGGTAGGCCGAAGCGGCAGATGATGAATTCCCAGATGAATTTTTTGGTCTGTTCAGTGCTGATCGAGGCAAGTGGCTTGGCCTCTACCCATTTTGTGAAGTAGTCGACGGCGACGATAGGTATTGGATCTTTCCAGGGGCCATTGGGAATGGGCCGACTAGATCGATAGCCCATTTCTGGAATGGCCAGGCGGCAGTGACTGGGACCAGGTCGTTCTTTGGGCGCAGGGTGTTTGGTGCGTGTTGCTGGTAGTTGAAGCAAGTGCGCAGGATTTTGACGGCGTCTTGATGCATCCCCCACCAGTAGTAGCCGGTGTTCATGATTTTGGCGACGACCATTCTTGGGCCCGCGTGGATTCCGCATTTGCCTTCGTGGATCTCCTTTATAAGGGAGGTGGCTGTCGCGGTATCCACGCACTTCAGGAGTGGGCCGAGGTAGGAGCGTCGGTATAAGACTCCATTCATGAGCTGATAATGTTGGGATTTGTATTGGAGTTTTCGGGCTTCTGCTTTCTGAAGTGGTAGGGTGCCCGTTTCCAGGTATGCTTGAATTGGGGTCATCCATGACCCGGCGCCCGTCTGTGTGTTATTAACCTGTCTAAGTGGTACTGAAGGTTGATCTAGAGTTTCGATGCGTACCTCTTTGGCCATGTGTGGCCAAGCCGTGGAGGCCATCTTGCTGAGTGCGTCAGCTTCTTTATTGCCACTTCGGTTGATGTGGAGGATTGTGCCGGTTGTGAATTTTTTGGTAAGGAGCTTGGCCTGGTCGACGTATTGGGCCATGATTGGGTCCTTGGCGTCGTAGACGCCGTTCATGTGACCTGCTATGAGCATAGAGTCGACATGGGCGTTGAGGTGTCTTGTGCCCATTTTGTCGGCGAGGCGTAGTCCTGCCAAAAATGCCTCGTACTCTGCTTCGTTGTTTGTGCTTGGGAATTCAAGACGGACGACGTATGTGAATTCTGTTTTGTCAGGGATGACGAGGCGAAGGCCCGCGCCTGCGCCCTGGTCGTTGGAGGCTCCGTCCGTGTATAACGACCATGTTACTCGGTCGTCTGGGATGGGTTTGGGGTCTTGCTCATCTTTGCAGTCTTGGATTTTATCTATTGGAATTTCTGCGATGAAGTCTGCAAGGACCTGTCCTTTGATTGCGGGTCTTGGTTTGTAGATGATGGTGTGTGCGCCTAGCTCGATTGCCCATTTCGCCAGGCGGCCTGAGAGTTCCGGTTTGGAGAGTACGGTTTTGATGCTATAATCTGTTAGGACGTTGATTGGATGTCCTTGGAAGTATCGCCTTAGTCGTCGTGACGCATGTACGAGTGCGAGAACGAGTTTTTTCATTGTTGAGTATCTGGTTTCTGCGTCTGCCAGGGTGCGGCTGATGTAGTAGATTGGTGTTTGTACTTTGTTGCGTTCTACTAATAGCACCGCGCCTATTGCTGTTTCTGATGCAGAAAGGTATAGTGTAAGTGGTTCCTCTGGCAGGGGTGCTGTTAGCATTGGCAAATAAGTTAAACATTGTTTCATTTCACGAAAGGCTACTTCCGCTTCTGGTGTCCAGCGGAACTGTGTTTTCTTTAGTACATTTCACAGAGTGTGTACGAAACTAAAAGATTTGGAGGCGTAGTTTGATAGGAATCGATTGAGGGCAACTAGGCGTCCCATCTGTGTCTGTACGTCCTTTATTGAGTCTGGTGATGGCATGCGTTGGATAGCTTGGACTTTTTCCGGGTTTGGCTTGAAGCCGCCATTGGTGACAATGACGCCTTGGAATTTTCCTTCTTCAGCTCCGAAGGAGCACTTCCCCGGGTTAAGTTTCATCTTGATATCGCGCAACTGTTCGAAGGTGCGCTGGATGTCCACTAGCATGGTGTCTTCATGAGTGCTTTTGATTACCACGTCATCGACGTAAACTTCAAGGTTCACGCTGATCTGGTTAATGAAGGCAGGGTGTCACACCACGACAATGGCGGAAACACGTGGCGCGACGGTTCAAAGCATAAAGTCAAGGTTATTGCTAAACACAAGTAATTTAAGAAAATGGGTCATTTATTAAGGCGTCAAATCTTGTTCCAAATATTACATAAAAGTAAATTGTTTTTAAGACAACATAGAGGTTTCTCAAATATATCCCAAAGCCTTGGGAAATAAAGGTGAAACCCCGCGAAATGTTTAACGCCATATCGGAGGATTCCACGACCCAGCTTGCCCCGGTTCGTCTTCATCTAATTACCTGAAAGATATGTTTAAAAGTTTCGTCAATATAAATATATTGGTGAGTTCACAGGTTTTTAGTTTCCAAAACTTGAATACTTGGGAAATACCATGTTATGACAATATATAGGAGTTGCAAATTCCTATAAATCTACTTGAGACTATAATCAAACCAAGACATATAATAATTGTGCTCCGCTCCAAGTCGTTACTCGGTTTCCCACGACTTAAGTTCAGAATATATGCACCCCAGGCATAACCTAATGCATAATCGACGCTATCGATTAGGGGTGGGCCTTGTCAGGCACCAATAGTACTATCCAATATTCCACCGGTTTCATTTCCCTGAACAAATGATTATAGAGGCGAGGACTCAACCCCGAGTGGCGGTCACACCTCAAGTAATAATTCCGTCAAACATTTTCCCTAACATATCTTTCCCCCGAAAAACGTAAAAATAGTTTAAAATGGGGCCGTGAAACTCACCTGAAACTCTGTCTGGCTTACTAGGCGGATAGCAAAGAGGGTCTCGCACCTACAAACGTCCTAGACGTATAAGTCACTATTCCTATAGTGCAGGTGCCTTGGCAAGTTGTACACCCAACTCCCGACCACAAGTTATTCCAAATCCCGTTTAATTAAGCGCGTATCCTAGGTTTCGTTGGCGTTAGATTACCCCTTTGTGTTACAAGTTATATATTACTCTTGTTAATATTTCCTTAACTTGTACCTTATTATCATCGACTCGACTTCACTTAACATATAATTATTTTCCCATTTAAATAATTATACTTAAGATCGCATCGCTCGATATAATATATATTTCAACACTCGACCCGACTCACTTTGCCACACATTTGTTTTCCCATTTAAACAAATATGCTAAGATCTTGTCGTTCGATTGTATATTCTTAACACCCGATTCAACTCACCATACCGTATATTTATTTTCCCATTCAAATAAATATACTAGGATCTTGTCGGTGCGGCATACATATATATATATATATCTTTGTCTTCTCGTCGCGGCTTTCCTTCCCACATATCTACTTTCCCATTAAGTAGATATACTAGAATTTTGCCGAGACGAGCGTACATATATATAAATGTGTAATTTTCTTTGTTAAGTATATACGTTTGTTTAACGTCTTATTTGTTCATGTTATGTTTTTCTCCCACGAATAATTCCTTTAACACTTAGGAAAGTGTTTATTAGTTTTCACCCATGTTGTATATATATTTTACTTCTTAAAAATATATATATATTCTTATCTTGCCGCAATGGCATCTTTCTTATGTTTTGTCCGTGTACGGTTCGTTAACGCGTCTTAGTTCGATATCTTAGCTAGAATAGTTAATTTTTCCAAGTTTTTCCCAACATGTGTTTTATAGAAATATTATCCATATTTCTTCCTCTTTACACATATTACTTGGAAGGTTTAAAATACTTATGTATTCTTAACCCAACTTGTTAACTTAACTACAAAAATGTTTCCAATACTTTTATATTCCCATTTATATAAAAGTATTCATTTTTGTACAAGTTTCTCAAGTTTGTTTAATATTTTTATAAAATCTTTATTTTATAAAAATCCTCATGTTAATACCAACCATATTTTTATAACTTTCAAAAATATACTTTTATACAAAATACCCAAGTATATCTACTAGTATTTACCAAATCAACCTTGGAAAATTATTACTTATACTTTTGACACCAAACTTTCCATCCTTGCATTTTTGGACTAATAGTTTCTAAAATATCCATTTTAGTCCTCCAACTTTCAAAGTTACAATATTAGTCCCTTAACTTTCAAATGTTGCATTTTTCCACTCTAACTTCCAAAGTTAACATTTTTCACTCAAAATAGTAGACTTTGAAGATTCAACTTTTTATTGGTAAGTTATTTTTGTATCAAAACACTTTTGTTAGTCTTATATTCCATATGTAAGAACTACTTGTATGTGTGTTTTATGTATTTGCCCATTTTAACAAAATATCATTCTTCTAAGTAAGTTAACTTTAATTTTTCATCTCCTTTATTCTTGAACTACTATCATGTTCCACCATATATTATACCATGTATGAACATTATAGGATGATTAACACTACTTTTTAATACATTCAAGTTTATTCCACAAATCTTAACCAAATCATCATCCTACTTAGTTTAAGTGTAAACTTTATATATTTTCAAGATCATTACTTTATCATCATCAAATCCATGATTTATTTACATATCTTTAATCATCTATTTTACACAAGTAAAACCTATTAAAGATTATGTTCAAACCTCCTTTTAAACCCTTCATGTACAACTTGCTTCTAAGAACACATACATGAATAATAATAATCAAAAACAAGGTTAAGAAGCTTACTACTAGCACAAGGCTAGGGAAGACAAAACCTTGGATTTTGAGAGGGGTTTAGTGTGTTCTTCCTTAATGGTTAAGCTCCAAGCTTGAAACACACAATAGGGGTTTGGATGATGGATTGTTTTGAGTGATTTGGAGATGTAAAAACTTGAAAGAATGATGTGTGTGGGAGGGGTAAAACTTACGGCCCAAATGAAGGAGGAAGAAGAGTTGTTTTTGCTTTGTTATCTTCAAAGGACTAACACATGTTATATACTACCATCAAATCTTCCATGGATTGCATGTGATCTTTGATAATGATTCAAGAGATTTGATAAGTATACAAGTGATCTTGGATGGATATGTGAGTGTGTGTGTAGCCGTGTATGTATGTATGATTAGGAGGTTTCTTGCAAATCTTGCTAAGTCTTGTAATCTATCATAATCTTTATATAAGATCTCCTTGCATGCATGTGTATACTTAGGCCATGATGGCTAGCTCTTGGTCTTGGATTTTAGTGGCCAAGGGCCGAAAATTATACAAGGGGGGGGGGACAAAAGTTTGCATGCTTTGTACTTCCATGTTTCTTACATCTTTTGTCTCATGTAATGCATGCTTTTTATCTAAGTGTAGGTTATTATTATTAACCACATGCATGGATATTTTGTGGCCATTAGGCCGGCCCCTTTGTGGGTTTAGGTGGGGTCCACAACTTCAAGTATTTACCTACTATTTGTTATGTTTAATCCCTCGTCGTTCGGGTGTCGTTCGGGTATTTTTCGGGTTTTAATCACGCGTTATTCGGACATTGAAAATACCTTTAATAACCCTTAAATATAGTCTAATTTAAGCGTTGATTGGTTATTTAGGCCTTTGCCGGGTGAAATTATGAGTTATACGCGTATCGGGTGCGGTACGCGCATTTTATTCGTTACCGGGAGATTTGTACAAGACGTTTTCACTTATGGTTTTGGAGTTCCAAAACTCATTATATTTTATGAAACTACCCTTTATTTTATATCCTGGGTGTCCGGGATCCTTTTCGTTTATTTAATTATTACCGGGTAATTGCCAACGTCCATACCGGATAGTTTATTCGCACATGATCCAATCATGTTTTTACCATTAAACGTATGCATTCCTATGCACTATTTGGAAATTGCTATCTCCTAAGGCCTTGATAATTAAATCACACATAATTGCATTTAATTACGTTAATCATATATTAATTAATTCGTACGGAATTACCTTAATTATTACCGGTTGTTACACATGGTCCATGAGGCGTTGGTAAGTTGCGCCAGCGTTCTTGAGGCCGAATGGCATTTTGGTGTAGCAGTATACCCCTCGGTCTGTTTAGAAGGTCGTTCGGTCTTCGTCTTCGTAGGCCATTTGTATTTGATGATATCCTCGATATGCGTCGAGGAAACATTTGTATTTGAATGGCGCTAGCGAGTCTACCTTCAAGTCAATTTCTGGAAGGGGGTAGTGATCTTTAGGACATGCTTTTTTGAGGTCCTTGTAGTCGACACACATGCGCCAAGATCCGTTCTTCTTGAGGACCATGACAGGGTTATCTACCCAGGTTTGGTGGTTGCATTTTCTGATGATGCCCGCTTCGAGTAGGTCATCGACTTGTTCGTTAATGGCTTTGACTCTGTCGGGGCCCAGTGGTCGTTTTTTCTGGGCCACCGGGCGTGCATCTTTGTATGTGTTGAGGCGATGCTCGGCTATGTGTCTTGGGACGCCGACCATGTTTGATGATTGCCAGGCGAAGATGTCTTTGTTTGCCACCAATAGTTGCTTTAGGTGTGTTCTTACTTGGGGGAACAGGGTCCGCCCTAAGGTGATGGTTTGTTCAGGGAAAGCCGGGTTGAGAACCCATTTTTCTTCCTTCGGCGAGGCTGGCGCTGGCTGCGCTGTGTCATCGATCGGGTCAGTTGTCATGAGACATTCTTGGTTGCCTCGGATGTATGCGATCCCCGTGGGTGTTAGAAAACCTATGGTTTGGTGTGGAGTTGATGCGGTGGAGTTGAAGTTTACCAGACCTTGTCTGCCCAGCAGTGGTCGTATGAGGAGATGGCTGGGATAACGTGAAAGGTGCAAACCTCTGAGCGGGCGTGTGTGCCGTCATCAAGTGTGACTATAAAGTCAAACTTACCGATAGGGTGTATTACTTCGTTGAAGAAACCAGCGATGGGTGCATCTGGTTGCAGGCGTGCTTTGTCTTCCTCGTCTAGTTGATCCAAGCACTGTTGGTAAAATGATGTCGAAGCTGCTGCCGCCGTCGCACATCATTTTGTAAGTTCGGTAGTCCCGAACAGTGCTGTGATGGTGAGTGGGGTTGTTGATTTTGCGCCCCCTGGTATTGTGGGGAGGATGACCTGGGCTTCTCTCCGGTTTCTGTCTGTTACGATTTCTGATTGTTGCGACGTGGTCGCTATGTCTGGGAGGTTTGTTTTCCGCTTGATGTTGCGCGTCATGTTGCACTGTCTGTTGTACGCGCCGCGGATGTGGTGTGTTTTGATGTCTTTGATGGCCTTGACGGGCTCGTCTTGCCGGCGTGCGCCGGTGCGGACATTCTTGACCAGGTTGGCCAATTTCCCGAAGCGTAGGGCCACCTCGATCTCCATTTTGAGGCTGTAGCAGTTGTCGGTGTCGTGGCCCACATCTTTGTGGAAATCACAGAATCTGGTGGTGTCAATGTTTTTTCGTTTTGTTCGCATGGGTTTTGGGATCTTGAAGGTTACCTCGCCAGTTGAGAGGACCTGAGATAGCACCTGGGATGGCGTTTTCATGAGGGGGGTCCAGTCTTGATTTCGGCGTCCGCTGTTGCGCTGGTCGCGAGTTTGTTTGTTGCAAATAATGTTTCGGGCGTCGCCAGAGGTTGAGTATCGACCTTCGTCAGTGGAACCTGAAATGCGGTTCCAGACGGACGCTCGGTTGTTGCCGCGACTGCGGCTGTTGCTGGAGCTTCCTCGTTGGTTTTGGCGCATCATTTTCTGGTTGCCCGCGTATAGCTTGGAGATGCGGACAACCTCTTCCCAGGAATCTGGGATGCCGTCTTTCCCTTGGAGGGTGTGTTGGAGGCCGTCGTCGTTGACGTTGGCCAGGAAGGAGGTCCGCGTTGCTTCGTCCCCCGTTCCTAACTGTAGTGCTTCTTTGTTGAACCGTACGATAAAATCCTCGAGTGGTTCAGTGTCCCTGCGTTTGCACAGAGAGATCTGGCTTTTGTCGCGCTTGTGGCGACGTTGTTGGCTAAAATGGAGCGAAAATTTATCGATCAGCTGCTCGTAGCTGTCGATGCTTCCAATGGGGAGGTTATCAAACCAGACCCTGGCACCTCCAGTAAGTGTCTGGGCAAACATGTGGCACCAGACAGGTAGGGTCCATCCGATGACAGCCCCGGCTTGATTGAAGATGCCGAGGTGGTCGTTAGGGTCGGTGAGACCGTCATATATTTTGACGTTGGTCGGCAGGCGTTGCCGTGGCGGGATTGGTGCTTGGGATATACGCCTGGTGAACTTGGATTTGTCTGCAAAGGCCGTTGGCCTGTAGGGGAGCGACAGATTTGTGGTGGCGTCGTCATTATATCTGTTTAGTCGTTCCCGCCTGTGGTATGGGCTATGACGATAGTCCCTGGAGGCATCATCCTCCCATGAGCTTTCGTCATAATCTTCGTCGTCGAAACGGTTGCGCTCTGCACAGGCCTGGTCCATAGGGGGTTGCCCTGGACCTTCCCCGTGACGGGCGGCAATCGTGGTTCGTGCGGGTTGTTTTGAGGAGGAACCCATGATCGCTTTGTCGGTGAGTCGGCGTCGCTCCAGCTGTGCGTCCAGAATTTGTTTCTGGCATTCGTACCAGTCATTATTCAGGGCGTCGATCTCCTCCTCGGTTGGAGGGGCTGGATCGGTGAGCTGGAATTCTAGATTTCTGGGGTAATGACAGGGTGTTGTTGGTTATTGTCGTGGTCCCCCGATGTTGGTTGAGATCCTGGGGTGACGTCAGTGATGTCTTCGACGGCCCCAGATGGAGTGAACACTCTTGGAGGTGAAGTGGTCATCTTTTCGATATGGGTTGATGGATATATTTGTTAAAGTTGTTTTATTTAGAGTATTTGTGGTAAGGCCACGGATGGCACCAATGAAGAAACACGAATCCTGGATCACCGTATAGGCGCTAATCCAATATGTGATCCTACGGTATTTTGCAAAGAGAGTGTGTTTGGAAAATACGTGAGGGTCTAAGGATAAGACCAGGGAGTTTAGGAGACTACCGATTAGAAGAGCCGAGCCTCTAAAAGTTAGTATAATAAACAAGGGGTTGAAGAAGACACGAAGGATCTCGTATTCTTCTTGAGTGAAAGTGTGTGAGATTAGATGCCAATAAAAGGAGAAGGGGCTCCTCCTTTTATAGTACATAGGTCTCGTACTTTCTCAGCCCATCCTCTACCTTTAACGGGGCACGGCCCAGGTAGAGGCATCTCCGTAATCCGGCCCAAGTCCATAAGCCCATTTGGTGCAAGTGGGTTTGGATACAAAGGAGAAAGTAAAAAGCTAAGGGGGGATGTTACCGTCCTGACGGTTGATACACGTGGCGCCCCTTGAGTGGATGCTGGTGGTCGGCGGACACGTGGCGTCCGCCTATTGGTAGGCCGAGGGCGGTGAGTAATCATACCTTTCTTGGACTTCGAGATGGGTTGAGAAAGTCTGCTTTATCAGGAAGATATCTTGGCTGAGAGGCCGCCACGTCATCATCCTTTCTGTTTTTGTCAGACTCGGAGCAGTCCCTGATTGGAGAGGAACTCTGACGGGCCGCCTGCTGTGTCAGAGATATTTCGCCTGGGGCAGGGGTGAGTCCCAAGGCTGCCCCAAAGGGCATCTTCCAGTTGTGTTGGCAAAGCTTCCTTTGGCTTGCTGAGGAAGCTTTGGAGTATGCTACGTCTGCTGACGTAAAACGGGCGGACAATGTTGCGCCTGGCGTCGGTTGGACGCCAAGGTGTACCGCTGACGTAAAACGGGCGCGTAGTGCTGTATCTGGCGTCCGTTGGGTGGCAGTTGCATCGCTGACGTAGAACGGGCGGTTGGACACCGGACGTTCCGCTGACGTAAAACAGGCGGATGGACGCTAAACGATCCGCTGACGTAAAACGGGCGGATGGGCGTCAGGCGATGCCGGTTCTAGTTGGGCGATGGTATGATATTTATAATGTTTTAATACCATATCCCTTCAGGTATACTTTTTCGAAACTCACAGTCAGTTGCTGGAGTGACGTGAATGGCGAGACGAATGACATGCCATTGTGTGTTTCTAGATTGCCCTGCAAAATAAGCAGCTTCTTAGAGTTCACAAACTAGCCGTTGGTTTTGTTTTTGGCTGCATCAAATAAAAAAAATATATATATATTAACAATAACATAGATAAATAAGTACTCAAAAGAAATGAAAACTGAGATTATAAGGAAGTTGAATATCATAAAATTATTTTAATGAAGTACATTGTTCAAGCAACAATATTGCATTCGCAGATAATGGAATAATTTCTTGAACCTTTTTCACTTGTAAATATTACTTGTGGCTGGCCAAAAACCAAAAAATTAAGATTCATAGCAAAGATACAACACATCACCTTTGAGTAAGATGATTTAATACTAATCATAATTTTATCTTTGGTCCCTAGTCCATTCTTATTCCCAAAGAACTTTTCAATTAACAATTAACTATTTAATTGTTAGTTCACAGAGTTTTATAATTAACACTCTAATTATAAACTTTATGTATTATTTATTATTATCATATAATAAACATAATATTATTATTTAACACTTTAAATAATAATCACCACATGATATCAACCAATCTATAATTATTGTGCATCGATAATTATCAATCACCATTTCCTATCGAACAATGATTAGTCGATAAAGTCGTATTAATTATTTTCTAATAATTATGATATCGTTCAACACTTTAAAGGATCCAGTTAATCAACCTGATTAATTAATCCACTTCCAAGCAATTGTTTCTCTAAACATTCAACACCGATATTCGTAATAATCTATTGATAAATATTTCGCTAAATATTTATTTCTCAATTGAAGTTATTTGTGATTAATAATATTTAACTATTAAATATTATTTTTATGTTTGTAGTCCAAAGTGTAACTCTATGGAACACACTTTGATAATCGCATTATTAATCGATATTTGGACCCCATTTCCGATAAAACATTTGACTAGGCCAACAGCTGAATGTTGAAGACCTAAAACTAGTGGAATGAAGAAATGCTTATCAACCTGAGTCGACAACAACGTCATGTAAAGCTGTTTTGACAAATTGCTGGTTTGCACCACCTATTTGTCAAAACTAGCAATTTTGTGTCATTTGAGGCCAGTCGTTTGTAACTAACTGTTGATCTGTAATCTATAAACAGTTGGCAATTATGTTGTTGCTTGTCACTTTCATGGTGACGTCACCAACTATTTTCCAACTCTCTATAAATAGAACAGTACACTCTGTACTGTTGCACTGACCAGTTGATACTTGATTGTGATCATTTGAACCTAACAGGTAAAACCTAAGGTTCAGTTAGGAGAGAGTGAGAGCATCTGGTGAAGGGGAGTCTAAATTATGTTCTATTCAATTACTCACGAATAAAATATGTGATGAGTTCATGGATATGTTTGGCAAAACTAGCTGGAGGCTGGTAGCTGGTAGCTGCAAGCTGATAGCTCGAAGCTTTTTAAATATATTTTGGTGTTTGATAGAGTAGCTGGAGCTTTTAATAAAATGTATAAAATGACCAAAATGGGCATAATTAAAAGTTTGTAAAGAAAGTTTTTATTTTATTTTTAAAATAGAATGGGTATTTATGTCATTTACTAATTAAAAGTTTGTAGCTAGTAGATTTTTTTCTTAAAAGCTACTACTAGTAGCTTTTCACTGTAGAACTTTTTCTCTAACCTAAAAGCTTTCAGCCCCTTCAATCAAACAAGGCTTTTTATTAAGTAGAAGTTTTTTCTTAAAAGCTTGAAGCTTGAAGCTCCTAAAAGCTCCTTGCCAAACATACCCGGAGGCTGGTAGCTGGAAGCTTTTTAAATATATTTTGGTGTTTGGCAGAGTAGCTGGAGCTTTTAATAAAATGTATAAAATGACCAAAATAGATATAATTAAAAGATTGTAAAGAAAGTTTTTATTTTGTTTTTAAAATAAAATGGGTATTTGTGTCATTTATTAATTAAAAGCTTGTAACTAGTAGAGCTTTTTCTTAAAAGGTAGTAGTAGTAGCTTTTCACTATAGAGCTTTTTCTCCTAACCTAAAAGCTTCCAACTCTTCAACCAAACAAGAATTTTTATTGATTAAGAGCTTTTTCTTAAAAGCTTGAAACTTGAAGCTCCTAAAAGCTACTTGCTAAACATACCCCATATCATACCAGCTTTGTTTTTACTTATTTTTTATGCGTGTTGAAGACATTATTACTTGTTAGATAAATTGTTTAAAAAGAACTCAATTTTCATACATGATAACACACACAACTCTCCCAGGACCCAACACCTGCATTGCAACCCAAAAAATGATCAAATGGAGGGCCCGAGTACGTTTTCACCTGACTCGTCTAGTTCGTCCAACTCGACGAGTTATAGTTCTACTATTGATTTTTTTGCAAAAGTTTGCGAAGCCGCGGAACTTGAAGATACGGGACGATCAAAGAAATAAATTGTGCAGCATGATGGGTTATGGGAAAATAAGGTTCTAATGAATGATTACTTTGGTGAAAACCTAAAGTACAATGGGAGACGTTTGAAGCTTGGTTCCGTTTATCGAAAGATTTATTGTTAAAGATTGTGAGAGACATCGAAGATCAATTTGAATAGTTTAAAGTAGGGTGCGATGCAAGGGGAAAAAAGGTTTTACAGTGATACAAAATGCACATCCGCAATTCATCAACTTACAATTGATAACGTTCCTGACAAATATGATGAATATTTTGCTACATCTAGTATAATTTCAAGTGAATCTCTTGAATACTTTTGCAATGTTGTTATTAAGTTATACCGTAGAGAGTTTTTACGAAGACCGGCTAGACACGACATAACACATTTGTACCTCGCACATGAAGCTAGATGGAGTTGAAAATTAAGCCAGTCACCGCTAGGCCTAGTGGCCTACTATGTTAAAATAAAAAATAAAAAAACGGCTCACAACAGTGGGCAATGGGCATTTCACATTTCTAGCCCAAGTCACTCCTGAAGTCCACACCATACATTCATACAATGCCAAACAATACCAACTTCAAGCTTCTGATCACTTTGGGCCTCACCCCCAAAACCCGCATATCATAGTGTTGTACAACCTGCCCACCCCATTCATAATAGTGGACTTGAGTTTAGTCTTTCTCATACTCTACAGGCCCAACTACTTGGGCCAAGGCATTTTCTGCAATGGACATCCCAACATCCCAGTCCCCAGATTGTCGGTTGTAAATCCCCTCCATCAAATTTCATCCATCAAATTACACTAAAAATCACTACTTCACCCCTAAATCTTCTCTCTCCTAATTAAAATAATAATACTTTTTCATACTTTTATCATTACATCTTCTCTCTCCTCACTCACAACTACTTACAAAAATATTAAAATATATATAGAGGTGAACAGTAGCTTTTCATATTTAAGGTGGAACAGTGTTTCCACCAAATATTTTCTCTCTCCTCCACTCACAATCACTTACACTCACCCCATATAATTTGGTAGACACACTCACATACCTTTGGTGGATGGGATGTGCGTGCTCTAATGTAACCTAATTCGTTTAGTAATCTATATGTTAAAAACTGGTTTACTCTAAATTAGATTTAGAGTAAAAACGTTTGTTTTAACCGGTTTTTTGGTTAATCGGTTGCTATCTCTCTTTTAGTTTTCTGGCCCATTATGGTACACAAATATACATTAGTACAAATGCCCGCGCGTTGTTTTTTAGGTGCACTTTGCCTGGCGGGTTTCCTATAATATATTTTTAATTGTTGAAAGAACTATAGGATGATGAAACCTGTTTACAAAAGAAAAAAACTCAATACTTGGAGGCAGTAAACAAATAGCCGCAATATTTATGCCATGCATTTGATGTGTTCATCAAAAAAAAAAGTGCACACGTTAGCTGTATCTAGTTCGTCTAAAAAATGATTAAAAATGGAAAGCTCTAAAACCAAATAAATGCCTTAAGACAATGATACACTAAAGTCTCAAAGAGGACCATATCTTCACAAATTTTAGTTTTTTTTTTCTTTCAAGTTTACAATATTAATTACAATCAGAATTCATTAGGTATTAAAATTCTTTTTAACTTCTTTAAACCTTATTTACCTCCGAATATTATTTACATTTCATTGATTAACTTATAATTAAAACAAAGTAAATAGGGGTTATTGATTAATTTTGATGTGTAATAATGGAGGGGGTTACATGTTGAAAGTGATATGGTGTGTGTATTACACACATATACAATTCCTAACAAGGCCATTCCACCACCTCCACACAATGCAAAAAAAAAAAAAAAAAGTATGAACTTGGACATATCCTTTGAAATAAATCCAACCTGCGATGCATGCACACCAAACAAATTAAATCCAACAGCATCCAAATTAAAAGTGAGTAGAAAATCAAAAAATAAGTAATTACACAAACAAGAAAAAAAGAATTTGGATTTTACAAAACCTAACATGAGCACCAAAAAATATGATTTCTACAAAATCTACTAATTTACTATGGAGCACAAGCGGAGTTAGAGCATAGCAGAGAATAACTCAGAATTCCGAATCAAAGGTGTATGGCATGTATGTTGGAACTTGAGAGACAACCCTCCTTTTATAATGGATATTGAATGGGTGATTAAATGGCATACTTGAGGGGAATGGTGATTGATAGGAAAAGTGATGGAATTCATTGAAGGCCAATGAATTTGTAAATTGATTCTGTAGACATGGGGTGTGATGGGTGTTTATGAATGGGAGTTACATGCTAAGAGGGTATAAAGTGTGCATCAAACAATTATGCAATTAGCATTATAAGTTGTACATGGGGGCAAAAATGGAAGAAAATGACAAAAAAATAAAAATTTGTAAAGAGGCTTTTGATATGCCATCTTAAAATTTAAGTGAAATTACCTTTAAGGACATGCTTCCTCCTTAATAAGGTAATAGAGAAATAGAGATAAATAGATAAAACCGAAGTTTATTGGTTTATATTATACTAGATTATACCCCGGGAACATCCCGGAGTTGAGAAATCTAATATGACATATTAATTTTACATATGAAATAGAATGCTTCGCTTTACAGTTACATGCAAGAAAGCTTCGAGTAGCACCTAACCTAAAACAATCAAAAATGCATCTCCAATGTTAACGCCTAACCTTAAACAAATTATAACTCTAATATTAATAATAATATATGACCTAAAACAATGTATAACTCCAATGCTAACGCATGTTGAAAATAGAATTCATATTTACTTATTTGAACATAATTAGTGACTTGGCTATACATGATTAATGATTTACCTGAACACTTTGTGTGTTTTTTTTTCTGTATGAACAAAACCCCCACAAAAAAATAGTCGTTTTTTTCTCCGTTTTTTATATAGCACTATGGTACTCGTTGGAAAGATAATAAAACGCTCGTTAATTTGGTGTAAATTTTTTCTTTAAAAAATCTCGTATATAAAAGATATTAACGTTTAAAAATTATGGGAGGAAACATAATAGAGAAAAATCCAATTTTATTTTTAAAATTTTTTTTCCTAAAATATCTCAATGCCACATAGGATGACACGTGGCACACTCAAAAAGTAGAATGCCTCTTTGAGTGTCATGTTATTAAAATGGCTTTGATTTATTATATGTATAGATAGATAGATATTTTTGTTTTTTTTATCTTAAATATTAAATGAAACCGATCTTTAAACCTATTATGGGTTGACCCTCCTCGCTTTGAGGTCACGTCTGTGTTAATGAAATTTACTGTTAAAAAAATAAATAAATAAATTGCAAGAAGTATAATAGAGACGGATTGATAAAGGTGCATTAATGCAAACATCTTTTCAACAAGCGGATGGATAACGATTGATTTGCATTTAGACCAAAAATCTCAGTCTCTGTCTATATTTGTCTATATTAGACCCATCGTAGTGGAAGCGCTATATAGTGTGAGTTTGTAAAATAACGTCGGGAACACCACTACGGGGGGCGCGAGTTCTCAAATTTGGTGTCAAGTGCCATTTTTTTAACGCTTATTACAATTTGTGGGTACCAATAGGAATGTGACACATGGACGAGGGGGGGGGGAGCGGTCCAAAAAAATTGACCGTTGGGCATTATTTTTTTTTTTAACGGTAACTTATATTTTTTAGATTATATATACACACACAATATACACATACATAACACAAACTAAAAAACACACACCACAACACAAACAAACCTACTAAACACAAACATGTTTCCATATGATTCACTGTTTGGGGTCCCGTCTCGCCCGGGTACGAGGCCAAACACTACGATGCCAAACACTACTCAACTGCCACCCAATTGGGGCGAATTTGACGCGAACACAATGGGATACGCTCAACTTCTAGGCATGCCGGGTCAATATTTTCAAGGGTTTCCGCCAAACATGAACCTAAACTATGTCCAAGCTTCTCAACAGGAGCCCGAGGTCGTGCCTGAAACTCAAGGCGAGCCAAACCAACCACATGAACCCGAGGGTTCTCAACCCCGGGGGGGGGGGGGGGGGGGGGGGCGAGACGCTCGACCGAAGAAAAGATCCTAACGCGCCTCGTCAAAAAAAAGAAACAAGAACGGAGGGAAAAAGACGAGGAGTTTGCTTTAGCGCGGGCTTGGCTCGACATATCGGAGGATCCCGAAGTTGGTTAGTATTTTTTTGTGTTTATATATATTTATACATATATATATATATGGGAAAGTTCAATTGAGAACTCATGGTTAGGGAGAGAACTCGAGAACTCTATATTACACATATGTAATATATCATATGTTGTATATTACACTTGTGTAGTATATTATTATTGCATATGTTGCACATGTGCAATATATCATATGTTACACATGTGGAATATATATTACACATATGTAATACACTCAATATATCATATATTGCACATACGTAATATATCATATGTTACACATGTGTAACATATGATATATTACACATGTGCAATATATACTATACATATGCAACATATGATATATTGCACATATGTAATATAAAGTTCTCGAGTTCTCTCAATAAAATGAGTTTTCTATTGAACCATCCCCTATATATATATAACTTGGTTAGTATTTTTTTGTGTTTATATATATTTAACCGTATATATATATAGCTTGGTTAGTATTTTTTTGTGTTTATATATGTTTAACCGTATATATATATATATATATATATATATATATATATATACTTGTGTTCTAATCGTATAATATTTTTTTTGTAGCGAACTATCAAGACAAGCTGCTCTTTTGGATAAGAATTCGAGAGCTGTTTTTTGCCGCCATGGGTAGAGAGGAGTATCGAGAGAACGACTCGATATCGGAAAAGTGGACGGATATAAATACAAAATGTCATTCGTTTGCGGAGGTATACCAACGTTGTAAGGATAACAGGGGCAGTGGGGAAGGTGATGATGGTTTGTTGGCAAGAGCGTTGGACGAGATGAGAGAAACCCGTGGCCCGTTTCCGTATTTGAGGATTTGGGACATGTTGAGAAAAAGTCCTAAGTGGGCTACTGTACCGCCTATGGGGTCCGGTAATAGGCGCAAAATCAGGAGAGGAGGAGGAGGATCATAAAAACGAGGCAAAACCTCCTTGTCGCGAGATCCGGATACACTGTCATCCGATGCTCGCTTTGTGAGTTTAGATGATCCTATTCATTTGGAGGATGAAGACGAGGAGCAGGAGGAGGAGGAGGATATTCCAAGACCACCCGGTAGAAGATCAAAAAAGGGTGTCAAGGCGGAGTCGTCTTCGACAGGAGTTGGTGAGTTGAAGGAGGATTTTGAGGAAATGAATCGACGACTACAAGATATTTGCGACCTCAGCCAAAGACGTTTGGAAACTATGCACTAGAGAGTGGCCGAGAATAAAAGGTTCCTCGACATTCATGAGGCGAGGCAAAGGGAAAATGACATTGAGTTTTTGTCCAAATCGATCGACCAACTCGACGGAGAAGCCCTACGCCTTGCATAACTTCATAGGTAAGAAATTCTTGCAAAATATCGCCTCTAGTGTGTTTAGTTTTTTTTTGATGCGTTTTTTTTAATTTGCTATTGTATTTTTTCAGTTGTTTGTTTTTTTTATTTTAATTAATATTAGTTGTGTGTTTTTAATATTATTTGTAATTTTTATATTTATTTGCCTTTTATTTTAATTATTTTGAGTTAAAAGATTAAAAAAATAATAAAATAAACAACCAATCAGAAGCATGGGCATTATAAATAACCCCCTACCACTACACCTCTTTTTCACTTCATTTCCCATACTGACTCAGCTGCCATGTGGACCAATCAGAATCAGGGGCGTTATAAAATACCCCCTCCACTACACATGGTCTTAGTTAGGCCTTAAGGGTACTTGTAGATTCAATTTCACTAATTTTAACTAATTATGCACTGTCACATCACTTTACTTTACTGATTTATTTTATTGAAACACTTTTTTGGAGGCAACACTCTACTGATTCTTTTTTTTTCATTTAAATATAAATATAAACCTTTTTTTAATTCACACGTTTTTATAAATTTTATCACCAAACCGTCAGTCCGATTTAATTTCTCATAACCGTCTCCACCAAACACGGTCAAAAATATTTTTTCCCACTAAAATCGGTCTCATCTAACCGTCAGAAACAATTCAATTTTAAATGCAATACAGTTGAGATTTTTTGTGTATATAAACGACGGTGGTGAAAACACACTTCAACACCAACAAACAACCAAACCTTCAAAATGACTCGCTGGACCGAAAATGAAGAAATAGCTCTGGTCGTGTGCGTTAAAGACGCACAAAACGACCCATCCTTGCAATGCCAAAGTCGTAGAGGCCCAGGGGGCTCGGGAGGTAGCCAAACAGGCTTCTGGGACCGTGTCTTGGCTGATTTCAAACAACAAATCGGCGAAAACGACCGTACAATTGAGAGCCTACAGAGAAAATGGACCGATCTAAACAACAAATGTGATCAGTGGGCCACCTGCTACGAGCGCACCATTAGCCGGCACCTGGGCATTTGTGCCAGAGTTGGGTGTGGAGTTTACCCAGGCGAGCTATGCGGGCCGTTACCACGGCAACTTTGAGCATCTCCAGGCCTAGAAACTTATGCGTCAACTCTAAGTTTTATTTTGGGAAATTGGATTTTAACACCCTGAACTATTGATTATTAGCCGCTGACACACCGAACTACAAAATTATTTACCACCACACTATACTTTCAACTTAATGGCCTATGTCACCATCGGACTAACCATTGTTAGTTTTTTTTTTTTTTTTTTTTTGCTGACGTGGGATTTTTGCTGATGTGGCACGGCGACGTCATGCCACATCAGCAAAAACGGGCACGTCACCATGCCACATCAGCACAAATAGCCACGTCACCATGCCACATCAGCAAAAATAGACACGTCACCATGCCACATCAGCAAAAAATGGTCACATCAGCACAAAAACTAACCGTGGTTAGTCCGAGGGTGACACAGGCCAAGAAGTTAAAAGTACAGTGTGGTGGTGAGCAATTCTTTAGTTCAGTGTGTCAGCGGCCAACAATTAATAGTTCAGAGTGTTAAAATCCAATTTTCCTTTTATTTTTTTTTATGGTTAGATGTATTTTAATCTATGTTTAATATTAATAAATTATGTTTTATGTTTTTTATTTAATTTTCTCTTCGTTTATGTTTAAAACGCACGATTTAAATAAAAAATAAATAACAAAAATGTATTTTGATAACGGTCACCATTAAAAAAATTGAATTATAATAATTTAAAATTAAATAATAAACGATTACCAACCTGTTAGAACCAGAAACAGGTTTACGAAAACCCTACCAGCACGGGTAGCGACGGTATTACTGTGCTGGTAGTGGGGTACCCGTGATCAAATCTAGTAACGCCCCCCACCCCTAAAAATACAAGGATTTCTATATACACGTGTTCAATGTACTGAAGGACCGGAAAGAAACATTCAAGATATTCACAGATTTGGAATGTAATAAAAAATAAGACATAAATCATTTAATTCTATCTCTTATTTGGTTATCATGTACGAATTAAATGAGTTATTAATTTGTGTAGTTTAGCATGTAGGAAAAGACGAAGGCATAAAGTCGGTGGTGAGTGTCGATGGTGGTGCATGGTGGTCGGTAACTGGCAGTGGTGGTGGGTGGTGGCGATGGGTGGGTAGCACCAGGGTGTGAGTGGCGGTGACGACTGGCGAGTGGTGGAAACGACATCGGCAATGGGTGGGTGGTGGTAGTATCGACGACGGTGGTGGGTGGGTGGCGGTGATGGTAGTGGTGGTGTTAATACCTACTCCCTTCGTCCCATTTTAAATGTCAATTTTTCTACTTTTTGTTGTCCCAAATTAAATGTCCATTTCTAAGCAATTTCCAGTTTTGCTCATAAAAGACAAAAGACAATAAAAGATTTGAAATATTAACTTGAGAATATTATTGTTATTTTACAACATACAAACAAAGATTTCTTAATCTGTGTGTTTGTGGGCCCAATAACATTTTAAATGAGACGGAAGGAGTATTTAATATATACTTTATTCATAGTTAAAAAAATACATGTTGCTACCAAGTTAAAAATAATGTAGTTGCTAAATAGTAAATGTATTTATCCACCACAAACTAAGACTAATTCATCGGTTTTGAATCTATAATCTATAACTTATAATAAAAGAATTGAATATTGATGAGGTGACATTCAATGGAGGCTTAAGAAAGTCATTTTAATAACATGGCATTCAAGGAGGCATTCTCCTCCTTGAGTGTGCCATGTGTCATGCCATATGGCAAATTAAAAATAAATAAATAATAATATAAAACCTAATCTACTAGTTATTTTAGAAAAAAAAGAATTTAAAAACAAATTTAATTTTTTCTCTCTTATTTTCCTTCCATAATTTTTAAACGTTAATATCTTTTATATACAATATTTTTTAAATAAAAAAGTTACACCAAATTAACGAGCGTTTTATTATCTTTCCAACGATTACCATAGTTCTATATAAAAAACGGAGAAAAAAACAACTATTTTTTGTGGGGTTTCGTTTATACAGGAAAAAACACAAAATGTTCAGGTTATTCATTAATAATGTTTTTCTCTTAAACTAAGTTCTTATTTACGATGTTGAAATTCAGCTCAATCGTCATGCTTTCATTGGAATTTTACTCTTTTAAAGATGCATAGGTATACTTCATCAAGAGAAGCTAGGAGAAAGAATCGCGCAACACTGCAACACATAGTGTCACCTTATAGCAATGTTATTTTTTTATTTATTTAATTACAAGGGTAATAATTATTAGTATTAGTATTAGTATTATTAGAATTGTTATATTTTTAACCCCGGGACGCTCTTGGGATAAAATCTATAACTTATAATAAAAGAATTGAATTTTTATGAGGTGTCATTTAATGGAGGGTGCCATGTGGCACTTTGAGGTAATAGTATTGAATTTATTATTTTAAATAAAAGATAAATTTTTAAAATTTTTATTTTCTTTTTTTAAATAAAATCTATATCTATATTATCTTAAAATTTCAAATATGTTAATTAATATCTTTCCTTATTTTCCTATCACATTTTTTAATGTTAATTATTATTTTTAAATTTCAAATATTTTAATTAATATTTTTATCTTTATTTTTTCCTTATTTTTCACTCACAATTTTTAAACGTTAGTAATTTTTATGTATGACATTTTTTTTGAAAAAAAAAAAATTTACACCAAATTAACGATCACTTTATTATCTTTCCAACGAGCACCATGGTGCTATACAAAAAACGGAAAAAAAAATGTTTTTTTAGTGAGTTTTTGTTCATGCAGAAAAAAAAAACACATGTGTTTAGGTGATTTATTAATCATATATAGGCAAGTACTAATCGTGTTATGATAGTATATATGTTTTTAAACCTACTATTACATATATGAATTGCCCATGTTCATGTGCTATAACGATATGCTTAGCATTAAAAGAGGTTGAGATTTTTTTTAATCTGCTGAGAACGCAACATGAGAGCCCCTTTTCGTAGTATAAACATTAGAACAACTTTCTTTAGCATTAAAAGTGGTTTAGACTGTTTACTTCTTTTATCCTTTTTTATTAAGTCATATTAGATTTTTCAATCCCGGGACACTCCCGGGGTAATCAGCTAGTATATGTATATTGGGGTAGGATTATGTAAAAAAGAAATTAACTTACTTAATGTACAAATAAATAGAGTAATTATTATTGTTATACAATTTTATACCAGAGTATTTACACTACAAAAATATGGTAGAGTAATAATTATCATTGTAGTTCAAAAATTGTACAGTTATAATAATGACTCTAGTATTTGTGTTATTAGCATTGTTAAATCTATTTGTATTTATCACAAATAAAAATTTGGTCGCACTTTCATAATCTAATGTTCACCTTGTAGAATTTCATTTACATGCCTTACAATTCGTTAATGCATATGTTTTCTTCTAGCCACTCATAAGCATTTCACTTTTTGCAATTTCTTTTGCACACTTTAGGGTAGAGGGAGGCCATACTCGGCCATCCATGAGCATGTCAACATAAGATTGGGTAAGAAGGTGGCATGTCCCCCGCCCGTTTTCAAGAATGTTAAAAAAATTTAGACCCTCGACAAGATAAAAAATTTAGAGTAGCAAACCAGAAGTTTATTTAAAGTTTCACCTAGAGATTCTTGTCTATTGGCTTGAAACAGGACTCACCTGCAAGATTGCAAGAACCTTGAACGAAAGAAAAGAAAGTTAATAAGGTTGACCACATATACATACATACATGATAAAATTATACATAAATATATTCTGTATTCCATACCTGATCACCAATTAGTGAAACAAGAATGCAAAGTTGCAAATCGTAGGTACCTTCAAAATGAAGATCGCTGTTGCTGTTGTGAAAATCGTTGCTGTTGTCGTGAAAATTGTTGTTGTTGGTTGGCAATCGAAGATCGTTGTTGTTGTCGTTGTTGGCTTGTTGCCTAGTCGTTGATGCTTATTGTCTATTACTTTTCTTTTTTTAGCACTCTGTTTCTGCGGTCTGCCTCATAATATAATCGTGATGGGGCATGCATAAATTGGGCCTTTGGAGTTTATATTTTAAAATGTAGCGGGCTCTCTTAACCGTTCTGGCCCTAAGCTCAAAGCCACCATACCCATGTTTTAAGTCGGGCTTGCGTGCCCCCTCCCCTCCGAGCGGTCGGGTTTCCATACTCAAATATGTATGTAGTGTGTGTGGTGTGGGGGGTTGTTTGTGGATTGACCTAGGTAATAATATATTATTGGTTTTGGGTGTTTTAATTCTTGATTGAGGAGTGGTTTCGGTATTGGGGTAAGATGCCCTTTCTACCCGAAGTAGTTTTGAGGTGATATAAGTAGGTCGGTCTATTCCCACCTCCTTGGTTCTATTTCAACCCCCACACTAAAGCGTCTCGCTATGGCCATAGCGAGGCGTTTTGGGTCACATCATGGTACGAGGTTGATTGAAAGTCTGAAAAAGCAACTTGAAGCGCCTCGCTTTGGCCATAGCGATGTGCTTTAAAATAGGGGGGATGAATCTGGACATGTTTTCTAGATTAACCCTCCAAAACACCTTGCTATGAACAAAGCGATGCGCTTTGGTTCAAATTAACTATATAAAATAAAAGGACACCTTGCCCCCACGTTCTTGCGTGTCTTGTCTTCATATTTCTTTATCTTTCTTTTGATGCTTGTTTTTACATCAAATAGCAAAGTCCTTCTTTAATGTTGTTTATAATTAAAAGGAACTAGTTTGCAAAGGAACTTCAGGTCAGCCAGACGTTTGTCAAAAGAATTTTGTACTATGCATTCTCACACAATGTCCAACAACCATGGTATTTGGACCGCTTTTGACTTAACGATGAAGGCAAGAAGTTGAACCGCTTTTAACAAAGATAACAGGAAGAAGATTAGAGCTCCAAAAGCAAGTGTGAAGATCAAGAGAAAGAAAGTTGAAGAAGAAGATGAACAGTACTCCAACATAACTTGCATCGGCTTGAGATATGAGTTTGATTAGCTTAAATCTCTCTGATCAATGAGAGGGTAAACCAAATCGCCGATCCGGATGTTTGATTTAAAGGCTAAACACGAGTATAATCAAACTGTCAAGAATCGGAAATTAGTAAAACAAATGTTCAGGCAAGCAAGTAAAATTCAGTTGTTGTCGGAGAGATATCTGCTAACGATGAAGGCAACATACTTGAAATCAATGGGAAGGTGAACAATTCCTGCTCATCATGAGGAATATCTAGCTCATCCTGGATCTTGGATTTACATTTGCCAAAGGTCTTGATGAATATCTTCATCAATCTCCTTGATCTACGCATAAGTGTGAGAGTCGATTTTCCTATGAGGGTGACTAACAAAGAGATGGTCTTTTTGATGAATGTATTATTCACAAATACATTCATCATTTCAGCTTTTGTTTAACTAATTTAGCAACTTTCATAAGAACTATCCATTTTCAAACATGGTCATTTGTATGGTATTAGGGGTTGAAAAATCTGAAGACCAATGACCCTCTCGCAATTTGATCGATACCATCCATCGTTATTTTCAAGGACAACACCATTAAACATCAAGTATCGATACAAGTTGGTGGTTATTATTTTGTTTTTTAAATTTTTTAAATTTTTTTACAATAATTATATTCAAAAAATAAAAAACCAATTCAAAACACCAAAAAAATATCTCAAAATAAAACTTGGATTCGAAGCGTCTCGCTTTGGCTAAAGCGAGCGAGGCGCGGGGTCAAAAATCAACTTTAATTGACCTCGTACCGAGGTAGTTAAAAAAGTAACTAAAGCGAGGCGCTTTAGGAGGGGGGGGGGGGTTAGAAGTGGAGGGGGTTGAGTCATTGGAAAAATAATATGCTTGATACCTGAAGGACCAAAATTGTAAAAACAAACTTCAAAAGAAAGATGAAGAAATATGATCACAAGACAGGCAAGCACGTGGGGGCAAGGTGTCCTTTTATATTGTATAGTTAACGAGTCTCACTTTACGCATTTGGGGGTAAATCTAGAAAACATGTCTAGATTCATCCTCCTATTTTAAAGCGTCTCGCTATGGCTAAAACGAGGCGTTTCAAATTGCTTTTTCAGACTTTCAATCAACCTCATACTATGATGTGACCCAAAACACCTTGTTATAGCCAAAACGAGACGCTTTTAAGTAGTGGTTGAATTAGAAGATAGAGAATTTAATTAGGAAGGTCTATAAGTATATTGGTTTGTTTGAGTAACGGGCAAGACAAACCCTCTATCCTTACATCTTTGACAAATAGTTTTATTTTCATCTATTCATAAACAACCTATAAGTTGTAGTCCATGCCGGCCAACGTAGATTGACATTGACATTGACCTTTTTTAGATTAACATTGACATTGACCTTTTTTTTATCATGTTTTGATATAAACTAAGTATTAGTTGCCCGCGCTTCGTCGCAGGTGTGACTGTTGTGCGAAATGTAGCGGGAGCTCCTGTTGCATTGAGTGTTTGGCGGACGTTAAAGATCGCGCGTCGCTGTGGGAGCTCCTGTTGCGTGGAGGGTTTCGTGGACATAAAAGATAATATTAAGTGACTGTTATTCTTGCGTGAGCTTCAAAAAAATACTCGCGGCTAAAAGCTAAAAGTTTGGTAGTCAAAGTTCGAAATCCTAAAAGCTAAAATTTTGGCCAAAGTGCAATGCAAGTTTAAAAAAGTTGAGTGGTCAAAGTTTGAAATCCTAAAAGCTAAAAGTTTGGTGGTTAAAGTTTGAAATCCCAAAACCTAAAAGTTTGGTGGTCAAATTGGAAGAAAATAAAGTTAAGCTAAAAGTTAGTGGCCAAAGTTTTAAATCCTAAAAGCTAAAAGTTTGTTCGTCTAAGTTTGGTGGTCAAATTAGAAGAAAATAAATTTAACCTAAAAGTTAGTGGCAGAAATAAAGTTAACGTAAAAGTTAGTGGCCAATAGTAGGTGATCAAATTGGAAGAAAATAAAGTTAAGCTAAAAGTTAGTGGCCAAAGTTTTAAATCCTAAAGGCTAAAAGTTTGTTGGTCTAAGTTTGGAGGTCAAATTAGAAGAAAATAAAGTTAACCTAAAAGTTAGTGGCAGAAATAAAGTTAACATAAAAGTTAGTGGCCAATATATATACTAGTGGGATTGCCCGCGCGTTGCGGCGGGTACGTATGTTTTCTTGTCGCACCTTGTGTAGCGGGTTTGATGTAATTTATTTTTAATACCAATTTGCTAAGATAATTAATGTATCAATTCACAAAAAGATAAAAAAAGATTACAAAGCAAAGATTCAAGATTGAAACTATATGTACCTGCATTACAGGTTGCCATCTCTATCAAAACCCAAATGTCATGTACAACAAATCTCCATCTTATCATGAGCCACCTAGGAGCCAGAGTCGTAGTCCTGTTAAGGAGCGATCTCTACCATATAGTGAACCAAGGAGTCGGAGCACTATGATGCAGCCATGTAGTGAACCAAGGAGTCGGAGCACTGTGATGGAAGTACTGTAATTGCATTTGCACATAAAAAGCATATGGTGTTTCCATCTACACAATATATAGGACAATACACAGTCAGAAATTAAAACCTAGTGGTTGGACATGGTAGGAACATTCCAAATATACACATCAAACATGTTTACGATGAAGACATGACATTCGCATGTATTGGAGACTCAAGTAGTAAAGGCTAACATTTTTTATACATCTGAGTTCTGACAATGAAAATGATAATCGGAGTCGGGCAATAGAAGAACATAAGGCATACATGGTGTGTTATTGACTTCCAGAAGGTAATTCGTTTATTGATTCCCTGTATGACAATTACAAATCATTCTCATTGTGCAACACGAATGGCATAGATAATGGATTGCTTAACCTGCTATTTACCAACTATGCATTGAAATCGGATAGTAAAATGTTTAATGACAGGGGGTTTAGAGCACAGTCGGATTCATTTGCCCCCTTCAATCAAATTTCTAAACTTTTTTCTGCTCATTTTTGTTCAGCATATCTTGATTTCAAGATGTGCAATAAAATTATGTTTTTTACTGGTGGGTATCAGGGGTGTTGGCATTTTATTGAAAATAGAAATCTAGCCATGATTATCAAGTGTTATTTTATTGGTGTGAAAGCTCATGTAAATTTGTAAGGGGAGTATCACATTTAATTGTTTTAGTATTTGCGGCTCCTTAAGTATCCAAAGTTAAATTAATTGCCTATGTAAATTATTATAGAAATTAGAAGATCATCTTGCTTCTTGATGAGGTCTCATGCTGATTTATGTTATATAATTTGAAATTGTGTTTTTCTTGTTATGTTATACGATCACCATTTATAGTTAATATTGCTACAGTTGTTGAACTCACCTTGAAAGAACGAAGAGACTACGTACAATATTTACTTTTATTTACTTCGTTATAAAGTCAGGATTCTATTTGTTTTTCAAAGCTACAACACAAAAGTCACAAACTTTAAATGATGAAAATGAAGGACTAATGCTGGGACATGAACTATCTATTTTAGAGCATGCACTTTGGGAATTATGAGAAAACTCAAAAAGGGGCATACACCAGCTCGAATATTTTCAGCACTTTAATAATAGATAAATAATTAAATAAATAAAGAGAATAGGCAATAGCGAAGATGAAGTTTAATTTTTGTCATTCATTATATCTTTTGTGAAAATCCCGCCTTTAATATGATACAGATGAAAAAAATGTTAGGAATTTGGGAAGCAGAAGTCCTCAGAATCCTCCGGTTTAAAAAAAATGCAGTAAAAAATGGCTAGAATTTGTAAGTTTGTGAGGGAGTATCATATTTAGTATTTGTGACTCTTGATATCAACAGTTCAATTAGTTTTCATGATAATCTATTTGTGGCTCCCGGAGTATTCATAGTTATACTTGATGCTATATTTTCTTTTGTAGGAATGCCACTTGTTGAAGCCTTATGCTATATTTTAGTTTATCCATTAATTATTAAAACACATAGCATCAAGCCAACCAAAAGGAGTGGCAATACAAAAGAAGATGTTGAGCCTAAAGGATCACAACAAAAGGCGGTGCATCTTTTCGTGGTCCAACAACAGTAAAGTAACAATGAAAATAATACCTGAATGAGGCAAATTAGGTTGAGGTGGAGCTTGTTTCTTAGACAACTCCTAACCAAAAAGCAAGAAAATGAGCCACACCATACTTTTATATCTATAAATTACTGGAAGTTGTAAAGGTATTTCATCTTGAGTGAATAAATGTAAATTCTTCAATACAGTGTTCAAAATAATTACCTTATCCCATAACTTGAGTGATGGTGATGGTTTCATCTTTTTCCCTCAAAAGAGCAACGACATCACCTTTTTTTTTTGCTCTTCGCGTAGGGTATCTCTTTCCCTCGCGAAATGAAGATGTTTAAGAACAGGTAAACTTTGACACTTGACTAAAACACAGCCCAAATATTTCTACAAAAACATAACATAAAAGGTCATGGTCAACTACTTGAATGTGATAATCCAACCCAACTCACCCAAGCCCAACCCATTTTGACCCGTATAGAAAAAGACCAGTTTCAAAAATTCATCACAAATAACATGCTAAAGCCGATTGATTCCTGAAGCAACTTGAATTGTAGAAATTAGCCGAATGTCAAATGCATCTAATTCCAACTGTAGAATCTAAATGGCCACCCAGAAGGCCTTCCTCCTGGTTTAAAAAAAACATCAAAGTGGCAAATTAGTGGGAAATGGATCTAACTTGTTTACTGGTTGGTGATTACATGATTAATGCCTGATCCAACAACCATCATGAAGCTGGAAAACACAATCAAGATCCAATATTTGGGCACCTAAATATGGTGCAATATTCAACTCTTTCAGTTAAGCCCATATTGCCTCGTACTGTTGTACAACAACTTCTTACTACCCAAATTGGCCCAGGATTTGTATATTGGCAGCAGATTGCAAATCACCATCATAATCATAAACACATAATATTGAAGAACAAATTCGCAAGAAATTGAGAAGGGATTTCTTTTTTAGACAAAACAATCAACGGCAAGGGTATTGATTACATATGTATGTGTAAGATGACCCGTTTTGACCCATTTGCCTATATTTTGACCCAATCCTTAATAACATAACAATATTACTAACACCTAAGATAATAATATATAATAAATCATATAAACATAAGTTTACTGTTTTTTTTTTAAAGTAAACTTCATTAAAAACGGCGCGTCCTCAAAACGGGGACCACCACAAACATTACAACAAATATAAGTTTTGTTTAACCATCTAATGTTGCAAATGCCAATAATGAGCCGAAATTGAATTAACTCAAGTCTGAAAGCTCCCAGGTAACTATATCGAGTAAAACGTTATCGTCTTTTTAAATATTTTTTCCCATTATTAATGTGACTTCAAGATATCATTATCAGATAAAGAGTTGTGTACACATCCAAGATTCCAAATAAACCTCTAAACATCTAAAATTACAATGAAAACTATTAAACTAAAGTCGTTAAAAGAATTTAAGGATAATGTATGAAATCCCCTAATACAGGGCAGGTCAGGATCATTCATCCCAGATTATATGCCACCACAAAGATTCTACTTGCATCATTAATTATATGCTAACATGTTTTTGATGTTTAGGATCAAAGTTACTATTCTATATCAAAATACACAACAACTACAGTGCTTACAAATGTCTTGATCGAATCACCCACAACATTACTTTGAAAGTCCAGGTGTACCCAAAAATAAACAGATGGGTCTGAACTGCCAAGGACTACTTAAAACAGAAGAAACTGGATGCAAAGGCTCTTGTAGGAAAATTTTGTATACACAACATAAATACAAAGGGTAAAATGTTTACAGGCGTGACTAACCAATCAAAAATAAGCCCACCTCTGATTTGCAACTAATAATGTTTTTAAACCTTTTAAACCCAAAAATAAGCCTTTTAAACCCAACCCGTTAACCAACCCTTCCAGCTTGCCACCTCTGATTTGCAACTAATAATGTTTTTAAGCGAAAAATGATTAAACATTGCTTAAGGGCGCAACCAACTTGAACCGAAAAATGAACCTTTTCGACCTGACTCGAGACTACCAAATCTGATCTCTTATATGTCTTGAATATGTGAAATATGTTCGAAAAGCAAATATTTAATCTTGGGAGCAAACGCTCCCAAGTATAAAAAATTGTGTTAGCAAAACACTCAAATGTTCATGGATTTCGAGTACACATGATAATTGATCAGAAAGAAACCATAAACTTAAAATTGTTATCAAAACCATTAAAAGAAAAATTCACAGAAAATTCTTTTGATCATCTATTCATCTGATCTATCATACTACCACAGACATAATAAAAAAGGTTCAGGTAAATAAAGGTAGAATGAAAATGACAATAAAAATGCAGGAAAACCATAAATTAGTTAGAACAAACAGAGCTAGATACCAACTTGAGTGATGTGATGGTTTCATCTTTTTCCCTCAAAAGAGCAACGACCACAACCATCACCTTCATCACCGTTACTCTAAACACTGAACAATAAGTTCCAAAATTGCGGTAGAGATCAGATTGTTTATGTCCCATTATTGAAGGGCATGTGAGGGTTTTATCTCCATCACCAACTCTTCAAGTGCAACATTCATTCAACATGGATTTCGATAAAACCGTAGAAGTGAATTGGGTGTATGATAAAGAAGGGAATATGATTAGATGAAGCATTGAATCGTTGGAATGAGTTGCATCTTCCAGGAATGAAGTTGCGGAGTTCTTAAGAGGGGAGTCTGGAAACGTACAGACGATTCATTCATCCCTTTGAATGCTCAACATGAATGTCGAATTGATTTGGTTACCAGGAGTGGCAGAGGGGCAAAGAGGGAATAGATTTTCACAATGTGACCATAGGATGGAGATAAATTTACCATTCTACCCTTTCAAGTGTCTTAATTGTACAAAAAGTTCCAATTATACACTCCTTATATAAGCTTGATTCACTTGTACATGTTGCTGTAATAGTTGTACCAACGACAAAATTACAATATGGTACATCACTCCTCCTTTATAATGTATTATATATATATATATATATATATATATATATATATATATATATATATATATATATATATATTAAAACAAAGACACTATTGAAGTGTCTTTGTATTAATATATACTAGGATTCTATTACCCGCGCTTCGCCGCGGGAGCTCCTGTTACGTTGAGGGTTTGGTGGACGTTAAAGATCGTGCGGTACTATGGGAACTCCTGTTGCGTGGAGAGTTTCGTGGACATAAAAGATAATATTAAGTGACTATTATTCTCATGTGGGCTTAAAATTGTTGGTCTAAGTTTGGTGGTCAAATTGGAATAAGATAAAGTTAAGTTAAAAGTTAGTGGCCAAAGTTTTAAATCTTAAAAGCGAGAAGTTTGTTGGTCTAAATTTGATGGTCAAATTAGAAGAAAATAAAGTTAACCTAAAAGTTAGTGGCAGAAAATAAAATTAACCTAAAGTTAATGGCCAATGTTACATTAAAAGGAAGACACTATTGAAGTGTCTTTCTATTAATATATAGATAATTTTGGCCCCAGCTATTCACACCCCCTGCTTCCATTTCAACCCCTTACGAAGCGCCTCGCTTTGGTCAAAGCGAGGCGCTTGGTTCCCTTTTCAACGACCATCAGTACGAGGTCAGAAAAAGCTGAAATTTTAAAAGCGAAACGCCTCGCTTTGGCCATAGCTAGGCGCTTCGGATTAAAATTTTATTTTGGTTCAATTTTTGGTTTTTTTTGTTTATTTTGGTTCGATTTTTGGTGTTTTGAATTGGTTTTTTTTTCTTAAATGTATCTATTATGTCTACATAAGTATTATTAATAAAAGAGAGTATGTGATAAACAATAGATTCAGGAAGCTGTGAAATCCGATTCATCTCTACACTTAATTTCACGAGCTAACTACAAAAACATTATTGTAAGAATTATACAAATAGTGACTAAACATTATTATTCAGTACTTCCGGGAAAAATACAACATTAATCTTCGTTATCCTTTATCATATCTAAGAATTCAGTTCCTAACAACTGTTCACTACCGTTAAGTACAAATGAAGACCTTAATTTGCAATATTTGAAAATTATCATTTCTTGGCATGCTTGGTAACTTAGAGGAACACTTTCTTCTTTTGTTCTACAATATTTTTGTTAGTTGTTAATGTTGTTCTAGTTTTTTCTACTTTTAGTAAAAATAAAAAACCAATTCGAATGCGGTATGCGCGTTAAATTTCATTAAATAAGTGAAAAAGGCGAATTGATCAAACTTTGTAGAGGCCTATGTTCTACGGGGGGTGAGTTGGCAATCAAGGGATCCGCTTGGAGTCTAAAGCTTCGCGTTTCATCTCTAAGAATTCAATTCCGATAATCCACACCTTTCTCCTGAAGCAAAACCTCTATAGGTTTACCATCACCAAACGGATTCACCTTAGGCCTCGGTTTGTCCACTCCAATTCCTAACATTAATTCCAATTCCACCGTTGTTCATCATTATCCACAATGTTCTTACCTAAAAATCAAGTTTCTCAACTTTTCAATGGCTATCAAAAGTAACAATCAATCATGTGGACTTACCTGAAGACTAGATTCGGTGCAATCAGAATCTGGAGAGAAGTTATTATCATCATCATCCACAATGTTCTTACCTAAAATTGAGCAGTCGTCTAGTGGTGTGGTCTACCTTTTGCTTATGATCCAACACCAAATCTCATTAAATTAACGAATGATCCATCCATTTCAGCTTTTGTTTAACTATTTTAGCAACTTCCATAGGTATTCTCCATCTCAAATATGGATCTCGTTGTCGCTACGGTTAGTGGATACCATGGATCAGAGAGATTTTAGCTAATCAAACTCATATCTCAAGTTAGTGATACCATGGGTCACTATTCATATATAAAGAACATTTGTTGCTTTATATAGTGTTCAATGTCACCGTGAGTATATAAATTTCGTTGAATAGTGACCTTTTAATGTTCTTTATATATGAATAGTGACCCACTTCGCGTGTCATCTTGGCCGAACTCATGTTGGCAACATTCGTCTCATGTGTGTTAGGGTCCGAAATTTTAGGGCTTCTTAGTGGGGTTTTCCAAGACTTCATCCTTGTGCTTTGTAAGAGATTTACGACGAATGGGTTGAAGGTGTGTGTTGCAAATATAATAATAATGTAATAAGTTATGGTTTCGAACGGTGGTTTGGTTGTTTTATGAAGGTTTGATCGATATCATCTATACAAAGTTCATTGTACTGGTTGCGGAAAGAAATCAACAGTTGGACCGGCACAAATTTTCATCTTATAAAAGAACATAAACACAATCATGTGACCCATGATCAGAGTTTTAAGTTGTGATAGACAAAGATAATAGGAAGAAGATCAGAGCTCCAAAAGCAAGTGTGAAGATCAAGAGAAAGCAAAGCAAGTTGAAGAAGAAAATGAACAGTGCTCTAACATAACTTGCACCGGCTTGAGATATGAGTTTGATTAGCTTAAATCTCTCTGATCATTGGTATCCACTTTCACCTGAAGCTTTACTTTCCTACCTCTATTTTGAATTGTTGCTTTATAAAGTGTTTGATGTCACTATGAGTAGATAAATTTCGTTGAATAGTGACTTTTTAATGTTCTTTATATGAATACTTTCCTACTTCTGTGATTTCATTATTTTTTATTGACCGTTTAAAAAGTTGTTATATAAAAAATTTCCACGGTTGATGAAAAAAAAAAACAAACTCTCTCCACTTTAGATTAACTAAACTACTTTCAAACACAAACAAATGGATCCAAGGAAATCAAAGAGTGTGACAAAGGGTGGCAGGGGATCCTCTAAATCTAGAAGAAGGGATTCCATTAGTCGAGGTAGTGGTTTGGGTTTGGGTTTGGGTTCGGGTTCTAGCTCGGGTACAGTGGAAGGCTATAGGCCCGTGATGAATTTTCTACAAAGTCAACCCCCACCACAACCGTTTTACCCACAATACCAACAATCCCAAAGCCAACCCAATTATTTTGCACATTATTTTAGGCCACCTCAATTAACACCACAACATATATAGGTGTTTGACTTGTTTGCAATGAGGAGTCCAAATGTTCGTCAAACAAATGATGATACAACACTTACGTGACAATGATGATAAGGAGGAAGAAGATTTATGCCAGAGACACAATTCAAGGAACATGAAGATGAAGAATTAGTCAATAATGTGGAGGGGATGTTTGTTGTAGAAGATGAAGTTAGAGAAGTTGATTTGCGTGGGAAAAAGAATTTTGGGAAGCGATCAAAAGTTGTGAAGCGGTCAACGATACAAGAGGTTGCTTTGGCAAAAGGTTGGTGCTATGTGTCGGAGAACAGAGAGAAAAGTAATTAAAGAAGCAAGAAGAGTTTTTGAAAGACAGATGCATCCACAACTTTGAATTTTAGAATTTTGCTATGTATATGTAACGATGTTTAAATTAGTTTTGGCTTTTAGTTTCCTTTTGTTGATTATGTAATTTTAGTATTATCATTTTTGGTATACGAGTCGACCCGACCTGACCTGGGTCATCTGATGAATAAACAACCCAAAGGTTTAGAGATTTTGCGCTCTATAAAAAATTCTTGGATCCGCCATCAAACAAATGATGATACAACACTTACGTGACAATGATGATAAGGAGGAGGAAGATTTATGCCAGAGACACAATTCAAGGAACATGAAGATGAAGAATTAGTCAATAATGTGGAGGGGATGTTTGTTGTAGAAGATGAAGTTAGAGAAGTTGATTTGCGTGGGAAAAAGAATTTTGGGAAGCGATCAAAAGTTGTGAAGCGGTCAACGATACAAGAGGTTGCTTTGGCAAAAGGTTGGTGCTATGTGTCGGAGAACAGAGAGAAAAGTAATTAAAGAAGCAAGAAGAGTTTTTGAAAGACAGATGCATCCACAACTTTGAATTTTAGAATTTTGCTATGTATATGTAACGATGTTTAAATTAGTTTTGGCTTTTAGTTTCCTTTTGTTGATTATGTAATTTTAGTATTATCATTTTTGGTATACGAGTCGACCCGACCTGACCTGAGTCATCTGATGAATAAACAACCCAAAGGTTTAAAGATTTTGCGCTCTATAAAAAATTCTTGGATCCGCCATCCCCTCCCACTCTCACGCCGTGGTGATTTTTCTTTTTTACTACATTGATAAAGGAAAAAAAAGTACAATCCATCAATTTGTATTTTGCCTTTTGACGTCGACGGGTGGGAAAAAGCTAGACAAAGGAACTTTTAATTTTCTTTGGGTGATATTTTTTAATTCTAAGACAATGATTTAGCCATTATCTTCATTATATAATGGATATAATTATATCCTTTTTAAGTGTTTGATTTAGTTTTTGTTTGTTATTATTTATTTTGATTGATTTAGTCATTATATCTGTTATATCCGGTTAAGTCATTTTTAATTTCAATTAAAACTAGGATTTATTTTCTTGGTTATGATTCGAAAAACTTTTGTGAAAATTTTATGATATCTACATTTTGAATGGTTTGTTTGTTCAATTTATTTATCTTAAATCTTGAATCCATTGTTAATAGAACCTGTCACTTTCTTAATTTTCTGAATACAGATACACAAAAATTAAAACCTTAATCAATTTTTAAGTTTTTATAAAAGGAAAAATAACATTTTTTAAGCAAACTACATAAAAAAACGGCCAACGCTCTATCTCCAAGATAGAGATAGAAACGTCAAAAAACGGCCACTATTACATCAACTCGAAATTACACCAAGTAAACCAATCAATCGATACCATTTTACATCTATTTTCTAAACCAAAGAAAACCCAAAGTTTTTATATCCGTCACTATCTTGACCACATTTCGCTTCTTATTTGAGAAAGCCATGTTGTTCCTATCTTTCCAAATCCTCCAACAAGTTAAACTTGTAATGCCTTGCATCGCTTTTTTCTTTATCCTCGAGTGCTTATAAAACTTGTGGATCTCCATATCTTTTACCTCAAACAAGTAAACCGGAGGAAGGCCAAACCACTTTGCAATACCTTGCCAAACACTCATAGAAAAGCCACAAGCCGAGAAAAGATGATATGAAGTCTCCTCCTGATCTCTGCATAAAACACACAAAGAATTCCCCACGTCAATGTTTCTATGTCTAAGAGCCATCTTGGTTGGTATACGATCCAAAATAGCTCGCAACATAAAAATATTACATTTCTTAGGCAACCATTTAATCCAAACAAACTTATTTGGATCTTCACTAATTGTCTCGTCTATCAACTATAGCAACCGAGAACGAACTGTCCGAACCTGCCTTCCACTGCCAATGATCATCTTTATCAGTTAATCACATCCTTTGTACCAATCTTTAACACTTAAGCAGTGCTGCTACATCCTGAGCAGAAGTCGGATAAGTCGCCTAATCCCATGACAACACAGAATTATCCCCGGTCCCTTCTATTCGATCAGAAACTTGGCACCATTTATTTGCTTCCAACCTAAAAAGAGAAGGAAATCGATCTTTTAACGGAATGTTATCAATCCATACATCTATCCAAAACAATATGGTCGAACCATTCTCAACCACATCTCTAATCATACTATTAAATGCCGATTCTTGAATTTTAACCTTATAGCCAAAAGAAACTATTTTCGACCACGTACCTGAAAAACGCCTATTGCACCGAACCATATCCCACTTTCTTTTGGACCCATGGATAGCATCAACAACTCTTCTCCATAGTGCATCAACTTCACAACGGTATCTCCATAACCACTTTAGTAAAAGGGCACTATTCGACCATTCAAGTTTAGTTAAACCCAAACCCCCATTACTTATCGAACGGGTCACAATATCCTATCCCATCCAATGAACCTTTTTCTCTTCTTGACTACCACCCCATAAAACTTCTTAATCAAAGACTCAAGTTTTTTTTATGACACACACCGAGGCCTTGTACAAAGAAAAATAATATGTAGGAAGAGATTCAAGAACCAATTTTGTCAATGTCACACGACCTCCGATGGAAATTAAATTCACTTTCCATTTTGAGAGCCTAGAACGAAACACCTTCACCGCTGCCTCCCAATTATTCTCCCCATTCATATTAGCACCCACCAAAATCCCAACTAAATAAACGGAACCTCCCCAACCTTACAACCAAACCTTTCGGCATGCCGATTTATTGCGCAATAAGTTGCACCTCCGATTTATTCTTGTCAACACCAAAAAGGACCGATTTGTTGAGGTTAATTCTCAAACCTGAACACATATAAAATACTCTTAAGATCCTCCTCAAGTTTTTAAAATTAAAACTTTACCAATCCCCAATATCATAGCATCGTCTGTGTATAGTAAGTGCGTTATTTTAGGGCCTCCATTCGGAAGGGTAACACCATCAAAAGCACCAATGGTAGCTGCTTTATTAAACAAAGCCAAAAACGCCTTTATCACTATAATAAAAAGAAAAGGCGAGATAGGATCTACTTGTCTTATACCTTTACTACAATCGAACTCGAATGTAGGCGCCCCATTAACCAAAACCGAGGACCTCGCTGAAGAGACAACACCATGAATCCACTTACACCATAAGTCTTGAAAAACCATTTGTCGCATAATCGACATTAAAAATACCTAGTTTACTATTTGTGCTTTTCTATGAATGTAATGTTGTTATTGAATCATGGGATCTAGTTAAAAATCCAAACACTGTGAGTGTTTAATTAAAATCGATCATTCCATCATTACAAGTCACACACTAAGATCAAAACAACTTAAGTTTAGAGTAACAGGTTGACTCTAATTAATGAACTACGCTTAGTTAGACAATTAGACAGAGTAGACTTCATGACTCCCCGATGTCTAGTATCGATACAAACTGCTTAATCAGAGAATCATTGCCTAATAATAGTTAATTGTTATAAGTCCATTAAATTAAGGGATAAGCTTTGTGTTAATATTACCTTTTAATTAGTGCTAGCAGATTTTTATGCTCAAATCTTGATGGGTTGTTGATTTCCATTAGTTAAATTGTTCAATTTTACTAAATTCTATGAAATTAAGTTTTAGAAATGCATTACTCTGAGATGGTCTATATCTTGCAGGTCTCGATAGGTTTAAGGTGTATTTTGAAAACACATAAAAATGGGGAAGTATGGCTTTCGCATCAAGGACTCCTACTGGGGACGTCTTGGACCAGATGTGTGTCTCTAGAGAGGCCAGGCGTCCAGGACTCCTAGTGGGCGTCATCCAGGATGCCAAGTTGCGTCGTCCGGGATGCCAAGTTTACGCAAATAAACATGAAACTGACTTCTTTGACAAGTTTTTTAAAGGGGTCTTCGTTTTTGGACTTATATCCTCTATCTAGTCTCCTATGGGCGATTTTGGGATATTTCTAGGGTTCCAATCCCTCCAATTGAGGATCCCAATCACATTTCTCAAGATTTAATCAAGGTATATAAAGATCGATAATCAACAACAATGAGTGGCTAATCCTTTCTAGATCATCATTAGGTGTATGGTTATAAGTTTTAGGGTTTTATTTAATGCAATTGGTGTGAATCAATAATCACTTTCATCTTTAGGTTGAAATTGAATGAGTTGATTGTTAGTATTGTTATGAACTCACGAAAGTTAATATTTTCTTGCATCATTGACATTGTGAGTTGATAATTGCTATTAGTTTTGATTCATGTTAGGGTTTGTTAATTGTTACTGATTTATAAAACACACATTTTTCCAGGATTCATATTGTAAGGTCCTCTTGAACCATTTTGCATACGATAAACGGATGTTGATAGCTCCAATTAGGCTTTCAAGTAAACAAATTTAAGAACTCGGTTGTATTCATTAAAGATCAAACAATATCGATACTGGTATTACTATATACTTTAATATATATACGCTTTAACCCATTTGGTTTTCTAGTTAATATGATTTTCCTCCGATAACTCGCGTTCAATATTTTTTTATAAAGCTAAATACGAGACAGTGATTGATATTTTTCTCGTCGTTCCCATATAAAATTTGTTTAAAAAAATGATTTTATTCAAACTAATTCCGTGATGAACCAAACCGATACCGATATCAGTATCAGTATCCTAATTATTATCGGACAACACTGGTATTCGTTTCTTATAGTTTTCAATGTAAAACACATAACTAGTTATTATCGGTCAATGTTGATACCGTAAGGAACCAAACCGGTAAGGTTGTACCGACCGAATTCCTTTGCGTAATGTCCCGAACCAATATTGACTCACATCTCACCACATCTCACTTGTAAATCCAGCTAGTTTAATGTGATTACACCAACAAAAAGTTGTAGAAAGTTTTTGATTGTTTTTTAATATTTGAAAAGGTTAAGACCAATTTAATTTTGAAAGGCGCCTCTTATTTGCACCACCAAAAAACTTATTTATACATGTCTCTGCGGCTAATACGGGCCGTATTGATACACATAAATACTTTTAGGTTCGTTATTTGGGTATAAATGCTTTTACTTTGTTACCGTAATTGTCTCGATAAGCGTGTAAGCGGTTTTTTGTTTTCGTTGTCATCTCGATTAGCATGTAAGCGTATAACAAACATTTATATAATAGGCTTTTACTTTGTTACCGTTGTCGTCTCGATAAGCGTGTAAGCGTATAACAAACATTTATATAATAGGCTTTTACTTTGTTACCGTTGTCGTGTAGATAAGCGTGTAAGCGGTTTTTTTGTTTCCGTTGTCGTGTCGATAAACGTGTAAGTTTATAACAAACATTTATATAAATAAACAGACAAATATAAGCAAGCATTTCAAAACATAATATACAAAAATATAATAATATAATGTAAACAAGTGTACTAGACAAATACATCAGATCAAAATAAAACTATTGGGGGCGATTGCGGGTTGATGGTTTAAAGTGCATGGTTGATGGTTTACAGTGCCGATAGACAACTCTACGGGTCGTAGGGGTCTCTACGGGTCGCAGAGGGTTATAAATGCTCCAAACTACCAGATCTCTGCGGCTTGTTGAGGTTTCTACGAGCCGCAGAGGAGTGATTCACTCTGAATTTTCAGTCTGATATTCGGATACCTCGTACTTTCTAACCCTATTTGACTCGTAGAGGCCTCCACGAGTCGTATAGGGTTTAATTGCACCCAACTACCAGGCCTCTGCGGCTCGTAGAAGTCTCTACGAGTCGCAGAGCTCAGCTGACAAACTTGCATGTGCAGTCTGGACATTGAATGTTTAGACTGACACATATACACGACCCGTAGAGACCTCTATGGGTCGTATAAGGTTTAGGTTTTTAGGGCAAAAACCCTATACGACCCGTAGAGGCCTCTACGAGTCGTATAGGGTTGTGTTTTTCGGTCGGCATTTATTGCTCTGACACATCTGCGATCCGTAGAGGCCTCTACGGGCCGCAGAGGGCTGTGAAACCCTAAAAAACCCTACGGTGCAAATAACATAACCCTTTTGAAATACATATCATAAAAAATGAAAAGATGGATTCAATTGCATAAAACATATTTTAGTTATATACTTGTAATGTTTTTAATCATGGCATTATAGCCTAATGACATCTTAAGGGTGAGATAAGGCTTAGGGAGACCATTTGTTTCCGGGTTCATTTCTCACAAAAGTTTATTTTTTTTTCCAGATTTATTAGATTTCCTCTTGAATTGATGTATATAGGTATTATTGCCTAGTAGAGGTAGATATGATCGGGAGATTCCACTTATAGTACATGATACTCTAGTGATTCGTTAGTGATCCAAATTTGCCATTAAAAACATACATGTAATTTTTTTAGGGAGAATGGATTTAAATACTCCCAACTATCGCCTGTTGGCGGATATCACTCCCAACTTTCACTTTGGCCAATAGCACTCCCAACTTTCAACTTAGTTTGTTCCATCACCCCCAAACTAACGGAGGTCTAACCTGGTTAGTCTTCGTGACCAAAATGTAAAAACCAAAACTTTGAGACATTTTTTAAACATTTTATTAATTATTATTAAAAAATAACTTATTATTATTATTATTAAAAAACCATTATTATAATAATGTATTAAAAAATATTATTAAAAAATTATAATTTTTTAAAAATTATATAAATCCCCCCCCCCCCCCCCCCCCATTTCTGTTGACAGACCCCCCCTCTAAACCACCACCACCACACCTTCCACCATCGACCTCAACCACCACCATCGACCTTCAACTGACCTGCAACCACCACCACCGACCTGCAACCACCACCACTGACCTACAACCGACCTCAACCACCACTATTGACCTGCAACCACCACCATCGACCTCAATAACCCGCCAATCGACCACCAATTAACCACCTACCACCACCATTGACCTCAATAACCCCCAATCGACCTGCAACCACCACCATCGACCTCAATAACCCCCAATCGACCCCAATCGGTGCTCGTTTTCATGCTCTTGTAAACTAATAGAATAACTAATTACCAAGTAAACGAAACATTAATAATAGTCACATTCTAAATGCTCGACAAAGTGAAGCATAATAACGTTTCCTCTTATTACCAAACTTAACTAACATTAACCAATAATATTAGAACCAGACAAATGCTTAATTACTTAAAAATACCGCCCAAACTTCAACCTAATTCACCAGACATATAATAAACAATTCACAAATTTAATAACAACAATAATAATAATAATAATAAAAGTAGGAGAGTTACGAGTCGGTCATGGAAGATTTTAGCGCCTCCAGCAACTGCTTGACCGACGAGTGAGGTTGCTTTTGATGCCGACCTTGACGACCTTGTTGACGGCGGATCTTAGCCACGACATTGGTTACGACAGCGATTGGTGATTTCCGGTGACGATGGTATGTGTGAAGCTGAGATTTGTTCAAGGGTTTTGGTGGTGGATGGTGTTTTATTGGTGGTTGACAGTGAAGGGTGGTGGTGGTGGACGGTGAAGGGTGGTGGTGGTGGGGGGATTTAATAATAATAATAATAATAATAATAATAATAATAATAATAATAATAATAATAATAATAATAATAATAATAATAATAATAATAATAATAAGTTTCAAAAATGCCCCTTAAGTTATCGTTTTTATATTTTGGCCACATAAAAGTTTTGATTTTTACATTTTGGCCACGAAGACTAATCAGGTTAGACCTCCGTTAGTTTGGGGGTGATGAAACAAACTAAGTTGAAAGTTGAGAGTGCTATTGGCCAAAGTGAAAATTTGGAGTGATATCCGTCAATAGGCGATAGTTTGAAGTAATTAAATCCATTTTCTTTTTTTTTTATTTATTTAAAATAAAAAATAGATTAATTCCAAAGTCCAAACTCTTTAATTTCCGAAGCACTGAAATTATTAAGTAGTCCCCTTGGAAAAAAAGTGATTTCTGTAAACTTTATAGTTTTTGTCATTTACCCCTTTCTTATTAATCATCTTCTGCCAGAAACACCTCTTATATGCTACCGGAAATAGACCATTGCCTTTTTCATTTGCAAATCAAGAAGGTCTTGTTATTTTATGCAGCACCCAGACGTTGTGGGAGAAGCAAAGTCAATCAAGTTCGAAACAACAAGAGCTTCGTGATTTACATGGTCTTTGAACGCGAACGATGATGGGTACTTTTTTTTTTTTGTTTTTTTTTTTTTTTTTTTTTTTTTTAACTTGGATCGCACTCAAAATTTCATGGGGTCGGTGTCCAAATTCAGTGGGATCGGTCATGCATAACTATTAACTACGTAGGTCCGCTCATGCATATATTTGATAAAAGGAAAAAAAAAAGATCCATACTTTTGCTTTTGAGGTCGATGACTAGGAAAGTAGAAAAAGTAACTTTAGCTTTCTTTCTTGGTTTGTATTTCAGTCTAAATCAATTTTAGTTTCAAAACTAGAGTTTAGTGTTAAAAATGATTAGCCTTATTACTTTTTTTTTTTTATATATAAATTGACTGAAGAAACAACGAGTATAAACAACGTGTATAATGGGATAATAAGTGTGGGGTGCAATGACTCGTGTTCGCTGCAGGGTATAATCCTTTGCTCACAACGATGGTTAATCTATGGTTATGTGCACAAACGACAAGCAGAATAGTATAGTAGATAAGGGTATAAGTGGTTCGGTCTCGTGAGACCTACGTCCACTGAAAAGGATGATCTTTATTGATAAGGGATACAAGTAATGATACAAGTGTATTGATTCTAATTGGTGGATTGGCTACCATAAGAAAGGAGGCCAAGTCCTCCTTTTATAGGAGGTGCGTGGGCCTGAGGTCATCGGGCCCACTTTGATTGTTAATGGGCTTGGGCTCGAGGCCCGGGCCGGTTGCTTATGAGCCCATTTAGTTGGATCTCAATCCTTAGTTAGGTAAAGTGATCCAAGTTGAGGAGGGCTGCTCTTGATTGGGCCATGTGGTGCTTCGTGGTTGGCCGGCTGGGCGGTGCCCTGTCATTGATACACGTGGCGCACTGTGGCTGGTTATGCAGAAGGGACTCCTTTTCTTCTGATGTCAGACGGTGTCAGGCGGCTGACCAGTTGTCAGCTGACACCTGATGGGAGGTGGCAAGTTGGGCTCCAGGGGGGATGTACCCAGGCGATGTCAACTGGTGCTTCTGCGCAGAGTGAGCAGTGCGCTTTGGCGCAGCTGTGATCTTCTTAGGTGTGTTGTTTTAGGCGGAGGATCTGGATAATGGGTAGGGTGCGCCTGAGAGCGCTAGGGAATAGTACCCTACCCCTTCAAGTCCCCAAAGTCCAGGGTGTCTCCTGTTCTTGCTTAGAGATCTTGTGGGGCGCTGGACTAATGTGTAATTTTGTGATGTATTTCTCCGTTGTGTTGTTTACAGCTGTTGTAGAATATGTGTATTGCAACATGTTTGTAAAGAAGAGTGCTCGTTGCATCTCTGGAAAAAATATGTTAATGTGAGGAAAGAGTGCGCGTTGCTACTCTGGTGGCATGTGGAAAGATAAAAGCGTCCCCTTATCTTTGTACATGGCTCTTTTTCTTTTTATAAAAGACCGGTGCCAAGTAGAGACTTAGCGCAGGTGATAATTTTTCACTTTCGGCCGGTAATGGCAAAGTCTGGTGAAAATGTTCTTTCAATTTTACGTCAACCCAGCGCCAAGTGATGACGTGGCAGTCTGGGTGTGAGATAGTAAAATCTGGCGGAGAACGTCTTTTAGATTTTACGTCAACCCAGCGCCAAGTGATGACATGGCAGTCTGGGTGTGAGATAGTAAAATCTGGCGGAGAACGTCTTTTAGATTTTACGTCAACCCAGCGCCAAGTGATGATGTGGCAGTCTAGGTGTGAGATAGTAAAATCTGGCGGAGAACGTCTTTTAGATTTTACGTCACCCCAGCGCCAAGTGATGACGTGGCAGTCTGGGTGTGAGATAGTAAAATCTGGCGGAGAACGTCTTTTAGATTTTACGTCAACCCAGCGCCAAGTGATGACGTGGCAGTCTGGGTGTGAGATAGTAAAATCTGGCGGAGAACGTCTTTTAGATTTTACGTCACCCCAGCGCCAAGTGATGACGTGGCAGTCTGGGTGTGAGATAGTAAAATCTGGCGGAGAACGTCTTTTAGATTTTACGTCACCCCAGCGCCAAGTGATGACGTGGCAGTCTGGGGTATTTAATGTGCAATCCTCTTAATTAAAAATTATAAGGTTTCCTTGAAATTAGGAAACGTGCTGGAGAAGCCGAGACGGTTGGTGAACGTGTCAGGGTGCAGAGGGGATGTCTGCACAGTTGTCAGTCACGTCAGCACGTGGGCGAGTTGGGTGGTTATTCTTCGTGTGTTAGGCGAGTAGCCGTACACGCGCGCGAGTGGGGGCAGTGTCAGAGTACATGCTGACGTTTGGCAGGTGAAAGGTCGTCCTTATGACAGACGCGTGGAGTCACGTGCTGCCAGATGACTGCTGCCATCCAGCTGTATGCCACGTGTAGCGTCCAGATGCCTCCTATTCTGGCAAGGTGAAGGGTCTTCTGCCAGCTGTTCCCATCGCATTAAATGCGATGGGTATATATATCTGAGGAGGCTCTTGGATTTTCTTTTTATCTCACTCTTCACAAAAAATCCCTCAAACTTCTCTCAAGAACCTTCATCTTCTCCGGTGAACCTTCAAGTTTTCCGGCGAGTTTCTTTCTAAGAAATTTTTTCTTTTTCTTTGTCTTTGTCGGTGTGTCTGAAGGGTCTGATGTTGGGGGAAACCCTGGGAAAGCTGTTGAAAAATCCAAGAAGCTGATCCATAATACAACCTGTAAGTGGGGTGACAAGAGTTTTGCCAAGTTTGTGAAGGCCAGGGAGTTTGATCCGTCATGGGAGGTGGAGCTGCCGACTAGGAAGGGCACTGCTTTAGCCCCTCCCCCAGGGAAGATGAGCTTGTATGGGGACCACCTTGCTCTTTGTGGGTTCTGTCTTCCTGCTACCAAGTTCCAGGTGGACACGTTGGTGAAGTATGGTGTTCATGTAACCCAGGTTAGTGGGTTTGGTATGCTTCGTCTCGTTCATTTCGAAGCCTGTTGTCGTGCCTTGGACATTGAGCCATCTTTTGAACGGTTCAATGTCTTCTACTTGATGAACATGGAGCAATCTTGGTTCAATTTCATCCCTCGTCCTCATGTACCACCGGTTGGGACAACCTCTCCTAAGTCACTTCATGACTGGAAAGAGAAATTTTTCTATGTCAAGAGGGGGGTCATACCTGTGGATATGCCATGGAAGGTTGTTGCCGAACGTCAAAGGGTGCCTGATCATCCTGTTATGGAGGGGTTCAGGGAGCAAGCATGGTTTAAAGATCTGGTGGCTCATGCTTTCCCGTTTGACACAGGTATGTGTTCGGAAGCCATGTTGGCTTTGTTGGGTATGAGCCGTGTTCAGCTTGTGGAGGGGAAGGAGCCTGTGGTTGCTACACCTGGTAAGTTTTTTGATTCCATGCTTCTTTGTCGGTTGTTTTTATTACTGTCGACTGAGCTTCATCTTGCTTTACTCAGGGATGTCAAAGTTTGATGCCTTTTTGTTGCGGGATAAAGCTCCTTTGGAGTGGAGAGACCCTGCGAAGGGTAGGGTGTCTGTGATTGATCAGATGGTTGATAGATTCTATTTTCCATATCTGGAGTTCTAGCCCACTGGTATGCTTATTTCACGTGAGCATCCTATAAATCCTGATCCTTTATGTTCTGTTCCACACTTAACGACCCCTTATTTTGTTGTTTCCTCTGATGGGGAATCAACTAGGTCTTCTGTGGAACTGGTGCATCCACCGCCTCCGCGTGGTCGTAAGAAGAGTGCGCCGCGTGTTCATAAGCATAAGGTGTTATTCCAAGCTAAATCTGCGCTTTTGAGTGCAGGTGGTGAAGGGCCTTATTTTGGTCAGCGTGATAGGCGTGCAGAATCTTCTTCCTCCACCCTTGAAGATGTTGATGTAGCTGAGACTCCGTTGAAGAAGAAGCGGAAACTGGGTAAAGTCCAGAGTGGGAAGTCTGGGTCTTCAAGATCTGGTGGAGCTGGTCCGGCGCCGTTTGCGCTGGAAATTAGTCCGCCGCCGGAGCGCCGTCCTCTTATACAGAAGACTGTGAAGAAAGTGACTAGTAAGTGATATGTTCAGCTTGTCTTTCTTGTCTTCGTTGTAGTAACATGTTCCTAAGTGTTATGCTTTGTTTTGTTGTAGTTGTTTCTCCGCAAGCTCCTGGTTCCTCCTCAGGTCCAACTCCTTCTGAGGTGGAGATTGCCACGAAAAGGCAGGAGGAGGAAAAGGCGCGAGCGGAGGCTGAGAAAGCTCGGGCAGAACAAGAGGCAGCTGAGGCCGAGAAGCGGGCCAATGAAGCTTCTGCCAAGAAAGCGGAGAAGGAGTGGGCTGCAGCTGAAAAGCTGCGTTTGGAGGAGATAGCCAAGAGGGCTGAGGAGGAAAAAGCAGCAGCTGAAAAGCTGCGTTTAGAGAAGGAGAAAGCCGAGGCGGAAGCGAAGGCTAAGGCAGATGAGGAGGCCACCAGGGTTGCCTCCCAGCAGGTGCCGTCTGGCAGTTCTCCTGGGGGTGGTAGTGATGCCGGGGTGGTTGGGCAAGTTGGTGATATGCCTTCTGGTGGAAGGTCAAGTGTTGAGCGGAGTGACCCAGATTACTTCGCGGGGGATATAATCTGGCGCCCGCACTGGAGTATTCGGGAGAACTCCCGCTTTGCGAATCCTCTTACTGCTGAGGAGTTTGTGTCTCGAGTGGTTCCTCCTAAGGAGAGTGAGTATCAGGATAGCTTGTCTCGTTCGCAGCTGATAACTGACATCTGTGTTGGGCAAGCACTTCATGTTGCTGCTGTGGAGTCGTTGAAGCGACGCGATGAAGCGTTTGCCCGTGATATTGCTGAGTTTAACGCCAGGCGGTCAGTGCAGGCGCAGAGAGAGGAGAAGCTGAAGTCTGAGGTTGAGAGGTACAGGGATAGGGCATACAAATCTGAGGATAAGGTGAAAGCGCTTGAGCGTGATCATGCGCTAGCTCAGAAAAGGTGGACTTAAGCCTGCCAAGTCACCAACCAAGAGACGATGAGACTTAAGGATCAGATCCAAGCGCTGAACAATGAAAATTCCAAGCTGCAAGAGACTGCTGAAGGTCATCACAAGGTGTTAGCTGATAAGGATTCAGTGGTGGCAGGCTTGCGCTCTGAATTGCGTGTCAAAGATGAAGAGCTTGTGAATGCTTCCTCCCAGCTGTCTGAGTTGGTGAGTGAGAAGGAGGCTTGGGTGAAAGAGAAGGCTGCGCTGACGGAGGAGAGGGCCTCCTTAGAGGAATCCCTGAATTTGTCGCAGACGGAGGCGGAAAATGCAAAGAGTCTTCTGGACGAAGCCAATGTTGCGCAGGAGAAGGCCCAAGAGTCTGTTCGCTGGGTGATGACTAAGGGTATCGCCGGGGTAAGTATTTTCCTACCTTTCTCTGTGTCATTCTGTATAATCTATCTCTGACTTTTTTATCGCTTGTTTGCAGATTTTCAAGCGGTTCTGGAATGAACCCAATCTCGACGACCAGGTTGCTGCCATTGCTGGCGCGGCGCGCGCTCCTGGGGAGGCTGAGGGGTTTGACACTAGGTTTTACCATGCGCTGAACGGAGGGCGTATAACTGAAGGTGCGCATGATGGTAAACCCATGGAGAAGGAGTATGAAGCTGAACTCCTTAAGTTTGAGCAAGTTGAATTCCCTATACTGAAGACAGTGGCGGACTGTAATCAGTATGCTGATCCTGCTGGCGCCCTCCGTTACTTTATTGAAGAATCTGACCGTTTGGGGGCGGAGGCGCAAAAGAAAGCGAAGCAAGCAGCAGCTGGCGGAGAGACGTCCGGGACGACTCCAGAGGGTATGGAGGAGCAGTTGGTGGACTTCGAAGAGTCCGGAGGGGATTAGAGTGATTTTAGGATGGTTTTTTATTTCTGTTTGTAAAGCTATGGGCAGCTTGAACGCCCCTTTTTGGTGGTATAAAAACTTCTAAGTTTATTTTGTATATATTGTTAAACTTCTTGTGTGATGGTGTGTTTGGATTTGATTATTGAGTCCGGCGATAGTTATGTTTAGTATCTATGCCTTGAAGACCTGAGGATCCAGTAGTGCACACAATAAGGTAGGCGGTAAAAACTTCATAGCATCCTTTAGAAAAGGACTTAGGCATGTGTAGCCAAAGTGTGTACAAAGGTTATTACATATAACAGAAACGTAACTGTGCCGCGTTCCAAGAGCGCGGGACAGGCGTACCATCAATTTTCTCTAGCGCATAAGCGCCCTTGCCTAAGACCTCCTGAACTCTGTAAGGCCCTTCCCATGTTGGAGCAAGTTTGCCCTGCTTCTCTGTGTTCGAAGCGCTATTGTTTCGGAGAACATAATCTCCAATGTCAAACTCGTGTAGTTTAACCTTTTGGTTGTAGTAGCGCTCCAACTGATTTTTGTATCTGGCCTCTTTGATGGCGGCGAGTTCTCGTCGCTCTTCAAGCAGGTCTAAATTTAGTCGTAGTTCTTTGTTGTTTTGCCCTTTATCCGCCATGAGTACTCTTGCGGAGGGGCATCCGATTTCTGCGGGTATAACGGCTTCGGAACCATAGGTTAGGCTGAATGGGGTTTCGCCATTGCTGGTTTTTGCGAGTATGCGGTTTGCCCATAGGACATGTGGAACTTCGTCCACCCATCCGGTTCTTTTGGTTCCGAGTCGCTTTTTGATACCTTCGATTATGCTTCGATTTGCTCTTTCGACTTGGCCGTTCCCTTGGGGATGAGCGACTGATGTGAAGATCTGTTGGACCCCCATTTGCGCCAGCCATTCTTGTAAGTGTTGATCTGTAAATTGGGTTCCGTTGTCGCTTATGATCTGATACGGTAAGCCGAATCTGCATATGATGAATTCCCATATAAACTTCTTGGTGTGCGATCCGTCTATCTTTGCTAGTGGCTTTGCTTCGATCCATTTTGTGAAGTAGTCGATTGCCACTATTAAGAATTCGACGTTTCCTGGCGCTGTGGGAAATGGGCCGACAAGGTCTATCGCCCATTTCTGGAATGGCCACGCTGCTGTGACGGGTACCAGGTCATTTTTGGGACGCAAGGTGTTTGGCGCGTGGCGCTGGCAGGAATCGCATTTGCGCAATTCTGCTACCGCGTTTGGGTGCATGCCTGGCCAATAGTATCCTGCGCTCATTAACTTGGCAACCACCATTCTGGGTCCTGCATGTAATCCGCAGATACCCTCGTGAATATCTCTGATGAGGAAGGAGGCTTCCTCCTTGTCGACGCATCGCAGTAAGGGGCCCAAGTATGATCGTCGGTAGAGGATTCCCTCTGTCAACTTGTAACACCCCAACCGATGGCGGAATCATCGAGGTGCCACGTAATGACGATTGTTCAAAAGCTCATGGTACCAAAATGTAAATATTTGATCATTGAATATTGTTTTACAACATGTGAAAATAAATACATGACAACAAAAATAGAGATAATTGATTGATTTAATCTAAGTCCAAAGTTCTATGTGAAGCGTCAAGCAGCTTATTCAGAAACATGCACGAAAATAAATTTTGTCAACATATGATGTTGGTGAGTACTACCTAGCTTTGTACATATTGTATAAGTTTGAAAAGTGGTACAATTCATGTGTCTAGCATCACCAAGGCATTATGTAAACACGCAAGTAACCAAACAAGACAAAGATCAAATGTAAAATTTATAAGATGAAATTGATAATGAGCACCCTAACACGTGTCAAGTCTAAAATGTAACATCGCAAAAATTTTCCCCAAAATTTTTTCTACGTAAAAGCCTTACTTCATACGCTATCCCTAACACACAATATATATATATATATATATATATGCATAGATATATAATAATAATAATAATAATAATAATAACAATAAAAACACCCACATATTTAAATTAACCTTTAAAACAAACCAAACCAAACCCATCCCTTCTTTAATCTCGGCCCAAACATCATCCTAGCCCAAGACCCTTAAGCCCAAACCCAATACCAAGCCCACTAACCACCTCCTCCCCTTTACTGTTTAATAAAAAAAAATGTACAACTAACCGAAATCGAACCCGGATCAGCCCCCCCACACACACACGTCCCCACCAGTTGAGCCACACCATTAATTTGTTATCAATGCAAACATTATTGAATATAAGGCTTTTTTTTTATTCTATTTTGCTGCTACTGTTCGCTGCTATGCGAACTGTTACCTTATTTTTTTTTATTTTTTTTTATTTTTGACTTTAAATTTAACATGAATTTGGAAACAATTGATTATATCGTTTGTGTTATGGAATTTACAAGGTAATACGCGTAATCTACTCATCAATTAACATTCAATTGATTATCAATTTGGATTATCATCGCGTCATAGTTATTAAGCGGGTCAAACATTCCAATAATACGAACCAGACATTAGCACTATAAATTGAACACTCTCGAACCTGCTACACTCGCCATTCTCTCTTCCTCAACCTCCAATTTCTCCTAAAACACTCTGTTCGTGGGTTTTCTGCTCGTGTTTTGACTTCGTGTCTTGACCAATCGTTCATACTCAATTCGTGTTTGTAAGTCTAATTTCTTTGATGGGTTTCATTGATCGGCACCCACACAATAGAAACCCTATGATTAATCGGGTTAATGTTGTGTGGATTGCCCGATTGCAAAATCTAGGGCACGAAAGTTAATTTGGGGAAGAACACTAGGTTTTGTTTACGTTACTTATATTTGATAAACAAGAAACAAACACAACCATCGATCCAGACCAGATGGTTGTGTCTGTTGCATTCCATCCGAGCCACCCGGGTTCGAGTCCCGACAGTGGCGTTTTTTTTCCCTTTATCATTTTTAAAACAAACAAACCTCATTTAATTATATATATTACATATAATCTTATAAATTCGTTTTTAATTATTAAAACCCTTTTATAAATTCTACAAAAATTATCTTATATTAATCTGGTGTAAAAGTTCAACTTACAATTTTTAGTTTTCAAAAATTTATTTATTTAATATATATAATAAATAAATCAAGTTTATTCTATTTTACTTATAAAAATCTATAAAAATATCAAAACGATCTTATTAATTTCCACAAAAATTATTTTAAGTTTTTATAACATTAAGCTTTTCAGAAATGATTTTTATTTCTGAAAAATCATTTATTTAATATTTTTAATAAATTTTTGTTAGTTTTAATCATAATTAAATCATAATAAATCCAATTTTTAGTATTTTTACACCAAAATTTTATACAAATTATTTCTGAATATTTAGAACAGAAATATAAATTTTAAACTAAAAATTCTTTAATTTTAGTATTTTTAAATATTAAAGTTAAATTTTGACAATTTGTAATATAGATTTAATAATCTATTCTAAAGAAAATAATTTTATAAAAATTATTTTTATACTTTAAACATATTCTTGTGACCATCTTAGATTTAAAATTCATAAAAAGATTTTTGGTTATTTATTTACTAATATTCTCTCAATTATCAAACATTTTTAATAATAATCAAACGAGCGTTTATCCCCAATTCAAAGCCCTAGAACTTATACATTTGTAGACTTGGTAGACTTAGACATATTTATTACCTTATTATAGGGTGATACTTGATACATTTGGGCAACACCATTATTCAATTTTTCAACAGATATAACATATTGCTAAGGTGAGTTTTACATAGCCCCTTTTCTATTTATCACCATTTTTGGGGTGAAACATGTTACAACATCATTTATGCAATTCAATCATCTATGTGTCTATGTGTTTTTCTATGTTACATTATGTCTTGAACATGACTAGGGTAAGCACAATTCTAGCATAAACATTCATCAGCCAAACGGTATACATTGATAGATCTATTGGACTGACAATCCCACCCGGATACGTGCGTCCTACAATGGTTACGTGGGTGTTTGTTACTGCAATATAAACGAGTGAACCATGAGCGTATGGGATGTACCACAATACAACAGTCAACAAGGTTGATTATGCACTCGATTTACTTCTAGTATGTTTTCGCATATGGACTAGATTGCCATGACACATGAATTACACAACAATTTTATTCAACTATCAAAACCTATGTAATTCTCACCAACTTTTGTTGACCCAAAACATTTTCAACTTAACATGTTTCAGGTTCTACTTGCTTGGAGATTTGAATTGATGCTTGAGGATATTTGCATAGTTTTATTCAATTTGATGTACAAATTCTTAGAACAATTGTATGTAACTTACTTAAATTATTTAATGAAATTTATTATTTACCATGAGCTACTGAACAATCATCAAATACGTGACATCCCGATGTTTTCGCCATCGGTTGGGGTGTTACATAAAAGAGCACCATAACATAAGTTATGTCTAAATGAGCACCGTAACATAAGTTACGTCTATATGTAAAGAGCACCATAACATAAGTTATGTTTAGATGTATGATTTTGTATGTAAGCTACGTTCATGTCCAAACATAAACACAAAGATAAACAAGACACGTATATGAATTGTAAATGAATAAAAATGTATGTATAAATGAATATGAAAGTTTTGTATACTTGTGCATGAATCACCCCAAAAGTTGTAAAAGCGAAAAAGGGGATAAGTAATACTCACTTTAGCAAGGTGGTAAGTCTTGTGGAATTGAATAAGTGTAATCCAACGTTGCCAAGTATCACCCTATGTATAAGGTAACAAATAAGTCTAAGTCTATCTAGTCTATAAGTATTTTCTAGGGTTTCGAATTGGGGATAAGTATTCGTTTGAATAATAAATTAAACGTTTAATAAATAAGAGAAATTTGATAAATAAATAAACAAAAGTCTTTTTGTAAATTTTAAATCAAAGATGGTCACAATATAAAGTTTTAAGTGTGAAAATAATTTTTATAAAATTATTTTCTTATAAATAGATTATTAAATCTATTTATTTCAAATTGTCAAAATATAACTTTAATATTTAAAAATATTAAAATTAAAGAATTTTTAAGTTAAAAATTGTATTTTTGTTCTAAATGGATAGGAATAATTTATATAAAATTTTGGTGCAAAAATATTGAAAAATGAATTTATTATGATTTATTTATGATTAAAACTAACAAAAATTGATTAAAAATATTAAATAAATGATTTTTCAGAAATAAAAATCATTTCAGAAAAGTTTAATGTTTTATCAACTCAGAATAATTTTTGTGGAGATTTATAAAATCGTTTCGATATTTTTATAGAATTATATAATTATAATTGAAAAAATTTGTAATATTTATTATATATAATAAATAAATGATTTTTGAAAAACTAAAAATTGTATGGTAACCTTATTGTTTACATAACATAAAATATATTTTGGAGAATTTATAAATCATTTTAGGTATTTTAAAATTATTTAAAAGATAAATACATGAAAAATATTAAAGACAAGGTTCTAAAAAAAAGTGGTGTTGCTGGGGATCGAACTCCAGCCCTCCTGTCCATAAACACACGACAAAACCACCTGGTCTGCCTCCACTTATGAGTTTTAAACAGATTAAAAAATTTAAAACCTTTTTCACAGTTTTTCCCCAATTCCTAAACATAAACCCTAGAAACCTAACCCTTACAATTGATCATGAAATCGTTACAGATAACGAATCAAATGTTAGGGCTTTTATTCTACATCATGAATCGACCTACTAGAAGCTTATAATCAAACAAACCTGATTCAAATGGAGGTGTATTCGACTACAAAAGAATCCGAAGAGAAAGCTTCTTATTTGAACGATTTGGAGTTTAAAAGCGTGATTTCGTATATGGGAACTCTAAATCGCATATATGTGTGTGTGTGTGTGTGCAGGCTTGATTGCGATAACTTGGTCTTTATATACGAATTCGAATCTTGGGTTATTTGGTATGCTCATAATGGCATTCAAACGCTAATTCACAGCTGTGTCATGGTCAAACACGCGTGATGTTGATTTAGGAAAGAGGAAGAGGTCCAGGCGCGATGATTTCGGGTCTGATTTCGAGTTGGGACGTGTTAATTGGATCGTGGTTGCACCAGTTGACTTTCAGAAGTCAATGGTGCGAAAATAAGGGAGGGTATATGTACGTTTGGGCTGGATAAAAATCACAAAGAGGTTGTTAGCTCAGCTGGTTGCTGCGTTTGTATCCTTTGGCCGGTCTGGACGCGGGTTCGATTCCCGGTCCAGACAAACATTTCTTTTTTTAAACAGAATAGAGAGGGGAAGAGTAAGGGGGTTTGGGCTGTTGATGTGGGCTTTGGTGTGTGTGGGCTTAGTCTATGTTGGGTTATGGGTAGATTTGGTTAGGTTATGTTTAATGGGTTAGGATAGATAGTTAATTATTTGCTTATAATGTTTAAAACTAACAATTTTTTTTTTTCAATTACGACAATGATTCGAGAAACTTGAATCCAAAGCTTCGACTTTACAGGGGTTATAAATGTAAAATAATGAAAGGGACTAAAATTGGACAAAAGGTAAAATGAAAGGTGACGGATGTCACACAACTCATAGTGCAAGGCTTTATGTTGGATTTTTCGTGCGTCCGCCTTGTTGTCGGGTAATGTTCCAGATGTCAATTATGCTTTGAGTGGCGCCATCCAAGATGTAGTACATGTTTGGATGACGTTTACTTGTCTTGGCGGGACGGATGGCCTTTCTTGTAGTTCAACACGAACGTCTTTGGCCATGTGGTCGAAGACCGTTGAAGCCATCTTACTCAATGCGTCTGCGGGTTTGTTCTCGCTCCGGTTGATGTGGGTGACCGCGCAGGAAGTGAATTTGCGCATGAGTAGCTTGGCCTGCTGTAGGTATAGGGCCATTGTGGCGTCCCTCGCGTCATATGTGCCATTGATGTGTCCGGCTACTAGCAGTGAATCAACATGTGCTTCAAGGTGGGAAGCTCCCATTTGCTGTGCGATGCGCAGTCCTGCTAGTAGCGCTTCGTATTCTGCTTCATTATTTGTTGCGGCAAAATCTAAGCGAATGGCGTATGTGTATTCTTTTTTGTTTGGGCTGATTAGGCGTAAACCTGCGCCTGCGCCGTCGCTATTTGAGGCGCCGTCGGTGTAGAGTTTCCAGCTTTCATTTCCAGACGTTGGTGGTGCGGGGTCTTGCTCGGCTAAGCATTCTGCAATTTTTTCTGTCGGTATTTCGGTGGCGAAGTCAGCGAGTACTTGTCCCTTGACTGCGGGTCTGGGTTTGTAATTGATAGTGTGTTCACCCAGTTTGATTGCCCATTTTGCTAGGCGACCTGAGGTTTCAGGTTTTTGTAACACATCGCTGATTCTGTAGTCTGTTAGGACATTTATTGGGTGGCCGTGGAAATACCTGCGCAGTCTGCGCGATGCGTGAATGAGAGCTAGCACTAGTTTTTCCATTGTAGAGTACCTAGTCTCTGCATCTAGCAGGGTTCTGCTAATGTAGTAGATGGGTGTTTGAACGCTTTTCCGGTCTACAAGGAGTACCGCGCCAATTGCCCGCTCCGTGACAGAGAGGTATAGGGTTAACGGTTCCCTGGGTAATGGTGCTGTGAGAGTAGGTAAATTCATAAGACATTCTTTCATTTCTTGAAAAGTTTTTTCCGCCTCAGCGGTCTAGCGGAAATTACTTTTTTTGAGACAATTCTTTAGAGTGTCTACAAATGGAAAAGACTTAGAAGCATAATTGGAAAGGAAACGATTGAGGGCGACGAGGCGTCCCATTAGGGTTTGGACTTCCTTGATGGATGTTGGTGAAGGCATTCTTTCGATGGCGAGGACCTTGTCTGGATTTGCGCGGAACCCGTCCCGCGTGACAATAACTCCCAGGAATTTCCCTTCTTCCATGCCGAAGGAACATTTGCTGGGGTTGAGCTTCATGCGCACCTTTCGCAGTTGATTGAATGTTTTCTGAATGTCTTCCAGCATGTTGTCTTCGTCCTTGCCTTTGATGACGAGATCGTCGACGTATACTTCCAAGCGTACGCTTATCTCGTCAACGAAAGCGCTGTCTATGAATCGTTGATATGTGGCTCCCGCATTTTTGAGGCCGAAAGGCATTTTGGTGTAGCAGAAGATTCCTGTATCCGTGCGGAAGGCCGTTTTGTCTTCATCTTCCTTTGCCATTTGGATTTGGTGGTAGCCTTTGTAGGCGTCGAGGAAGCATTTGAAGCGATATGGTGCGAGGGAGTCCACCTTTAAGTCAATTTCTGGAAGAGGGTAACAATCCTTTGGACAGGCTTTGTTCAAATCTTTGTAGTCGACACACATGCGCCATCCGCCCGTTGTTTTTCCTACCATGACTGGGTTGGCTACCCAGGTTTGGTAGCGTATTGGGCGGATAATGCCTGCGTGGAGTAGTTCGTTGACTTGTTCATTCATCCCCTTTGTTTTCTCTGGCCCCATTTTGCGCATCTTCTGGGTGACTGGCTCCACAGATCTGTAAGTGTTGAGTTTGTGTTCCACGATTTCTCTTGAAACGCCGATCATGTCAGACCAAGAGTTGCTTGAGGTGCGCTATTATGGTGTTGGAGATTTCATGGTCGATGATGACCGTTTGGTCCGGGAATTTGGGGTTGAGGACCCAGTTTTCCGGTTCCAACGGGTTTGCGTTTTTTGTGGTTTTGCCACCTCGATTGCGTGGCATTGTTTGTTCCCTCGAATTATTGCGACGCCGGTGCGGGTGGGGAAGCCTACCATTTGGTGGGGGGTGGAGGCGTTGGCGTTGAACTTCGCCAGGCCTTCCCGCCCTAGTAGGACGTCGTGGTGAGATGTTACTGGTAAAACCATGAAGTCACACATTTCTGTGCGTTCGTGGGTACCGTCTGTCAAAGTGACCGGGAAGGTGATTATGCTGCGTGGCATGATGACTTCATCGATAAAGCCTGAGATTGGTGCATTAACTGGAACGAGGCGGGCTTTGTCATCCTCGTCCAGTTGTTGAAAACACTGATCAAAGATTATGTCAGTGCTGCTTCCGCCGTCTAGGAACATGGATTGCGTTCTGTAATGTCCTACGACGGCGGTGACAATTAGTGGCGCTGTTGCGGAGGGTCCGCCTCGCACCCGGGGGAGGAGGACGTCCACCTCCTTCCAGGAGTCATCTATTTCTCTTGGGCGCTTACCCTTATTCTGGCGTGTTCCCGCGGCGGAGATCATGTTACAATGATGGTGCGGGGTATGCCGGATGTAACTCGTTTGCAGATTCTTGATTTGTTTCTTTCCGGGTTCTTCGCGTTTATCGTCTTGGTTGGTGTTGCGCCCACCTTTGTTAACATTTTTGATAAGATGACCGAGCTGGCCCGTCTTTAGTGCCGCCTCTATTTCTAGTTTTAGGCTGTAGCAGTTGTCCGTTAGGTGACCATAATCGTTATGGTATTCACAATACTTGGTGTGGTCAACGTTCTTTCTTTTGCCCAGTACTTTGGGCTCCTTGAAAGTGACTTGCTCTGTCTTGAGCACTTGTGACGGAGTTTTTGTGAGTGGCGTCCAGTCGGTATTCTTTTTGGGTTGGCTTCTCTGGTCCCTTGATTGCTTGTTGGTGATTGTCTGTCGCGCGTCGTTGGCAGGTGAGTATTTACCTTCTTCCATTATGCGTGACCAGACGGATTGTTTGCCTTTGTTTCTGTTAGAGTTGTTTGTTTGGTTGTAGCCGCGCTGCTGCTTGATGGAGCGCTCCGAGGATGCATATATTTTGGAGGCTTTGATGACTTCTTCCCAAGAATCTGGGATGCCCGTTTTTCCGGATAGTGTTTTCATCAAATCCTCGCTGCGGACTGCATTAATGAAGCCTGCGCGCATGAGCTCTTCTCCACAGCCGATTTGTAGCGCCTCCTTGTTGTAGCGCACAATGAAGTCTTCTATTGATTCATTGTCTGTGCGCTGACATAGGAGGATGTGGGCCTTATCTCGTTTGTGTCGCATGAGATGGGAGAAGTGATCTTTGAACTTCTGGATAAGGTCATCGAAGTCTAGGATGCCTCCTACCGGAAGGTTGTCAAACCAAACTCTGGCTGCGCCTGTAAGGGTTTGTGCGAACAGGTGGCACCAGACTTGTACATGCCAGAGGACTGTGGTTCCAGCGCACTCGAAGTCGTGTAAGTGATCAGTGGGGTCTCGCAGGCCATCGTACCTGCCGATGCTGCTTGGGAGTTTTGCCTGTTTTTCTATAGGTGCGGTGGCTATTCGTTGACAAAATTTCGAGCTGAGAGCGAACGACTTAGGCCTGTATGGCTTGTTTAAGTCGTCGTCTTCCTTCTTGTGTGATGACGCCGATTGATTTTTTGTCAGTTTTCGCCTTTTGGATTTTGAGATTTTTGTTGTGTCTGAGTCGCTGGTTGGCTGATAGCCATCAGACTCTGATGTGGAGCCTGCTAGGTCCTGATCGCGTGTGTTCTTACTGCGATCTCCACCCCGAGACTTGGGACGTGTGGCTTGCTTTTCTTTCCCCTTTCGGCTGTGTTTAGCCGATGGGGAAGCCTTGCTTTTGGACTTATCGGTTTGGAGTTTTGCCAACATGTTTTGATAGATCTTGGTATTTTTGAGCTGTCTGCGAAAAAGCCACTCGTCGGGGTCCACCGGTGCAGTGGGTATGTCAGATTCAGATGAGTCTGAGCAAGAAACTGCCCGGGGCGGTGTTTCTTCCCTTGTGGCTGCTTGTGTTATGCCCTTATCAGGAGTTTGGAGCATTCCCGTTCTAGTAGTCTGAATGACTGCAAAAGGGGTTGCCCCTGCGGCTCCGACAGGGGTTAGATCAGCCATTTGGTGAGCTTAAAGGATGTAGTTTTGAAAGTTTTTGAATCTTTCAGCCGACACGGATGGCGCCAATGAAGAAACAACGAGTATAAACAACGTGTATAATGGGATAATAAGTGTGGGGTGCAATGACCCGTGTTCGCTGCAGGGTATAATCCTTTGCTCACAACGATGGTTAATCTATGGTTATGTGCACAAACGACAAGCAGAATAGTATAGTAGACAAGGGTATAAGTGGTTCGGTCTCGTGAGACCTACGTCCACTGAAAAGGATGATCTTTATTGATAAGGGATACAAGTAATGATACAAGTGTATTGATTCTAATTGGTGGATTGGCTACCATAAGAAAGGAGGCCAAGTCCTCCTTTTATAGGAGGTGCGTGGGCCTGAGGTCATCGGGCCCACTTTGATTGTTAATGGGCTTGGGCTCGAGGCCCGGGCCGGTTGCTTATGAGCCCATTTAGTTGGATCTCAATCCTTAGTTAGGTAAAGTGATCCAAGTTGAGGAGGGCTGCTCTTGATTGGGCCACGTGGCGCTTCGTGGTTGGCCGGCTGGTCGGTGCCCTGTCATTAAAACACGTGGCGCATTGTGGCTGGTTCTGCAGAAGGGACTCCTTTTCTTCTGATGTCAGACGGTGTCAGGCGGCTGACCAGTTGTCAGCTGACACCTGATGGGAGGTGGCAAGTTGGGTTCCAGGGGGGATGTACCCAGGCGCTGTCAACTGGTGCTTCTGCGCAGAGTGAGCAGTGCGCTTTGGCGCTGCTGTGATCTTCTTAGGTGTGTTGTTTTAGGCGGAGGATCTGGATAATGGGTAGGGTGCGCCTGAGAGCGCTAGGGAATAGTACCCTACCCCTTCATTGACTAATATTATTTGGTAGTTTTTATATATATTTTTAGTATTAAAAATGATTAGCATTACTAGTTTTCTTTATAAATTGACTAAGGTGCTGTTTGTTTTTTAAGAGGTAAAAGGTCTGCGGTCTGCGAACCACATCTGCAGACATCTGCAGGAGAAGAGGTGAACCAAAGGTCTGCAGTCTGCAAGAAAAAGACTGTTTGTTTATTAACATCTGCAGCGTAACCTAACCATAACCGACCACAACCCACGAGAACCTACCATAACCATAACCACCATGAACCACCACAACCCACTATAACCAACCTCAACCCACCATAACCATAACACACAATAACAAATCAAATCAAACACAATTATTCAACTGATATATAAAATTCGTACGAACACAAACTTCAACTGTACAAATCTAATCTACATCTATCTGAACCAATTAATTATTAGAAACAACACCAAATCAACAATTTTTTTAATTATTAGTCCAACTAATTTACAAAATCTTCTAACAGGGATACGATACCCCAAACATTATCACGAATTTGATTTGACAAATTTGTTGTACAATCTTATCTATATCTATCAGTAGATGCTGCACCTACAACATCAACACAAATCTGATATTCAACAACATATAAAATAAAATTAGGTCAATTAATAATTAAAAACAACAATACAACACCTTTTCTTGACCTATACGGGAGAGGGGGAGGGGGAGGGGAAGGGAGGAGAAGGTAGCGGCGGCAGCAGGGGGGGAGCAGGAGGCGGCGACAGCGGGTGAGGAGGAGAGAGGCGACGGCGGCGGTAGAGGAGGAGGCGGCGGCAGCGTCAGAGGAGGATGAGGGAGGAGTCGGTGGCGGAGGGGAGGAGAGAGGCGGCAGGGGAGGGGAAAAGAGAGGAGGAGATAATGGGTTGAGAGGGTGTTTGGAGAAGAAGAAGAATATGATAGTAGAAGAAGACTTGACTGATGAAGGTGAAGAGAGGAGAGGAGGGGGAGAAGAGGGGAGAAGTGGTTTGAAGACTTTGGTATATGTCTGCACCAAGAAGAGGTCAGGAAGACATTTTTTAATGAAAGGTCTTCCGAAAAACAAACAATCTGCAGCCTTTAAATGTCTGCGCGCGTCTGCTCGGCGCAGACAAAAGAGGTTAGAAGCACTTCTGGAGAAAAAACAAACACCCCCTAACACTATTAGGTAGTTGTTATAAAATTAAAAAGATTACGTCTTTTATAATTAGGCAGATTGGAGATCATGTCCTTAACCGGCGCGATCATGAGAGAGAGAGAGAGAGAGAGAGAGAGAGAGAGAGCTGAATTGTAAGCGTCTATTGGTGACTATTGTTTCTTTACCTAGAGAAGACGACCGCCACAATGGTCTTGTAGATGCCGGAGAAGACTGACATTGTTTATGAGAGAGAGAGAGAGAGAGAGAGAGAGAGAGAGAGAGAGAGAGAGAGAGATTAAAAGGGTTCGAGATCTGATGCCTATGCTGATGAGTTTTTGAAGAGAGTGAGTAAATAGAGCGTGAAAGAAGAGTGAGTAATTAGAGCATGAAAATAGAGAGTGAAAAACCAAGTGTCTATATTTTTATTATTAGGGGTTGTTATTTTCATTTCACACCCTGTTGACAGAAAAAGTTAACATAGTTAGTGGCTGTTTGGTTGATTAACTGTTGAATCATTAAGATGGTCCGAATGGTTAACAGACTCTGAATGGTTAAGAGTTGGATCATTCAGCATCCCTTTTTAGCTTAATGGTTCAGCACTTAATCATTCCATTCAGATGCTGAAACAACCAGTATGAATGCTGAATGATTCAGACCTGAATGGTTAAGATGCTGATTAAGAGGCTACCAAACAGCCCTTTAGTCTAAAGTACGTAAAATATAACTAGCAGAAACCTGCGCATTGCGGCGGGAGTACACGTTGCTTGATTGTTGTATTTCATCATTACTTAGGAACCCGCTATTGTTTATGTAGGATGCGAAGCGCCGTCAAAATGGTTTAGAAAGTTAAGTGACAATATATGTAGGCTGGTTAGAGTACCTAAGTAATCATATGCAGTTAGGGAAAATACATAAAGACAAACAATTAATAGAAAATGTGGGGTAGGTCTATCGAAATGAACCTTCCGTATGTTCAGGAGCAACATCATGCTCTGGAGGGTGCATGTTTGTGTCGAGACCAAGGTAGGAGGATTCTACCGGCATATTGTTATATGGTCTATTTGATTTGTCATTAATAATGGTTGGGAAGTGAAGCTAGTGACAATGAATGTTGCTTAGTTGGAGTAACTAAGTAATGAAGTAAGGATATGTGATAAGTGCAAATATAAAAAGAAGAACAATAAACCGAAGGGGTGTGGTAGGTATATTGAAACTAACATTCTGAATGTTATACCGCATCGTCGTGACCAGGTGGGGGTGTATTTATGTCGATAAGCAGGGGGAGGTTGGTGTCGATGTGTTTTCACTGAGGGGACGGTTGGTGTTATTTTCATATTGCAGGTGTTACCTAAGGGTTCTCTTTGCTGCACTATCAGTTGAATGGAGTGTTATACATGTTATACGTTGTAAAAATACTTGAAATTTATATTGAAATTAATACGTAGTTGGCTAATATATACAATACTATTAACTTTAATATAATAAAATTTTTGTAAGTTTAATTAAGGGTGATACTATCTACACAACAAAAAAAACCCTAAACAACCTTTATATGGATTGTGGAGGCCTTGATGGGCCATTCTAGCCAAATCAGGGAGAACCTTCATTTTTTTTAAGCACGTATTTTGTATTCTAAGCTTAATATTTGTGTTTTTTTTATAAGAAATAAAAAGTAATTTCTTCTCATAATCATAAATTAGTGTACACAATAAATTTTTTCCGTTAAATATTTTAATATACATGATGAAAACAGTAACATACGATAAGCTAGGTTAAGTCGAAGTATTTAGGTGGCGGAACATCAACCCTTTGTATACAGTCGTCATATATCGTCTCCCACTCACTTGCCTCTTCATACGAAACTCACACCATGTGCTATTTAGTTTTGGCATTGGGGCGCCTACTGCTAACTCAATCTTGATGAATTGATCTTTGTTAACAAAAGCAAACGATACGAACGCATTGTAACATTTCGCACTAAATAGATATACGTTACGACAACCCTTATTATTTTTGGTGATATTTTGAACCCCTATACAATGATAATTATTCATACATATATATATATATATAAATAATAATAATAATAATAAGTAAAAAAAAATCAGCTTCATTGTCAAAATAAGCCCACTACACCAAATAACCCAGCCCAGGTCGGAGCCCAGCAACAGACCGGCCCACATGAGCCCACTACCCCTTATTTCAGCTTTATAAAAAAAATGTGTGTCAAGGACGGGAATCGAACCCGGGTCCTTAACCGAGCCAAACCAACAACACCACACAAACCAGCTGGGCTAGCTCTCATATCTGTTTCAAACCATACACATTATGATTATATCATTTCTTTAAAACCCTCACAGTTGACTTGGAAAGTCAACTGTGATTCGTGGTTACCATAAACATCAACATTAAACTCATAATTTGCATAATTTTGGTATCCTTACACGATTATCGGCCCTTTCTGACTAGGATGCACGTTGATTATCAATCAATTGATAATCAATTGACCAAAAACGCATATAACATTGAATTTTTGGTCAATTCTTACCAATTCTTCAATCCAGTGATTAATCCTATAAATTGGACATTCACGAACAATCACAACTCGCCAAGACATCTCCCTCAATCCCCAATTCTTCACATAACACTCTGTTTTTCTTCTACGATCGTGATTTTTGACTTCTGGTTTGATCGGCAATTCGTGATCGAAACAACATTGTAAGTTCAATGTTTTATGTGGGTTTTATTCATCGGCATTCACACATCAATAGCCCTAAGATTGATTGGGCTATTGATGTGTGAATCAGACAATTGATTAAACTAGGGTTCGTAATTTTTGATTTGGGGATAAACTAATTTTACATAGTGTATTTATTTAATTTAAAACAAAAACAATCACAACCACTGGTCTGGACCAAGTGGTTGTGACTGTTGCTCGGCCCCTAAGCCACCCGGGTTCGAGTCCCGGCAGTGGCGTCCCATTTCATTCTTTTTCATTAAACCTTTTTAACAAATCAATTAATAATATATAAATTACATATAATCTTATAAATTCATTTTTAATTATTAAAACTCTTTTATAAATTCTAAAAAAATTATTTTTAACAAATCTGATGTAAAAGTTTCACCTACAATTTTTAGTTTTCTGAAATTTATTTATTTAATATTTATAATAATTAAATCAATTTTATGCTATTATATTTATAAAAATCCATTAAAATATCAAAACAATTTTATAAATTTCCACAAAAATTATCCTGAGTTTCTACAATGTTAAACTTTACTGAAATGATTTTTAATCCTGAAAAATCATTTATTTTATATTTTTAATCAATTTTTGTTAGTTTTAATCATAATTAAATCATAATAAATCCAATTTTTGGTATTTTTGCACCAAAATTTTATACAAATTATTTCTGAATATTTAGAACAGAAATATGAATTTTAAACTAATAATTCTTTAACTTTTGTATTATAAAATATTAAAGTTAAATTTTGACAAATTGTTATAAATAGAATTAATATTCTATTTTAAAGAAAATAATTTTATAAAAATTATTTTTATACTTTAAACACATTATTGTGACCATCGTAAATTAAAATGCTTATAAAAGATTTTTGGTTATTTATTTACTAAAATTCTTTCATTTATCAAACAATTTTCATATTAATCAAACAAGCATTTATCCCCAATTCGAAACCCTAGAAACTTATACATTTGTAGACTTGATAGACTTAGACATATTTATTACTTTATTATAGGGTGATACTTGACATATTTGGGCAACACACTATTCTATTTATCAATAAATACAACATTTTTGCTAAGGTGAGTTTTACATAGCCCCTTTTCTATTTATCACCATTTTTGGGGTGAAACATGTTACAACATTATTTATGCAATTCAATCATCAATGTGTCTATGTGTATTTCTATGTTGCATTATGTCTTGAACATGACTAGGGTAAGCACAATTCTAGCATAAACATTCATTAGCCAAACGGTATACATTGATAGATCTATTGGACTGACAATCCCACCCGGATACGTGCCTCCTACAAAGGTTGCGTGGGTGTTTGTTATTGCAATATAAACGAGTGAACCATGAGCGTATGGGATGTACCACAATACAACAGTCAACAAGGTTGATTATGCACTTGATTTACTTCTAGTATGTTTTCGCATATGGACTAGATTGCCATGACACATGAATTGCACAACAACTTTATTCAATTATCAAAACCTATGTAATTCTCACCAACTTTTGTTGACCCAAAATATTTTCAACTTAACATGTTTCAGGTTCTACTTGCTTGAAGATTTGCTTGAAGATATGTGCATAGTATTATTCAATTTGATGTACAAATTCTTAGAACAATTGTATGTAACTTATTTAAATTATTTAATGAAATTTATTATTCACCATGAGCTACTGAACAATCATCAATACGTGACATCCCGATGTTTCCGCCATCGGTTGGGGTGTTACAGATTGGTATCAGAGCCATGGTTATAGGGAATTAGGTTATTAGAAAATAATCTAGTCTATAACCATAGGATTTAACCAGTACTTGCTTCTCTTACTTGCTATACTCTATCTCCCTCCTACTTCATATCCCTACTTTCATCCCTACAAGAAGGTTGCTCTCCGTCACTGGATCCACTCTTAGACTAATAAGACAAAATCCTCAGGTTTAACCTGAACTACCTTGAGATCTCGTCGAAGTTCTAGATTTTAATAACGAACACGTGCAATCTGGAAGGGTGAACGCCTGTATTCTGAGTCTTCTGTCTAGGCTGGCATTGCACATATATCCCAATCAGACGAGGGACCCGGATGCCTACCTGGGAATTCTCGGGATGAGTGTTCACTTATAGGCTAAAGCATGTCTTCATATGTTATTGAAATTTAGAATCTTTGATAAGTCAACGTTTTCGTTTATTCGTTTTAAATAATGAATAAATGATTACATTCCTTATATAATCTCATTCATTTCACTATGTCTCTTACAGATCATGCCTCCACGTCGCAGTGCTCGTCTTAACAGTGGTGAAAATCATGATGAAGGAAGTAGCAATCACAACCACAACCACGATACCAACAACAACAACAATAACAACAACAACAATGGTGTTGATGCCCAACTGGCTGCGATCATTTCTCAACAAATGGCGCAGCAAATCGCAACTCTGGTTCCTAACTTACTAGCTCAAGTCATCCAATTGAACGGCAACGGCAATGGGAATGGAAACGGCAACGGGAATGGGAATGGAAACCACAACGGAAATGGGAATGGTCTTCCAGCCTGCACTCTCAAACACTTTAATTCTTGCAATCCCCCAAAGTTTAGTGGTGAAGAAGGAGCTACAGGACTCCTACAATGGTTTGAGGGTATTGAGAATACCTTCATTAACAGTGAATGCCCCGACAACTTTAAAGTCCGTTATGCCATGAGTGTTCTTCACAAACGAGCACTCACTTGGTGGAATGAAGAAAAACGCACTCGCGGAGCTGAAGCTGCACTAGCCTTAACCTGGGATCAAGCTAAAGACATTATGAAGGCAGAGTTCTGCCCTCGTAATGAAATTAAGAAGCTGGAAGATGAATTTCATGATCTTGCTCGAGACAGTGGGGAAAATCTTGCTTACAACACTCGTTTTCACGAACTTAGCTTACTGCTACCCCACAAGGTCACTCCCTTACCTATTGCAATCGAAAAATACATTGGTGGTTTACCGATGCAAATTCAAGACACGGTGTGGGGAAGGAACCCTGCTACTTTGGAGGAAGCAAAGCGTTTGGCTGCCACCCTAACAGATAACCATGTGAAGGCAGGAACCCTGACTCGTAAAGGGGAAAAGAAAAAGGATACTCCCCAACCTGCCGTTGAAATCAAAACTGAGGCCTCAACCAACGGAAAGAACAAGGTCAGAAATTTTGCAATAGACACCACTGCCCCACCCAACAAGAAACAATACAACGGGAAGCTACCTAAGTGTGACACCTGCCAGTATCACCATCCAACTCAAGTACCCTGTCGACAGTGCACCAATTGTCAAAGGTATGGGCATCTTGCGGAAGCTTGTCGAATTCCTGCTACAAACGCCCTTGCAGCTCCAAATGATCCCGCTACTTAACAACAAACCCCACCATTTAATAATGTCTACTTTCTCTTTAATTCCATGTATTGCCACATTTAATTCAAATAATAAAATTCAAGTATTATCATAACATAGTATTATTCAATTTGATGTACAAATTCTTAGAACAATTGTATGTAACTTATTTAAATTATTTAATGAAATTTATTATTCACCATGAGCTATTGAACAATCATCAATACGTGACATCCCGATGTTTCCGCCATCGGTTGGGGTGTTACACGCATGCTACTGATCAAAACCCATAGGTCTACGTTATCGTGCATCTCCTCCTTAAGCCGTGTTCTGACCCGACCGGCCCGTTAACCAACCGGACTGTTCCGACCCGACCGGCCCGTTAACGAACCGGACTGTTCCGAACCGACCGGCCCGTTAACCAACCGGACTATTCCAACCCGACCGACCCATGAACGAACCGGACTGTTCCGACCCGATAAGCCCGTTAACGAACCGTACTCTTCCGACCCGACCGGCCCGTTAACCAACCGGACTGTTCCGATCCGACCGGCCCGTTAACCAACCAGACTGTTCCGACCCGACAGGCCCGTGAACGAACCGGACTGTTCCGACCCGACCGGCCCGTGAACGAACCGGACTGTTCCGAACCGACCGGCCCGTTAACCAACCGGACTGTTCCAACCCGACCGGCCCATGAACGAACCGGACTGTTCCGACCCGACCGGCCCGTTAACGAACCGTACTCTTCCGACCCGACCGGCCCGTTAACCAACCGGACTGTTCCGAACCTGACCGGCCCGTTAACCAACCGGACTGTTCCGACCGGCCCGTGAACGAACCGGACTGTTCCGACCCGACCGGCCCGTTAACCAACTGGACTGTTCCAAACCGACCGGCCCATGAACGAACCGGACTGTTCCGACCCGACCGGCCCGTTAACCAACCGGACTGTTCCGACCCGACTGTCCCGTTAACGAACCGGACTGTTCCGACCCGACCGGCCCGTTAACCAACCGGACTGTTCCGACCCGACCGTCCCGTTAACCAACCGGACTGTTCCAACCCGACCGGCCCGTTAACCAACCGGTCTGTTCCGACCCGACCGGCCCGTGAACGAACCGGACTGTTCCGACCGGACCAGCCCGTTATCCAACAGGACTGTTCCAACCCGACCGGCCCATGAACGAACCAGAGTGTTCTGACCCGACCGGCCCGTTAACCAACCAGAGTGTTCCGACCTGACTGGCCCGTTAACCAACCGGACTGTTTCGACTCGACCGGCCCGTTAACCAACCGGAATGTTCCGACCCATCTTAAACACTTATAAAAAACCAAACAATTATATTTACATCTCTAACCCATCTTAAACACCTACACTACACTTATAAAAAACCAAACAATCATTATTCACTCATTACCAATGATTACCAATGATTGGAAATGGATTAGGGTTTGGTGACGGGCCGTGGAGGCCTTGATGGGCCGTCATTTTTGTCGGGTGGTGCCTCAATGGGCCGTGGAGGCCTTGACGGGCTGTGTGTGGTTGTGCAAATAAAAACCCTAGTTGTGCAAATAACCGAAGCCTTAATTAAATATTTGGTTGTGTTTTATGAGAAAATTATTTTTCTTTTTGTCACTAATTATTTGATTAAGGCAGAAATATCTTCCAATTATTGTCATATCCACTTTCTTATAAAGCTCGGAGACTTCATCCAAAGCACCCACTTCACAAAAAGTATAGTCAATGAGAACTTCGGTAACAACCGGTGTACAATATTTTCCAGGAATGTGGAACCTCCGGTGTCTTGCCTACTTGTTAACATTAATCTTTTCGATTTCGTTGGTTGGCGCTCAGAGATCTGATCCAACTTCTCCATGGCTAACATTATCTGGTATAACCATAACCTAGTTCTAAATTTATTCTTCTTTTTAACAATTTACGTATCCAGGTTAAGCTTTATATATACATGTTCATGTTGCTTCAAGTCCAACATAGGAAAATGGTCCTAGCAAATATTACATGGAAATTTGCAAGCCTTGAACAGTTAATCGATATTTTTACAAAAAAAAAAAAAAAAAAAAAAAAAAATCTAAATGAGTTGTTTTTTTTATTACTTTTTTTTTTTCTTTTTTGTTCATTTTATTTCTTTATTAATTTATTGCTGTGTATATTCTAAATTGATAGATATACAAACTAGTGTTATGACATTGTTATTCTTAATTATACAAATTTTTAGGAGTTTTACGTAGGAAAAAAAAAGGTTTTTTCGATTAGCAGCAATAAATATTTTTGCTATGTAACGAAGTACTAAATCTAAACTTTAGTGTATGAATTTATTTTTCGAAATACTTAGTTATAAGAATCTCTCTCTCTCTATATATAATTAAAAAAAAAAAAAACTAATTTGCTAACATCGTGTTCATTTAGGCCATCACCCCTTTGGGGTGTGCCATATTACATTAGGTATGGCTTAATAAATAAAAAGTAAAAAATACCCTTAATTGACATATGACACTAGGTGAAACTTCCTCCTCTTATTTCGCTCTAAAAGTATTTCTATCTCATGTTTCTTCCCACAATTTTTAAACGTTAATAACTTTTATATACGAGATTTTTTTTTAAAAAAATACACAAAATTAACGATCGTTTTATTATACTTCCAACGAATAGCGTAGTATTATATAAAAAACGAAAAAAGAAAACGACTTTTTAGTGGGTTTTTGTTCATACAGGAAAACCAGTAAATAGAAATTCTATTTTCATCCATAGCAGAATACGTTAAAACCACTGTTTTCCAACAAAAGCCACAACTTCAGCACCACCACCTCAATCACGCCTTGCAATTGTTGCTTCTGCCTCTGCTCCTTATCCAAACATACGTTTTTAATATATATTTTCATTCTTACTTACATGATTAAAATTTGTTTTCTCATATTGTAGTAAACTAATTTTATGTTACATTATAACACATTTTATCACTTTATATTAGATTTGTGTATCCCGAAAAGCTTTCGAAATATAATCTAATAATTAAACATTTGTATATAACTAATGATACTAATTATAAAGAATATATTCAGTTTTGAAATATCTATAGTGAAAGAAGAATATAATTAACTTTTTACATTAATTACAAATGTTTCGGAAAGCCAAAATTATCTTTTATGAGTTTGACTACCTTAAGGCTTAAGGGTGTGTGGGGACGAGGGAGACGGGGAAGACGGTGGGACGGGGGGTGGGGGCGGTGGTTGAGACGGGGACGGGGGCGTCAGACGGTGGGGATGGCGAAAGCTGATTGATGCTGAAATATGATTGGTCTGTCCGTTGTGTTATGGGGGAGACGGGAGAGATGAGGGACAGGGGTGGGGGCGGTGGTTGGGACGAGGGAGACGGGGAAGACGGTGGGACGGGGGGTTGCCCCGTCTGCACACTAGATGGCCTAATAATCTTTTACACACGTATGTAAATTAGGTAATTAAACAAACAAAAAGTAATTGAATCATATTGATTATAAACGCAACAACGAAATTACTTTAGAAATCTAATTATGTTTTTTTAAAGGTGAATTTCATTAAAAGAGGGCGCGTCTACAAAACGAGGATCGACCGAAAACCATTACATCATATATAACGGATAGCCTACCCAATTCTTCCAACTAATATCCTTAAACCGAGATCTAATCTTTAACCATAAATAAGAAAAAGCCTTGATAAATAAGAAATCTAATTATGTAATTACCAGTCATTCTTGTTTTATATAATTTGATATTTACTCAATTTTATAAATATTTATTAAACCTTCAAATCTATATAATATGCCACCAAACAATTCTTCAAACACTTTACAAGTGTCTTTGTTAGTGTGTTGTGTTCCACTCGGTGAGCACCACTCTAGTAATATTCTACATATTGAGTAAAGTGCAATTTTCGTCAATGAAGTTTGCCTAAACGAACAAGTGTCATCCACCCTTTTACACCTTTGCACCGAAAGCTTGACGTTTTAACACCGAGTTCCTAGACCTGAAGGTCGTTAATTTTTCTGATAGTTTTTGTGTGAATTTACTGATACCTTCCATCTTCTTCCCCAATCAACCTGCAACAGCACCCCCTCCACCCCACCCCACCCCACCCGCACCCTCCACCACCTCGATCTGCCACCAACTCCACTATCGCCTGAAGTAACCACCCCCATCAGTTAAGAGTTAACCAAAATTGACTGAGTACCGCTTCATGTCTTGATATTCTTCCGATCTAAACCTAGTATGGAGCCTTTTGAAAAAAATAATAATAATAACAAAGATCACAAAAGGGGTTGCTCGGAGATGAGCCGCTGCCATGTCTCAACGAGCGGTTTCAAGCGGTGTCTGATGGATATGGCAGCGACATAAGACGGAGAAGAACTCCGGATGTGGTACAGTGGTAGTGGGGTCAGGTAGTGGTGGTAGTGACTAGTAACAAGATGTGTTAGGGACTAGTTAGAGAAGAAAATGGACACTACTAGAAAACTGGCTCTTTTGCCACAAATTTTCTTACTAAAAAAATATGTCACAAATTTTGACAAAATTGCTACTAATTTGTGACGACAAAAAACACCCATATTTTTTAGACAAATTTGCTAAACAATAACGACCAGTACTTTGAAAATTGCGTAAGAAATGCTTAGGAATTGCATCACAAATTTCTCAAGCCATATTTTCGTAAGAAATACGTTGAAAATTGCATAATAAATGTGTAGTAATTGGTTTCTGACGATGGATTTTCTAACATCAAGGTTTCGTTGCAAATGCGTAACAAATTCAAATTTGTGACACATTTTCAACAAAACCTTGATGTTAGAAAAAGCCTCGTCGATAACCAATTACTACACATTTACTACACAATTTTCAAAGTATTTCTTACGAAAACATAGTGTAGGAAATTTGTGATGCAATTCCTACACATTTCTTACGCAATTTTCAAAATATTGGTCGTTATTATGTAGCAAATTTGTCCAAAAAATAAGGGTGTTTTTAGTCATCACAAATTAGTAACAAATTTGTCAAAATTTATGACGAATTTTTTTTTTCATAGAAAACTTATGTAGCAAATGACCAATTTTCTAGTAGTGGGAGGGTATATAAATAGTTTCATAAAAATTCTAACCGAAAAGTTAATGATCTCAGGTTCATGAACTTAAGTGTTGAAACTTAAAACGTTAAAGAGAAAAGGTAGTAAAGGTGGATGAAACCCTTTTTAGGCAAAGCTCATGGACAGACATTGCAATTTACTCTTACATATTCATGAATAAGTGAACATAATCTATAGTTTTTGGAATTATGAGTCAAAATCATGGGTCAATGGTAAAGGTCAAATGGCAGTTTTGGGTTTGATAAAGTCCAGGGGTTGTTCTGTCCTTTGTCCAAAGTTTATTCCTTCTGTCTAGTCTAGTTTGTTCCAGATATAATAAAGTCTAGAAACCTGAGGGACTAGTTGTGTCATCTTCAAAGTTTGGTTGTTAATAGTCTGTTAATTTGATTAGGGCTTATAAAAGTCTGATTAGGTCTTCATTTAGGATTGATCTTTGTAATCATTTTCATTCCAATTCTTTTTCTGTAATCATTTGGTTAATTTGATCGGTTGTTTTGATTCTGGTGTTTATTTTACAACAATTGGTATCAGAGCCCGGTGGTGCTCGATTCAGATCATTCAATCGATTCAATGGTGACTACCAAGTTTGAATTAAAGAAGTTTGATGGGAAGAACGATTTCAGTCTGTGGAGGGTCAAGATGAGGGCTCTGTTAGTTCATTAGGGGGTGAGTGATGCCATGTTGGGTGAAGCAAACCTGCTTGCAACTTTAACAGAGAAGGAGAAGAAAGATGTGCTAGAAAAGGCACATAGTGCAATCATCTTGAGCCTTGGTAACAGGGTTTTAAGGGAGGTGTCCAAAGAAACAAGTGTAGCAGGAATTTGGGCTAAATTGGAGTCATTATACATGACTAAATCATTGGCTAATAGGCTGTACTTGAAGAAAAGGTTGTATACTTTTTAGATGGGCATTGGAAAGACTATGGAAGATCACACAGATGAATTCAACAAGTTGGTGTTGGATCTTGAAAACATTGAAGTTGAACTTGATGAAGAAGATCATGCAATAATCTTCTTGACATCATTTCCTGAATCCTATGATCATTTTGTTGATACCCTGATGAATGGGAGAGAAACTCTCACCATGGATGAAGTTCTTGCAGCCTTGAATTCAAAAGAATAGAAGAGAAGGGCTGAACCCAAAGAAGAAGGTGGAGAAGGGCTTTTGGTAAGAAGCAGAGATGATCAGAGGGTTCAAGATTCAGGGGAGAGTCAAGGTTCAAGAAAAGATGTTTTGTTTGTCATTAAGAGAATCATTTGAAGAGGAATTGCCCTGAATTGAAGAAAAGAAGGGGAGAATAGAGCATGAATGATCATAGTCAACAAGATGGTTCATCAGAAGAGGATGACAGTTCTGATGTTCTTGTGGTGACTAGTGATGATTTATGTTCTGAAAAGTGGGTGATGGATTCAGGTTGTTCTTTTGAAATGACATGTGTGAAAGAATTCAAAGAATTGAGGTATGGAAATCTTGGTATGGTCAAGATGGGTGATGGCAGATCTTGTAAGATTCAGGGAGTGGGAACTGTGACATTCAGGATGGACAGTGGAATGATGATGGATGTTCATGATGTAAGGTATGTCCCTGATCTTAGAAGGAGTGTATTGCCATTGGGATGTTTTGAAAGTAAAGGGTACCATGTGATTCTGAAGGATGGTAAAGTCCTTGTTATGAAAGGATCAGTGGTTGTGATGTCAGGAACAAGGCAATGGAATAATGTCTATGTTCTTGATGGTTGTGTTATGCCTCATGATATAGAGTTTGTTGATCACATTGATGAACAAAATTTTATTGAAAACATTAAACAGGAGGTTATAGGTGTGGTACTGATATTTTGAAGAGTTTTATGAACATGGTAGAATTCTTTAAGATGGTTTAGTCAACTAAGGTTCATGATGATGTATGAGGAAAATCAATGGGTAGAACTCTAGGTGGAGGTGATATTTTGATCAGAGAAGATAGTGTTCCAAGAAAGGTATATCTAGAAAAAGATAAAAAGTTGTTTGGTTTAAAGGTACATGGAAATTCTAGTCAGGTAGAGTTGATGAACTAAAACACAGGAGGCTAGATGTTCTTGGGGTATTCTGATGGTGTAATGATATTCAAGATATGTATACTAGGTGATGAGAAGCCAAGGGTAGTTAATAGCAGGGTTGTGCTGCATTTAAAGGGTGTTTTATCTGAGCTGGAGCCTGTATAAGAAGAGTTACAGCCTGTTCAGGTTAAGGTGGAGGCTGATAAGTGTTCAGGGAAAGATTCTCAGATGTTCAGAACTATTTTTTATGATAAAATAGTCTGTGATGAAAGTGACAGGTCAATGAAGGCTGATTTATTGTTTTTGACTTGTGAAGAGGTTATGACCATGTGGTGGAAGTTAATGAATGAGGTAATAAATCCATTATGTGGAAATGAAACTTGGTTGGTGATGATTAAGCCTGAAATGTTGTTTGGGGATGGAGCTGATACTAGGGGCAAAATGGTCATTAATTTGGTTGTGACTAATAATGCAGAAGCTGGTGACAGAAGTAGATCCATAACAGGTGGTGCATTTCAGTTTTTAGAAGATGTTGTGAGTGGGAAAAATAAACTACAACTTGGGTCAGCTTCAGGTTGTACAGAATTAGAATCATTTGGTGTGGTTAAAGCAATGAAATGGGTCAAAATGGTTCTAGGTGAGGCTGAAGTGAGTGTAGCTGATTTGGTGATCAAATCGGTGAATGAAACAAGTTTTTTATTGTTGTTTGGGAGGTTAATAAGTGAGATTGATCATGATTGTTGACTCAAGGTGGAAAAATTATGAGTCAAAATCATGGGTCAATGGTAAAAGTCAAATGGCAGTTTGGGGTTTGATAAAGTCCAGGGGCTATTTTGTCATTTGTCCAAAGTTTATTCCTTCTGTTTAATCTAGTTTGTTACAGATATAATAAAGTCTAGAAACCCGAAGGACTAGCTGTGTCATCTTCAAAGTTTGGTTATTAATAGTCTGTTAATCTGATTAGGTCTTCAATTAGGATTGATCTTTGTAATCTTTTTCATTCCAATTCCTTTTCTATAATCATTCAATTATCAATAAAGTTCTTTAATCTTTGGTTAATTTGATCGATTGTTTTGATTCTGGTGTTTATTTTACAACAATAGTAAATAGAATTACCCAAAATAACTTTTATATTTGTGATAGATTAAGTCAACTTTTCGTTAAAGGAAAAGTTTCATTTATCGTATGGAAACATCATTTATTATAAGAAAGCATAATGTTTAGTTTTGATAAAAAAACACGTAATTATGTAAAGTTTTTCATAAACAAGCTACTTTTATTTGTTTCAAAGTCAATTTATCTATATACATTTGTTTAAATTATGCAGGAAAACGCCCATTAGTGATTGCAAATGGTGGATATTCAGGGCTATTTCCTGGTTCCAGTCACAACGCATACGTGATGGCTATACTTACTAGTGTATCCGATGTAATTATGTGGTGTGATGTACAATTAACTAAAGATAGCATTGGCATCTGTTTTCGATTTCTGAATCTTGCTAACTCTTCTACAATTGATAAAGTGTATGCTAAGAGGGAAGGCACCTATAATGTCAATGGAGTGCCTGTAAAGGGATATTTTCCTATTGATTTCACCATTGCTGAGCTTGACAACGTGTATTGTAAGTTTATCTTTTTTGAGTTCATAAAGTTGATCAATGTTTAGTATGGTTAATAATAAAAAAGAATATTGTTACTACAGTAATGCAGGGCATCTACTCTAGAAGTGAAGTTTTTGATTGGGCTTACAAAATTCTTACTGTCGATGATGTCGTTGCAATTAAACCACCCGGTCTGTGGTTGAATATAGAGCATGACACATTTTACTTGCAACATAATTTGAGCATGAGAAGTTATGTGGTGGCCGCTTCAAGAAAATGTCGAATTGATTATATTTCTTCAACTGAAGTGAATTTTCTTAAAAGTATTGTGACAATGTTCAGTCCAAGAACAACCAAACTAGTTCTTAGGTTTCTTGGACCTAATGAAACTGAGCCTACAACCAACCAAACATATGGTTCTCTTTTAAGCAATTTGACAAGTATCAGAACATTTGCTCAAGGAATTCTTGTTCCTAAATCATATATATGGTCCGTCGGGAGTGATTCTTATTTGCAGTCGTCAACTTCTTTGGTAGCGGATGCTCATAAAGCAAGTCTAGAGGTTTATGCTTCTGATTTTGTAAATGATTTTCCACTCCCGTACAACTACAGTTATGACCCTGTACAAGAGTATCTCCAATTTGTTGACAATGGCGAATTTGTTGTTGATGGTGTTCTTACTGATGACCCAATAACTCCATCTGCAGCATTTGGTAAGTGTGATATTTGAATAAAATCAAACATAATTTGGTAAGATTCTAATATCAATGTAATCCTATAGATTGTTTTTCAAGATTGGGCAAAAACCAAACTCAAGGTACACAAATTCCTTTAAAATTTAAACTTTTATAGTATTCTTGAATGGCTAATAGTTTTGATAATGACGTGTATTTTTCTTTATGATTTCTTCAGCAGAACCTTTGATTATATCATTTGAAGGAGCAAGTGCGTACTACCCGGGTTGTACTGATTTGGCATATCAAAAGGCTATTTCTGATGGTGCAGATATTATTGATTGTCCTGTTCAAATGACGCGTGATGGAATACCTATTTGTTTGGGTTCGATAAACCTTATTGACAGAACAAATGCCGCCCAGTCTGGATTTGCTAATTTTACATCAACCATTCCCGAACTTCAAAATGGTCCTGGAATATTTACCTTCCGTCTCACATGGGATCAGATTCAACGCTTAGATCGTAACTATTCTACTCCCCACTTTTATGTTGTCATTGTTATCTGATTTCTTATATATACATATTTTTTTTGTATATTTTAGCTGCATTGTACCAGCCATATTCAAACTACTCTTTATCAAGAAATCCAAAATTTGAAAACGTTGGCAACTTTGTGACGCTCTCTGACTTTTTGGACCTTGCTAGTAATTCTACTTCAGTTCTCGGTGTCTTGATAAACATCAAGGCTAGTAAGCATAATGCCATAACATTATTTACTCCATCTAAGAACTTACATAAAAGTGATAACGTATTTGTTCTTGGGACTTGCAGAATGCAGCTTACTTAGCTGCAAATCAGGGATTGAGTGTAACAGATGCGGTAATGGATGCTTTGAATAAATCTAGAATAAATAAGCAGAGAAACAAGAAGATCTTGATTGAGTCATCAGACAGTGCAGTTTTGAAACTGTTCAAGAAAAGAAGTAACAGACATGAGCTTGTGTACGAAGTTAATGAGAATATACATGATGCACTCAACTCAACAATTGCAGATATAAGTGAATTTGCCAATTCTGTTATTATAGGGAAGGAATCTGTATATCCTAGAACCATTAGATTTCTTGGTGACCAAACTGATGTCGTTGCAAAGCTTCATGCTTTCAAGCTCCCAGTGTATGTACAGTTTTTTGAAAATGAGTTTGTTTCACTGGCTAGAGACTTCTATTTAGACCCATATGTTGAGCTTAACACATATGTTAACGGAGTTGGTGTCGATGGAGTTATTACATCTTATCCCGCTACTGCCTCTAGATACAGAAGTAAGTTTATCAATCATGTTACCTTAACTTTTGAGGTGTAAATCGTTAGTTTTTAAGTTCATATTTTCTAATTTGTTTATGTTACATTTTTTGTGGGATCTAGGGAACCGTTGTTTAGGATTACCAGCAGATGAGACACCACCATACATGACTCCAGTAGAGCCTGGCCAATTATACTCACTCATGACACCTGATATGATGCCACCGGCTATGGCTCCTAACCCTGTTTTGGAAGATGCTGACGTGGCTCAAGGACCCATACCTCCTTCTAGAATACCATCTCCGCCATCTGGAAATAGGACAGCAGCACCACCACGTGCTTCACCAAGCGGTCAACCACCTGCAACTATTTTGGGGATTATGTTTTCTATTATGTCTGTTGTTGGGACAACTGTATTGGTGTGTTGAGTGGACAAATATATAGTCAATTCTATATTCCTTGTTCATGTGTAATGTGTGCAACTATTGTAGGGATTCTATTTTCTATTGTGTCTACTGTTGGGACAACTGCATTTGTGAGTTAAGTGGACAAATATGTAGTCAATTCTATATTCCTTGTTCATTTGTAATGTGTAAAAAAAGGCTTTGGTTTGTTTGGTGTTCTGTTTTACATGTCAGGTCATATGCTTGTTTTATTTCTAGGTGGTCAGATTCCCTAGGAAAAGGTTTGTTTATATTCTATTTTTACTTTAGGCATGTAAAATATCTACTACTTCATTATATTAATAAAGCTTATTGGGCTAAGTCCCTTTCTGAGAAAAAAAGAACACTATTACAACCAAAGTATTTTTCGACTGTGAAACCTGTCGCAAATGTATAGTGTATAATGATTTTAGTTCAAGACAAAAGCCTTTTGACTAATATTATAACAACTACACAAAATTTAGCGTCTCTATGTTTGTGAGAGAAAGTATCTGGTACAAAGTACCTTATAATACGAAGTGTAAGAAGCAACTCCAAGTTGACATGTGGAATTGGCAATTATAAAATACAAGTTTGTTATAAATCATGAGAAGGGTATTATAGACATTTACACACCCAATAAACTCGTTCTAATTTTATAAATTATACGTATACATGTTTTTATGTGATACCAAATTCAGATTTTCGTAATTGATTACACTATTTTCTTTAACTATTTTTTTTGACCAAATTCAATTCGTAACCCCAAAATACTTACTTCGTTCTAAATTTTTTCAAAATTGATATTCAATTGAAGAGGTGATCGACATGATCTGTAAGTTAGATTTGATGTTTTAATTTATGCAGACTTAAACATTGAACCGGGACATTCAATCGTAGAAGATCCAGTTGTAGAGATTGATAATATTGTTTTTCAAGGTATATGTTCGTGTTTTATCCATTGAAATGAAGAAGATAAAGTTACAGAGACAGATAATATAACTGTGTTATATTGTAGATTTGATAAGGGAAGTTTCACGTGATGAAGAAGGTAGTGTGAGGTTTAATTTCATGAATGAACATATAAGGATTCAAGGTAAATGATGTTTAAGTTGTTACAGCAGCATGCGTTCTATATATGTTTTTATAACGTGCGTTTTGTTGTTTTATCGCATGCGTTTATGGATATGTTATATGTTAAGTTAACTTGCGTTTTATTATATAGTGCATGCGTTTTATAATGAGACTTATATGATAGGTCTTTTTATGAAAGATGTTTCCATTGATGAACAAATTCAAATATTCATACCTAAAGTGGCATCTTCAATCAAACCAGAAATAGGGTTGGTTTTCCCAAGTATTGATCATGCTTATGAGTTCTATCAGCAGTATGCGAAGACTTCTGGATTTTCTTCTAGGAAGGGGTCCCAATATGTTCATCGTAATGTACTATGTATCAAATACTTTACATGTTACAAAGAGGGTCAGAAGCCATATAAATTAAGTTTAGATGATGCTAACAAAGAAGTTAAGACAAGAAAAAGACCTTCAATCCATACAGACTGTAAGGCTCTTGTGAAATTAGGTTCATAGGATGGAAAATCGTTTAAGATATATGATTTTGTGGAAGGCCATAATCATCCATTGAGTTCTTCATGTTATATTCACTTATTAGAAGCCAATAGAAATCTTTCACACATTCAAGAAGAAATGATATGTCAATTATCTTCGTTAAATATGGGTTCTGTTAAAGCTTTTCATGTCACGAGGACAAAATATGGTGTTTCGAAAATGTTGGTGCAACAGCAGTTGTTTGTAAGAACTGTAAGGGTGGGTTGAACACCTTTATGGGTGAGTATGATGTTGACATGACAGTTTCTAAGCTAAAGGAACAGAAAAAGTATTTGCTTATTATTCATTTGAGTTCTTGGTTGATGATAAGAATGCGCTTACTAGTTTATTTTGGGTTGATGATTTATGCAAAAAGAACTATATGGAGTTTGGAGATGTGATTTCTTTTGATGCAACATTTAACACAAACAAGTATGTCATTTTGTCAAATATGTTACTAACTTTTCCATTATTTTAATTCTTTTAAAACAATAATTTTTAGTGCAGGCAGCGCCGGCTCAACCATTTCGGAGGCCTAAAGCGAACTAAAAATTGAGGGCCCTTTTCCAAATGTCACGTTATAAGCTCTTCTCCTTTATTCGAGCTTCAGACAGACAAATGAACGAAACCGCAAGAAAATTATAGTTGATAGGAGTTAAAAACATGTATTTCGGTTATTTTTTGTAGGTGCATACTTAGATTTAGGTTATTTTTCCCACAAGTAAATATCTTATAGGTTAGCAAAATATATTACCACAGATTGTTATAAAAGATATTTAATTATTTATTCAATAAAAATCGTAGATTGCTACAAAGCAACGTAAGGCAATATATATATATATATAGGACTAATGATTATTGCAGGTTCAATACTCGTATATTGTATTTTACATGGATCATTTTCTTTTGTAATTTCACTTACTTATGAGAAGTCAGCCCAGTTTAAAAATAAGGATTTGGGGCCCTATTTAGGTAGGGGCCTAAAGCTTGGGCTTCAAAATAATTACCCTTCAGCCGGGCCTGAGTGCAGGTACAAGATGGTTTTTGTTCCTTTTACTGGAATTTATAATCACTGTAGAAATTTAACACTTGGGATTGGCTTGTTGTCCGCAGAGATGACCGAATCTTACACATGGTTATTGGAATCATTTCTAAAATTGTTGGGTAAACAACCAAAAGTTGTTGTCACTAATCAAGATCCTGCCAAGAAAAATACTATTCAGAAGGTTTTAGAAAATAGTAGGCATAGATTTGGCATGTGGCACATAATGAAGAAAGTTTATCACAAGGCAAGTATGAGATACCTTTCTAAATGCGTTTTAGCTCATTATTGGTACCTTTAAATGTTTAATTTTATAAACTTGCGTTTTTTTAAATATGAATGCGTTTCATAAATACTATTGAGCGTGTTTTAGTATTTTTATAGGTGCGTTGTATATTGGATGTTTTAATGTGTTATTTATGATCTTTTCTATTTTTACTGTTTTTTTTTTCAACATAGATTGGTGTAGTGACGATGAGTTCAAGCGCCACATTTGTGACATTGTTTGGATAGACTCAACTTGTCCGGAAAAGTTTGATTTTGAATAGGCTGCTTTGATAGCTCATTACAACTTAACAAACAACAGGTGGTTGACTGGCATGTTCAACTTAAGATCAATGTGGATTCCAGCTTTTTACCGGGATGAACACATGTCTGGTCTAATGAATATTATGCAATCCAAACATCAATCAAAACAACAATTATAATCTGATTCAACCAAAAACCATGTTTATGCTTGAAAATGGGTCAAAATGGATTTCTTCTCAAAACATGCACAATTCCTTAACAAATCAAATTTGTAACTACTCCAATCTAACAACACACGAGGTACGAGCCAAGCTCTGATACCACTTGTAGGATCGACACAAGATTCGATGATATTATGCCCGTATGATTGATCTAAAGGCGGAATCAATAGATCGATTGTTGTTAGAGATGAGATGTGATTGAAGAAAAGTTAGGATATGAAAGACACACACAAACACACTCAAAATTGGGCAGCACTTCGTTATAGGATCAAAGCAAAAGTTACAAATGACAAACCAAGGGGTCCTATTTATAGGCCTCTCCCTCACGCCTGGGTCCTTCCAGGCGTGAGGGCCCTTACATCTGCCTTGGTCTAGGCGTATGGAAGAAAGGCTTAAAAATGTACCATAATGACCCTAGGAACCCAAAAGACCCCAAAACATACCCGATCACGTCTAAGAACATACATAAGAGATCCAAACTACATATCTAAGCTAGGGACATATCCAAATGGTACACTAACAAACTTTCTATAGAAACTTATTGGTTGGTTAAGAAATGTAAACTAAGATGTTTTAAAGTGAATTTTAAGAGATGAAATCTTGTCGAATGGTAGTGCTGTGATATTATTTTGTTATTTCAGGTTTTGACCACTTAGGAGTGCTAATATGGAGTTTTGGAGCAGCCCGGAAGAGACGTGGAAGCCGAAACAAGCTAGGAAAGACAAATTCAAGAAAAAAAAGTTGTTTTTGGCGTATCCTACGCTAATGGCGTAGGAAGGGTGCAACTGGTCGCGTAGGGCAGTAGAAAATGGCAAGGCAAAAGGGGGCTGGCGTAAACTACGCCAAAATTGGCATAGGATGCGCGAATGGTGAATCTTCTGCCAAAAGTGGCGTAGGTTACGCCAATATCTGATGATTTCAAATCCCTGCTCTTAATTGCACGGATTACGAGTAGAATCAATAAAAATCAATTCTTTTGACCTGAAAAAAGGCATCTTCATCATTACCAATCATCTCTAATCATCCCAATCCATCTACTAATCATTATCACATCATCCTCTTGAAGATTGAAGACCCAAAAACACAACATTTGATGATTTCTATGGCCATGCTTGGCTAAACTTTTATTCATATCCGGGTGTAAAATTGATTCTAGGGTTCTAAACATTGGGTATTTTATATCTTGTATTTGCTTTTTAATTTCAAACAATTGTGTTGAATTGCGATTAATCTTATGTTGAAGCCATTTTAGTTAATTGATCTTGTGCCAATTTCTAGTGTCATGAACATGATTCCTTGCTTTAACACAAATCTAGTGTTGTATGTTTCTAGAGTTATAAAGTATATTATTGTCCATCATAGATGTTGATGATTCTTGATACCTAAACCTAATGAAACAACCAACCCGTGAACATTATTTGCAATAGTTACAATTGACCCATTTAATAGAACCTTAGTAAACAGTTGTTGAAACCCGGGTGTGAGTCTTTTACTATCATTGTTACAACAATCATTTACTTAATCAATTACTTTGTTTTATACTTGCAATCAATTCGAATTCATTGTGGTTCACAACTATCATACAAACAATTCTTAAATGAATAAAAATCTGCAAACTTCATAAGTGACATCTTTTTAATCAACTAAAACCTATTTCACCAACCACAGACTCTTCGTGGTTCGACACCCTTGTTACCACTACTACATAGTTAAGGTAATATATGACTTATAAATACTATCTTTGGCTGGACCACAACATCCGATCAGAAACCGGCATGGCCGAGAAAACTACGAATTTCCGTCACCATAGTGGGAAGGGGAAGCAATGAGATTGCTTTAACTCTGGCCTTATCAACTTCGATCCCTTTTTCTGAAATTTTATGCTCCAATACGATTCCTTATTTTACCATAAAATGGAATTTTTCCCAATTTAAAGCCAGATTCACTCTTCACACCTTGCCAACATTTTCTTGAGATTGCCCAAACAATGATCGAACGAATCTCCAAAAACCGAAAAGTCATCCATGAAGACTTCCATGAAATCTTCAATCATGTCATGAACGAATCTTCAATCATGTCATGAAAAATGTCATGAAAATTTTATGTGTGCAAAGTGAAGGGCTAATTCCTTTTATATCCATTAGTTTCCATACAATTGTTTTCTTGTGCTGCTTCAAAATTTACATCAATTTTTCTTTTTCTACTTTTGTCAAATTTGCTGCAATTATGATGGGGAGCTTGGAATCATCTTCAAGAAAAGCATATTCCCGGCGATAAGGAAGTTTTTTGAGCTCAAAAGGTGGTGGTTCTTCAATGGAAGGCTTTGGTTTTTCTTCGGAACTTCGTTCTTGAAGTTGAGCTTCTTCAGGATCGTCTTCAAGAGAAATATGCTCGATGCGATAACTTTCAAGATTCATGGGATGGTTTTCATCAATCGAGGAAGTGGATTGCTCAAAAACATCTCCTTCCCCAAAATATCATGGAGATAATACCCCATGATATAATCAAAATCTGTGACGGGGTGGATAGATCATCTTGAGTGATTGGGTAACGCAAAAATTTCTTCAAATCGAAAAATCATTCAAGGTCACTTTAAGTCTTCCTCCCCACACATTGAGTAGAGCCAATGCGGTATTGAGGAAAGGTCGCCCCAAAATGATAGGGCCATCATCCCCAAGAACGTCCAAAACCACGAAATCTATGAGAAAGATAGTCTCGTTGAAACCAAGTAAAACATCTTCTGCGACTTCTTGGGGGTACCGCACCAAGCGACTGGTGAGGTAAAGCTCCATTCTTGTAGTTCTTAGAGATTGTTGTTGGAACTTTCGGAATATGGAGGCGGGGGGAATGATGATGTTGATTTGTAGGTCGGCGATGGCTTTGACATTGAATCTTTCTCCTACGGTGCAAGAGATTGCGACTTTTTCCGGAGGTTGCTTTCCTTGGATGATTGTTGAGCACACCTTGTTGATTGGTACAATGACACTTTCTTCAAGAGTATCCTTTTTGGAAAGGATATCTTTAAGAAATTTAAAGTGTGCGGGAACACTAAGCTGATAATCGGCATAAGGGATGTTGAGTTGTACTTCCGTCATCAAGGAATGAAACTTGTTGAATTTTTCCTCCATTTTAGGAACAAGAATTTCTTCAATTTCGTATTTCTCCATTTCTTCTCCTATCAGGAGTTCACAGGCTTCTTCCTTTTCTTGTTGAGCTTCTATCTCTTTTTCTTTGGCCGCATCTTCCACAGCATACATGTGCATGAGGTAGTTTTTTACTACCTCCAGATTTTTTGTGAACTTCTTGAAGTCAATGAGTGAGGGTTCGAGCTCGGCTATGGATTCAGGCTCAGGCTTACCTTCGGGTGGACTTGATGGCGGTGAGGAAGATAGATGAGCCAGTGGAGATGGCATGTAAGGTGATGGGCTTTGGACAGGTGCAGGTAAAGGGGGTGTAGTGGTAAGGTTGTGGTAAAATATATGGTGGTGATTCATCGAGGTGATACAATCGATCGAGTGCATCAGGTGATGGAGGGATATGATCAAATGGTGGTGGTGGAGATATAGGCGGTGAAGGTGGTTGAGTACTTAATCAATAACCTTTGATGTGGTAAATTTCTTCATTAAGGTTGCGAGGAAATGATGAATGGTTCTAAGGTGGTGGCTAAAGAGTGGGTGAATAATGGTTGTTGTACTCTGGAAGGTACCAAGACAAATAGTTTTCATAATTATGGTAGAAAGAAGGTCCACCACAATATTCACACCCTTGTTGGACGTAATACCCTTCATAATCGATAAAGTTCTCAGTCACGAACCGATCTTCCTCCATATGATCCATCCTGAAAACTAACAAAATAAACTAGAAAAGTGGTTAGAAACTAGTAACTTGAAACCTTTCTCTAAAATATGTCATGTCCTCAGCAACGGCACCAAAAACTTGATGCGTGTGGTTTTAGTGATTTAAAATTCTTTTCTTAAAAATAAAAAATCTGGTGAATGTATCGAAAACTTGATGATGAAGGAGTTTAAACCGAAAACTTTAATGGGTGACACTTTCAAGTTTTAAATTTATAAAATAAAACGATAGTTGCTTAATGTTCTAAAACCCACACAGTAGGCAATTGTACCTATTGAGTATAGTATAGACACAAGCAAGTCCCGAGTATCGAACCCAAAGACACGACTTTTCCTACTCAGTTTTTAAGTTTCTAAAATTAAATTAAAGATAAATAAAAGTAAGATAAGGAAAGTGACAGAGAAGATAACCAATATCCAAATGGAAGTGTTGCTTCGGGATCCGACCTGTCTTGGTATAGGCTAATAGTAATGCGTTATTGAGTGATGTGTTCCAAATTATGCATAACCGGGTAACTTTAAAAATGATTTGTGTTCTCGGTTGTTATTGTGAGGGTCTCTCTACCCCAGTAAGCTCACCTCTCAACTATGAGGGGAGGATAGCCCAAGATTGTGTATACCCAACCCCGAAGAACCCACATCCCAAAGTTGTGATATTGACATCTAACGACTCTATTATTTTATAAATAACTTGCTAGCAACCGTAGCATGGCTAACAAACTACCACTTAACATGGTAGAGGCGACGCAGCCTCCCGCATACGCTCATCCCCTACGTGAATTAATTAATTTTTTGAAAAGTGATTAGCCTATTACTAATTGTGCGTCAATATAGTAATGGAAGAAACTATAGACCGTTTGCTCCCAACACGGGTTCACCAATCCTTGGTTTGCGCCAAAGCTATCACATAGACCATGAAGCAAAGCCACTCAACCAAGTCTTGACTTATCACTAAGACCAAGTATAAAGACCGTACTGACCCTAAGTGAGATTTTGATAGTTGAGGATCAAACCACAAAGTGTGAATGTTTCCAAACACAAATGGGCTAATCTCTACACATGGAATTAGGTTATCTTACAAGTGAACGTGTTTTTACATGCCACGGGTACACTCATTTGTCCCTCCACTTCCTATCAAAACACCCACAAGACCAAATACCATGTTGATTGATTAATTAGTTCGTCAAACAAAGAAAGAGTAGAAATAATTAACGAGAACACAAAACATCACTCAAAATAAACACAAACTATATAAATCCATACCAAGATAGTCTTCACCCTAGCAACACTCTAAGAATCCTAGCTAAATCATGGCATTACAACAGGCTCACTAAGGTTGATTTTGTATGAAATCATGGTAAGGGTTGATAGAGGATTTGGAGATTATTTAGGTGATTGTGTGTGGTTTCTCTCAAAGGTCACTTAATCTAAGTGTTTGTGGAGTGATCCCAAGCTCCAAAGGTCACTCACAAGACCCTAGTAATCAGAGAACAATCAGAGTAATGAAAAGCGTAGAAGCAAATGGTAAACATGAATTAAAAAATAGTAAACTACTTGCTTGACTGCAAACTGATTGTTCCCCACTGTTACTCAATTATCAACCTCAAGCCCTCTTGACAAAAACTGAAACGCAACTTGGTACATAAAAACACATTTTTTCTAAGAGAAATCAGATTAGTAGACCTTACATTATAAAATGAAGTTACTATTGGCGTATCAATTGCCTGCCTTCATTGTATTGATTGTCAAACATAAATAGTACAATTGACTCCTTAATTATAGGAGATAATAATTACAATTTAAATCAATTAACTATTTACTAAATATACACATGTGTCAATACACCCCCACAGTTGAAGCGCCGGGTGGTCCGATGTTGAGACTGGACCTAAAATCTTCAAACAGAATGCGAGGAAGGCCTTTGGTGAAGATATCTGCAATCTGATGTCTGGACGGAACATGTAGGACTCGAATGTGTCCACGCCACACCTGTTCACGAACAAAATGAATATCGAGCTCAATATGTTTAGTGCGTTGATGTTGCACCGGGTTGCCAGACAAATAGACGGCACTAATATTATCACAGTAGACGAGTGTGGCTCGTTAAAGAGGATGATGAAGCTCAAGAAGCAGATTGCGAAGCCAACAGATATCTGCGACAACATTCACAACGCCCCGATATTCAGCCTCAGCACTGGATCTTGAGACAGTAGACTGGCGTTTGGAGGACCAAGAGATGAGATTGTCGCCCAAGTAGACACAATAACCAGACGTGGAGCGGCGAGTATCTGGACAACCGGCCCAATCAGCAAGATATATACTCCCCTTCTAACTTTAATAAGTGTACTATAAATTCATAATTGTTGGTAATGGTACATCTATACCTGTTGTGGCACAAGGCAACCAAGTCCTCCCACCACCCTACCCACCCCTTAAACTAAATAATGTCCTTTTTGCCCCTGATATTATAAAAAATCTTATATCTGTTCGTCGCCTTACCACTGACAACTTAGTTTCTGTGGAATTTGACCCTTTTGGCTACGATGCAATAGCACCGGCGATCTTTATACCCGTCACAAAAATTAATAAAGCATCATTCATTGAGAAATCTGGGTTGCTAAAAACCCAACTTAAGAATACCTCTCATCAAAGGGGAGACAATCAGTCAATAGGGAAGCATAGTAAAACCAAAAAGGCTTAAAAGTGAAGCCATATCCTATCTATTACCAATCTGCAAGTTGTAAACTTTAAATCATAGGGTTGGGTTATTCTACAAAGGCTACAAAAAATGAGAAGGGTGAGAAGGATACAAAAAACACAATAGATCATCAAATATGACACAATGAGCCACAAAATATAACACAGTGCTAAAAAATATAACACAATGCTGAAGAAAAAAGACACAATGAATTGAAAAAATGACACAATGATGAAAATAAGAAAAAGACACAATGGTACATAAAAGACACAATGATATAACGCGTATTCTAAAAACTACAAGCTAAAACCCCAAAAAAACGAAGACCTAAAAACTAACGACGTAGGGTTCGATAAGACGATTCCAATGCCGCTTGAATGAGTTCAATCGGAGTCCGTTTGATACCCTTCCTACGACTTCTTATTTTTCTTTCACTGTGTATTTGATCCTAACCCTTAAATCATAAACAATTGAATAAAAAAATCAACATACTAACCCAAGTAATAATTCCTTTGGACACATGCCGAATCATTTATTTGGTTATGTGAATCAATATGAAAACATAATGGTCCGAATCAGAAGGGCGACTTTGCTGTTGAAACATTATCAGGAACATCGATGAAACAATGATTTTAGTGTTTGAAGAAACAAAAACCTGACAATAAATGCAAATTTAACCCTACAACAATTATGTTGTCAGTATAATGAACCCAGAGTTATATATAATGTAAGAAATCAAGAAAACAAAATGAGATGCAACTAATGAAGCAAACTTATTAAACTATAGAAGGAAATGCAGCCTCATCGGTCAATTTATTGTATATTGCAGCGTAATTGAAAAAAAATTTGAATCAAACACAAAGTTCGATCAGGGAAAAATAACATGATTGATATATAAATGACAAATACATTACCGATTCAAAGAATGCAAGAAAGAAACGTTGGGTCGTTATAGAGTAGAAGAAGGCAAGAAACGGTGGTCGTTAAAACAGCGGCGGTGGCACTATTGCGGTTGTCTATTATTCAATTACTGTTATCGCCGTAAGTTATTTAATAGTTGCTATCTTAACCCTATTGTCCTGTCGTTAAGTTGGTATTTGTATAGATACGAGTTGACGTTACCCGCGCGTTGCGGCGGGGTGTTAGATTATGAATCCCTATGGTATTGAAAAAATGTATGTCAGAATCGATAGATGTGGTGGTTTTCGTCATCTTCTTCAATTTAAACATATTCAAACGATTGTATTAACTAAAATCAAATATATAATCATCATGTTAATCAAAGGCGTTAAACTAATATTGTTGCTACAACAAATATATGTCCGGAGAGGGTCTGAACATTCCAAGGTCGTCAGGCTTCTGACCTCGTCTGCTGCTTAAAGGGTTGGACCAGCAGCATGAAAGAACTCGTCAGAAAGGGTTAAAGGGTTTCGGTTTGCCAAACGCAAGTCGTGGTGTCCCTCTACGTTGTAAACGTAGATGGGAGGTTCAAGAGTTTTGTTATTTTAGTTGTTATGATTCTGATTTGGGATCAACCCAAAGTTAGAATGTTGTTATTATTGATTAACTTAAGAAAAGATAAGAAATAAGAGCATGATGTTGAAGAAAGGAACTCTTGATCCCAAGTTACAACTAGGGACCAACCACGTAAGCCTGATGAAGGCTGAGACTTGCGAGTAACAGAGCGTGATTCCGCATGTGGTGGCTGTTGGAGCCGGCTTGGATGTGGAATCAGCATGGTTGTAGATTGTTAAGAATGCATATCAGCAGCTCGAAGGCTTCAAGGCTTCAGCCTGCTGCTGCTGAAAGTCTTATTAGAGAGAATAACTCTAGAGAGAGTTTTAGAGAGTGAGAGAGGTCTGAGATTGTGACCAATCTGAGTTGTATGGCATGCTTTGCCCCTCTATTTATAGAGTGGGGATGGGTAAAACCCTAATGGGCTTCCTTGTTGGGCTTGGGCTTGACCCACTCTTATATTTAATGATTTTGGTTTCTTGGGTTATTGGGCTTGACCCAATTGAGTACCCTACAACATCAGCCCCCCAGTCTAGTTTAATGTATATATGTATGTACATTATACTAGACTCAAGCTATTCATTATCTTTGCGCTTTCTTCCAACTTTTGTTGTTTTGGTGAGTGTTTATTTGTAGAGACCTTCGTGTAGGTAGGATAAATATCAACAAACAAACCTTAGCATAATGAGTTTTGGAATGTGTTATCGGTTTAAACCGATAAAATTTGAAACTTGTTTAAGTTGATGATCTTGAAAGCTTATTAAGGGGTTTGAGCTGATGAGCTTGAAAGCTTATTGGCATTTAAGCTGATAAGCCCTTAGTTTGGTGCAAGCGACTGATGCGCTTGAAAGCTTATAAGGATTTAAGCTGATAAGCTTTGCAGCTTGCTAAGCCCTTATTTGGATGGAAGCTATGGAGCTGGATATTTCTCCATTACTTGCTTCTTTCCTTGTTAGCTTGTATTAGCTTCAGCATATCGGCTATTGACCTTTTAAGTTTCCGCCTTTTGAGCTTAATTTTCTAAGCTTGTTTGTTGTATTGGCGAAGTTATCTCGAGTTGTGTGATCAAAACCATCTATATCCGACATGTATGCTCCTTTGGACGATATTCCCATAATTTTGTAAAATATTTTTTGGAAATATCTTTATTTTGGGCACAAGCCTTTAGGAGATGGTTCATTTATCAAATGACTATGGCAGTTTAAATGCTGGTAACCATCAACAAGGTAGATAAGTGTCACTAGATGATTGTAGCTAGGTGCACTTACAAAGGTTTTTAGCAAGTCACATTTTTAAACAAATGTCGAGATGTTAATCCGAGATATGGTGGATTATTATATTGACCGAATGGTCGATTTCTAAGCTAGATAGCAAATGAGCTTCATGTGACAGAAGGAAGGTCGCATGTGTACGAAGGAAGGCTTCTTGCACATGAAGGTGAAGTACATTTCCTTGAAGGTTAACTTGCCGTGACCTATTTTGATAGCTGGTATGTGTTCTAAGCTTCGAAGGCTTTAAGCAAAGTTATTGTTTTTGTTGACCAAAGCATATAGATTTCGTCCTTTAAGCAAAGAAGTTTGGCTTGATAGCTGAAAAGCTTGTGGATTTCATCCTTTAAGCTTATGGATAAAATTCATCACTAGCCTAACTCTTTGTGCTATCCAAGTTTTGTGATAAAAGCGTTCTTATGATACAAGATATGGAATCAAGTAAGCAGAAGCAAACAAGGTCAAATAGCGAATTTCTTTGTTTACGAACCTTTGCTTTTGATTCTCATTCACAAGCTTTTTTCATAGGAAGTTGAGTGTATGACCTTGCTAGCGAGCTTCTTTGATGCGAAACTTGACGTATGATTTATGTTTGTGAGCTTCTTTCGTTCGAAGATTGATATGAGCTTCCTTCGTTCAAAGCTTGATATATAGAGCATGTCTATAAGCTTCGTTTGTATGAAGTTGAGCTTCTTTTGTTGTCATGACTAAGTTTCTTTTTGCATTAGTTGCAACAATATTTCTTTGTGATAATGGATGATGTTCGACACGAGAACATTTAGCATCATTTTGGTAAAGTATCATTCGTTGCGTTGTTTGGGAAACCTTGTAGGGTTCCATTTGGTGTTAGCCTTAGATGACTAGAATATTAACATGTGGTTGTGGTATTATGAACCTTGCAAGCTGCTTGGGCTTGAGATGTGATGAACCTTTCAAGCTGCTTGGGCTTGAGATGTGAGGAATGGTGACTGATCATGGCCATTTGTACTAACTTTCATGTATGTTGTTTTGTGTATGGCCTAGTGAGATTGTTTCACTTTTGAATTGTACCTTAGTGTATCTTTGTGATTGTGCATGTTTGCATGTTTGGATGCTTGCATGTTTGGATGCTTTGTCTTTGTATTTGTTGGGGAATGTTTTACCGGTAGCACCTTAAAAGGTTAAGTGCTGCAGTCACCTATCCTTAAGGTAGTCTAGGCAAACAAGTCGCCACCTATCCTATGTACAATTACACAAGTGTTTCAATATGTTTTCGTAAGTTTATTTTCTAAACTTACGGAACGATTGGTGTAGGTTGTTCAAACCCGTCGATGAGATTTATAAAAGTGTTTTTTGTTTATCTCATGGAGTTGGATTGATCTAGGAACTCACCCCTTACATAGGTCTGTTTAACCCTCGAACCTATTGAGCGAAATGGCCTGGGAGCTCATCCCCTTACATGGCCCATGCCATGGAGTTTCTTGCAAGGTTCTCAGCCTGATTATAGGATAGAAAGACAAATCTTGATAGAGAATACTATGATTCATTCATGTTAAATGTTTACACAAAGAAGTGGTGAAAATCTCTTGGCCATTTGTGGTTACATTGAACCTTTTAAGGTGGTCTCGTCCCAATGTTTTGGGACTTTCTTTCCTTCTTGGTCGATTAAGCTTGTAGGATCTGTCGTTGTGAGCTTTGAGCATAACGTGTCGTTCATCCTATTTTGGGCCAAGCTTTCCAAGGTTTTGTTTTTGTAACATGTAAGTTGTCTTTTAGGAAGACTCTTATGTGTTGTATCAAAGTGCTTTGGCAAGGTGTTGGTGTTTTAACAAATCTACTTTTGTCGCCAAGTAGTTTGCTTTGTTATCTTGCCAACAGCTTCAACGCCTTAGCATTGCGGTTTGGTTCGTCCTTAATCTTCTTTTATGTATAGTAGGATGCTTCAATGCTTCTACGTTTCTAGTTTTATGCTTCTATGGGGCTTGATCCTTTTTACTACGGCTATTTTGTAGCCTTGCTTCTCAGGTTGGTTTGGGTTAGCTTGTCTTGACTTTGTAGTCTTTGTAGTTGGTAAATCTCTAGAGATGGTTGAAGGCTTAGAAGCTTCAAAATTTGTATTCATGTTTAGCTTAGGTAACATTCTTTTGATGGAGATTTTTTTAGGCAAGCGTTTGCGCTTAGTGTGAGTGAGAAGCATTGATGTTTTAGCAAGAGCTTCGACGATTGAGCAAGTTGCTTTGGATAATCTTTGTTGGTATATTTTTTGTTCATGCTAGAGCCTTAGTAGAAGACAAGTGTTATTATAGGTGGTTCACCTAGTTGGGAGCTCTTAGAATGGGACTTGTTTGTTACAAGGACACTTTCACTTATAGCTAGTTTGATAGCTTCTTCCTTTAGTTAAGTCATTCTTTTGCTTTTTAAATTGCGAGAAGTGGTGTTCATACTGGAGGCGAACGTATGCCTTGTTCTAACTGTGGTTTTTGTTCAAGGATTGATAAGTTGTTGCATATTAGCAAGATGCTTGTATCCGTTTTAGCTTTAGGGCAGAAGTCATGACATGTATAGCTTATTTGTCCTCCTATGCTTATTGTATAGCCTTCAAGCTTGTAAGCCTCAGTTTTCGTATCTGAAACTTCTAAATTTCGGAGCTTCAGTTGTAGTATTTGAAGCTTGTAAGCTTTTAAGCATGTGGTAGTTGAAGCGTTTAAGCTTTTGAGCTTCTTTTAATGTCTTTTTGAAGCTTTTAAGCTGTTAAGCTTGTTTTGTTTATTTTGAAGCTTCTGAACTATTTTGAAACTTCTAAGTATTTGAAGCTTTTAATGACATGTTCGGAGGAGTTTATGTAAAAATCATGTCAAGTCTACCAATGTTATCATGAACATGTGATGTATTTTGACTTTTGTCATCCTTGAGGTATAAAACTTGTGTTGGTAACGAGTTTGACTTGTTGTCGAGCTTTTGTAGTCAAAAGAGGTGATATGTTGTGACGCTTATAATCTTCCTGGCTTCCGGGGTGATAACCCTTGAAGTCCATAACCTTCTAGGCATTGGAGGTTATAGCTTATGAGGACCTGTGAGGCTTAAACCTTCTAAGCATTGGAGGTCATCGCTTATGGAGACGAGTGACGTTTAAACCTTCTAAGCTTCTGAGGTCATAGCTTATGGAGACCAGTGAGGTTTAAACCTTCTAAGCTTCTGAGGTTACAGTTTGTGAGGACCTATAAAGCTTAAAACTTCTTGTGTTTGTTAGAGTTTTTAATGACCTTTGCGGTTTATAGCCTTTTGGATGAACAATTCTAACTTTGTTCACTAATTGAAGAAAGTGGTTACCTTTGTTGACTCATTGTAGCTAAAGCGGTGTTAAAGGAGGATGTATGGGAGGTATTGATTTGTGTACACAATGATCTCTTCTTTCATTCCTTTGAAGTGGACTTGTTGGCATGGGGAGACTTTTTCTTCCTTGAGTTGTTTATCTTTTCAAGGGGAGAAAAGCATATGCTTTAGGTGGCATGCGTGTCCCATTGAGACGTTAGGTTGTTTGAACACAAGGTTAGTCTTGATAAGAGGTTCGCCTTTCCTTGAATAATGTTGACCCAATATAGTAAGCCTTTAAGCTTCTTAGCTTCTGCGAAAGAAAAGTAGCTAGGTTGTTGTTTTGAGTTATCGTGTTTCTTTGCTATGGTAAGATGCTTGAAGGTATCTCAGCGTTTGAGTAAATAAGTTGACGAGTGTAACTGTTTTGCTTCTTTGATTCTTGACTTCTTTCGAATGTGGGTTTGTCCACACGAGCCACCATCCCCCCAGTCAGAAGTGGTCATGACGTGGTGATGAGTGATTCTGACTGATATCAAAGTGTTGTTATACATCTTACCTCTTTATTCCTTTTTCGAAGATATGTTGCTATATAGGTTGCTGTTAGGGGAAGCCTTTTGCCCTATTATCCTTTAACCCTCTAAGCTGATATGCTTATTTGCTTCGGGGGTTGCTTTATTTAAGCATGTCAGCTTACTCGTATCAGCCCTTGGTAAAAGGTGTTTGTGACTAGAGGCGCGTTTTACTGGTTTATTTGATTCTTTTGCTTGCGAGATATAACTTCTTGATTGAAGTTGTTGTCATTTCGGATCTATAGAAGCTTGTTTGAAAGCTTGCGACATTGGCGATTTAAAGATTCATAAGTTGATGTGTTGAACCATATATGTTTATTTTGACATAAAATAATGTTGCAATGTTTGCATCATAAATGTATTTGTGGTTAGGAAATGTGTTTGCTTTGTAGCTTTTGAAGCTGTTTAGAAGCTGAAGCTGGTAATAGCAAAGCTTCGCGGATGATTGATTTGAACGTTGTGAAGCTAAATTGTTGTGAAGCTTCAACGTATGGTGGTCTAAAAAGCTATAAGGCTTTAATGAATCCCGTAGCCTAAAAGGTTGTAAACCTTTTATAAGTAGCGACTTTTTAAGACTATAAAGTTTCAAGAGTTAGCGGTCAGAATTGATATAAAACTTCCATGAAAATAGCCTAAAAGGGTTAAACACTTCATTGGATGCTTGGCCAAAAGGCTGTGAAGCTTTGATGAATGATAGCTTAACGTCTTTGGAGCTTCCGCTGGAGTAGCCTTAAAGGTTGTAAGGTATTAGAAACCTTTAATAGACAATGGTTTAAATGCCTTTATAGCTTGAATAGCCTAAAAGGTTATAAGGCTTTAGGGAATAGTAGTTTGGAAGGCTTTAAAGCTTCCATGGTTAGTAGCCGAAATGACTTTAAAGCTTGAGTGAGCAATAGCCTGGAAGGCTTTAAAGAACAGTAGCCTGAAAGGCTTTAAGGCTTCGATGGGCAATAACCTGAAAGGATTTAAGGCTTCGATGGTCACTAGCCTGAAAGGGTTTAAGGCTTCGATGGTCACTAGCCTGAAAGGGTTTAAGGCTTCGATGGTCACTAGCCTGAAAGTATTTAAGGCTTCGATGAGTAGTAATCTAAAAGGCTTGAAGGCTTTGATGAGTAGTAACCTACAAGGCTTGAAGGCTTTGATGAGTAGTAACCTACAAGGCTTGAAGGCTTTGATGAGTAGTGACCTACAAGGCTTGAAGGCTTTAATGGTCAGTAGCCTAAAAGGCTTAAGGGCTTTGATGATCAGTAGCCTAAAAGTCTTGAAAGCTTTGATGAGTAGTAGCCTAAAAGGCTTAAAGGCTTTGATGATCAATAGCCTACAAGGCTTTAAAGCTTCATAGAACAGTAGCTTAAAAGGTTGTGGAGATTTTGTGACCAGTAGCCTTGAAGGCTAGAAAACTTCGTTGGTCATTGTGTTAAACGTCTATAAAGCTTCAAGGAGCAATGTATGGTATGCATAATCTGAAAACGTTAAAAAGTTTTGATGTATAGTAGATCTATGCACCTGCAAAGCTGAACAGTAGCTTGAAAGCTTAAAAGGCTGTAGTAGGTCAGTAAGCTATAAAGCTGTGTACATTAGACCTATAAACCTACTCTGAAAAGCTGAAAGATGCTCTGTGCACAGTAAGGTTGAAAGGTTCAGACGTTTATCCGTTGGGTAAAAGCAAGATGCTCTGTGCACAGTAAGGTTAAAGGGTTCAGACGTTTATCCGCTGGGTAAAAGCAAGATGCTCTGTGCACAGTCAGGTTAAAGGGTTCAGACGTTTATCCGCTGGGTAAAAGCAAGATGCTCTGTGTACAGTCAGGTTAAAGGGTTCAGACGTTTATCCGCTGGTTAAAAGCAAGATGCTCTGTGCACGGTCAGGTTAAAAGGTTCAGACGTTTATCCGCTGGGTAAAAGCAAGATGCTCTGTGCACAGTAAGGTTAAAGGGTTCCATGCTTTTGTCCATTGGATAAAAACATGTGTTTTTGTCTTTTTGTGTAAATTTACTTTCCCAAGATTGTTAACCTATCCAATATTACTTTTGTAATAGTTGAAAAATGTCTGAGGAAAACGTATTAGGAAAATGTATTGGGAATATATCAAAAAGACTAGTAAACCTTTTTTTTTTTTTTTTTTTAAAGCAAAGAAAGTTTATATATCTCATGGTGAGAAGGATGTAGTCACAGAAGTAGTTACCACAAATCTTGCCATCACGTGTAGGAGGTGTAGAAGTGACATTCTTGGGAACATTTTCTCCAAACATAGAGAGAACTTAGAAAATAGATCGACGGAGCCGAACTACAAAGAGATTTTCATTTCTAAGTAGCACGGCCCCACGGTGGCCGCCAACTTGTTGCTACAACAAATATATGTCCGGAGAGGGTCTGAACATTCCAAGGTCGTCAGGCTTCTGACCTCGTCTGCTGCTTAAAGGGTTGGACCAACAACATGAAAGAACTCGTCAGAAAGGGTTAGAGGGTTTCGGTTTGCCAAACACAAGTCGTGGTGTCCCTCTACGTTGTAAACGTAGATGGGAGGTTCAAGAGTTTTGTTATTTTAGTTGTTATGATTCTGATTTGGGATCAACCCAAAGTTAGAATGTTGTTATTATTGATTAACTTAAGAAAAAAATAAGAAATAAGAGCATGATGTTGAAGAAAGGAACTCTTGATCCCAAGTTACAACTAGGGACCAACCACGTAAGCCTGATGAAGGCTGAGACTTGCGAGTAACAGAGCGTGATTCCGCATGTGGTGGCTGTTGGAGCCGGCTTGGATGTGGAATCAGCATGGTTGTAGATTGTTAAGAATGCATATCAGCAGCTCGAAGGCTTCAAGGCTTCAGCCTGCTGCTGCTGAAAGTCTTATTAGAGAGAATAACTCTAGAGAGAGTTTTAGAGAGAGAGAGAGAGTGAGAGAGGTCTGAGATTGTGACCAATCTGAGTTGTATGGCATGCTTTGCCCCTCTATTTATAGAGTGGGGATGGGTAAAACCCTAATGGGCTTCCTTGTTGGGCTTGGGCTTGACCCACTCTTATATTTAATGATTTTGGTTTCTTGGGTTATTGGGTTTGACCCAATTGAGTACCCTACAACATCAAATATAAAATGGATCATCCAATAATATTTGATTTAATACTTATTTTTTTGAAAGGTAAATTTCTTGCTCCTTGTGAGACTTGAACTCAAGACCTCACACTTTTTAGTGTATTAACAGGCTTTGCCTTGCCATTGGACCACTAACCCTAATGGTTCTAACTAAAATGCTTATGCTTTATAAAAAATAGAGCATCTATCATTTATTTCTCACAAAATAAAGATGAGAAAATATATATTGGATTATGACTAACAATTAAAAAAAATAATACTCATTTAATGCAAAGGATGAAAACTAAAAGTAAACCATACATGAAAAGAAAATCAGTAACCTTGATTTGTTGTCATCCTTTCAATTTCTACCTAATATCTCTATGGCTCCGGATATTTGCACAAGGTTAGTTTTTATTCACACAACCCTCTATGGCCCGTAGAGGGCTCTACGGGTCGTAGACCTCATTTTTTACTTCTTCTACGAGCCGTAGAGGCCTCTACGGCTGGTAGAAGAAGTCTTATTAATTTTGAGAATGAAGAAGGGAGAGATGGGTGTTTTATGTTTGCTTACGGCCCGTAGAGGCCTCTACGGGTCGTAGACAAAAAAAACAAAAAACGTTTGGGACGAGGTTCGATCTTAGGCACATTATCACACAAACACACACACAAAGTCTTATTTCGTATATGGGGACCATCTGGGCTACCAGTTCGCTGGTTTCTTTGTTGGAAAAATTTAATATAACATAAACCAGTATTAGGCACCCTCTACGGCCCGTAGAGGGGTTTTTTTTTAAATCATTTTAATTATGTAATAATTAACCCCGAGCGTGTAAAACATTTAACACAAGCGTGTAAAACATTAATACAAATTTATAAAATAAATTTTAATTGTTTATTTTTTTTGTTTTTTAATGTCGTCTCGATAAGCGTTTAAAACATTAACACAAGCGTTTATATAACCAAACGATAAAACTAAAAGTTAAAACATTTACACAAGCGTTCAAAATAAAAATTGTTTAAAACATTTACAGATCAGAAATCATAAATCAAACATCGAGTCATCAGGCGTCGGCGACGGCTGCGGCTGCGAGGTCTCGGGCTGCTGCGAGGAGGTCCCGGACTCATGCTGGGTCTGCTGCGTGATGGGCCCTAAAGTCGGTGGGAGACGAGTCTGCATGCCCAGCTGGCGATAGATATCCTGCTGGCCAGCAATCATCCAGCGCATCGCCCCGTCCTGCCGATCAAGCCACTGACGCATCTCTACCTCCTGCTGCTGACGCCAGATGTCCATCTGCTGACGCCACGCACGCATCTCGACAGCCTCCTCGGCAGCCGCACATACGTCTGCCCTAACATCAGCAGGCAACCTGAGAGAGTGATAAACGCGCGCCGGTATCTGCACATCCCCAGGCTGCTGCTCAGGCATCTCGACGTCCCTCAGCCCGCCCCCCTCCTGCTCAGCAACAAACTGCAACCCAACCTCCACAGCATCACCTGCAATGGATAACAATAAATAATTAATAATAATAATAATAATATTCCAGGATTTTATAAAAAAATTGGGCAGAGTTTCCCGTGTTTTTACGCAAACCAGACAACACAAGTTGTCTACAAGTTTCCCAAATAATAATAATAACAATAATAATAATAAGTATAATACCTCTAAGGCCCTGATGTACCAACGGCTCATGCACAAACTCCACGCCACCCGGACCAATCAGATAGTGGAAGGCGTCATGATCCGGCGTCTTCGCCTTCCTCGCTGTACAAGCCATAGCTTTCATCGTGGGTAGACCTATTGGGCTGAAACAAATAAACAAACTCATAAACATTAACATTAATAATAATAATAATAATAATAATAATAATAATAATAATAATAATAATAATAATAAGAAGAAGAAGAAGAAGAAGAAGAGGAAGAAGAAGAAGAACAATACAAGGGCGGTAGTGGCGGAAACTGATTCCGGTTAATATAACCGAAATAATTCCCGGCATTGCAGCGCTCCGCAATCCTGCTGATAATCCCACCGCATGAGATGCCTCCCCGCAACTGCTTATGGGGGAAGGAGGCAAAGAACTCGGCCATGCACCGATGCAAGGCAATCGGCGTGCCGGTGAGTATGCAATATAGGTACATCAGGTCCGTCTTCGTCACCCGCTCGTTACAAATGCACCGTGCCGTTAAGGAATAGGTAATGCAATGGTGAACGTAACGAGCCACGGGGTGACGAATGTTAGATGCCCTGTCACACCTCTCCCCCCTACACAGGATAACAATAATAAGTATAAAAATAATAATAATAATAATAATAATAATAATAATAATAATAATAATAATAATAATAAGAGATAATAATAAGAAAAAGAAGAACAATATGTCTCATTTGGATTCCCGAACTCTGGACCACCAATGGTGGGCCACCACGCATAGAGCACGTCATCAGAAACAGTAGTGACAGCTCTAGTGTAGACATCCTGAACATTATCATTAACATTTAGAATAAGAACAAAAATAATAAGAATAAAAATAAAATTTATAGTAATACCTCTAGAAGCTCGTCGCTAGTGTACCACTGGGTGTGTGTAGCCCACTCATCTAGGGAATAACCATACTCAACGCCAAGTATGGAAAACTCGACCTCCGGCTTTGGGCGTGTCGACGGTCCGGCGCCCGACTGATCGTCACCATCCTTTCGTGGCCGAAGGCGAAAGGTGGATAGGAACTCTATCACCAACGGCCGATGGGACGGCGCGTTGCAGTCTTCAAAAAACCTGTCCAATGGGCTCCCTTCCGGGATCCACTGTCGGGCAATCTCCTCTGCACCCCCCCCCCCCAGTGGCCCGAAGCGCGTCCCAACAAATCCCCCTTGGCTTTTCGATCTTCTTTTTCTTCAACCTCTGAAATCTTTGATACGGGTAATCGAATCACCGAAAAGCGCAATGCTCCTAGCCCTGTAAGTCACATGTCACCCCCTGCCATGGGGTTAGGCCCCCCCTGACCACGGGCTCCTGACGCTCCAGCAGCTCCTCCTCCTCATTCACGAAGTCCTCGTCTTCAAAATTATCCATAACTGCAAAACCAAAGAATTTATAGTTAGTTAGGCGATTCAAAAGAAACGCCAAAACTAATTTAGTTTTGGCGATTCAAAAGAAACGTCAAAATTTATATAGTTTAGGCGTTTCAAAAGAATCGCCAAAACTATATTAGTTTTGGCGATTCAAAAGAAACACCAAAACTATATTAGTTTTGGCGATTCAAATGAAACGCCAAAACTAGTATAGTTTTGGCGTTTCAAAAGAATCGCCAAAACTAAAACGCCAAAACTATACTAGTTTTGGCGTTTCAAAACTACCACAGCCCCACCACCACCACAGCCCCACCACCACAACTGCCCCATCACCACCACAGCCCCACCACCACCTCTCTCACCCCACCCAACCACCACCGCCGTCACCCCAACCCACCACCACTGCCCTCCCTCACCCCAACCTACCACCACCACTGCCCTCACCCCAACCCACCACCACTGCCCTCACCCAAACCCAACCTACCACAACCGCCACCTCCCTCACCCCACCCAACCACCACCACAGACCCACAACAACCCCACCCCAACCCACCACCACCACCACAGCCTTAAAAAAATTTAAAAAAAAAACCCTAAAACTAATAATAACAATAATAATGATAATACCCGAGAGGAAGGATGAGGAGGACGGTGGAGGAGGACGGGGAGGAAGGATGAGGAGGACGGTGGAGGAGGACGGTGGAGGAGGGTGGTGGATCGGCGAGTGGTTAGAGAGAGAGGGGGAGGGGGAAAGTGGGAAAGGGGGTGTTTTGGGGGAAAGTGAACAGATTTGGCGATCTGATCTGGTTTTAAAACATGCCTACGGCTCGTAGAGGCCTCTACGAGCCGTAGGCTCATATTTAAAAAAAAAAACTATCCTATGGCTCGTAGAGACCTCTACGAGCCGTAGACTCATATTTTTTTTTAAAAAAAGATGCTGATTTTTTTTTTTATAAACTTCACAAAGTTTTTAGAAACCAAAAACTTTTGTCTACGGGTCGTAGAGGTCTCTACGACCCGTAGACTCAATGGCTTCTACGAGCATCTTCCAGACACCTACGGGTCGTAGAGGTCTCTACGACCCGTAGACAATCTCCTTCTACGGCCAGTAGAGCCCTCTACGACCCAGTAGAAGTTTTGGTTTTTTTTTAATTTTGTTAGTTTTAATTACGTGGTATAGGTTTTTTTATAAAAAAAAAAACGTTTTCATTTCATATTGTATATGTAAAATAATAATAAAAAATAAAAAAATGTACTTAATAAATCATTATACATTATAAAAACAAATTTACACCGAACTATCAGAAGAATCAGGACAACCAGTTAGGTCAAACCACTCTGGAGATCTTTGAGATAGCGTACGCCCCTCATCAAGACGATCCTTGTATAGTGCTAACCATGGGTTGTGATTTACATCTACCCAACCCGACCATGCTCCACTCGGATAAGGCATCGGAGCGCCGTCTGTTAGCTTAAGCATGATGTAGTGGTTGCCGTTCACGTGGGCTATCGAAATGACCCGATGTTCTGGCACGCTTTCAGGATGACTTTGAATAGGGAAGAATGTGCTCGATCCCTCAACACTGAAGAATTGAAGGACCACACCAAATGCCTGAGCAATCAGTAATCCAGTCAAAGGCATCTCCATCCATTTTGAATTGGGTGTATTCCCGAGTCCATTCCAATCTAAGGACGAGTATATGCGGGCGAACCCGTTTTTCTCGAATGCGTTCATAATCTCGAACCAATCCTGTAGGTAATGACCCATCATCTCTTGTACAAGAATGTGGCGGATCCAATGCCAGTCTTCCTCATCCCTATCAAAAGCCACATCTACAGATCAGAACCCACAGTTACCGTCTGGCTGAACATTTTGAATGTGCGTGACAAACCGTCGATAAAGGGGATCAATCTAATGCTTAAATTCTCTAAGCACAAGTTTATACCTGTCACCGCCAAACATTGGGAAATCATGATTAGGGGATGTGTACATATGTATGTATGTATGTATGTATGTATGTATGTATGTATGTATGTATGTATGTATGTATGTATGTATGTATGTATGTATGTATGTATGTATGTATAAATAGTTATTTATGTACCTGTCCCCTACTAAAAGTGGATACTTTTTGCTACACACTCTTATTTTATCTTTACCCAGGTCTGATGGCCTACGTCTTCTAACAGGCTCGTCTTCCTACAATGGATAATAATAATAATAATAATAATAATAATAATAATAATAATAATAATAATAATAATACTAACATCTTCTTGCGCATCCTCCTGCTGTTTTTTTTCTTTGATTTTGTAGTTGGGCTCCCGCAAGTATTCTTTTGTACCTCAGGAGGTTGAGTGTCAGTCATACTTGGATTTACCACCGACTTTATTTTTGACAACATATTTCTTTGAACGCGTGGTGATTGAGACATCAGTGTCTCTTTGACTATCTCCCACTCACTCGCAAGGTCACGTTCCCCCATACTACTTTCGGTTCGTAATTCAGTCGTGTCCAGAAGACGTCTATTTCGGACAACTGTATTTTTATTCCTGTATTCAATAAACATAAACATAATAATAATAATAATAATAATAATAATAATAATAATAAAGTAATGGTATTACCTTTATTTATATACGAATATAATTGACATGCACACGGCAACCCAGGACTCGTGAAAAGCTGGTGACCACAACTCATTTTTCGTTCCCTCAACCTCTCTATATTTTTTATCTCAGTTATCAACTTCTCGATCGCTGCATGGGAAACTTTACCGAGTAGGTCCTCAAAAAGAGGTATGTCATGCTGCACCTTTTTCACAGATAAACTCTCTTCAAACGAGTGGTTTATTGCCCTCTCTTGTGACGTTACCACATCGTCTGCAATCATCACAAGTTTGTGGAGTGAGTTGTTAGGCCCCTTAATGTGCATCTTAAACCTTGAATGCTGGCTCTCAACTCTGTTGGTCGTATACTTACCAAAGTTGTAGTTTGTGTCTGTCCATGCAGAAACAAACCTTTCTTTATAGTCACGGAGCCAGACCCGGTCTATATATTCAAAAACATCTGTAAAAGATAGAACAAAGATATTTGTTAATGTGTGTATGCGTTTTAAACTAAATTAATAAAATATGTACCAACTCGTTCGTCCTGACATAGTCGTTTGTAGAATCGGTCTAACCAGAGACTATAAAATGCCGGAGATGAAGATCTACATAATCGCTTAAAAGATTTCACGAATATTTCCCAATCTGCATTTCCAAAGGCTTGTCTGCAGTGCTTCAATATATTTCGTTGAATGTGATACCTGAATGTATAATAATAATAATAATAATAATAATAATAATAATAATAATAATAATAAAAATAATAATAAAAATAATTAAAAATAATAATAATAATAATAATAATAATAATAATAATAATAATATGTATACCTGCATAACAACTTCGAAGCTGCTGGAAATACAATGTCGCATGCATTCATCAAGGCTTTCTCACAATCAGTTACTATAGCACGGGGCTCCGTACTATCTTCTAGCAACTCTTTAAGCCTTTGTAGCACCCATAGGTAGTTATCCTTTTTTTCACGGGAGATGAATGCATGGGCGACACAAAACGACTTGGATGTTGATGTCATACCCACAACGTGAACAAACGGAAGTTTATACTCGTTCGTTTTGTAGGTCGCATCAATCATCAGCACATGCGGGAACGCACGCCATAACCTGTGCAAGGTGGGATGGACAAACAAAATATCCTCGATCGCATTTGTTGAGGCATTCCTCCGGGTGAAGTAAACAAATTTTTTTTCCACCAATGTGGCTTCGAGTACCTGCATAGCAATAATAATAATTAAAAAATAATAATAAAGAAGTAATAATAATAATAATAATAATAATAATAATAATAATAATAATAATAATAATAAGAGATAATAATACCTGCATTTGAGTCCTGCCGCCGTATAACAAATGCTTAACCTTGGTTATTGTATTATTTATGTCTCTTAAGATGCAGGGACTATCCGGGTTTTGTTTTCTAACGGCCGAATGTATGTCTACTGACGTAACATTTTGAAAATAAAGTGTATCCACCAATCTTAACTCGCCCGGACCCAGCCTCCTAGCATACGCGTGACCCTCGATGTGTTGGAAAGGTTTGTGATTATGTGTTTGGTTCTGGACCTCCAAAATATAACCATCGTGGCCGGAGTGGTATCTCCCTATTACTTCAAATGGGCAATTACATTTTTTACTGCCCGTCTTTCGAACCGTGGCTACACTATGATGTACGCCACTACGGTCACATCGTATCCATGCCGTCGTTACCCTCCTATTCGGCCCCCTGCCTTCCGAAACAGTACGTGAGTATACGGTAATGTAACCATTTTTTTTTTTGCCCTTTGATAAACCTACTCTGTCAGGTCTTTAAGAGACCCGAATACCTGCAAAATTTATTTACGAGTTCAAATAACAACTAATATATACGAGTTCAAATCTCACAAACCCTACGAGTTCAAATAACAACTAATATATACGAGTTCAAATCTGACAAACCCTACGAGTTCAAATGACAACTAATATATACAAGTTCAAATCTCACAAACCCTAAAACAAATTTAGGTACGGGACTAAATATACGAGTCTAAATATGTACACTACTAAATATACACGGGTCTAAATTATAAACAAGTGCAAATACATAAACACACCCGTAGAGGCCTCTACGGGCCGTAGAGGGCTGTGCAAACTTACTTTTTGTTATTGTGTAAATAACATACCTCTATCTCTATCCACCCATGCACAAATTCTCATTTTCATTTCCCTGTACCTTCTCTTCCTCTTTCTCAGAATTTTGTGTAAACCATATATGGTAGAAAAAGCCCCAACCCACCGTCAGTTATAATAAAGCCCCGACTTTCGATCCGAGTTTGTGGCTGCAATCTTCACCACAGCCTCCTAACTTAACTACTACCCACCGCCAGTTATAATAAAGCCCCAACCCCCTCTCTCTCCTATGTAATTCAAGGTTTACAAATTTGCGAACTCAACCGCCGCCGGTTTCAATCCCTTCATCGCCATTTGCATCAAACCCCAGTCTCAATCCATGGTTGCCTGGGAAACAACCGTACAGAATCATCACATCGGAAGTTCTGACTTTTTCAAAATGATGTGGAAATGACAGTTAAAAATGGAAGGGGGAGAAAGAAGACGTTGTGAACAACGGGTCGTTAAGACGCAATGGTTGGCCGGGTAAACGCCATACACCGGAACCATCATACGAAACGATGCGATGAGGAAATGATAGTTAAAACAAAAGAGGGGAAGAAAGAAGATGGCGTGAACATTGGTCGGTTAGAAGGAAGCGGTTATCAGAGTTGCAAACCGAGCGGAATGAGTGAATTTTTTTAACGTCGTTAGTGTTATACGTTAAGTTGATATTTGTATATATATATAATACTAGTTTATACCCCGGGAGCGTCCCGGGTTGAGAAATCTAAGCAAAGTGAATAAAATTAGAAGTATCTAAACTATAAAAATGACATATGCCAATATATGATTAATGATTATTATTATTATTATTATTATTATTATTATTATTATTATTATTATTATTATTATTATTATTATTATTATTATTATTTAAAACAAATTTCTGTCATAAGTTATCATATTCTAATATAAAAAAGAGGGTAATTGGGTCGGGTATCACCTAATCCCAGGCCCGACCCAAACCCACAAATTTTTTTAAACTAATTCCAAACCTGGTACAATACCTGTCGGGTTACAAAAAATAGTCGTTTTTTTCTCCATTTTTTATATAGCATTATGGTACTCGTTAGAAAGATAATAAAACGCTCGTTAATTTGGTGTAATTTTTTTCTTTAAAAAATCTTGTATATAAAAGATATTAACATTTAAAAGTTATGAAAGGAAACATGAGAGAGAAAATAATAAATTTTAATATTTACATTTAGTAGATTAGGTATTTAATAGATTATGTTAAATCATATTTAAACCATATTTATTCCTTTTTTTTAATTGGTCTAGAGTTGCCACATCATATCCTATGTGGCATCTCTCAAAAGAGAGATTGCATAATATTATGACATGTCATTAAAATGGCTTTGGTTTATTATATGTATAGATAATGAGCTCTATTTTTCTAGCCGAGCAAGCATATTTAGGATGGTAAAATAATATTTTTTACTTGATGCGGTACAAACCTATATACTAGTTGATTTCAAATGATTGACTGCATGGAAGTTAAATTAGAAGCAACTAAATTTCATTGTGATCGCTTTTTACCTGGCGTCTGTAGCCTCACCCGTGTAAGGTAGTTAACTTCGATGTGACGTCGTCGATATCTTCCACTTTTCCTATGTTATCACTTATCTGCCAAAAAAAAATATCTTTTAATAAATGCGATGAAGATTGAATCACTACTCACATCACATAAAAACAAAGAACATGCAAACAACACAATAACAAACAATGCCACAAACGAACCTTCAGTGCGATGAATAAACAAAGCAAGCTACAGAATCATACCTAGAAAAAAAAGAAATCATTAAACACTAAACAACAAATAATAAACGACAACTTAAGAGGCGAAGAAGACATACCAAAAGCAGAGCAACCAGATAATAGTAAAAAAAATACACATCTGAAAAGGCGAAGAACATGGAACAATATATAAAGAAGCAAGAGAGACACGTCTAAAGTAAAGGAAGTATACAAAAACACATGTCCCACCCAAAAAGAAAAAGAAATAAAATTTCCAAACCAAAACTCGAACCATGCGCATGGGTTCAAAACATGTATGAAAAGTACAGTATGACATATCTGAAGCAATGTTTTCACGACCGGATCGGACGTCGAATCGGTCTCCTTACCAGTTCACTGGTCGGACCGGTCCAACCGGGTTTAAGAATCGGATGATGCTATTAATAATTTATTTTCCTTTTAGTATAGGCAATTGATTTTAATGGAGTAGTAAAACCTAAGTAAAATACTAAGGGCTTGAATGTGTATAGTAGAGTTAAAAAGGACTAAAATTGATATAAATAATATTTCTCAATGGTTATAAATAAAATTATATGTAAACCCTACATATAAAATTAAAAGGACCTTCGCATTTTTTCTTACCAGCCGTCAATCTTTATCCATCTACTCTTTTACAAGATTCTCTCTTCTGGCTTTCTTCAAGTTTCCAAACCATTCATTCAAAAATCAAAAGCAAGCTTCTTCCTTCACCACTAGGCTGGCACTAGCGTCACTCACATGCACTATTGTTAACCACCACCGACATAGATCTACCGCTCGCAATCCACACTCAAACTCGCCGGAACAAAAGTGGTGTTTGTTAATTCTATGGTTAATCGATGTTTAAGAGGCGAAGAAAAGATAAAAAAGCAAACCTATCGGCCCGACCGACCGACTAACCGAACCACCGAATCATCAAAAGAAACGAACCGGCCGGTTTTTTGTGAAGTTGTCGATCTGCTGTGACCGGACCAGTGGAATATGAGAATCCCGGTTGAACCGGTCGGTCCGATCCGGTCTCCAAAACCTTGATCTGAAGACAAAGGTATTAGCCGATTATATAGAATAGATATTGTTTTATTATAGATAATGTGTTTATGGAAATCCTTTCCTAAATTATGTATAGGTCCGTTAGGATTATAGGCCTATATATATGGCCTCATTCTTTGTATTATGATTCATTCACAATATCAATACCATAACACTTTCATGGTATCAGAGTTTAGGCTCTAACCCTAACCCTAATCCCTTCTTTTATTTTCTTGTTCAGCTGGTGACGACCAGCTTCTGGTCTCGACCAGAATTCTGCAGCCGTATACTTCTTTCTGCAGCCTCCTGTTCTATTCAGCAGCCTCCTGTTTCTTTCTGTTTCCATCTGCATTGATCCGCGATGGCTAAGGTGGATGCTGCAGAATCATCGAACTCTCCCAAACCCACATGCCTGCACCCGGCTTACTCTGTGACCAATATTCAGTCCAAAATCCGGACCTTAGACGACAAGAAGGTCACCTATACAGCCTGGGTAAAGCTATTTAAGCTTAATGTCGTGGCCTACAAAGTATCCGATCACATCGATGGAACTGCTGCAACAGATCCTACGACAGCCGAGTACCCGTTATGGCTCGAACTTGATACACTGGTTCTCCAGTGGATCTATAGCACAGTTTCGGACAATCACATCGATGGAACTGCTGCACCAGATTCTTCCTGTTGTAAATTCTTTATAATTTCAGCATAACACGCTGCACCTCCCACATTCACTTCTCCATTCCCTCCTAGCTGAAGATTCCAGTCAATGCCTTCACCAGCTTGCACTAACATAGCCCTAGCCTGGTTATTGGCTTGTGGTGCGGCTGTTGCAGTGGGTTGTTCAGTGGCACAATAGCATGCTCATGATTTGGAGCAGGTGTGTGTGCTTGCTGCTGAGGGCGGTGCTGGAATGGGTTTTGTTGCCGTTGACTCCGATTCGCCCTGAAAGGATATTGGTTTCCTTGCTGGATAGGCTTGTCGCATTCTCTCCTGAAGTGTCCCCGTACTCCACAGTTATAGCACGTGACCTTCTTCTTGTTGAAACCATACTTCGTGTCCTTGTTGGTCTGCCAATCAGTGCGACCGTTTCTCTCCATAAAATCTTCAGCACGTCTCACCACACTTGCAAAGTGCCACTATATATCCATTAGTTCCATTTCGTCCTTGTCAACCTGATCATAGTCTTCTTTTTCAGGTTGAGATTGCCGATTTCCCCGCCACCATGTCGTTATATGATGTGACAAATGCAGACAATAGTGTAACATGCTCCTTTGCAACCTCCAATGTCACATTCCCAAAATTATTCATTGAGGTTTGTGTCATCAAAGTGTTAGAAGAAACATAGGCTGGCTGTTGGGGGGGGGGGGTAGAAGTATTGGGATGAAAATAAGTGTTTGCAGGTTGTAGTGGAATTAGGCAATAGGTTGTAGAAGTGGATGGTGGTGGTGTATACTGGTAAGCACTGGAATACTGTAACATGGGAACATGATTTGGGGCTTGAACAATTTGAGGTTGTGTATTACACGCAAATGGGTCATTGACAACAGACAACACAAATTCAGTCTAAGGTCGTGAAGTGATAGTGATTGCAAAGGTTGCTAGAGTGGCTGCATGAAAAGTTCTGGATAATGTAGCAGTGGAATCCTCTTTGCTTTTCTTGTCTCCTTAATCTCTCTGTTTTCCAGCTTCAACAAGAAATCACCAATGGGTAGAGTTTTGTACTGACTTATCTCCTTCATTACATCAACATAATGTATCCATTGCGGTGGAAGTGCATCTGCAAAAAGCTCAATTAATTCAAAAGAATTATATTTAAGATCATACCTACGAAGTTCACTCATGAGATAACAGTATCGCGATTGCATGTCTCTGAGTTCCTGTCCAATATAGCTAAAGGCTTCAAACTCTTTTTTCAGCTGATCCTGTCTTATCCTGAACTTCTTCTCATCACCCTCACATCTTTGCTTCAAAAGAGCCCACAAATCATAAACATTCGCGCATATGTCGTATTGATGCAGAATATCCTTCGGAAGTGCCTGTGTTAGAACGGAGAACGCCTTTCTCTCATTCTTATAGTTCTTCTTCTCATCATCACTTATCTGTGAGATATCCACCGGTATGTGGGAATTCTCCTGTAGAGTCCTTACCAATGGATGCTTGACCCAGTACCAGTTTCTGCATCTATCAATTCAATGTGCCTTTGTATTCTCCCCTTCTAGGATGGATACTCGTTCAAATGTTCCATCTTGGGGGCCTTGTGTAACATTCGCAAATTTCTAATAAATTTAGAATAACATTTAGGGAAAAATTGTAATACCCGAATTTTAATTTGGTCAAATAGTTAAATTGTTTTAAGTGTCAAAACTAATAACTAATTTTGCTACATTGAAAATTGAATGCATAACTAAAACGTAAAGCTCAAACCAATAAAAAAAAGAACTAAATAGAAAGTTGTTATGTTTTGATGTTAAATGGATTTTTTTTTTATAAACTCAACGGTTTATGAAACAAACAAAGTCAACATGCCAACCTTATGTATTATTTTTCTTTACTACTCAAATCGGGTTCAACATGTTACAACAAGTTTTTATTAGTAATAATTATGAACATTTATATATTGAAACAACATTTTTTTTATTGATACTTATGTTTGTTTGAAATTGTTTTTATGTCACCATAAATTCCATTTATTAACATTAATCATTTGAAATATATATATATATATATATATATATATATATATATATATATATATATATATATATACATGGGGGCATTATATTGGAAAAAAAATGAAAAGCATTTGTCTCAAAATGTTTTCACAACATTACTAATTTAGCTTATTTTAGTTTCCCTTCCCTTCTATACTACAAACGCAACAACGGTTCTAACCACCCTGTCATGTTGTGGTTAGAAACTTCAACTTAATAAGACATGCAACCGTCATTGCTCTCGTTTCTTGCCTCTAGTCGCCATACAAAAAAAAACGACACACCAGCTTGGGTTATCGACGGGGCGTTCAGTGTTTCCTTTTGATTCCTATTCGCGGTCAGTCATCATCGATCCTACCTTGCATCAACGCCGCCCCTCGTTTGTCTATGTCTTTCCGAACTAGCGAGGTAAATAACTAATAAACCAAGTTCCTTGTTTTAAAACTTGAATTCCGGCGATGGGTACAATATAAGAAACCACGGATTTGGCCACCGTGTTTTAAACTTTTCTATGCTAAATATATATTTGATCATTTTCTAATAAACAATGTTTCTATTTGGTAATAAAATTTATGGAACGAAAAATTTACTTTTGCATGAATGGATTCTCTTTTGTCATCCAAAATTCATGATGTTTTTCTTTTTATTTGAAAGGCTCGGTTGAGATGATTTTATATAAATTATGGTCATGCCTACTTATTGGTTTAATGATTTCCAAAATATGTAGACTGGTTGGTTTTAATAAAAATATATAAACAAATATATTACAGATGATGATTTAGAATTTATTTACCGAGACCTCATCATTTGAAATTCTAAATCGGGGCCAATCAATTAACTATTCACAAACTAATATAAACTCATGACTGAAATTATAGATTATGAAACTAAGGTCAAATAAACAGATAATCAATAACCTTCGCCGGTACAATCAATGAGCCAATGAATTTTTCACGAACACAATAACTATAGACACTAAATCATCATTCTTAAATTATTTAGGTTCAAATATAATTCATTGATTGTCGTTGATTTCATGCAAGTTCATCATCACAATCAAAGTGAGTATATCTTTCCCTTTTTTACTATTTACTCTTTTGGGGTGACTCATGTACAATTATTACTAAACTTATGTGTATTATTTATAACGCAATGTGCTTTTTGATATGTTTTGTGTGAATTGTATGAACGATTTGTCAAAGTCATTAACCTTTGGGTCGCACCTAACAATGAGTAGTACTACGAATTATATCCCTTGGTTACTTACGTGAACGAGTTAAGTCCTTGGTCATTGTTATGGTTTTTCTTGAACGATGTGTGAACAATTATTGAACGATGTGAGGCTTGATTTTGACCCTTTTACATATTACAGTATCATAGCACAAAAATTGCGAAACACTTTTCTATTATATGTATTCAACAGGGTGTGCTCACCAATACATTTTTGTATTGACCAAATTATTTTCGTACATGTTTCAGGTTCTTATGAGATCACTTCTAAGCTTTTGGAACTTAGGCTTAGATTGAGATTTACTGTATTTAGTTTAGATTACTAGTTTTTAATTGTTGTAATTCTTTTAATGTAATAAATTATTCAATTCAATGTATCAAAATTTACATTTCTAGTCCATGAGCTATTGAACAATCGTCACTACGTGACACCTCGATGTTTCCGCCATCGGTTGGGGTGTTACAGATTGGTATCAGAGCCATGGTTATAGGGAATTAGGTTATTAGAATGCCTTTTAGCCTAGTCTATAACTAAGCTTACTTTCATGAGTCCTCTCGTGTATATTCCTCTTTATTCTTATATTTTCTTTCTAGGTATTTTTGCTATGATACTTTCTCATTATTCTTTCGGTATTTTGCTTAGAAAAGAATACACTCGTATTTCACAAACGAAACGATTGCACCAAGTTAGGAGTGACATCCATACCTTGGTGATTAGTTTCACTCCTCTATATGTTATTTATCTTATGAATATGTCATTGAGATAGGAGTGACATCCACACCTCAAAGAGTATTTCCTTCAAAAAGGAACTTAACCATAAGCTGGGGGTGATATCCTTAACTTAGTGATTGGTTTCATTCCACAATAATTTTCAATTTTGAAATAACATCTTTGATTTAGGAGTGAATTCCACATCTCAGGGATCTATTTCTACATCTCATTTTTAATCTCGCTAAAGTTTTGAATTTCACCAATATCCTCATTTACACAATACTAATTTACACCCAGTTTAGGGAAGCCTATTCACTAGATTAATAGACACCCTGCATACACCTCGTGTCCTGAAACAAATAGCACGCTATGAGCCCAAAGAGATGCCTTAACGGTCTTTATAAACAAACGATCTTTCAATGTATAAATTTCGTAAAAGGTTGACAATTAAAAGGTTTCAAGTTTACCCAGTCCAAACGGGTAACACTTAGATTTTCTCAACATTTCATAACAATTAAAAAAAATTCGACTTTTCAACCCACAAGTTAAAGAAATGTTTAAATACAGAAATGTTGAGATCATTCACAACCTTCACGTCATTTTAAATATTGGTCTTTTAAAACACATTAGATTTACACATACTTCATGAAATGGTTTCATTTTGCATTTTATAAACTTGTATTGCATATTTTACAAGTCAACTGAAAACCCTTTGTTTTCATATAACGTATCTAATATATGTTTTCGGAAGAAACTTGCAACTAATAATAAGCCTTATAACATTTTTCAAACTCGACTCCTCGTAAACACATATCTACGAAGATTTTTCAAATGAACCAGTTTTGAATCTAAAACACACTTCGGTTACTAAAAAGTTATCCTCATACATTACTACTATTCTTTCAACTATATGACAAAGATTGCACAAACTACGTTTTGATAAACGAAAATCTATCTTATTACACTCGCACTAATTATTAGTAGCTACTCTTACAACACTAGTTTTGAACATTAATTTAACTCGTTTACTTTCATTTTGTGCAAATTGTGCGATTTACTCGATTTACATTATACTATTCTTTCAATCAAAATTTTATGCTATACTTATATACTTACATGAACGCATATTTGGTATGCATATTTTTTTGTGAGCAAAACCATGCTATACTTTACATTATTTTGTTCATCATCATGGCCAACGAACATACCAGTTGATAACTCGCATGAGATCTAAGCCAGTGCCCACGTACAACTCGGATTATAGTATTTCTTCAATCCGAGGGGAACGGTGTAAACCTCAGGGTCTATCAATATGAGTGTTTAGAGCCAACGATGTGAACAGAAGTTACCGGTTAAGGGTGAACCCGAAAGGGAAGAACCTCTAACCATGTCTATTACTTACACGTTACTCTCATTACGGTTAAAGGGTAAACCCGAAAGGAAAGGACCTCTAACCATGTCATGATTGAACATTATTTCATTACAGTGGCTATTGCATATTGGTTGCACGCATTTGTTTCTTGTATTACTTAGGATAGGGTTATGGAAAAGCATAATACCCTAGTGTAAGGTAAATCGATGATTACGGCCAGGAACGCAATCATGGGCTTACAGGTACATGAGGGTGGTGTGTAATTCTATTTAGGCTGTTGGTAGACAATCAGTACGAGTCCAAAGTATCGGGAGTGTGGTGGGTTAACTGCGGTACACCCTATATATAAACATAAACGATACTGCGGGAGCGGACTAGGAGTCTAACCAAGAACCTACCCATTACTACCTTTGCATTAGTTTGTTGACTAATAGATAGCATTTCAATAAGAACCTTTTACATAAGCTTCAATTAGTTTTGTTGGAGTCTTCCTTATTAACCACCTCTATAGAAAACCATAAACCTTGTATACTATTACACTGTCGACTTGTTACATACCCTAATAAAGTTCTAATCATAACTTTTCTAAAGTAGGGGAGACCTTCATCAGTGCCTCTGCTCTCACCCGTTACACATTCCCAAAACCTTTCTCAATTAAACTCTTAACTTTCTAACTTTGGGTTAACTGTCAAGGATTTTTGGAACTCTTACTTTGAATATTAGACAACTACTTTAAATTTTGTCAAACCATGATTGATGCATTTTTTTAAAAGCCACTTGGCTTTTGCAACGTTTTTTTGTTTCATAGAAACCTCGACTTGGAAGGAATTTCGGGACGAAATTTTCTAAAGTAGGGGAGACTGTAACATTCGCAAATTTCTAATAAATTTAGAATAACATTTAGGGAAAAATTGTAATACCCGAATTTTAATTTGGTTAAATAGTTAAATTGTTTTAAGTGTCAAAACTAATAACTAATTTTGCTACATTGAAAATTGAATGCATAACTAAAACGTAAAGCTCAAAACAATAAAAAAAAAAGAACTAAATAGAAAGTTGTTATGTTTTGATGTTAAATGGATTTTTTTATAAACTCAACGGTTTATGAAACAAACAAAGTCAACATGCCAACCTTATGTATTATTTTTCTTTACTACTCAAATCGGGTTCAACATGTTACAACAAGTTTTTATTAGTAATAATTATGAACATTTATATATTGAAACAACATTTTTTTTATTGATACTTATGTTTGTTTGAAATTGTTTTTATGTCACCATTAATTCCATTTATTAACATTAATCATTTGAAATATATATATATATATATATATATATATATATATATATATATATATATATACACATGGGGGCATTATATTGGAAAAAAAATGAAAAGCATTTGTCTCAAAATGTTTTCACAACATTACTAATTTAGCTTATTTTAGTTTCCCTTCCCTTCTATACTACAAACGCAACAACGGTTATAACCACCCCGTCATGTTGTGGTTAGAAACTTCAACTTAATAAGACATGCAACCGTCATTGCTCTCGTTTCTTGCCTCTAGTCGCCATACAAAAAAAAAACGACACACCAGCTTGGGTTATCGACGGGGCGTTCAGTGTTTCCTTTTGATTCCTATTCGCGGTCAGTCATCATCGATCCTACCTTGCATCAACGCCGCCCCTCGTTTGTCTATGTCTTTCCGAACTAACGAGGTAAATAACTAATAAACCAAGTTCCTTGTTTTAAAACTTGAATTCCGGCGATGGGTACAATATAAGAAACCACGGATTTGGCCACCGTGTTATAAACTTTTCTATGCTAAATATATATTTGATCATTTTCTTATAAACAATGTTTCTATTTGGTAATAAAATTTATGGAACTAAAAATTTACTTTTGCATGAATGGATTCTCTTTTGTCATCCAAAATTCATGATGTTTTTCCTTTTATTTGAAAGGCTTGGTTGAGATGATTTTATATAAATTATGGTCATGCCTACTTATTGGTTTAATGATTTCCAAAATATGTAGACTGGTTGGTTTTAATAAAAAATTAATAAACAAATATATTACAGATGATGATTTAGAATTTATTTACCGAGACCTCATCATTTGAAATTCTAAATCGGGGCCACTCAATTAACTATTCACAAACTAATATAAACTCATGACTGAAATTATAGATTATGAAACTAAGGTCAAATAAACAGATAATCAATAACCTTCGCCGGTACAATCAATGAGCCAATGAATCTTTCACGAACACAATAACTATAGACACTAAATCATCATTCTTAAATTATTTAGGTTCAAATATAATTCATTGATTGTCGTTGATTTCATGCAAGTTCATCATCACAATCAAAGTGAGTATATCTTTCCTCTTTTTACTATTTACTCTTTTGGGGTGACTCATGTACAATTATTACTAAACTTATGTGTATTATTTATAACGCAATGTGCTTTTTGATATGTTTTGTGTGAATTGTATGAACGATTTGTCAAAGTCATTAACCTTTGGGTCGCACCTAACAATGAGTAGTACTACGAATTATATCCCTTGGTTACTTACGTGAACGAGTTAAGTCCTTGGTCATTGTTATGGTTTTTCTTGAACGATGTGTGAACGATTATTGAACGATGTGAGGCTTGATTTTGACCCTTTTACATATTACAATATCATAGCACAAAAATTGCGAAACACTTTTCTATTATATGTATTCAACAGGGTATGCTCACCAATACATTTTTGTATTGACCAAATTATTTTTGTACATGTTTCAGGTTCTTATGAGATCACTTCTAAGCTTTTGGAACTTAGGCTTAGATTGAGATTTACTGTATTTAGTTTAGATTACTAGTTTTTAATTGTTGTAATTCTTTTAATGTAATAAATTATTCAATTCAATGTATCAAAATTTACATTTCTAGTCCATGAGCTATTGAACAATCGTCACTACGTGACACCTCGATGTTTCTGTAACTCCCCAACCGATGGCGGAAACATCGAGGTGTCACGTAGTGACGATTGTTCAATAGCTCATGGACTAAAAGTGTAAATTTTGATATATTGTTTAAGTAGTTTATTACATTGAAAGAAAAAATACAAGATACAATTATTCTAAAGTGACAACTAAAACTGAAATACAATGAATCCAAAATCTAAGTAAAAATTCCAAATGCTTAAAAGTCATCTCATAAATAACCTGAAACATGTACGAAAATAGTATATGTCAATACAAAAATGTATTGGTGAGCATACCCTGTTTGAATACATATAGTAGAAAAAAGAGTTTCGCAATTCACGTGTTTATACTGTCTACAATTTAGTGTTCAAGCTGTGTACAAATGCTACCCAAAATCAAACCTTTGTTTAATGAATCAAGAGTCACACATATATATAGTACTCGCTCATAGTAGGCGATGAATAATCGTTCACACATAACAATAATTAAGTACTATTTATTGCTATGCTAGGCCGCAGAACGGTTAATGATTCAGGTCATAAGTACACACTATCAGCGAATCAACAAGTAAAACACATACAAGAATTGCGATTGTGAATATATGATAAACCATGATTAAGTGAGTGAAGTAATAAGCGTACATGAGTCACCCCAAAAGTGTAAAACATGAGAAAGGGGAAAGATATACTCACATTCGACAATTAGTAACTTGACTAAGTGAGCGAGCGTAAGCGAGCAAATCCAAAAGTTCAACCTAAAGTTTAAAGTGTTCCCAAAATAAGTATTTAAACTTAAAAGTGTCTAGGGTTTCTATTCTAAGGCACTTAGGATGTTAGGTCTATATTTGGGTTTTTAAGTTTATCGAACATCGCAAAAATTTATGATTTTTTACTATCATGTGTTATAAAAGAAAATAATATAAGTTGGTATTTTTTTTCTAACACATGCATTTTTCTAAGGTTAATAATATTAAGTTTAATTCAGAAAAATATTTGAAATAATATCTAAGAAATCTTTTATTATCTTTATATCACTAAGAATTACACAAAATCATAACTAAACCAAATTCACTTTGAAAAATAAAAGTTTTTATGAAACATCAACATACTGACTTAGAATTTCCCAATATAATTTTTATAAAAATTTTGAGGTTAAAAATAGATTTTTTATAAATTTTATTTGATTAAAGCTTATTAAAACAAATAAAAAAAATATGATAACATGTCAAAACTGAGGAAAATGGTTATGAAAGTTATTCTAATATAATGGAAAAATATTTCCAACAATTTTCATGACCAAACGCATCATCATTGATTTAATATGAATTTAATATGATTAAAACATATAAAAATCACTAAAAATATTATATAACGCATAAAATGCCAAAACTAAGTTCTAAAATTCCTAATCGACCAAATGAATCACCATGTCAAATTTCATATTTTTTAGGTCAACAATAACCGAGTTATGAATTTTTACGTTCAAAAGATTTTAAATAAAAAAAATCCCAAATACTCCTAAGAACACCCTAACCTTAGAAATTCAATTGAAGCCCTTAAAGCCTATAATCAACCAAATAGACAGGGGGCTTTTGATCTACAAATGAAAACTAAAAGTATTGCAAACAGGAATTGGAAAAACTTACAATGTGGTTAGTCCAATTAAGAAGAAAAGAAAACTAAATAATAGAATAATAAGCTTCCAAATTCGTCAGAAAACAAGATGATAATTGGGGCTTCAAGTGAAGAAATGATAGAACACATGAGAGCATTATGTGTAATTGGAGTATAATTGAATGGTTTGTGGTGGAATTGATAGTGTGTAAAAAAAATGAAGTTTTTATACTAATTTTGAAGTAATTCTTGTCATATTTAATATTAATTGTATACAAAGGGTAGGAAAATGAATGGACAAAGTAAATAGCATCATAAAGTCAAGACTTGAAGTGATTGAGAGTTGAAAATAATGAAATTTAATATGATGATGAATGAATATTTAATTAAATTTAGTGAAACCATTAAAAGACTCTTTAGTAGAGTTCTTTATGTTACTTGATTAGAGTTTTATGACTCAAATTAAGTTACACTCTTCAACTACTAATTGTTCTTGTAAAAAAATTAGGCTTTGTGCCTCATTTGATATACAAGAAACATACGTGCTCGGGTGTAGATGTGAGTATAAAACGTGAATACTTAAAATTATAATTTTTATTAAATTGCGACTTTTGATCCTTTTAGACTACGAGAGTTAAAATGAAAATTTGAAAATAGCCGAGGGACCAATTGTGTATATTTATGAAAAATGTAGGGTGTAGGTTGTCACAGTTTCCGCCATCGGTTGGGGTGTTACACCTTGTTTCTACTACCCATCTCGTTGTCGCTCTTCATCATCTGATGTACACTCTGAACTTGGCTTGTCGCCAAAACCATAGCCCAAGAGCTAGATGGCATGGGTATTTGTTGTTGAGGCGGGGAAGAAAATGGACAATAAGGTGTGACAGCGTTCGCTTGCTATGGAGGGTTCATAGCACTTGCAACAACGTACGGATGTTGTACTTAGGGGTCGGTTGTTACTTGATATGCTCGAGACGGATAACTTGGGTAAGATAATTCCATCTCATGAAGATTGGAATAAGATCAGATGAATAAACGGTGATTGGGAAGAAAAACAGACACAATCAAACTTGAAAATGTTTAAAATTTGACTAACACTCAAAGTTACACGTATGCGAAAATAACACACGTATGAACTGTAATAACACGCGTATGGATCAAATTAACACACGTATGATAAGGACAGTTATGAAGGACACACGTATGAGATTGATGGTTATGAAAGGACAAGCATGAAAGGACAAGTATGAACCACACATATGAGGAAATGGCACGTATGAAAGCATGGTTATGAAGGAACACGTATGGAACAGGACAGTTATGAGGGGACAAGTATGAACCAGACACGTATGAGGGACACGTATAAGAATACACGTATAAGGGACAGGGTTATGAAGCTGATACGTGTGGACAAGAAGGGTTATGAATTGATACATGTAAGGTTTGGATGTTTATGAGGGGTGATACGTGTGAACAATGGACAATTATGGTTTTATACGTGTGCTTGATACGTGTATGAGCTGATACGTGTATGCAAACAAGGCGTATGACAGCAGAGGACAAGTATGAGTGTTCTTCATGGTGCAATCGAATTTTTTTAGTGAAATTGGATGATCAGATGATTAGGTTATGCCGAGGGAATGATTCCTAACAAGATTCTAATGCCTAAATTGATCCAAAAACAACAACTGTAATCCAAATTTATGAAAAATTATGATGAACACCAAACGTATGGGCTTTATCAACAATCTCAGATCGGAATCAAATTAACGTTGTTTAATAAGTTTCCAAACACTTTTGTAAGATGAATCAACAATCAGATCATCAAAAACAATCCATGTTCATGATTTCAAGCCAAAAACCATGATGAACATAAACTTGAAAATTTTCACAAAAATCCCAAATCTGATCCATTTTGAATGAAATTTGATTTGGTTTTGATTAAAAACAATTTCTAAACAAGAACCACAATCAAATCAATGATCAAAACATCAAATACACCCCAAAATCAATAAAAACATTGTTTATGCACCAAATGGGTCAAAAACAAGTTTTCTATGAACAATTGCACAAAAAGTGTTCAGATCTGTTGCAAACCACTATAACAACATGCGTGAGATGAGCCTCGCCTCGCCTCTGATACCACTAGTAGGATCGGATTCGGACAAGATATTTGTATCACGCGCGTAATAGATCGATGGCCGAATCAACGATCCAGTTAGTTGTTATAGGTATATGTTAATGAAGATAATAATATGAGAGCACACACACAAAAACATACACAAAATGGGTTGCACTTGTTAGAAATGACAAAAGTTACAAAATGAACAAGGCATGGGGTATTTATATGGTAGGCTTCATACGCCTAAGCTTGCAGGCGTATGAAGCTCATACGCGTGGAACAGCCAGACGTATTACGCCTGATAACAATCAGAAATCCCCAAAATACCCCTAACCTATACAAATGCAAACCCAAACGATTAAACAACGAGCATAACATGATTCTAACCCGATATCTACGCTAGGGACATATCCGAAGAGTGTACTAACAAATTCCACTAAGTACCACCTAATCTTGCATTTGAACCAACACCACTTTTGTGAGGGCAAACACGATATCAATAGACCACTAGGTCATGAGTACTAACCTTATTATGTAATAGTGTTCGGTTTCATAGTTACATATGTAATGTCCATTATGAAATGTAGTTGTGTAATCATGTTACATTACCTTCCTAGTCAACAGCCATCATACTCAGTAAATTCCGAAAACATTACCTTCCTAATCAAGCTTTCTATGTTGAATCTCCGTCTTTCTAAAATATATTACTTTTCTTTTTCCTAAAAAATGAGTATTAAACACACTGACCTGGAATAACTATAGCATTTTAAATAGGAGACTCGGTGCTATGATATTTTGACTTAATAATGATATGGTCGACTCCAATAGTTTTACTATATTCACATCTATTTTCTCATGCTAAAATTCTAGTTAATGTTTCTCTTTCATTCATAAAGTGACAACGCCATCTTGTTTTGTCATTATTTATTTAAACCACACATATTTTCCACTTATTTGTCCCATATCCTTTTAGCCTCTTTCTTATATAACAATGCATTAATTAACGGTTCCAACCAAGACTTCATCCAAAACACCAATTTCTCAAAAGTCTAGTCAACGAGAGCTTCAGTTACTGCCAGCATACATTTACCGGGAATGTGGAACCTCCGGTACCTCGTCTACTTGTTACCGTTAATCTGCTCGATCTCCGTGGTTGTCTGTGCTCAGGGAACTAATAACACAAACTCTTCATGGAAAACTTTAACTGGTATAACAAATGAACCTTACTTATGTTATACTTCTTAATTATTATACTTTAAGTTCATGTCAGGTTATGAATAACTTAATGGCTGTTTGGTAAGGTTCCTAATGAGCCTATATCATTCAGCGTTGTTAATTTATTATTGTGTATATTTTAAATTGATAAAATATGTAGTCTCATAATTAATTTTATGACAGTGATATCCTTAAACAAATTTTTAGTAATATTTTTTTAGTTATAAAATTTAATCATATGTATGTAACCTACTAATATTTAAGGAAAAAAAAAGTCAAGTTTGCCATATTAGTTTTTACATTTATATTAATAAGTCACACAGAAACAAAACATATAACATCTCCACTACCCTTAGTTTTGAGCTTATTAATATTTTTTATTATTTTTTGATTTAACCCCATGTTATACACTAACTTCATACCTAGTTATGTAATATAAGGAAAGGCCAACCGATGAATACTACCTTATGTATATACAGGGAAGAGTTATTTACGAAATTCACTCTAGATGTAAAAAGCCGTAAAAACTCTGTGATTTCTTTTTGAAAAATCAGAGCATGTAATATACACATTTTCAAGCGTGTTTATATAAAAAAAAAAGAATGAATTACTATTTCCCTCTGTGTGTTATTGTGGTTTTAACTATTTGAACCAAAAGTCCAAAACTTTAACTACTTGAGTCTCTAGCTGAAAATTAACTAACTTATTGAGTCCAAATTCTTAACTCCGTTAACTAAGTTTGTTAAATCTGTATGAAATGACAACAATACCCCTACTTATTACAAAATAAAAGATATATATACGCACACTTAACCTTTCTTTATGCCATCTTCTCTCTCTACACCATTTCTACTAACATAACCCACAACTCCACCACCACTCCATGTGATTGTGTACCACCACTCCAGTCCTGTATGTTCTTGTTTCCGTCCATTGTATATAAACTACCCACGGATCACCACTGCTGACTACCACCGTTTCCATCGTACTAACCACCACAATTACCACCGTAATCCGTAACCCATAACCCATCACCCAGCGCCACCACCATCTGCCGCATGACCATAACCATCATCATTGACCACCACTTCTCACCCACACCACCGTACCACTGTTGCCCTTCGCCTAAACAACAACTCATCCTCATATCCTTCACTAATTATTGTCAAGAACAGGGTTTCGGGTGTATACCTGGTTGTTCAAAACTCAATCGGGACCCACCATCATCGATCGTTATCTTTATTAACACCAATCGTCGTCTTCACTTGGTAGGTTTGTAAATTATTTATTAGATTTTTATTTTGTTTTTATATAAAAGGACATTTTTGTCTTTTCACAAAAAAAAAAAAAAAAAAAAAAAAAAAAAAAAAAAAAAAACTAACAGACTTTATGAATGGAGTTAGCAATTTCTACTCAAATGGTTAGTTAATTTCCAGCTAGGGCTTCAAGTAGTTAAAACCACTATAACATAATGACGCAAATAGTAATTCATTCTAAAAAGATAAAAAAATGTGTCGAATGAATTTTTATTAAATAAATACAACATAATAAAAAACTTACCTAATAACACCAAAAAGAATAAACATTACATATTTAAAAAAAATATATAGCCGGTTTTTTTTTTTTTTTTGGTTTTTCTAATACACGCATGCACTAAATAAAAATATCATTCATGGGGTTTTATGGGTTTTCATAACTTAAAGAGGGTTTTTATTTTAGCTTTACCACTACTAGTGAGAAACCCGCGCGTTGCGACGGGACAGTTAAACTGAACAAAAATAGATGAAAAAACATTAAATCATGCACATGCATGGCGGCGAGTTAACTTGCCATATTAAAAAATTAAAAGTTAAAAATCTTCATAGAAAAAGCTACTAAGTCGAAACCATAACAAATTCACATAAAACGAGAAATAAAAAACTAAAACAACACTTTAAAGACTTGTCTGCCTCTTCTTAGATGACTTGTTTTCATTTAGATTATTAAATATGTTTTGTATTTAATATGTTTTGTAGAAATAAATGTCATAACCTATCATAAACATGACTCTTGATTTCATTTAGATTATTAAATATGATGCTTTAAAGACTAATTTGCCCTTAAAATGTAGTTATTATGTGCATTGTATATTGTATAATAAGCAAATTAACTTGTACCTCTTAAATTTTAAGAAGTCATTGTCAAATGCTTTATAATATAGTATAGATAGATATAGATATATATATATATATGTTCAAATGAGAAGAACTTGTTTTCTAAGAAGAAAAAGAAGTTCGAACCAATAAAAATGCTTCATTTGATATTGATATTAAATGTTTGTAACCCCCCCCCCCCCCCCCTAAACTAGCTTTATTAATGAAAGTCATAACTCCTTTTCAAAATATATCATTAAAAAAATGTAGGATTCATTTATGATGAACTCTAATATGTGTATGATTAATTTCGAGACGTGTATGATAAATGTAGGGCGAATTTTAATGTGTAGGATGAATATCGATATGTGTAGGATACATATCAATATGTGTAGACTATAGCTATATTGGATGAATTATGATATATATGTAGAGCAAAGTGAATAATTAATGTAAAAGGAGTTATAGTATTTAATGTTTTATCATAATATCATTTCTTCTTTTTGTTCTCACATTAACTTTCTTCTCATTTGATCCTCCCCCGATATATATATATATATATATATATATATAGTGTAAGTATATAGAGAAAACCTTTTTTAGAGTGAAAACTGTGGAAACTCTAACTTCCCAAGGTTTTTTTTTTATGAAAATTTTAGGGCATGTAATATACATGATTCTAAGCATTTTGAGCCAAAAAAATCAAAAAAGCGCCGAGCGTTTTTTTTTAAAACCGTTTCTGCGTAACACATGTTACAGAAATAACATGTGTAATTTTCGTGTAACATGTGTTACCCGAAAACTTTATTTATTTATTTAAAAAAAAAACGCTCGACGCTTTTTTGATTTTTTTTTGGCTCAAAATGTTTAGAATTATGTATATTACATGATCTAAAATTTCAGGCCCTAAAAAGTTCGGGAAGTTAGAGTTTCCACGGTTTTCACTCTAAGAGTGGGTTTTCATAATATCCATCCCCTATATGTGTGTGTATATATATATATATATATATAGGGTGGGGTTAGGATACAAAGGGTGTGTTTTGTAAGAAGGGTGAGAAGTAATTGTGTCTTTTAAATCATATTGATGAATGGCTAAGATTAAATGGGTGGCAAAATTGTAAATTATGTTATAATTTAATTAACTAATTAGGTCTTGTGAGGGTATACATGTAAATCACCATCATTTAAAATAAGAATACATTAATTATCCCCATCTCTCTCTCCCTGCTTTTTTTTTTACGGTTCTTCTCTCTCTCTTTCTCTCATGTTCAACTTTTATTATTCAGAATTATTTTAATGGTGAATACCCACTTTAGAGGCACAGTAGCATTGCAATGACTCACAAATAAATAATTAAACATTTTGTTAATTAAAGCTCATTGATCAAGTTTACTAGTTAATGAATTTCTTTTGAACCAAGTCTTGGTAACAACTCGCACCATACTTCTGTTCCTCTTTTTCCCATTCTTATGAAACTCTATAGTCATACCAAAAAAATTAAACACACCATTCGGTTCTGATGTGTTTATGTATATAGGATAATGATAAAACACATAGTTAACCTAATAAAAATATGGTTTTGAGTGGAAACGTCGTGTTTACGTTCTTTGTGTGTTTTTTGTTTATCAAATGGTGTTAAATCACAAAGTTGATCCAGTGGTATTTTTTGTTTATCAAATGGTGTTAAAGCACAGAGTTGATAAAACACACTGGATTGTTGAGACAATGATGATAAAACACACTGGAATGAACGCAGACGTTGTTGATCCAAAATGGTGTTTTTTGTTCATCGAATGGTGTTAAAACACAAAGTTGATCCAAATGGTGTTTTTTGTTTATCAAATGGTGTGAAAACACAAAGTAGATAAAACACACTGGATTGTTGAGACTGTTGAGACGATGGTCATAAAACACACTAGAATGAACACAAACAATATTGAGACAAGAAAGTTATATTCAAATATGAAAACCCAAAAGAAAACATCGATTAAATCTATTGGAATGAATAGTTTGGGTTCAAAATTAAAAAACCACTCAAAATGCTTTTGTGTTTCTAATACCTTGGGTTTAAAATCAATTGGAATGAAGGCATACGTGTATCAACTAAAAAAATGTTTATTTTTTTTGTCTTTTCAATCATGGTGATAAAATAAGATTTACACAGAGAATCATCGAAATATAAATTAAATCCCTTAAATCTCTCCATTTGATTAGTTGGTTGATTTTTTACAAAACTTAAATAATTGTGTATTTACTCTATTGCCCTTGTAATTAAAATGAAACTATGCCACATGTCACTTCCAGAAGCCTTCTTACCCTTCTTACAAAAAGAACCCTTTGTACCCGAACCTACCTCTATATATATATTCCTATATATATATAGTGGAGAGTTCAAATGAATAGAAAATAACTTGTAAGAAGAAAAAGAACAAATATTTTTTTTATGAAAGGAAAATTTCATTAATATATTAATTGTATTTAATGTTAAATAAATTATTTATTCTTTTGTAACCCCCCCCCCCCCCCCCCTAAACTAGTTCAATAAATAAAACTCATAATTAATTTTTAAGTTATATACTTTCAAAGAAAACCTAATTAAAGTGAAGAGAATTTCAATATGTGTAGGATATGCGTAGGATGAACTTTTATATGTGCAGGATAAATGTATGATAATCTCGATATGTATAGGATAAACATAAGAGAATTTTCAATATATGTAGGATGAATTTTGATATATGTAGGATAAATTTTGATAATGTATAGGATAAAGTGTTAATGATTAATTACTTAAATAGATAATAATTAATTTAAAAGTAGTTAAAGTATTTAATGTTTATCATTATGTCACTTGTTCTTTTTGTTCTCACATTAAGTTTCTTCTCATTTGATCTTCCCCATATTTATATATAGGGTGGGGTTCATGTAGAAAGTAGTGTTTTCCTAAGAAGTCTAGGAAGTGTTTACAATCATTGGATTAGATTTTTAATGGTGTGGATTAAATGAGTGGCATTTATGTAATTAGTGTTTTATAATTATTAACTAATTAGAACATGTAGGGGTATTCTTGTAAAGTTACCAGTGTTTTAAATGGAAAAATATAAAAAAAAACTGTTGCACAACACCTCCTACATTCACGCTCATTTCCATATTTCAAATCCTCTTCTAGAGGAAACAACAATCAATGAAAATCATGGATGTAGGTAAATATTGTGGCGCAACATACGAAATATAAATTGGAAATCCTTTTCATTGTTGATTCAATCGGCATTTTCTTAAAGTTCATTGTTTTTTTTTTTTAATTTTATAGGTAAATGGATGAAGTCTATAACACTGGATTGTTTATTCATCTCCATTTCTAATCTGAAACAATAATTAATGCCAATGATGTATCAATTCAACCGTGTAATGTTTTTGTATGAATTTACAATGATCAAACGATGTTTTATCATGTATTTTTTGTGTAAGGTTTACATACTGGTGTTTATTTTTTCGCATGGTGTTGTATCAATGTTTATTTCTTCGTATAGTGTTTTACAAGTGATTATTTCTTCGTATAGTGTTTTATCACAACTGATAGTGTCTTATCATTTTTTTAATGGTTGTTTGTTGATTTATTTCGTTGCATGTTGTTTTGTTAGTGATTATTTCTTTGCAAGGTGTTTTACCGGTGTTTATTTCTTCGCATCATGTTTTAACATTTTTTAATAGTTTTTAGTTGATGATCTGATTAGATGATTTTAAGAACAAATAAAACACAATTCGTGTCACGTCATCTGATTAGATGATTTTACCACCAATAAACTAAAAAAAACACTTTACATATAAAACACTATATAAAGAAATCAAAACAAAAATATATCATATAATATGGAACCTTGATAATAATATTTAAACACGGTGCCAAACAAACATTTATGTAAAAAAATATTGTAACAATAATATAAGAACAATAAAATCAAATAGTTTGATATACAGTTAGTGTATATGGCCAATTCGGTTATTTAAAAAAAAGTGTTTATGAAGGTTAAACACTATGCTATACAGCCTCGGTTAAAAAACACAATGATAACACCTACAACTGCCACAATCAATAATGGAGTAGACATCATGTTCCGTTTTGATGATAAGATGATACATAATATTTAAATTGTGGCTGGAGATGAAGAAGATTACTAAAATTGTGAGGAATTATGATGAAGATGGTGATGATATTCGCTGAGATTGTATGATGAAGATGATTATACTTAAGTTAATATTCAGTAGCATAAAAGTAGGAAATTTGAAAACTGAAATATATTCCATAATTATCTAGTTATTATTATCAAATTGTTTTAATATTAAAAAATCTAATCTAATTTGCTAATTACCAAGATACCCTTTTATATAGAAATTAGGAGTGCCACATGCCATTAATATGTGGCTTCCTATACTTCTTAGGAAAACACCACTTTCTACACAACTCCTAACCTCTATATATACATATATATATATATATATATATATATATATATATATATATATATTTCATTTTTTTTAAATATAATTAAATACCAGCATATTTTGTTTTTCTCTTATAACTTTAAAATACGGTATTCTAAAAAACTTCGAGTGCTAACTGCCTATTTTTATTGGCATTTATGTATAATTTTTCTTTTTCTAAACTGGGGAGAGTACCAATGTACATGTGATCAAAGCACATTGTTACATGTTACGAAAGTTACCTCATATTTAGGATTTTTTTTTTTTATATATTTTTTTACAAAATTGACATAGTTGTCTGTTTTCGTTATTACTCTAATAATATAAATTTCGAATATACCGTTGCGACGTGCTTATACTTAACTACGTTTCGATACAAAGTTTATGCAAAATTGAACAAACCAAATATAATTGAGTTTTAATTCTTAATTGTACAAACCAAACCGATACCGTTTAAAGGACTTCGGTAGCAATACTAATATTTGTTTTTATTGTTTCTAGAATAAAGTTCAATGAAAATGGACTTGTATTCGCAATAGAGTATTTTTTATATCGTAAACTATAGTCACAATACTGTATCAGTACTGTGACGAACCGAACTTATATCATCCCAACAAAATCGGCACCACCTCGATTTTGACCCAACAACATAGACACTAGTATTGGTCCTATCAAAACAGCTACTGATATTCATTTTTTTTATTGATGTGAAACACATGTCTATATCCATTTGGGCATATCAAGGTTTATTTTATGTGAGTTGGCTTTTGGTTCTTATACTGAGTGATTCATTTGGTTTTGGGGATTCTTGCAGCATTTAGTGTTCTGCATATAGATCATTTCCTTTTATATAGGGTATGTTTGGCAAGAAACTTTTATGAGCTTCCAAGAGCTTCTAGTTTCAAGCTTTAAAGAAAAAACTCCTACTCAATAAAAAAATTTGTTTGGTTAACGGGGCTTGAAGCTTTTAGGTCAGGAGAAAAAGCTCCATATTGAAACGCTACCAGTACTAGCATTTAAGAAAAAACTACTACTAGGTACAAGCTTTTAATGAGTAAAATGACACAACCCATTCTACCATAAAAAAAACATGCCCAAGCTTTTATTAATGTCTATTTTGGTCATTTTACACATTTTATTAAAAGCTTCAACTATTATGTCAAACACTAAAATAGAATTTAAAAAGCTACAGCTACCCGCTACCATTTTTCAGCCACCAACTAGTTTTGCCAAACATGCACGTAATTTCATATTATACATCCTTAGAAACTTAAAGCTTAACATTTTATAAATTTTCCAGGAAAGCGTCCGTTAGTGATTGCAAATGGTGGCTTTTCAGGGTTATTTCCTGGTTCCAGTTTCTATGCATTCAGGTTTGCTTTGTATGTTAGTGTACCCGATGTGATTCTATGGTGTGATGTCCAATTAACTAAAGATAATATCGGCATCTGTTTTCCTAATCTGAATCTTGAAAATTCTTCTACAATTGCTACAACGTTTGCCAAAGGAGAAAAGGCCTACAATGTTAATGGAGTATCTGTAAAGGGATATTTTTCTATTGATTTCACTCGTGCTGACCTAGACAATGTTACTTGTAAGTTGATCATTACTTTTTTTTTTCATAAGTTCATACCATCTTAACCTTTTTGTGTGCCTTTTTAGTGACAAAAAGACTTCCATGAATATTGACTCCTTGCTCTTCTTGTTAAAACCTAAGTTACACCTTAAAATTTGTGGGCCTCAAACTACATATTATTTTTTATTCCAACACTCATCCCAACCATAAGGTTGGTAAATGTTTAGTATGGTTGATATGAAAGAATGTTATAATAGTGACACAGGGGATCTACTCTAGAAGTCCAACTTTTGATGGCTCTTCCAAAATCCTTACTGTTGATGAAGTTGCCAGCATAAAACCACCACCGGCAATGTGGTTGAATATCCAGCATGATTTATTTTATACCCAACATAAACTAAACATGACAAGTTATGTGATGACTACTACAAGAAAATTTGGAGTTAAATATATCTCGTCGCCTGAAGTGGATTTTCTTAGACGTATCATGACAAGATTCAGTCCAAGAACAACCAAACTAGTTTTTCAGTTTCTTGGACAGAATGAAACTGAGCCTACAACCAACCAAACATATGCTTCTCTTTTGAGGAATCTGACATTGATCAAAACATTTGCCCAAGGGATTCTTGTTCCTAAATCGTATATATGGCCTATTGAGAATGATTTGTATTTGAAGCCGTCGACTTCTTTAGTACAAGATGCACATAATGTAGGTCTAGAAGTTTTTGCTTCTGGTTTTGTAAACGATGCTCTACTCGCGTACAATTACAGTTATGATCCTGTACAAGAGTATCTCCAGTATGTTGACAATAGCGCATTTGCTGTTGATGGTGTTCTTTCTGATAACCCCATAACTCCATCTGCTGCATTTGGTAAGTAATTAATATTATGTTTATTTGTTCTTGTTGTCGTTCGAGATAATAGTTTCTATTTAATCTTGCAGATTGCTTATCAAACTTGGGTACGAACAAAACTCAAGGTACACATTATTGTTGTTGTTGTTGTTGTTGTTGTTGTTGTTGTTGCTGTTGCTGCTGCTGCTGTTGTTGTTGTTGTTGTTGTTGTTGTTATGGACAATTAATATTGTTGATAATGACATAATTTTTTTCTTTATAACTTTTTCAGCAAAACCGCTGATTATATCAAATGAAGGAGCAAGTGGTGATTACCCGGGTTGTACTGATATGGCATATAAAAAAGCTGTTTCCGATGGTGCAGATGTCATTGATTGTCCTGTTCAAATAACGAGTGATGGCGTACCTATTTGTTTAGGCTCCATAAACCTCCTTGAGAGAACAAATGTCACTAATTCGAATTTTATTAGTAATACAACAACCATTCCCGGCTTTCAATCTGCTACTGGAATATTTACATTTATGCTCACTTGGGACCAGATTCAGACTCTAAGACGTAACTACTCTTTAATAGTTTTTTTTCGTAATTGTGTTTATTTTTTACAGAGTTTTATCACACGTGGCACATTCACTCTTTAGGTAAACTCTCATGCTATCCACATGGTTTAGAATTCCAAATCTGCATGTCATATCATTCCAAACCCAATTTTTCCTACAACAACAGGCCATTTCAAACCTTCATCTCACACCCTTTAAAAAAATAATCATAATATGTGAATTATTGGTATGGAATTGTGATTAGTGGGTCCCATTTGCAGAGAACCTACTAGTCCGGTTGTCCAAACAAAACCGAAGCAAACCTTTGCCATATGTATTCCTACAATGGTGTTGGTTTAGAATTCCAAACCACAATTCCAGACAACCAACCATTGTGGGTGCTCTAACCCAACCAATGTATTCCATATATCAGTTTCTCTAATTTTCTTTTTTACTATTATGTTTTAGCTTTAATGTACAAGCCATATCAAGAATACGGTTTATCAAGAAATCCACGATACGCAAATGATGGAAACTTTATGAGACTATCCGACTTTTTGGAGTTTGCTAGTAATGCTGCTTCAATTTCTGGTGTCTTAATCAACATTAAGGCGAGTCAACGTCATTTGATCTCATTAATCTTTTTATTTATTACTATATGAAAGAAATGTGATACCATTTTTGTTTGGCAAACTTTCAGAATGCAGCTTACTTAGCTATTAATCGAAGTTTAAGTGTGACAGATGCGGTGATGGACGTGTTGAATAATTCAAGTATAAACAACAAGAAAATCTTGATTGCGTCACCGGATAGTGCTGTTTTGAAACTGCTCAAGGCAAGAAGCAACAACCATGAGCTTGTGTATGAAGTGGATGAGTTTATAAGCGATGCACTGAATTCAACAATTGAGGATATCAGTGAATTTGCTAATACAGTTATTATTCGCAAGGCGTCTGTGTTTCCTAGTGCCGACGGATTTATTATTGATCAGACTGATATTGTTGCAAAGCTTCACGCTTTCAAGCTCCAGGTGTTCGTAAAAGTATTTAATAATGAGTTCATTTCACAACCATGGGACTTCTTTTCGGACCCGTATGTCGAAATTAACACACATGTTAATGGAGCTGAAGTCGATGGTGTTATTGCATCTTATCCAGCTACTCCTTCCAAATATAGAAGTAAGTTTATTTATCTTTTTATCCTTTTACTTTTGAGGCCTATTACGGGTATGTCTGGTAGGGAACTTTTAGGCGCTTTTGAGAGTTTAAGCTTTAAGATTTTAAGAAAAAAAAAACTCATACTCAATAAAAAGTCTTGTTTTGGTTGAAAGAGCTTGAAACTTTTAGATTATGAGAAAAAACTCTATATTGGAAAGCTCCTACTACTAGCGTTTAAAACAAGTTACAAGCTTTAAGTATTTAAAATTACTTAAATAATCTTCCAGAATAATATTGTATTTCTGGATTATATTTAGTTATGTCCATTTTGTTAATTTTATACATTTTATTAAAAGTTACAGCTACTCTACCAAACACCTAAACATATATAAAAAGTTACGGCTATCAGCTACTATCTTCCAACCACCAGCTAAATTCGACAAACATACCCTACAACTTATGGAACTTTTTTAGAAATCTTAATGTTTTCACTAACGGGTGCCCGTCCATGGCATTTGCTAACATCTCCCAAGTCCCATGTTTGTAATTTTTGTTTTAACGTTTTTCTACAAACTTTTTTATTTAACATTTATTTTTTCCTTTAATAAAATGTAATATCTTTTCTTCAAACTATATATTTCTCTCACGGCTTTCACCTGTGACCTTAAGGGGAGCTTTTCTTTTTATTTTAAAGGCTTTATTAATTGGACCTAATAGCATTCACATCAGCTTCTTCATTCTTCATTCACTCACAATCGATCGCAGCCACATATTACATTAAAAATTATTACAGTTTCTCTCTCCTCCACTCATAACCACTTTCAACAAATATTAAAAAATAAATATAATTTCTTGTTTCTCTAAAAGATTCTCAAATAATCCTAATTATACCTACCAACAGTAGATTCCCTATTTTTTTCGCTCACAACTCCTCAAACCCACCCATATAGTTTGGGTGACACTCTCACAAAAAATGGGGGAGCTATTTTTTTTATTTTTGTGTCGTCTACATTTTGGTAAATTTCTTATTAAAAACCGAGTTGTATTCGAAATAACATATTTTTGATCTCGCAATATCATAAAACATGTTTGTTTAAACATGGTTTTTAATAAAATTTATTTCTAAACGTAATATATATATATATATATATATATATAATTTGGATATGTAGAATTTTAAAAACTATCAGTATTAGACATTACGTATGACAACCAGATTTGTGGAAAACATGCTAGATTCTAAGACCATATGTAGTGGAGACGGGAATGGGTTCATTGTTTTTTGAAACACTACAACATCAACTATCAGACATTAAAACACACCAAAATAAAGCTTATGAACATAAAACACGATGCGAAGAAATAAACACCGGTAAAACACCTTGCAAAGAAATAATCACTGACAAAACACCATGCGAAGAAATAAATCAACTAACAACCATTAAAAAATGATAAGACACTGCCAGCTGTGATAAAACACTATGCGAAGAAATAAACACTGGTAAAAGTGTAAAACACTATACAAAGAAATAAAACACCACAACCCTTTTAGCAGAATATTAAATGGATGAAGATAATAATGGTTTATAAATCTTTCACGTTTGTAGGTTTCACCAATCTATTTATCTTTAACCATGATTATAGGTGATTCTTGTTTCCTTTTTGCAAAGGGTTTAGGAGAGAAGGAGATGTTCTAAAATGAAGGAAACAGTTTATTTTTTTTTCTTTTTAAAACACGAATATAATTACTATTGTACCCCTACAGGTGTTAACAAAACAATAATTATAAAACACTAATTACAATCATACCACTCTTTTAATCTAGACCATTAAAAATCTAATCTAATGGCTTAAAACACTTCCTACACTTCTTAGAAAAACACCACTTTCTACACGAACCCCACCCATATATATATATATATATATATATATATATATATATATATATATATATATGTGTGTGTGTGTGTGGGGGGGGGGAGGGTAGGGTTATAGTACAAAAGGTGTGTTTTGTGAGAAGGGTGAGAAGTAATTGTGTCCTTTAGATCATGTTGATAGATGGTTAAGATTAAATGGATGGTAAAGTTGTAAATAGTGTTATAATTTAATTAATAAATTAGGGGTTGTACTTGTAAAACACAACACACCATATTTCAATGTATATTACTTTTGTCAAAAAATTATTTGAAATATAATATGACTAGATTATACCCCGGGAACGTCCCGGGGTTGAAAAATCTAATATGACATATTAATTTACATATGAAATAGAATGATGCGCTTTACAGTTACATGCATGAAAGCTTGGGGTAGCAGCTAACCTAAAACAATTAAAAATATATCTCCAATGTTAACGCCTAACCTTAAACAATGTATAACTCTAATATTAATATCTAACCTAAAACAATGTATAACTCCAATGCTAACGCATGTTGAAAATAGAATTCATATTTACTGATTTGAACATAATTAGTGACTTGCCTATACATGATTAATGACCTGAACGCTTTGTGTTTTTTTTCCTGTTTGAACAAAACCCAACAAAAAATAGTCGTTTTTTTCTCCGTTTTTTATATAGCACTATGGTACTCGTTGGAAAGATAATAAAACGTTCGTTAATTTGGTGTAATTTTTTTCTTTAAAAAATATCGTATATAAAATATATTAACGTTTAAAAATTATGGGAGGAAACATAAGAGAGAAAAATCTAATTTTGTTTTTAAATTATTTTTTTCGTAAAATATCTCAATGCCACATGGGATGACACATGACACACTCAAGGAGGAGAATACCTCTTTGAGTGTCATGTCATTAAAATGACTTTGGTTTATTATATGTATAGACTAGCTTATACCCCGGGAGCGTCCCGGGTTGAGAAATCTAAGTAAAGTAAATAAAATTAGAAGTATCTAAACTATAAAAATGAAATCTATGTATCAACTTACATTAGATACTTTAAAAAAATACCAAAAGATCCATTTCACCTTACAACATCAACACCTAAAACAGAATATTAAGATCCCAAGCACTTCAAGGGGACATAGATTGTTTAGCACCAATACATTCAGTCAAATGTCTTTAACTGCATACAATAAGATTTGAGCTATTTCAGAATATGGTATAAAAAGAAAACATAGCAATTACCTGTTGGAGAGCGTCCCGGGTTGAAATATCTAATATGACATAATAAATATCTAATATGACAACATAATTAATGACTTGCCAATATATGATTAATGATTATTATTATTATTATTACTATTTTAAACAAATCTCTGTTATAAATTATCATATTCTAATATAAAAAAAAGGGTAATTGGGTCGGGTATCACCTAATCCCAGGCCCGACCCAAACCCACAATTTTTTTAAAACTAATTCCAAACCTGACACAATACATGTCGGGTTACAAAAAATAGTCGTTTTTTTCTCCGTTTTTTATATAGCACTATGGTACTCGTTGGAAAGATAATAAAACGCTCGTTAATTTGGTGTAATTTTTTTCTTTAAAAAATCTCGTGTATAAAAGATATTAACGTTTAAAAGTTATGGGAGGAATCATTAGAGATAAAAATCTAATTTTGTTTTTAAATTTTAAATTATTATTTTCCTAAAATAAAAACATTGCCACATGGGATGACACATGGCACACTCAATAAAGAGAATACCTTCTTTGAATGTCATGTCATTAAAATGACTTTGGTTTATTATATGTATAGATAATGGTGTATGAAAAAAGTTTTTGATGATCATAATCTAATCCGTAGATGATATTGTATAATCTTTTAAAAGATTTGAAATTAGAATCCCTTAAATCACTCCTTCATAAATGATAATCGTAATTTCTTAAATGATAATTATGTGTCTATTTACCTAATTAACCCTACTTCTAAATAGAACTAATGTCATGTGTCATCCTAATATGCCTTCTTACACTTCTCACAAAAAAAATCTTTTGTATCCGAACCCTTATCTATGTGGGGAGGATCATTTGAAAAGAAAACGAAGAAATAACATTAAATACTTTAACTCATTTCACATTAATTATTCAATTAATTACTTTTAAATATTTTATCTTACACACATCAAAACTTGTCCTACACATATCAAAATTCATCCTACACACGTCGAAATTGTCATACTTTTATCCTACACGTATCGAAATTCTAATTAGGTTTATCCTACACATGTAGAAATTCATCCTACACATACCGGAATTTATCCTTCACTATAAATTATCTTTGCTTGAAAGATATATATTTAAAAATGAATTATGATTTCATTTATTTAACTAGTTTATGGGAGTTACAAAAACATAAAAATTTATTTAACATTAAATATCAATCAATCAATCAATCATACCACGTATATCCCACGAATAGTAAAAACTATTGGTAGGGTCAGGGAAGGGTGAGATGTAGGCACACCTTACCTCTACCCATAAGGATAGAGAGGCTACTTCCAGAGAGACACCCAGCTCAAAAAAAAAAAGAGAACATAAGACAGGCAAGCATACAAGTAAAGAGACAAGCACCACAGGGATATTTCATTATCGGCTAACAGACCAAGTGCAGGAATAAGCTAGTAAGATAGTACATAAAAATATATTACATTGAACATCATACAAACATGTAAACGAGACGACAACCACATGTAAGTTTCACATTACTCAAGAAAACAAGATAAACAGATACATAAATCAAAATAGGTTTAGAACTCCTATAGTTAAGGTCTCATAATACACGGTTATGCTACCTAAGTGTTAAATCCTAAAAGTCACTTACTTTAATCATACTTCTCCATGAACTCCTATCTTGGACCATGTCCTCAGAGAGGTGCAACTCTATGAGATCCTGTCTAATTCTATCATCCCAGGTCAATTTAGGTCTGCCCCTATTCCTTCTCCCCTCTACAACGCATGCTTCCACTGCTCTAACTGGCGCTGTTTTTTGTCTCCTCTTCACATGTCCAAACCATCTCAATCTCCCTTCCTTTATCTTGTCTGATATCCTAGCCACTCCAAACCTCTCTCTGAAGACCTCGTTTCTAATCCGATCTAGCCTTGTGTGCCCGCCCATCCACCTAAGCATCCCCATCTCTGCAACCTCCATCTTGCGTGCGTACGTCTTCTTGATTTCTATTGGTCAAAATTTCTTCTTTTTCTTCTTACAAGAAAACTTCTTCTCATTTAAACTCTCCACTATATATATATATATATAGACAAACACGAAACACTAAAATAGCCTCATGAGATAACAAATATAGAAAAGAACTTTTCTCCTAATTCCTAAAAATCTTTAACTTTGATCCGAAGCCTCCACGAATCCCTATCTTGGACCATATCCTCAGAGAGGTACAATTCTACCAAATTTTGCCTAATCCGATCAACCCAAGTCAATTTGGGTCTGCCTTTACTCCTCCTCCCCTCCACCGTGAGGTGTTCCACTCTTCCAACTATACAGCTTAAATTCAAAAATATATTCAACAGCCAAAACAACTATCAGAACAAAGGCATGTCACATCTTTTAGGCAAGCTTGAGAAAGTCAGGCCACATGTAGTGGTATGGTGAAAGGGCGTTAAAGAGGGATTTCAAGCCCCATTCGCGCCCTAAACACCGCCCCTGGGCGTGAAAGGGCTCCAAATCCTTTGGGCATGAAATATTTAGCGTTGTGCGCTCTCTTTCTCTCCCTCCAATCAACTGCCGCCATCTCACCTTCTTCCACCTTCTTTCCTTCAATAGCCAATTTCAAGCCCTTTGTTAATTTGACACATTCACACCACACCACTACACCCTTTGTTAATTTCAAGCCCTTTCAAGCCGTATGTGGGACCCACATGACACGTGTCAAAAAATGCCCAAGTGACTTCACCCTCACTACACATGGTCTAAAACAATAATTGTACAAAATGTTGACTCTACTTATGTTTTAGGTAGATTTGACGGTAAATCAATAAATGTGAAACATTGTTGAAGGAAATGATGTCGTTGTTTGGTTAATGTTGTTGGTGGAGAGTTGGTGTCGTGGCGGCCGATGAGAGGTGTCGTGTAGTGGAGAAGATGAGAAGATTCTGGAGACATTGTTGAAGGAAGATTTGTAGGTGTTGAATGACAGAGATGCCCTCATTCAAAAAACAAACTACAAAATTGCCAGTCAAATCGTTGGGCTTTAAATATATAGATAACTAGGTTTTTCAAAGAACGCGCATTGCGGGAGTGGAATCAATTTCCAAGTTAGCTTAATTCACTGTATTCGAACAAAAATCGTGAAAAGGGTAAACAATCTTGATTAGCAGACCATTCCCTCTCATGCTAAAAAAAACAAAAGAGTAAAATAAAAAATTTCGTAAAACAACAATCTAAAATTGTTGTGACGGGTTTCCGACACAATGATCTGCCAATAATACTAATTTGTTTAGTAGTGAAGGATACAATTGTTAACATAGTTTATAAAAATACATCTTGTCCATACATAAACATTCGAGGCACGACTTCGATCCGTATCTAGCCAACTCCTCGAATTCCTGGCTTGCTTATAAAAAGCCGGGACATTCCAATTTTGGCTTCTCTCTCACTACTTCACTACACAACGGGAGTTTGGTTGTTTTTTCCTCGTTGCATAGCACGTGACTTTGACTGTTATTGGTTTAGCTCATTGGAAACTATGATGTTCACGTATAATCAATTCAGTTCGTCATGGTACCACAACAGTAACAGCACTCGCCATAGATACCAAAATATATATACCTAAAAGAATATTAGCACGTGTCTTGCATTGATTGAAAATTATAAAATGAAATTTACATCAAACAATGTTGTTGTGACGCGTTAAACCGCTATTGTTTTGGAATTTTAGAAGTGACAAAATTTTGTTTGAAAATTATTTAAGCCTTCATGAGATTTTAGAAAAAAAACACAATGCTACATAAAGAAACAATGATATAACGTAAATTCTACAAGCTAAAAATCCAAAAACACAAAAGACTAAAAACTAAGATCGTACGTAGGGTTCGATAAGACGGTTCCAATGCCGTTTGAATGAGTTCAATCGGAATCCTTTTGATACCCTTCCTACGACTTCATATTTTTGTTTCACTTTGTATTTGATCCTAACCTGTGAAATACATAAAATTACAAAATTAAACACACCTGCGCTTTCAACTTCTTCGAAAATCAAAATAAAAAATAAAGATAAAACTTTATGGCAAACTTTCAAGTACAAAAATTGTGCGTTCAGTTTATAAGAATGAGAAGTATACTAATCATAATGTTAAATAAAAAAAAACTTTGTTCTCAAACTTTAATACATAAAACTATGATAAACTTTTTTTTTTAAATGAGTGCTACTCTATGTACAAAACAAATTACCAAATTCGGCTGTTTATATTATAACATAATTTCCAATTTGTTAATATTATATTTTGATGGTATAGGGAACCGTTGTCTAAGTCTACCAGCAAATGAGAGACCACCTTACATGCTTCCAGCGTCACCCGGTGAGTTGTTCTCGCTAATGACACCCGGATCGATGCCACCAGCTGAGGCTCCTTACCCTGTTTTAAACGATTCTGACGTGGTTCAAGGACCCATACCTCCTTTGGCAAAACAGTCTCCGCCATCTAGCAATGGGACCGCAGCAGCACCACAACCTTCACCAAGTGGCCAACCACCGAAAACCATGGTCCGAATTTTGTTTTCTGTGATGGCTATTGTTGGGACAAATGTATTATTGTATTGAATGGACAACTACGCAGTCTTTTTTATTATGTGTAATGAGTTGATGGATATTAATTAAGGACTACTTTGTCACTAGGAGTATTGTGTATGACTTTGTTTTAATTTGATATTTGTAAGTGTCATATTATCTGTGGAATATATATACGTGTAAAAGGACACCTGCTAGCGAAAGATCTATTTTCTTGAGAAAACCTTTGATTATTGTATACCATCATGTTGTTAACTGAAACATTAAGGCGAGTCAACATAAAGCTTAGGCCGTGTTTGGTTCACCTCTGAATGATTCATTCATAGGCAACCTCTGATTCGGTCAAAGGTTAGTGATGTTTGGTTGCAAAAAATCCAACCTCTGAATCGGTTCCATTCAGTCTGTATCATTCAGCTATAGAACATTGCTGAATGAAAAAAAGACTCCCAAGCCCTCACCTCTGAACAACCCCTTCACCTTCACCCCTCCCTGCAGCCACCTCTCCTTCCTGCCGCCACCTCCTCTGCTCCTTCTTCCCGGACCGTTTCCGGCACTACCTCTTTCCTTCTTCCCAGACCGTCGCCAGCCCTACCTGAAAACCCCCAAGGTTTCTGATCCCCCTTGAAGAAGATGATGATGATAAAAGGGTGTAGTGTGTGTGTTTTTTATGAAAAGAAAAAAAAAGAAAATAAAAGGGAGTGTGATGTTGACAAGAAAAAGAGAGAAAAGAATGGTGGATGGTTGAGACTTTGGGGATGGGAAGGAGACACGTGCAGTAGATAAGAATAGATAGGAAGAAAAAATATAGGTAGGTGGGGTGGGTTGGGTAAAATAGTCATTTTACATTTTATTCAGATGTTTAACCAAACATCAGTTTAAGGGTTCAGCACTTACTGGTTTAGAGCCTCTTAACCATTCAGACCTCTTACTGATTCAGCACTTACTGGTTCAGCACTGGCCAAACAGCCCCCGCCATCTAGCATTGGGACCGCAGCAGCACCACAAGCTTCACCAAGTGGCCAACCACCGAAAACCATGGTCCGAATTTTGTTTTCTGTGATGGCTATTGTTGGGACAAATGTATTATTGTTTTGAATGGACAACTATGCAGTCTTTTTTTATTATGTGTAATGAGTTGATGGATATTAATTAAGGACTACTTTGTCACTAGGAGTATTGTGTATGACTTTGTTTTAATTTGATATTTGTAAGTGTCATATTATCTGTGCAATATATATACGTGTAAAAGGACACCTGCTAGCGTAAGATCTATTTTCTTGAGAAAACCTTTGATTATTATATACTATCATGTTGTTAACTGAAACATTAAGGCGAGTCAACATAAAGCTAAGTGTTATGGTTTGCTTAGTTTTCACTGCCACGTCAATCCATCTTGAAAACAATAAGCATGTTTACAACAACCACCACCTTACCCGGCCAGTAAATCCCACAATCTGCATAGCAAAGAATAGGGTCTGGGGAAGGTGTGATGTAGGCAGACCTTACCGGCCCCTATCATTGCGGATAGAGAGACTGCTTCCAGAGAGACCCCCCAGCTCCATAACACACACACGACGACAAACAAACAACACTAAAAGGGTAATAGAGAGCTACTAATATAAAAAAACAGTGAGAGCGTCACATATGTAAACAAGGTATATATGCCATCATAGAACAACATAAACCATAAATACTCACATAGAAATCACCCTTACAGAGTTACAGACATTCTACCAGTGTAAGAGAAAGTCTAAGCTCCTAGAACCATGCTACGATACAACCGAAACTCACCCCTAATACTCCTTAACCTTAATCTTATGTTCCACGAACCCCTATCCTCGTCCATGTCCTCAGAGAGATGCATCTCTACTAAGTCCTGCCTAATCCGCTCATCCCAAGTCAATTTGGGTCTCTCCTATACCTCTTTCCCAATAAGCATGCTTAAAATGTGTAAATAAAATTTTATTTTGGGGTAGGATGAAACTTACATTTGAAATTGCAAAAGCAACATTTATAATATTGTGTTACACTTCACAAGATGAATAAGGACGATAGGGTGTATATTTCCTAATGTAAAATCAGTGTGTTTGTAAGGAAATGATTGAAGAGGCGATGCATAGTCGACAGTAAGTAAATCAATCGTGGGCCAAAAATCAACTTCTTTTATTTGTTCAGTTTGCCTATAGCATTTCAACCTCACTTTTTAGTTTTTACTCACCTCGATCTTCTTGCTATAAAAAAAACAAAGAAACATATTTCAAATGGGAAAATGGAATTTAATAATCCCAACTTTGAGGGGTTGGAAGGGAACAGTCCCAACTTGTCAATGTTTTTATTTTAATGGTCCCAAACTAACTGAGGTTAAGTTTTTATGTTAAGTGCCAACGTGGCAATTCACGTGGCAGTCCACGTGGCAAAATCTGTCCAATTGAAAAAAAAACGTGGGCCCACAATGACACTTGTTTTTTCAATTAAAAAATCTTTTAATATTTAAAAAATCCTTTAAATAATGTTTTATTAACTTATATATATATTATACACAACCACCAACAACCACCTCCACCGCCGCCATCTGCAACCACTTCCACCTCGTCTGAACCAGATCTGAAACAGATCCACCACCATCTCAACCGAATCCACCACTATCTCAGCCAAACCCCAAAAAACTACCAGATCTTAACCAAAACCCACCACCGTCTCAACCGAATCCACCACCATCTCCTCACTCGAACCCACAAACAATCACGTCGGCCCAGACCTTGCAACCATCAGCACCATTAGTCACCACCTAACCCATCCCCAAGTCCGACCTAGACCACAGCAACCGGAGAAACCCTAATTGTTTTGGGGGAGAAACCCTAACAATGGAACGAATGGCGGTGGTGGAGAAGACGACCGGCAGTGGTGGAGGAGGTGGATCAAAGAAATATGTTGATCAAAGAAATCTTCTATGATGAATTCAGAAAATGTATGGCCTACAAATAGATTCAAGGCAACCATAACAGAACTCTATGCTCCCTCCGTGGGAGAAAATGACGAAGATAAATATTGGTAGCTCAAAGTTCACACCCCTCTCTCTCTCTCTCTCTCTCTCTCTCTCTCTCTCTCTCTCTCTCTCTCTCTCTCTCTCTCTCTCTCTCTCTCTCTCTCTCTCTCTCTCTCTCTATGTGTGTGTATATATAGTGTATAGATATATTGGTGAACTATAAAGATTAAATAAAAAAGACACATCTTCATTGTGGGGCCCACATTTTTTTTAACTGGACAGATTTTGCTACGTGGACTGCAACGTGTGATGCCACGTTGCACTTAACAGAAAAACTTAACCTCAGTTAGTTTGGGACCATTAGAATAAAAACGTTGACAAGTTGGGAGTGTTATCTTACAACTTTCAAGTTAAGACTGTTCCCTTCCAACCCCCCAAAATTGGGATTATTAAATTCCATTTCCCCATTTCAATTTGATCTTTGCGCGATTCAATTCCTTACATATATATTTTTTTCACATTTCAAGAAGATCAAAACGCCAAGTAGAAGAGAAAAGCCTTCAAGCTTCAACATACTTATATTCAACATTGTATACTGTGTGATCACTACATTAGTCAGACTATTTATAAAGTGATCACTTTTTATATTGATGAAACATTTGTTGTAGGTTGTAAGGTGATCACTACCTACACTTTAGTGAAACATTGTATGCCAATAATCTACACCGTACTAGAGAGACATTTTTAGTGGAGCAACTCTTGATTGAAGAATCAAGGAGAGGACGTAGAGTAAATTTGTTAACGTCCACCTCAACGCTATAAATCGGATTATATTTGTTTTTCTTTCCTTAACTATTTAGTTTTTGCAATCTTTGAATTCCAAAAGTTCTTCCATAATCATCTAAAACGAAGAAAAAAAATTAAGAAACCTATTATGTTTTAACAACATAGTGAAAGCATATGATAAGAAACCTATTATGTACCAATCCACAAATATGCAACAAGTGTTTACCAACATCACATGTTCTTCCGTCTATCCATGTACCAATGAAGACACCACAAAGAAAAGAAAATCATGATGGGGAAAATCACCAATATGGCTTTTGACCGGGTCAATTTACCAAAATAGCTACCCCAACCGTCTCGAGAGAGACGGCTCACAGGTCCCGAGACGTCTCCATGAGGCTTTAGTGGTGAACCAATAGCCGATTGCCACGTATCAAAAATATAATAAAAAATCTTCACAAGTCCCGAGACGTCTCCATGAGGCTTTAGGTGTTGGGAGACGTCACAGAGACGCTTCCGACACGGTTGCAAAAGACGTTTTAGGAGTTGGGAGACGTCACAGAGACACTCCGGCACAGTGGAGACGTCACAGAGACGTTTTAGGCGTCAGGAGACGTCACAGAGTCGCTTGGAGATTTTTTTTATTAGAGGGGAGAGAGAGAGAGAGAGAGAGAGAGAGAGAGAGAGAGAGAGAGAGAGACTTGGGACACGTGGCTTGTTTTGATTGGTCACCGTCTCACCCTCCTTCGGAGTCAGCTCAGATGCCTCGGGATGGGGGAACTGTCTCCCCCGAGAGGGTTGGGGTGGCTATTTTGGTAAATTGACCAAGTCAAAGGCTATATTGATGATTTTCCCATCATGATGCCTGAAGTTCAACACTCATCATCAAAACAATTTCATTTTGTAACTCACAACTTTATGTTTCTGCTTGCATAAATTTTATGTAATTCAATATTTCATTTCTCACTTGCAATTTGCAAAATAATATATCGAAACATGATACAAATGGGCAATAAGTTGCGTCATTAGCCATTTTCTAGAATTTCTGCCACTACTCTAGGATATATTTTCATATTTTTGTTCATTGATGTGTTGCAAAACACATCTCTTTTCCAATGTATTTTGTATAATATTTTATTAGTTTTGTATCATTTTTATTATGTATTTATTTATTTTATTATTTTATAGGTGTTCGTTGAAAATGAGCTCAAAACAAAAGAATTTTAATCAAGACACGAACACTTGAGAGCAGGTGGCCATGAACGTTAGAGCGTAACCGAGGAATTTTGGTCGAGCCAAGAACATCCGAGATGCGAGCTTGGAGTATACTACTACTACTACTACTACTACTACTAATAATAATAATAATAATAATAATAATAATAATAATAAAGTCAAACCTCGTGACTAAATTTACTAGAGCCAAAGGAAAAAAAAGAAAAAGAAAAAAGAAGTGGATTGTGATTTGAGAGGCTTGTGGCGGCCCAATCATTGGAGGTTAAAATAAACCTACGATTATTATCAAGGAGGGCATCATTAATTATAAAAGCGGCACATATCATATTATTTTGGGGGATCATCTGACAGCCGCAAAGGCCTAAGAAGAACAATCGAGCACAGCAGCGTTGAATCATTTTGAGGGGTTAATTGAAGGCCAGGAAGGCTTGGGGTTCAAGAGTGAAGCTACGGGTTCGAATATTATAATTTTTAGTGCATATATTTATTTACTTTGTGTTTATAAATATTGAAACAATGATTATGTGTTATCTTGAGCCTAAGTTTTTATCTTTTTCCATGATCGTTATTGGCTAAACCTTTTAAGCTACCTAGGTTGTATGATGACTACATGTTAATTTTACAGTTCTCGGTTTTGGATTATTTTTTAATGGTTAATGTTTTGGTAAAAGTTTAGTTGGTGTTTATTATGATGTGTGTGCGTACTTAGGTCTAATTTATTATCTTTGATAGTTCCATAAACGTCTTAGTGAATGTCTTTCATGTTTGGATGTTTATTAGGGTTACCTGCTTGGTGCTTGTAGCTTAGTTTATGGTTTTGGTACCGAAAGCCATAGGAACTTGATTAGAGAATTTAGAGGACTTAGGTATTCTTCCATTCTTGAGACCGGGAGGTGATGGAATGTTGGGTTGTCTAGAGCTTTAGGTGTTAGGTTTTGGGTGAGACCGGGAGGTGATCCTATCCTAGTTGTCTTAAGTTTCTTGCAATTCCAAGTCATAGTTAACCCAATTAAATTACTCCTTTACATCTTCGGGTGTATTGTGATTAGAGAGACCGGGAGGTGATCGAGTCATTAGAGTACCTTTACATTCTTAGTGAGGTGAGACCGGGAGGTGATCCAAGCTAGATAGCCAGTGTTTTATTCTTTAAGATTCTTTGGGGTGTGTTGGTGAGACCGGGAGGAGATCTGGCACGTCTTAAGGTTTCTTAAGTTATTTTTAGAATCTGGTATCCATTCAGTTTTCCATTACCGAGAGTTGTGAGTTTGCATGTAGGATTCTTGGCCTAGGTAGTTGCCTTTCTATCCTGATATTTTCCTCATTTATCCGTGCTGTCTATTTATCTTATTTACTTTATTTATTTTATTTTAATTAATTATTTACAAAAACCAAAAACCAATTTAAAAGTCATTTATTTTAAGTCTTAGTTGAGTCTAGTTTTGTTTTCTATTAGTGTCCTGTGGGTTCGATACTCGGACTTACTTAGTCTGTACTGCATTGATAGGTACACTTGCCTGTCGTGTGGTCTATTTTAGTTGAGTCTGTTTTATATTACTAGGTGTCTAGGTTAGTTTATATTTTTAGACCATACATAGCACATCAAGTTTTTGGCGCCGTTGCCGGGGACACTTGGCGATTGCGAAATTAGCTTTGATTAGGACTTCACTGATTAATAGGTCTTATTTGAGTCTTTTTGGTTTTTAGTGTGTCTAGAGAGTCTTAGGTTTTTATTTTCTTTTTTTTGTTTTTTTTATATATATTTTTTTGTTTATATTTCATTTATCTTTGTTCTTCTTTACGCGTTTTATTTTTCTATCTTCTTGCAGTTTTATGCCACGTACTCGTTCGCAGGGACCATCTGAGCCGATCATACCAAAGCCCGAGCGAGAAATTGCTGACATTCGGAGGGAACTTCGTCGTGCTATCAACCGAACCAAAAAGGTACGTTTTTCTCTCCCTGCTACTATCATGGGCGACGCTCAACCACCTAGACGTACTGTCCACCAGATGGCCTGTGAGGGAGCCACGGGAGTGAGAACTCCCATTACTCGGGCTACCATGCCCATTAACCACACTTGGCAGATCCCCTCACACGTTATCAACACCATCGCCCATACCGCCCAGTTCAATGGCCTGGATGATGAGGATGCTCCAGGCCATCTGTCCCGTTTTGTGCGCATTTGTGACACCTTTGGTCTGACAGGTGTCACCCCAGACACGATCTATCTTAGAGTTTTTCCATTTTCTCTGTCTGGGCGTGCTGCCACTTGGTTGGATACTCTTCCCCAGGATTCCATCACTACCTGGGAAGACTTGAAAACCAAGTTTCTGAAAAAATATTATCCTCCTTCTAAGGCCGCTCGCATTAGGGACCAGATCCACTCGTTCCGAATGGATCCAGACGAGCCATACCACTTGGCCTGGGAGAGGTTCAACACTTTGTTGAACAAGTGTCCCCAGCATGGACTTTCTGATTGGGCCCTTGTAGAGAAATTCTACAATGGCCTTACTTATGCTACGCGGCAGATGTTTAACACTGCTGCTGGGGGACACATTATGGATAAAAAGGACCCCGATGAGTGTAAGGACATGTTTGAGAGTTTTGCTCTAGCTGAACAGCAGACCCCAGCCCATGGGGATTCCATCCCAGTTACTAGGACTGCCTCCTCCACTACTAGAGGTGTTCATCAGGTCACTCCTGAGACTAGTATGGCTGCTGCTATAGAGGCTTTAGCGAGAGAGGTTAAAGAGCTTAAGATGAGTGCACGCAAGTGTGAGATTTGTAGGGGTGGACATGACACTATAGATTGCCCAGTAGGAAACCGTGAGCATGTAGATTATTTGGGTAGTTCTAACCGGGGAAATGGTAATAATTATAACTCGGGGTGGAGGAACCAATCTAATTCTGGGTGGAGGTCTGATAGAGGAGACATAGGTGATAGTTCAGGTTCTAGTTTGAAGAGGATAGAGGAGATGATAGCTAGTCAGAGTCAGATGCTCACTCAGCTGGTTGCAAAAGACCAGCAAACCACTCAGAAACTTGAGGAGCATGACCTAATGCTTAGGAACCAGCAGAATACTTTGTTAGACCTAGAGAGAAAAATAGGAGATATTTCACAGAAACTCTCTGTTAGGTCACCAGGTACTTTCCCTAGTAACACTGAGGAGAACCCTAAGGGCACAGTGATGGCTGTGAGCACTCGTAGTGGTAGGGGTGCGACTGAGAGAGTAGAGATACCGGTTGAGGACAAAGAGGAACCGGTAGATGAGGAGATAGAGTTAGAGACACCTGCTAGGACACCTTCTAGAGTAGCTACATCCAGTCCTGTGTCTAGCAGTGAGGGTCCTTCTGAGAGAGTGGTGGTGGATAGAGAGAGTGAGAGGCAGGTAGAGCCCACTAGAGTGTATAAGCCCACTGCTCCTTATCCAGGTAGGTTGTTGCAGAATAAGATAGATCACCAATATGATAAATTTATTGAACTTATTAAGCAACTTAAGGTGAACCTACCCTTCATAGAAATCCTCCAGAGCATGCCTAAATATGTTAAGTTCCTCAAGAACATCATGGCTAATAAGAAAAAGCTTGAGGAACTTTCACAGGTTAGTTTGAGTGAGGAGTGTTCTGCAGTCTTGCAGAATAAGCTGCCAGTTAAGATGGATGATCCTGGTAGTTTTATCATTCCATGTTCCATAGGTGACCTGTCCATTAAGAATGCTCTTGCTGACCTAGGTGCTAGTGTTAATTTAATGCCATACTCCATTTTTAAGCAACTAGACCTAGGAGAACTTAAGCCCACCCGCATGTACATCCAGCTGGCGGACAAGTCCACCAAATTCCCTCGTGGTATTATTGAGAATCTTTTAGTTAAGGTGGACAAGTTCGTGTTTCCTGTGGATTTCGTAGTGTTAGATATGCCTGAGGATGATGTCGTGCCATTGATTTTAGGTCGTCCTTTCTTGGCTACTTGTAGAGCTGTGGTAGACATGGGTGAGGGTAAGACGAGCATAAGTGTGGGGGAGGAGCATGTTGAGTTTGGGATTAAGCCTAGGATGAGAGGAGATTTTTTAGATGAGTTACAGGCTATAGATGATCATCTGGATCATGAGTTGGAGAAATTAATCCCTAAGGAGATTGAGAGTAGGAGAAGAAAAGGGAAGGAGAAAGAGACAGTAAGTGTTGTGAATTGGTGGATGAATTTACCGGGTAGCTATAGGAATAGGAAAGAACCCGAGAGAAAGGAAGAAGTTTTGAAGCTGTATGATTTCTGGGGTGGTTCGTATTGCAAGGAGAAGCCACCCGATGCTAGAGTGATTGATGCATAGGCACACTCGGATGCTTCCGAGTTGTAGAGTTTGTAGAGTTCTAGATTTTTTTTTTCTTTGTTTTCGGTTTGTGTTTGTTTTGTTTTGTAGATCTTTGTGTTCGTTTGGCAAGGACAGCTCACATCATGAGCGAATCCCAGGTACTTATTTATATATTTATATGATTGGGATTTTTTGTGGAGGTTTGGGTAATAAAAGAATATTTTTTTTTTCTTTTTCTAAACAATAAATTTGATTAACTTTCTGCGAAAAAAGGTTCTTCGTGTAATGTGAGGAGCCTGGGCTGACCTGTTCGCTATACACGAATAGTAATTACCCCGGAAAGTTATATTTTATTCGCTCGCGACGCGCGTTGAGATCACCAGTGTCCTTCACGTTGCGCGAGTTAAGTAGAAAAAAAAAAATTCCACCCTATTTTCTTCCACCATTCACCATCATTTCATCACATCTTTTACCATCACCCACCACTTTCCACCGTCTTGCCTTCCAAGTACGTTTCCTGCATTTTTGTATATTGAGTCGGTTGAGTCTGTAATTTTTTTTAGAGTCTTTTATTTTATTTTTGAGTCAGTGTTCTCTTAACCCACTTTGGGGATATCTTCCCTTCAAGTGTGGGGATGATGGAGAGAGTCTTTATTTTTGAGTCATTGGTTTGTCTAATATATTTTATTGCAGGTTTGGATCTAGCCACCCGTACTCAATCTCCATTCGGGTGGGGACGGTCCAACAATTATTTAAGGCAACCATTTGTTTTTGTATTTTCTTTTTAGTTTTTATCTGTCAGGTTTGAGTCAAAGGCCGCGAATGAAATGCTATACGGCCTGGTTTAGAAGGACAACTTCAGATCGCCTGCAGCTACATCGCTTATATCCAGGGGAGTCTGTTCCTTTTATGTTGTATTTTTTATTTCTACTTTATTTTATTCTACTCTCACATTGAGGACAATGTGTCGTTCAAGTGTGGGGATGAAAACTTCGTTTTATTTTTAGATAGTTTGAGTCATAAATTATAAAAATCCAAAAAAAAAAAAAAAAAAAAATCAAAAATTGAAAAAAAAAAAATTTTGAAAAAAAAAAATGAAAAATGTCCCTGATCTTTTGTGCATTTTTTTTTATGGAAAATGATAGTAAAATTGGGATTTTTGGTTTTCAAAATATTATATATATGAGAATATAAATAGATTGAAAGCGTGTTTGCTTAAGATGTGTCGGTAGGCCCAGCTAGCTTTGAAAGGTCGCATGATTGTTTTAATATACCTTAATAATCATTATATCTTGTGGGTTCTCATCTTAGGAGAAACGGTAGAACTGAAACCGCTGATAGTAATTAGAGGTACCACTGTAGGTTGAAAGCCCATATGTATTATTAATTAAATGGCACACTTGATCCTTTTTATGAGAATAAATCCGGTGAAAAGTGGCGCCCAAAAAAAAAAAATCCACATGTCCATCAATTGAGCTAGACCAAAAAAAAAAAAAAATGAAGCCTCTGATCGAAATTCCCTCGAGGTTAAGTTGAAAAAAATAAATAAATACCGAAGCTCATGCTGTCGCTCTTGGGGATGGTGACTCTGATTGAGACAACCTCTGGGTTAGGTATGAAAAAAAAAAAAAAAAACAAATGTGTCTAAGCTCATAAACTTCATCCATCATCCATCATAAATTTAATTTCTAATACATTAGGGAGTTTAGTTTGCAGTGGTTGGTAATCTATATGGTTTAACCTTTGCTTCGAAAGATTGAGGTGGGATTAGGTGAAGCTGGATATCTTGAGTGTGAGACCCATAGATTAATTGTAATAATATGAACTTAACTGCTTTACATGATTGGGGCCTGATTAGCTGGTGGTTGGGTTTAGGTGGACAACAATACCGACAGTTTTGGTTCATGCGTGACTAGATCTTAATTAATGAACCTAAAAGTTTTTGAAACCGAGAGTCCTGATTATGATTCCATTGCAGTCTTTTTCGGGGACGAAAAAGGTTTAAGTGTGGGGATGTTTGATGTGTTGCAAAACACATCTCTTTTCCAATGTATTTTGTATAATATTTTATTAGTTTTGTATCATTTTTATTATGTATTTATTTATTTTATTATTTTATAGGTGTTCGTTGAAAATGAGCTCAAAACAAAAGAATTTTAATCAAGACACGAACACTTGAGAGCAGGTGGCCATGAACGTTAGAGCGTAACCGAGGAATTTTGGTCGAGCCAAGAACATCCGAGATGCGAGCTTGGAGTATACTACTACTACTACTACTACTACTAATAATAATAATAATAATAATAATAATAATAATAATAATAATAAAGTCAAACCTCGTGACTAAATTTACTAGAGCCAAAGGAAAAAAAAGAAAAAGAAAAAAGAAGTGGATTGTGATTTGAGAGGCTTGTGGCGGCCCAATCATTGGAGGTTAAAATAAACCTACGATTATTATCAAGGAGGGCATCATTAATTATAAAAGCGGCACATATCATATTATTTTGGGGGATCATCTGACAGCCGCAAAGGCCTAAGAAGAACAATCGAGCACAGCAGCGTTGAATCATTTTGAGGGGTTAATTGAAGGCCAGGAAGGCTTGGGGTTCAAGAGTGAAGCTACGGGTTCGAATATTATAATTTTTAGTGCATATATTTATTTACTTTGTGTTTATAAATATTGAAACAATGATTATGTGTTATCTTGAGCCTAAGTTTTTATCTTTTTCCATGATCGTTATTGGCTAAACCTTTTAAGCTACCTAGGTTGTATGATGACTACATGTTAATTTTACAGTTCTCGGTTTTGGATTATTTTTTAATGGTTAATGTTTTGGTAAAAGTTTAGTTGGTGTTTATTATGATGTGTGTGCGTACTTAGGTCTAATTTATTATCTTTGATAGTTCCATAAACGTCTTAGTGAATGTCTTTCATGTTTGGATGTTTATTAGGGTTACCTGCTTGGTGCTTGTAGCTTAGTTTATGGTTTTGGTACCGAAAGCCATAGGAACTTGATTAGAGAATTTAGAGGACTTAGGTATTCTTCCATTCTTGAGACCGGGAGGTGATGGAATGTTGGGTTGTCTAGAGCTTTAGGTGTTAGGTTTTGGGTGAGACCGGGAGGTGATCCTATCCTAGTTGTCTTAAGTTTCTTGCAATTCCAAGTCATAGTTAACCCAATTAAATTACTCCTTTACATCTTCGGGTGTATTGTGATTAGAGAGACCGGGAGGTGATCGAGTCATTAGAGTACCTTTACATTCTTAGTGAGGTGAGACCGGGAGGTGATCCAAGCTAGATAGCCAGTGTTTTATTCTTTAAGATTCTTTGGGGTGTGTTGGTGAGACCGGGAGGAGATCTGGCACGTCTTAAGGTTTCTTAAGTTATTTTTAGAATCTGGTATCCATTCAGTTTTCCATTACCGAGAGTTGTGAGTTTGCATGTAGGATTCTTGGCCTAGGTAGTTGCCTTTCTATCCTGATATTTTCCTCATTTATCCGTGCTGTCTATTTATCTTATTTACTTTATTTATTTTATTTTAATTAATTATTTACAAAAACCAAAAACCAATTTAAAAGTCATTTATTTTAAGTCTTAGTTGAGTCTAGTTTTGTTTTCTATTAGTGTCCTGTGGGTTCGATACTCGGACTTACTTAGTCTGTACTGCATTGATAGGTACACTTGCCTGTCGTGTGGTCTATTTTAGTTGAGTCTGTTTTATATTACTAGGTGTCTAGGTTAGTTTATATTTTTAGACCATACATAGCACATCATTCATATATGTTGCACCGCACAAAAAATTTTCACGCGTTGGAATGCATCGACATGAATTTATTTACCTGTCACATAAATGAGCCCATGAGAAGGCCTAATACGACCAGCTTCTTATTACATTACACTATATTAATAGATAAACTACTTTGAACAGTAGTTTGCCACAAAAGGGCATTTTTGTCATTTTCTCATCTGTTTGTCCTCTGCTCTCTCACGTATCTTCCGCCGTGCATCATGCTTTTCTTAAGTTATGTGTCATTTGTTCAGCCTTTGCACATGTCTACTCTCTCTCTCTCTCTCTCTCTCTCTCTCTCTCTCTCTCTCTCAATACAAATCTCAACATAACCTGAGAGAGATAAACACTATATGATGTTAAGAGGTGGATCAATTTAGGGTTTCCCAGTGGGTGGTTGCAGATCTTAAGAGGTGGAAACGGTGGAAATATGGTTCCTACTGTTGACGGCTGGTGTGCGATGGGTTTGAGTGGGTGGGTATGGGTTCGAGGAGGATTTAGGTGGTTTTGGGTTCCGTCGCCGACCGTTCCTTCCATCACCAGTGTCCGTACCACCACCATCGTCATCATCGACGACCTGTCGGAACATACCTCCCCTCCCTCGATCCGACTCGTCATTACTACTCTATTGCATTTCCAATAGCGCCACTGCCGAGAATCGCTTTCAACAAAGGATGAGGATTATCAAGGTTCTTTTTTTTATTATTTTCATGTATGATGTCTCTTTAGGAATAAAATGATTTGACCTGAATTTTGATGTTTATGCGTAGGGAAAGGGGTCAATGAGTCAGACCAGTAAAGGAGGTAAGTTTTTCTTTTGTAGATTCCATTTTGTTATCTTACCTATTTGGATAATGTGATTTAGTTATGTGATTTGTTAAATGATTGTAGTTCTTTTCCACAGCCAATACCACCGTTGCCATCTTTAGCAGAAGGTACTACCGTTTTACCTTTGAGTTTTGGCTTTTAACGTGTTCGTAAATACTGGTAATAGTTTCTTTATTTTATATAACTGATTAAGTTGATGTATATATCATCTTGATCTTTGTTTCTTTTTATGGGTTTTTGATTAAGTATGATTTATATGTTTCTTCTTCAGCACCACCTATGTTTCTTCTTCAGCCCACATATGCCCCCAATCACCTCCACTTCCACCGACGTGCGAAGCCCTGCTCCAGATCAGGACCACTTGAACCAGGAACGTCACCACCATCCCAGCGTAAAACATCACCATCTCCGTCGAAGATGGCAACACCAAGGCATGAACAGTAGTTAAAAAGCGTCGAATTTATCGATTCTTCTTCTTTTTTTTCAGTTGAAGGTATGTGTTGATTGTTTTATCCTTTTCTGTTCTAGTATGACCAGTAGTGTTTGGGTGTATGTATCCTTCAATTCGTATGTATAACTTGATTTTCTTGACTTGCACATGAAGTGTTCGATCAAATGCATGGGTGTGAAAGGAAGCAAAGAAAACATTATTTTGCTCGAATGCATATTGAATTCTATTTGTGTCCAGTTGTCTTTTGTAAGTGTGCATTGAGCGATTTGGTTTCATCATTGTTGTTGATGAGGTTAATGAAAATGATTCAAACTACACGTGCATGAATACTCATGAATGAGTCATCCTACCGTTATGTTCTCTCCTTATTTTCTGTGACATTCGTCACTTTTCTTTTATTTTATTTTGTATATAGTAATAATAATAATAATAATAATAATAATAATAATAATAATAATAATAATAATAATAATAATATATACATATAAATTTTTTATGTAAATCCTATACTTGTTCTAAAAACTCAAAACAATAACAAAACCATACAAGACCAACCCAACCTTCCTTTTTATAATCTAAAGCCCAACATCCTGAGCCCAAAGCCTGGCCCAGTCCACACGCAGGCCCAACCAAAAGCCCAGCAGACCCTTCCCCCTTTCAGTAAAAAAAATAATAATGATTTGTTGTTGCTGCTATGATTCGAACCCGGGGTCACGAGCCGGGTCAGACACAAGCTCACACACACAAACCATCCGGGCTACACCCCACGTGTGTTTGTATTCCAACCCAATAAGATTATATACCCGTTTCAGCTCCTGTCTGTCCCTTTCCCTTCGATCACTGCAGCGAGATGACAGCACCACAATGTCTTTGATTTATCAATTAACAAAACAAACATGGTAAATTGACTCGTGATTCATTTCGTTTATGGTATGACAACTGATTTCGCGTATTATACACAAAGAACGCAATCAAAGCATTCCATTTTAAACCAATTAACTCGTTTTTGACCAAGCCTAGTCAACCTTCCAATTCGTCGAGTATACCACTAATACTATAAATTAAACCCTCCTAGAAGCCTAAACAATGCCGATAAACAGACCCCCACACTCAAATTCTCTTAACCCTTCGTGTAAATCAAGTATTGCTCGGAGTTGACTTTTTGTTTGACTCGTGTTCTTGCTTCAAACCTGCTCGGTATGAATTAATTTGTTTTGCGTTTTTAATCATTGATACATTCCGACCAATAACCCTTTGAATCCAAGGGTTATTGGTTGATGAATTAGTGTATTGGAAAAACTAGGGTTCGTATATATATTTGGGGAAGATGACTATGTGTTGTACCTGTTTATATTTTAAACGAAAAGGATATAATCACAAACAGATTCGTAGACCAGTTGGTTGTCCACCTTTGCTTCAGAATGCGAACCGGCCTATGGCCCAGGTTCGAGTCCCACCATAAACAACTTTTCTTTTTTTTATGTTATCCTTTATACTTATATTATCTTTATTCTTTTAAAAATCGTTTTAAAATACTAAAACTATTTTATAAATTCTACAAAATTTATTTTATGTTATTCCAATGATAAACTTTGCTGTCCAATTTTTAGTTTTTCAAAAATCATTTATTTAATATATAATAAATATTACAAGTCTATTCATTTATAATTGTAAAATTCAATAAAAATATCTAAACGATTTTATAAAATTCCACAAAAATTATCCTAAACTTGTACAACAATAAACATTTCAGAAATAATTTTTATTTCTGAAAAACCGTTTGTTTTGTATTTTTAATTAATTTTTGTTAGTTTTAATCATAAATAAATCATAATAAATTCATTTTTCAATATTTTTGCACCAAAATTTTACATAAATTATTTCTATTCATTAGGAACAGAAATACAATTTTTAATTTAAAAATTCTTTAATTTTAATATTTTTAGATATTAAAGTTATATTTTGACAAATTGAAATAAATAGATTAAATATTCTATTTTCAAGAAATTAATTTTATAAAAATTATTTTCACACTTAAAACTTTATATTGTGACCATCTTCAATTTGAAATTTACAAAAAAAAAAAAAAAAAGACTTTTGTTTATTTATTTACCAAATTTCTTTTAATTATTAAACGTTTAATTTATTAATCAAACGAATACTTATCCCCAATTCGAAGCCCTAGAAAATACTTATAGACTAGATAGACTTAGACTTATTTGTTACCTTATACATAGGGTGATACTTGGCAACGTTGGATTACACTTATTCAATTTCACAAGACTTACCACCTTGCTAAAGTGAGTATTACTTATCCCTTTTTTAGCTTTTACAACTTTTGGGGTGATTCATGCACAAGTATACAAAACTTTCATATTCATTTACACATACATTTTTATTCATTTACAATTCATATACGTGTCTTGTTTATCTTTGTGCTTATGTTTGAACGTGAACGTAGCTTACATACAAAATCATACATCTAGACATAACTTATGTTATGGTGCTCTTTACATATAGACGTAACTTATGTTACGGTGCTCATTTAGACATAACTTATGTTATGGTGCTCTTTTAGACTTGACACGTGTTGAGGTGCTCATTATCAATTTCATCTTACAAACTTTACATTTGATCTTTGTCTTGTTTGGTTACTTGCATGTTTACATAATGCCTTGGTGATACTAGACACATGAATTGTACTACTTTTCAAACTTATTCTATATGTACAAAGCTAAGTAGTACTCACCAACATCATATGTTGACAAAATTATTTTCGTGCATGTTTCAGGATAAGCTGCTTGACGCTTCACATAGGATTTTGGAATTAGATTAAATCAATCAATTATCTTTATTTTTGTTGTCTTGTATTTAATTTCACATGTTGTAAAACAATATTCAATAATCAAATATTTACATTTTAGTACCATGAGCTTTTGAACAATCGTCACTAAGTGGCACCTCGATGATTCCGCCATCGGTTGGGGTGTTACATTTTCAGTTCCTGTTAGTTGTTTATCTTTGAATAAGTTGTTGCTAAGTAGTTCTATTTTTCAGGCTTGTAGCTGTTGCATTATTCTCTATTTAAGCATTGTAATCTGTGGTGTGTTATCATCACATTTCAATTTCAGTATCAATAATAAGAGAGAACTTTGGTTGTTATTATTTTTATTCATTAGTTCTGATCCATCAGTGGTATCAGAGCTTGTGTTATCAGCTCTTAATCGTTGTTCTCAATATTTCCTTGTTTCAATGGCTGAACAATCCAGTACCCTACCCACTGCACCAACTCCAATCTCAATATTCAAAGGAGAAGGTTACGATCATTGGAGCATAAGAATGAAATCTATACTTAACTCTAGAGACTTGTGGGATCTGGTTGAAATTGGTGTTGATCATACAGAAAAGGATGTTGGGAAACTCAGAAATCAAAAGAAGAAAGATGCACATGCCATGGCCCTCATTCAACAGGCTGTGCATGATCATCTTTTTTTCTCGTATTGCTTCTGCTGAGTCTGCCCAGGAGAGTTGGGAGATCTTAAAAATGGAATACCAAGGTGATGATCAAGTGAAAGCTATCAAACTATAAGGTCTCCGAAGGGAATTTGAGAATCTTGCAATGAAAGAGAATGAACCAGTGGGAGATTAGTTCTCACGTGTCATGGCTATTATTAGCCAGAAAAGATCATATGGTGAAACTGTATCTGATCAAGTGATAGTAGAAAAGATACTTAGGAGTCTTATTCCTAAGTTTGACTTCGTTGTTCCCTCAATAGAAGTCTCTCTTGATCTATCAAAATTGACACCAGTAAAACTTATGGGAACCCTCCAATCACAAGAAGAAAGGCTGAACAGCAGGCTACAAGACAAGCCAGAAAAGACTGATGAGCATGCTCTTCAAGTCATGCATGACAACGGGACCCATTCAATTCAGGACCTAGAGGAAGAGGAAGAAATTCTTTTAGGGGTCGTGGCAGATGAAGAAGTTTTGACAAGAGTAGGGTGCCTCAATGCAATGTATGCAAGAAGTATGGTCACATAGCAAAAGATTGTTGGTACAACAATGAAGAACCACACATTAATATGGCCAGTGAAGTATCAGAAAAAGAAGAGATGAATGAAGAACCACATTTGTTCATGGCCATGATTACTCATGTAAGTGAATCTAATAACCTTTGGTTTATTGATTCTGGTTGTTCGAATCAGATGACAGGATCTAGAAGCAGATTATTTCCTTGAATGAAAATTATATGCTTGAAGTTCAATTGGGCAACAAAAAGACCTTAAGAGTAGAAGGAAAGGGCACTGTGAGAATCTCAACAGGAACTTCTCAATACAAGCTCCTGAATGATGTGTATTATGCACCATCACTTGAGTATAACCTACTCAGTGTTGGACAGTTAATGAAGAAGGGATACTCATTGTTGTTTGCTGATGGAAAATGCATCATAAAGAATAAGGGAACAGATGTTATGCAAGTATTGGTGTCAGCCAATAATCTGTTTATTCTTGATGCTACTAAATCTGAATCTTCAGATGGAGTTGTCTCTAGTGCACAATTGTGGCATCAAAGATATGGTCACTTGAACTTCAACAGCCTCAAGTCCCTTTATTACAAGAACATGGTCATAGGAATGCCAAAGATTAGAGGCTCTGAGATTTGTGAAGGCTGCATTCTATGAAAGCAAACAAGACAATCTTTCTCTTCACACTCATGGAGGGCAAGTAAGAAGTTGAAACTTATTCATGTTGATCTCTGTGGCCCAATGCAAGTTCCAAGTCTTGGTAAGAGCTACTATTATTTCTTGCTCATTGATGATTTTACAAGAATGTCTTGGGTATATTTCTTATCAAACAAATCTGAAGCATTTTCAAAATTTAAAGTTTTTAAAGCTCTTGTAGAAAACCAAAGTAAACAGGTTATCAAATTCTTAAGATCAGATAGAGGTGGTGAGTTCTGCTCAAAGGAGTTCAACTCCTTCTGTGATGAAGCAGGAATAAGAAGAGAACTGTCTCCCCCTCAACACAATGGTGTTTTTGAGAGGAAAAACAGGACAGTCATGGGCAAAGTTAGAAGCATGTTGAAGGATAAAAGAGTACCTAATTATCTATGGGCAGAAGGTGTAGCAACTGTTGTATACACCTTGAACAGGACACCTACCACAGCCTTAGAAGACAAGACTCCATATGAACTATGGTACAATGACAAGCCTGATTTATCTCTTCTGAGAACATTTGGCTGCATTGGCTATGGTCATACTTTTGCTCAAGGAAGAAGGAAACTGGATGACAGGTCAAGTTTATCTATTAAATGGAAATGATCAAGATTATCTTTTATTTATTATTCAAAATAATTTCCATGTTTATCTTTTAATTGTTTAGTATAAGTAGGGCATTTAGGGTTTATTGTTTAGTTAGTTTTTGATTGAGTTTTGATAAATAAGAACATTGTTCTTGGAACCTTTGATTCGTATTTGAGACTTTGATTAACTATTTGTTCTTGAGCCATTTGATCGCATGCGAAACTGCATCACCAAAGAACACACAATACAATATGATTAACACCCAAGTTGCACCCAAATAAATCTCCAATCTTCTGTTATCTGGTATCAACCTTGCATTTTTAGCAGCTAAGTTAGAAACTACCTCCTCATGCACATAATCATGATCCACCCCAGCAACAAAGCCACAACCACCTCCCTATGAACACACATTGGTTAGATATTGAAAATTAACACATTTAATCCAGTTGGAAAACTTACCTTTCGATTACAACAATAGAAGCATCGGCCAGGGTTTCCTGATGTCCAGGAAGTCTTGATTACAGTGCCGGATCCACACGAGCAAACAACTATCTTACATGATTAGTCGAATCCACTCTACGGTCTTTAATTGGAACGTTTGGATTTCAAAATTAGTGTTTACATTGAATTGGGGGAAGTTAGGTTTATAAGGGAACGAACAAAAGTCTGGTTAAAATATTAGAGGTGAGTTGACGATTTTGCCCCTGACTTAACGAGGTTGAGTTAACCCTGTTAACAAATTGGACTGTTTTGGCACATTTCATGAAACTACTGGGTTATTCAGACAATTAGTTTGATTTTAGGTTGGACTGGAAAAAACCACCAAACTACAGGGACTGTTTTGGCTATTAACTCTTTGATCTCTGAGTTCAAGTTTTCATTAGAATGGGATATGGACTCAGGTTATCCATGATCCAAAAGGATGAAATTGTGAGAGTAATGAAGGTGGTCTAAAATAAGTACATGGAAATAATAAATTTGTACCATTAAAGTTTAAGGACAGAAAGATCGAAGTACTTTTTAATGAAGAAAAGAAGGAACAAGTGGCTGCAGAGAATGAGAACATGAAAGCATGGAAGGAGGCTGATTTGCCACCAAATAAGAGATCAATAAGTTCAAGGGAAGATTATTAAAGAGAGCATGATTAATGATCAACATTAGGGGCGTGAATGTTGGACATAATGTTATCATTAACATAGGATTATGTTTATGTACGTCATAAGTATATTAAGTGTGACATAATGTACATAGAATAAGACATTCCACATATTAGTTTGTCATAGGTTAGGTTGGTTATAGGAAGAGTTAATTGTCAATTTAGTCCCTATGGTTTGTCAAAAATTGCCACTTTCATCCAAATCTTTTTTTTGTTACATCTGTGTTCCTGAGGTTTCATTTCTTTGCCATTTTAGTCATCTGCAATAACTCGGTTAACAAAACCCCAGTTAAGTCAGGGGCATTTTTGTCCATACTCACCAAAGTTTTTCCTTTTGCCATTTTCATCCAACTCATATCACTCCTTATTTATATCATCTTCCCCACCAATTACCCTACTTCACCACTTTTCACCCTTCACCTTATCACCCAATCCTCACTAATTCAACAACAATATCCTCACGTAATCACATAGTTATTATATACACACACAATAATTAAGAATCTATCCTATAACACACACAATAATTAAAAACTGAAATTTCTTATCCACCTTCGTCCCAATCACACTTTTCCTCCGACCTAAACCTTCCTAAACCTCTTTATTGATTGTTCCATTCATATGTTAATCAATTTCTTTGTCACATACATGTTACATATTGATGTCTCCTGTTCTAAGTGGAATAATTTTGGAATGGCTTCTTCAAGTGGTAATCCATCTCAGATCCAAAACTCTGGATCCGAATCGGATCTAATGGATCAAAGAAGGATAACGAGATTGTTATCTAACCGTGAATCGGCTCTAAGATCGAGGATGCGGAAACAAAAGCATCTTGATGATCTAAATGATCAATTCAATCGAAGATCGAGGTGGTGGTTGGCCAGTTCAGATGGGTGGAGGCGGCGGTGGAGGTTCAGATGGGTGGAGGCGGCGGTGGTTATGGTGGAGTGGGGCTGTAGCGGGGGTTGGTCGTGACGGTGTCAGGTGATGACCTGAAGGAACCCTCTTGACTTCCCTGTTGTAAGTTTTATGATCTATTGTGTGTTAGTTAATTTAATATGGTTTTTTTTTTTTTTTTTTGTTATGAAATAGAATCTGATTAGATGTTGGGTTGCTTGTTTTAAGGTTGATTAGGTCAGGATTTAAGAATTAGTTTCAACAATTTGATCGAAAGGCGAAGCTTTAACCCTTTCGATGTATTTTGATGTTGTTGATGATGGTGACAGTGGTGGATGTTGATGCTGATGGTGGAGGTGGTGGGTAGTGATGGTGCTTGTGGTGGTAAAACACTGTGTGTATGTATATATATATATATATATATATATATATATATTATAATGACAGATAAAAAATAATAATTTGGGTTTTGGATTAAAATGGCAAAAAAAAATACACGTGTAAATTGACCAAAATACCCCTGACTTAACTGACATTTTTTAACGGAGTTAGAGGGTTGGATGAAAATTGCAAAGAAATGAAACCTCAGGGACACAGATGTAACAAAAAAAAGATTTGGATGAAAGTGACAATTTTTAACAAACCTCAGGGACTAAATTGGCAATTAACTCTTATAGGAACTATATGATCATACTGATTAATGTGACAGTTAGGAAGTTATCACCGGATTAACTACACAAGACAAAGGTTAGAAAGGTATATATAGAACAAATATGTACATGTTTTCAATCATTCCATAATAACAGACTTTGTTCACAAAAACTGTTTGTTATGTTCATCCCTCATTATTCTGTTTATTTCCCGCAAAGTTATTATGTTTAGATCAAAACTCGACATAGTCCACAATTCATCAATGGCACCGTCATATCTCCACCAATGTTCATAAATGAAAAAGGTATTCACTACTACAAAAACAGGCATTTGCTACGGCGAAATCCGTAGCTAATCCATAGCGAATACCCATATTGCTACCGATTTGCTATGGATTTGGTTCGTAGCTACAAGTCTCGTCGCTAATTATTTGCTACAAACTTTAGCTACGGAAAATATATTTGCAACGGGTTTAGCTACCAAATGGGACGTAGCTATTTTAGCCACTTATTTGCAATGAAAAAGGTTTGCTACGGTATTTTTGCTATGAATTTTTAGCTATGAAGGTATTTAGCTACAAAATTTTGCCACCACTTTTTAGCTACCAAAAAGATTTTTGCTATGAATGTTAGCTACAGAATTTTTCTACGTTTTTGCTATCAATGTTGCTACATAATTTAGCTACGAATTTGCTATGGTTTCACTATGAGAATTGAGAATTTGCTACCTTTTGCATTTTTTTTTGCTATGGATGTTAACTATGGAAATTTGCTACGTTTTTTCTATCGGTTCTAATTTTGAACATAGCTACAAATTCGCTACCATTTGGCTACAAAAATTTGGTAGCTTTTGCTACTGATTTTGCTAGGATTTTAAAAGGTTTCTGTAACAGTTTAGCTACATATTTTGCCTAGAGTTTTTTCAAAACAAAAAAAAATTTTTTAATTGTTTTCTACTTTTTTTCCTGTAAACATTATATTCAAATCTCAATAAAAAAAACACTCATACCAAAGATAAAAACTCAAACCATATAGCAAAATAATTCAAACATAACTAAATGTAATACGATAAAGATCCAAATTATCCAAAAGCAAACACGAGAAAGATCCAAACACGATAAGTTTCAACATATCTTAAGTTGCTGGCGGCTTTGGTGGCGGGTTTTGTGACAACATTTGAATTTTTTTCATTCATCTCGGCGTATAATCTCGCACTTTCTTTGAGTTTCTCCATCATAGCATGTTTCTCTATTTTATCTTGTTCCAACTCCACTATTTTTTTTCCTTCAACTATTGCACCTATAACATTCAAAGCAAAAAATGACTCATTAATAACCATTATTACACCTAACAAATTATGACACAGTATAACAAGTTATAACAAAATATAACTTAACTAGAAAACATTACACCCAAATATGAGATGTTATAACACATTAGAAACAAACCTAACTCAATATAACTTGATTCATTCACATAAAACTTTAATAGTCATTATGTCATGAAAATATAGACAACTTTTTTTTTACTAAAAGAGAATACGAACCTCATCACTATCACTTCTCCCAGGTGTATATGAATTATGGGTACTCGGCATTGACGGTGCACCTGTCAGCACGACATACGGGTCTGCAATGTTACCAGGTCCATACACTCTACCCTTTTTTTGCCTCCAACAGTTAGTGACCATAAATCCATATCAATTTCAGGGTGTAAGCTAGTATCTTCTCCATATTTCTTGATAATATATTCATTGTATGTGCTATGTGATTGGAACATAAAACAATTAGTACTTAAACATCATCTAATTAAGTTGTAAAAACATACATTTACAAAATAACAAGACTTACATAAACTTTGTTAATGTTGGAATCAAATTAATCAAGAACCGTAGATTCACCCCTGTATCAAGACTTGATTAAAAATAAGATAAAGTGGAGGACCACTATGCTAGATAATTAATTTTGGGTTGGACATTTATTAGTTTGACTAAATAGTCAAATAGAGAGGAAAGCTCAGAGGTGTTAATGGGTCAAGAAACCATTAAACTTGCATTAGAGGTAAACAAATGTTGGTTCGATCCAGTTTGGTTTTAACACATAATTAAAACCGATAACCGAAGTTTGTTATTAGGAAAACCCATAACCGAAACTGATCGGTTAAGTTGCTTCGGATAATATGCCAGTTATCGTTACAGTTATGTTCGGTTAATTATCAAAAATAAAACTAAGGCAAAATTATAAACTTAAAATAGTTACTAAAGTGTTTTGAACATTTTTCAAGAATACAAATACATGAAAAATACATCAAATACCCAGGAAATACAAAAAAACATGTTTTAAATACATGGATTTATATGAAAAAACCATGAAATGCACACAAAATACATGAAAATATGTTCCAAATACATGAATATACATGAGTAACACATTAATAAATAACTATTGGTTTGGTTTAGGTTATCGAAACAGGGAAAACCGTAACGGATTGGTTCGAGTTTGGCCATATCTTAACCATAACTGATTAGTTAATTCGGTTACGACTATTTTCGGTTATTATCGATAATATAAAATTACTTTTTAAATATTCTTTCTTGTTTTTGCAAAGAATTTTGCTGTGAATGTTGCTATAGATTTGCAACGATAGCTTAAGTTTTTCTTTTAAGATTTTGCTACCAAATTTGCTACGAATATTTTTTTAAGTATTTGTTTTCCCAACTCTGCTACCGAATTTACTACATATATTTTAGCTCTTCTTTAGTTAGTTTTTAACATTTATTTTCATGACTTAGCTACGGGTTTTGCTACCTATTTTACTAAGTTATTTTTATATTACTTTACTCCCTCAATTTTGCTATGAATTTTATTTAACTTTTCTAGATAATTTCTAAATAATTTATTTTCATGGTTTTGCTATGGATTTTGCTACCGATTTTTGACAAGTTATTTTTTATATTTATTTCGCCAACTTTGCTACCGAGTTTGCTATGAATTTTATTTAACTTTTCTAGTTAATTTCTAAATAATTTATTTTCATGGTTTTGCTATGGATTTTGCTACCGATTTTTGACAAGTTATCTTTTTTTATATATTTCGCCAATTTTGCTATGGATTAGGTATGGATTTTGCTATGGATTTCATTTGCTACAAAATGTCCGTAGCTAAATGGTAGCAAAATGCGTTCATAGCTAATTCGTAGCAAAATTTGCAACCAATTTGTTTGGTAGCAAACTTTCCTAGCAAATAAAAAACTCGTGTATTAAACAATTCATCCATCAATAAACGATTCATGATGAAAGCATGAATATAAAATAATAATTAGAACACAAACTGTAAAATCAAACAAAAAATGTATGTACAAAATCGATTCAACACTTACCTCTCAAACTTATAGACGTCAACATGTTTAGTCAAAGAACAATTTAACCCATACGAATTTTTGGTGTAATTTGAATTTAAAATTTAAAAATTTTGAATTTTTTCGAATATGAATTTTTCGAATTTTTAGTAATTCGAATTTTAGTAACTGTGGGGTATAATTACTTACCATTATTAAAAAAAAACTAAAAATTTGAATTTTTGGTGTAATTAAAACTTAAAATTTTTTAAGTAATTCGAATTTCAAATTTTCGAATTTGTAGTAATTCGAATTTTAGAAACTGTTTAATTACAATAAATGTGTTTTAATTGAACGTTATTATTGCAACTTTGTAATTTGAAGGTAATAACTTCATTTTATTACTTACCAAACAAACACGATGGTTACTTTCTGACTTGACCCAAAAGCCGTACACGATTATGACACCAGCTTTGAAACACCTATATTAGAAAAAAACACAAATAGAATATGATTAATATTAATACGATTTGATGACCAAATGAATAGCTTAATGACAGAAACAAACAGAATGATACATAATTAATCAAAATTGAAAAGTACAGGGATGAATATATTGAAACATAAACATTCAGACAGGGATGAATAGATCAATACATAAACATTGAAACAGTTTTGAATACATATACATACATAATATTGAAACAGAAACATTCAATCAGGTATCAATGAATACTGAAAACATTGAAACATCAGCAAAGAATCAAAAATTCAGAAAACATAATAAGTGAAAACTATCAAAGAACAATACATAATCGAATAAATTAGTAAAAAGAGAAACATGAACCCTAATCGCCAAAGTAACCTGAACAACAACACACAACACCTAATCAAATAACCATAAACATTGAAATTAAAGTAATAAAATCAGTATGTTTCTTATTGAGAAACATGAACCCTAATCTAATAAATCTAAACATTGAAATTAAAGTAATAAAAACCTCATAAGTCAGAATTGAACAATATCAAATCCAAATGAAACCTTTTGACCATCGCCTTATTCGACCACCCCATTTTTAGATTTGAACCATCACATGCTTTGATAAATTCTTATTCAACACCTAAAACAGACAAACCATGGAAACGCAATAAATTAAAAATTAACTGAACAAACCCTAAATGACAAAATCAAATAGAAAAGGGGGAAATCAAACTTACTATAGTGGATGAAGAACAAAGCTTCAGCAAGAATATGAATATTCCAAAATCAAATTATAAAAAATACAAATCAGAAACAAAAACTTACATATCAACAAAACATGGTGGCGTCGAAAAACCCTAATCGGTAAACATAGGAATGGTGGTGTTGATAAATGAAGAACAACTTATGGTTGCGATTGAAGAACAATTTATAACAAATATTGTTCTATTAACAATAAACACGATATCGATTTTAGGATATCACAAAGAAATGATGGATAGAGACAATTGCGGAGGAAAAGATGAGCGTCATGGATGTTGAATAAGAATTAGGGTGTCTCTCAAATTGTAATGGAGAAGATTGCTGCAGAGAAGAGTTTAGAGAGATAAAGTTATTAGAAAGATTGGTTTTGATTAACAAATAGGAAACTTATTAATGGGAAAATGAATATTAACGACCGATTTTGACCAAACTAATAAATGATTTTTGATTTTAAAAAAAATAAAATTTTTATAAAATCTCACAATGAGACACTTGGCACAAATTTATTGGTTATGTGATTGGAGGCTCAATGTGGGATTGACAAGTGTCCACATTGAGTTTCATATATTAGTTGTATAGATAGATATATATTTTTAACATCACGCCCAAAAAATGCACACGTATATTGTCTTGAGCATTTTGTAACTAGACCCAAATACAAGGTTAACATACCTGATATAACCTTCAAAAACAACTAGCCGAAACTGCCATAAATGGTTGGTTACAGTTATTGTTTTGAGGTTTAACTTACCCATATGCACACTCCTAAGTCCTAACTCAGAACTATTATAAGAACCTATTTTCTCATAATAGAATATTTATTCCTCTAGATATTTAGGTTTCTATGACATTCTTAAAGATAGCGTCAACTTGTTTGGTCATTTATCATTTAAAACCTTCCAGCTATTTGTGGCATGTATATATATACACTCTCTTTCTTAAATAAGTAAGCAATAAAGGTTACCAGACTTCTGAAAAGTCTAGCTAGTCAACCAGTGTGTCGGTAACTGCCAGCATACATTTGCCGGCAATGTGGAACCTCCTCCGGTACCTCGTCTACTTGTTACCGTTGATAAGCTCGATCTCGTTGGTCGGTGCTCAGGGATCTGATAACAGAAACATTCCATGGAAAACGTTAAGTGGTATAAGTATAGCTCAGCTTGTAGTTCTAGTATTCTTTAATTCTTTTCTTTTACTTTACATATGATCAGGTTAAGCTCTATATATCCTCATGTTGCTCCAACGTATGAAGGGTCGTTCATGAAATTGGTTATTAGTGAGCAAAGCTTTCAGTGGGATATAAAATGAATTATTTAACTGTCAATTTGTTGTTTATTATTATTATTATTGTTATTGTTAGGTCATGTGTAGTGGTGGGTAAAATTTTTGGGTTAAATGGGCATTAAAGAGACATTTTTTTTGACATGTGGCAATTTGGGGTCACTTGATGGGTGAAAGGGGCATTAAAGGGGCAAGAGGTGTAATGATAGGTGAAATTTAGTGGGTAAAAGGGGCATTAAAGGGGCAAGGGGTGAAAGGGGCATTAGTTTTTTTTTTTAATCTGCCACGTGGCAGCATCCCATTGGATGGGCAAACATTTGGCTTGAGCCAAAATTTCCGCGGGGGAGAGCATAACGCCCCTTTAACCTGCATGGGGGTGGTGTTTGTGGGTGAACGGGGCGCCAAAAAGGCCCTTTAGTGCCCATTTGGCTGACCACTACGTATTGTCTTATTATTATTATTAATATTATTGTTATTTAAAAAGTGATGACGACGCAACTTATTAAAATACAAATAAGCCAATTTAGAGGGTGTTTGGGATTGAGTTTGGAGATGCAAAAGTGCTTTTGGTCAAAAGTACTTATTGGCTTATGACTTTTTGAAAAGGAGTTTTAAAAAAAAGTGTTCGGATTAGCTTTTCGGATGAGAAACGTCAAAAAGTCAATAAATTGTTGTTTTTTTAATTGTTTCGCTTAACTTATTGTGAATATTGGTTGTATGGGTGATATATTTGTAATTTTTCTCCAAAAGTCAAAAGCCAAAAGCCAAAAGCTAGGATTTCTAACTTTTCAAAAACAGTTTTTCCATCCTTAAAAGCCAAAAGCCAAAAATCAAAACAGAAAGTGTTTTTGGGTTACACAAACACCTTATTGACTTATTGGCTTTTTGGAAAAGCCAACAAGTCAATAAGTTGTTTTGAAACTCAATCCCAAACACCCTTTTAAGGATTTATGTTTTACATTACGAGGAGATGTGATTTTTGATATTTTTACATTCTCAATTAAATTTAGTTATTAATTTCTTGTTGTGTATTTTTAAATAGTTAAATATTCGATCTGTATATTTATATTATGATCTTTTTATTCTAATAACAAAGTTTTAGCAATTTTAGTTAGGGGAAATTTTTTATCGATTAGTAACAATGACATAATTAATACTTTAGTTTTAGCTATATATATTAATAAAATACATCAAAATATTAGTGTATGAATTATTTTAAAGTACGTACTTAACTACAAACACCGAAATTACAAACAAAACTAAAAATAAAATCTAAATCATTTATTTAAATATGAGGTCTTGAATTCAAGTCTCACATAAAGCAAGAAGTTAGCCGCTTTAAAAAAAATAAAAAATAAACTTGTTCATATAGTTAAATAAATAAATAAAACAGATGAGACGAACAAGAAAGTGAGAAACAATAACTTTTACATTTAATTTGTTTTGTTTTTAAGTCTGGTAAGTTTGGGAAAGTAAATGGTTATTTTGTACTTTTTTTCCTCAGAATAAACTTGTGTGTACATATATATGTATATCTCGTTTGTAAATGTACTATACCAACTACTAATATGTCTAAAAAATACAAGTTTGTAATATATACTTTAACATTTCTATTAACATTATTTATTCAAAATTTTTGAATTTTTAATTATTGTCAAACAGCTAAACTGTATTTTTTTTTTCTTTTTATAGAAAAGGTACTTTTAAGCATTTAAAAGTGAATTTATTTCTACATTTTTAGAAGCTTAAAGTTGAAAATTATATAAATTTTGCAGGAAAGCGTCCATTAGTGGTTGCAAATGGTGGATTTTCAGGCCTGTATCCTAGTTCCAGTTACCAAGCCTACATTTGGTCTGTGATTACTAGTGTACCTGATGTAATTCTGTGGTGTGATGTACATTTAACCAAAGATAACATAGGCATATGTTTTCCACATTTCAATCTTGAAAATTCTTCCACAGTTGATAGTGGAAACTTTGCTGAGAGGGAAACCACCTATAGTGTCAATGGAGTTACAGTTAAAGCATACTTTCCTTTTAATTTCACACATAATGATCTAGTCAATGTCAACTGTAAGTTCATCATTTTATGTATATAATTTCATTTATATAGTTAGTTTTAATGCTTAGTATGGTTAATAAATAATAATGAAACAATGTTAAACAGTAACCCAAGGGATCTACACTAGAAATGGGGTTTTTGATGCCGATGAGAAAATTCTTACGGTTGAAGAGGTCGCGGGCATAAAACCATCTGCACTCTGGTTGAATTTTCAGTATGATACGCTTTACCGCCAGTATAATTTCAGCATGCGAAATTATGTGCTGGCTGCTTCAAGAAAAATTGGAATTAGTTATATCTCATCACCTGAAGTGAATTTTCTAAGAAGTATTGTCACAAGCTTCAGTCCAAGAATAACCAAGTTAGTTTTTCGGTTTCTTGAGTTGGATGAAATTGAGCCTACGACGAATCAAACATATTATGCGCTTTTGAGGAATCTGACATTGATCACAACATTTGCCCAAGGAATTCTTGTTCCTAAGTCATATATATGGCCGGTTTCGAGTGATTTGTATTTGGAGCCGCATACTTCTTTGGTAGAAGATGCGCATAAAGTAGGTCTAGAGGTTTTCGCTTCAGGTTTTGCAAATGATATCCAACTGCCATACAACTACAGTTATGACTCGGTGCAAGAGTATCTCCAATTTGTTGAAAACGGCGTATTCAGTGTTGATGGTGTGATTACTGATAACCCGTTAACTCCATCCGCAGCATTTGGTAAGTCACTAATTAACCTTTTGTTTCTTTATCCTTGTCGCTCTTCAAGATTCTAATTTCTATGTAATTCTACAGATTGTTTTTTAAACTTGGGAAGTAACAAAACTCAAGGTACGATCACTAGTACACATATGATCAAAAGATGCAAATAGAAAAAGCTATAAGGTGCGGTTCACCATCTTAACCGCATCTTATAGACTTATTTTAAAAAAACCAACACCAAAAGATGCGGTTCTTCACACAATCCCATCTTATATATTATATTGGAAAAATAGTTGCACCTAGAGATGCGGTTTTACTCATAACCGCATCTTATGCATTACATGAAAAAGCACCGGCGCCAAGAGATGCGGTTCCCACAACCGCATCTTATGCTCAAATGGATATATTTCAAAATTTTATTTTCTTCTTCCTTCATTACCTACAATAATAAAGTTTTAATTATATAAAGGGTAAACGTGGTGTGTAACTGACAGGGCCGACCCTTAAGGGGTGCGGGGAGGACTCTCGGCCCGGGCACATTCACTACTAGAAAACTAGGGTGTTTTCCTATGAAAAGTTCCTACGGATTTCCCATGAACGCCTACTCCGACTGATCTTCCACGAAATCACTAGGAAACAAATGAAAATCCAAAACTAGTTACAAAAAAGGCAACATAAATATTTTTGTAGGAAACGCATGTGAAAATTCCCACGCAATTCCGACATAATACTAGTATCCTATTTTACGATACCGTGGGAAATGTGTAGAAAACAATCAAAACCATATTTTTGTTTTTTTTAATTATCTTTTAAAAACATAATAAAAAAACAAAATTAGTGTTTTTATGGGAAATCCGTCGGAATTTCCCACACATTTTCTTCGCATTTTGATATAAGATTCAATTTCGTGGGAAATGCGTCGGAATGTCTGACAATACTATAATTTCGTAGGAAATGCGTCAGATTTTCCTACAGACTTCCTACGGATTTTTTTTCTCATAACAACTAATATAATGTATTTGCACCTTTATAGTCGTACAATAAATATACATGGTGATACTAACATATGATTTTTTTATTATAATGATATGCGATTAGGGCATCCATGATATGTTATTGTTGGTTACAATCTAATATGACTAAACACAACACGATTAAATATCGAACGTTACACAACAAAGTCCATAATGGGTTATTTATAGATATTAATGCCTAATACGATTAATTAGGGTATGTATGACTTGCTCTTGTCGGTTGCGATCTAATATGAGTATATGACTCAATACAACTTGTAACTAGGGGTGTACAAAATGCTCGCGGCTCGCAACTCGCTCGAAAAAAAAGCTCGACTTGAAAAAGCTTGTTTTGTTTTCGAGCCGAGCCGAGTCAGCTCAATAAAAAATCGAGCCGAGCTCGAGCTAGGGGTCCTGGCTCATGGCTCGGCTCGATGGCTCGACTTGATTTTCAGTTATCGGGTTATTTGGATCGGGTTATTCGGGTTTTCAGTGTTGAAAATATTACCCGATAATCGACCCAATCTATTTAAATGGTTATCGGTTATGGGGTTCATCGGGTTCAGGTTTTTTTGGGTCGGGTTAAATGGTTATTGGTTAAATGATTCGGGTGTTTGAGTTACATATTTTCAGCCATTTGGGTTGCGTGTTTCTGTCCAATTGGGCTACAATATGTGTAAAATAAAACCACAACATGAGTTATAATATTTAGTTGCAAATTTGGCTACAAAATCACTACTCTGATATACATAAAAAATATGGAAACTAGATCATTTATTTGTTTTTGAATTATTCGGGTTATTTGGGTCAATCCGAATTATAAAAAATATTGCGACTAATGCTATTGAATTGCGATTTTCAAGATGTTTTGTTTTTGATCGACTGGTCGAATGTGGCTTTACAGATGGTCGAAGGTAGAAGTAAACGGTCGAAGGAGAAACTGGGAGGTCGAATGAAGAATTGTATATATGTATGTCCAGATTCGCCCTATATGAACGGTCGAACCTGCACATTCGACCAAGCTATTTGGGCGAATGTGCAGGTCTATATAAGGCAATCTCATTTTTGAATGTTTAACTTTTGGTCATTTGTTTTCCCTCCCAGTGTGTGTTTCTCCCTAGGGTTTTTATTGAGTCTGTAATCAAGTTTAATCATTATAAACAACATTTTGAGGTGTAATTGATTATCTTATTGAATGAAATGAATATGTTTATGATGATTTATGTGTTTTGCTAGTTTTATTATCATTTTGTGATCAATTCAGGGATTCCGCACCTGAATTGAACTTGTTTGATCATTATCTTTGTTGATTAGCCGATCCTACGCGCATACAAAAACTAATCCGAATACCGACCCTATAAACTCTAGTCGGGTTCAGGTATGCACTTAATCGGGTTTGGGTTAATCGGTTAAGGTACTTTCTCGGGTCGGGTCACTTCGGATTCGGTTCGGTTATTGGTTATTAAAAAGAACACCCCTAGGGGATATCAAGGCCCAATACATTTCGTTAGGGCATGTATGATTTGTTATTGTCGGTTACGATCTATATGATTCATGTAATACAACATGGTATAGCCATCCAATACTGAATGTTACATAATAAATGCCCATTAATCACGTGTTCGACCAATGACCCTGTTTATTCGACCCATGTGCATCACATCTCACGGCCCACTAATGCTCATGCTTGGCACATTTACAAACCGAACGAACGTTTGCTCATGCTTGCCTCATTTACAAATCGAACAGAGCTGAGCGGCTCGTTTACAACCGAGCCGAAAAGTGAGCGAACATTTTTTTAGCGAAAATTTTTTCGAGCGAGCGTCGAGCGATAAACGAGCAGAGAGTTATTTGAAAAACCATGAAATTGAAATGTTTTCTTCACCGTTTCCATTGTCGAGTGACAATTAAAGTCGAACTTTCCGATGAGGACACTAATATTGAGGTTCGAGTGCCCGTGAATGAGGCTTAGATTGAGGCTGGTGAGGCAATGAGCATATTACAGAGAACAAATGTCGCATTGTGGCGTATGGCGATATAAAGTGACGATTAGCGACGCGCGATAGCTTGGCTCGTTGGTAGTTTCTCAAGCTCGAGCTTGGCTCGTTTAGTGTTTATCAGTTAATATATTAAATAAAAATAATATAAACAAAAGCTCATTTAGGCTTGATAGCTCGATAAGTCTAAAGCTCAGATCGACTCGTTTACTAAACATCTTTAAACATGGAGTAAATATTTTAAAATATTAATAAAGCAAATATTATATTAATAAAGCAAATATTATACTAAGACTCGACGAGCCTGACGAGCTTTATATGCCAAGCTCGAGCTCGATAAGTAAACGAGCTTTGTTATAGGCTCAAGCTCGGCTCGGGCTCGATAAGACTTGGCTCGTTTCAAGTGTTTTCATGAGCCAATCTCGAGTAGCTCACGAGCTGCTCGACTCATTTGCACCTTTACTATTGAGTCACACATGTCTGGTTTAGGGATGAGCAAATGGTACCGGGTACCGGTACCAAATTCCCGGTACCGAATCAATTTCGGTACCACTATCGGTACTCACATTTTTGGTGTTTCGGTACCGGTACCGGCATTTATCGATTTTTACGTTCAAATACTGGTACCTTACCGGTACCCACTTTTAGAAATTTCGGTACCGTACTTTCGGTACCGGTACCGGACCAATACCATGCTAATCCATAGTCATTGTCTGGTTCCCAAAAATTCTAATATCCCTCCTTTCATTCCCGCCCATTCATTCCCGCCCCTTCATTCTCCCCCCAAAAACACCTCACAAACACACCCAAATCAAAAACCCTAACACCCAATATTACTCTCACACCCCAAATCGAGTACAGCTCTCAAAGCACCGGTTCCACCCTAACCCTAACACCCAATCATGTACAGCGCCGGTTCCACCTAACCTTAACACTCCGGCGGTTCAAACCAACTGTTCACTCTTTTTAATTCTGGTAAATATTCTGTCTTTGTTGCTCTGTGTTTTGTTATCCCAATTTGTCACATATTATATCAAATCTACTTTCTTTGTGATGGCTATGTAAAGTTATTAGCCATGTGCTCTATGCTAATTTCTCGTTGATGATCTTTGTTAAATGTCTTTGATTTATGCTTGGTCTTAGTGGCTAGTTGGCGTTATATTAGTTTAATTAACCGATTAATGATTTTTTAATTGAATGTTGGTATTTTATATTTACCTGATGATACACAAATAGATTCACTGTCTTAGAAACTATATTTTTTTCTTCCTCTCTACTCTTCTAGTGATTGTTGTTACATGAGTGTAGAAATCTATGATTTTTCTATGAACTCTTTGTAAACCGTACACCTAGGCTTTCAGGAGACTTTGTGACCTGGTGCATATCACATCTTAACCTTAAATAAAACTGATGGAGGGATGTAATTTTTTAATATGTGACAAATTGGGATTGTCAACATATATTTATCATGTCACGACTCAAATGTTTGCATTCACCACTTTATCTACTAAGTACTAACTCCATATGACCTATACAAGGAGTGTCTATTAATGATAAACCCATACAGTCCCAAAGAAAATGTAACACATGACACATCAGATCTGGTGTGCCAAAGAAAATGAAAATGATGTTGGTAGTGGTGATGACGATGGTCTAGTAATGTATACTTCAGGGAGTCGTGTATGTTATCGTGGTAAAGGACGTAATGGACCTATCTTAGGGAAACGAAAATATGTTGGGATGTGGTGAGGGATCCCATATGAGTCCAAGGCATAAAGGACATATTTCAGGGAAACTAAAACACAGTGAGCATCATGGTATGTAGTCAAACATTTGGAACGAGTCGTGGTTCACAGAGTTTTAGAGATGACTCGCCAGAATGTCAGCTAGTGCCCTGAGAGTGGACTCGAGTCGTGGTTCGCAAAGTTTTAGAGATGACTCGCCAGAAATATGCAATGATGACACAACGATCGCTTCATCTTATTTTCCACAATTGGTAGCCTACCCATTTACTCTTATATCTTTTGTTAATTTAGTATGACATGTTAGTGTTAAAAAAATTTGTTTGTTATTTTAGGTTGATGAAAAAAATTACCAACTTCCCCTTCAAATGGAAAATCAAGAACATTTTGCTAGCGGTTTTCTTAATATGGCTAGTCTTCTAAAACCTGTTTATATAACAATCCATATATACATGTATATTTTTTGTATAATAATGTTTTTATAATTGTTTTCAGTGATTATCTATAAGGCAACAACAAACCGCTACAAATGCCCCTTTACGGGTACCTGAACCCTTACCCGTTCGCAAACCCGAACCCAAACCCAAAACCAAAACCAAAACCAAACCCGCACCTGCACCTGTCCCGGAACACGTACCCAAACCCGTCGCACCACAAATAACACTCATAAATGGTTCCGAATACGATACATGAGATGATGCTGGATTGAATCTGGCCTTGGAGAAAGTACGGAAGAAAACCGGTCTCATTCGAGTCATGTTTGATCAACTACATGAAGTCATTGGGACACACCGTCAAATTTGTACGTCTTCACCACAAGGGATGTATCCCAAATCGGTTACAAATCTAATCACATAGTCGGAGTTGTTAAGGTTATTTTCAAGGGAATGGCTTGATGTCAGCGTATTACATACGTTTGCGATGTAAGTTTTTATTATTGTTTTAATATGGTACAATAATATTTTTAAATATAGTTTATTTTACTAACTTTATCATATGTATGTGTGTATATATATAATGTATTTTTTTCTGTCGCCCAACTCTAAATGTGGATTCCTTCATCTGGAGCTCATTAATGGTTCAAAATGCGTAAGAGAACCGGAGGCTGTGATAAAACACACCAAGGAAATACACAAGTATCATAACAACAAAAGATATTTTCTTGCACCATATAATGCGAGGTAATATATACTTTTCCAATATACATACACATATATATACATAATATCATTCTAGAATTTTTATTGTTTAGCGATCACTTGACTCTTCTAATATTTGAACCGAGCACCGCAAGCGAATTTATTGTTGATTCTTAGGAAAAAGGAAAAGAGCAGTTATGCCATTTCGTCTTTGATTGCTAGAGGTTTCGAGAGAGAATTTAACTGGACAATGACAAATGTATGTTTTCTATTTTTATGTAATTGTGTTTTTTAGGTATTTAAAATAATTAATTGTGAAATAAATGTAGTGCTACTAACAAGCAGATGGCTGGGAATGGAGGTTTATGGTTATTAAACATATGCGGGAGTTTGTTGATATTATTCAACATGATATTATTAATACAGTAAGTGTTTAATGAATACAAGTATCAATTTTTCTATTTATTTGTATACATTAAGGACCATTGTACAAGGAGGTTTGGGGGTTTGGAAAAGGGATTTAATTATGGGGATTGAAACACTAGAATGGCAGCAACTGGTTGGCATTATAAGTAAGCAAAACTTGTCGGTGGCTCGGAGAAAAAGAAGACGACAATACATGCGGTCTGCCTTACCACTTTGTGGGCAATATGGAGAGCAAGAAATGAAGCCGTGTTTGAAAGGAGAGCTTTGTGGGCAATATGGAGAGCTTGCTCGCTGCATCATACAGTGGCTGAGATCAAAATTATGTCATTTTTGTGGGTTAAAGCGAGGTCGAGACACTCAAGTTTAACATGGGAAGGTTGGCGCGGATTTCATCTTCATAGGCTTGGTTGGTAAACCGTAGTTGATATCCTGTTTGTACATTGTCCGGTTGTTTTTGTTTCTGGCTTGGCGGATGTTGCTAGCTACTTGCTAGCGTTTTTGGTGGTAATAATACTGGCGTTTTTGTTGGCCGTTTAGAAAAAAAGTTTGTATACATTTAGATACTTTGTTGTTTTTCAGTATGGAATACGGAAGACATTACATCGCATGAGGAAATCGATTTTATGGTCGTAGAGTTAATGACGCTTTGGATTAAGAAGGTCTTTGGTAGCCGGTAATGAGCTTTGTAAAGGCGTCATAAGGTTAGCTTAAATTCTACTACCATTTAGTGTTCATTTATATCTAACGAGTCAACTAAACAAGTTTAATTATGTGTGTTTTTGTTTTTGTGTGTATATGGGTCAACCGAACCAATACATTTTTAACTTATTTCCTTTGCTCATCACATAAGACATGTATATCCTTGGCATTAGATGACTGCTATTTGCATGGTTATGATAATTGCTTTTTGTATGGTTTGTGATTTATGATTTGGTATGTGTATTAGTCGATTGTAGCATTCTTGTGATTTATGTGTATGCATGTATGATAATATTTTAACATACGAATATAAAGATTGCATTTTAAACATATAGGCACTTGTGTATATTTTTTAATTTACATTTTTATTAATGTAACATTATGTTTTTTTCAGGCAATTTCTATAATTCCGGTTGCAAGCATTAATTGAAGACGTCGGTTTAGATTGAAAGTATGAAGATGTCGGTTTGGATAGTTATTGTAGATGACTTTCATCCTTAGACATATATGTACTTGTGTTACCTTGAAACTTTTGTAACTTATATATTTAGTTTATTCATATTGGTTTTAATTTGATTTTGTATATGATTTTCATTTTTTGGTATATATATTTGTATTTATTGGGAAATTTTAATAAAATTTAAAAATAAAAGAAATTATTTTTTTGGCATAAAATACCAAAAGATGCGGTTGACACCCGCATCTTTAAACATTTTGGTTGCTAAAATTAAAGACAAGAGATGCGGTTTTTTTTTTGTCAAAAGATGAGGTTAAAACTAAAAGATAAGAGATGCGGTTGCTTGGTCTAAAGGTGCGGTTCCCTTAAACCCGCATCTTTTGAATGTTGCCTTTTGATGCTTGGCTATAAGATGCGGGTCTAAAACCACATCTTTTAGCTTAAATCATCGCATCTTTTGGTCTTTTGTGTACTAGTGGATACTATTCTGGATAAACTTTTGGTTGTGTTCTTGAATGATTAATATTACTGATAATGACATGACATCTTCTCTTTGTTTTCTTCAGAGAAACCTTTGATTATATCATTTGAAGGAGCGAGTGGAGATTTACCAGGTTGCACGGATTTGGCATATGAAAAGGCTGTTTCTGATGGTGCAGATATTATCGATTGCCCTGTTCAAATAACGAGTGATGGGATACCTATTTGTTTAGGCTCAATAAACCTCTTTGAGCGAACAACTATCGCCCAAGTCGGATTAATAAACTTGACAACGAGCTTGCCAGCTCTTCAGCCCGGTTCTGGAATATTTACCTTCAGTCTCACATGGGACCAGATTCGGAGATTAAAACGTAGGTACTCTTTTACGCGTTTTAGGTTCATTACTAGAAAAGTGGTATTTTGCTATAAAATTTTCTTACGGAAAAAAATGCGTCACAAATTTTAACAAAGTTGCTACTCAATTGTGACGAAAAAAAAATCTATAATTTTTTTTGCAAATGCGTCACAAATTTCCTACACCATGTTTTCGTAGGAAATGCGTTGAAAATTGTGTTACAAATGTGTAGTAATTGGTTTGCGACGAGGGTTTTTCTAACATCAAGGTTTTGTTGAAAATGCGTCACAAATCTTGGTTTGTGACGCATTTTCAACAAAACCTTAATGTTAGAAAAACCCTCGTCACAAATCAATTACTACACATTTGCTACGCAATTTTCAACCCATTTCTGACGAAAATATGGTATAGGAAATTTGTGACGCAATTCCTACGCATTTCTTACGCAATAAAGTATTGCGTAGCTATTGTGTAGCAAATTTGTCACAAAAATAAGGGTTTTTTTTCGTCACAAATTAGTAGCAAATTTGTCAAAATTTGTGACGCATTTTTTTCCGTAAGAAAATTTTGTAGCAAAAGAGCCACTTTTTTAGTAGTGGATGTCAGCATACCATCTTTTCTTATTTTGTGTTTCCTTTTATGTTTTAGCTGCAATGGTTAACCCATATGATAAAGACTACGGTTTTCTAAGAAATCCAAGATTCAAATATGCTGGAAAATTTATGAGACTATCTGAATTTTTGGACTTAGCTAGTAATTCTACTTCAGTTTCTGGTGTCTTGATCAATATTACGGCGAGTCTACATACTTTGATCTCATTATTTCATTCATTTACTATTTCGTTAATTAAAGCTCAAGTGATAAAATTTTTGTTCTTACAACTTGTAGAATGCAGCTTACTTAGCTGCTAATCAAGGATTAAGTGTGACAGATGCGGTGATGAATGTTTTGAATACGTCTAGAATAAATAACATGAGGACAAAGAAAGTCTTGATCGCGTCACGCGATAGTGCAGTTCTGAAACTTTTCAAAGCAAGAAGCAACATGCATGAGCTTGTTTATGATGTTGATGAGAAAATACGCGATGTCCTCAGTTCAACAATTGAAGAAATCAGTGACTTTGCTAATTCGATTATTATTCAGAAGGGATCTGTGTTTGAAACTGACGGCGGGTGTCTTGTTAATCAAACTGATGTAGTCGAAAAGCTTCATGCTTTCAAGCTCCCTGTGTATGTACAACGTTTTGATAATGAGTTTCAGTCACAAGAGGCATCAGACTTCTTTTCAGACCCGTATGTCGAAATTAACTCATATGTTAATGAAGCTAAAATTGATGGTGTTATTACATCCTATCCAGCCACTGCTTCCAAATACAGAAGTGAGTTTATAACATTTGGTATTTATTTTACAATTTGTAGTTTGTTTATATAACATTTTGGTTGGATTCAGGGAACCGTTGTCTAGTATTACCGACGAATCAGAGACTGCCATACATGATGAAATCGGTAGCGCTTCACGAATTATATTCACACCAGTCACATGTAGTGATGCCACCGATAGAGGCTCCTATCCCCATTTTAGATGATGCTGACGTGGCTCAAGGACCCATACCTCCTTCTAGAATACAATCTCCGCCGTCTGGAAACCCGACGATAGCAGCACCGCCACTGGCTTCACTCGGTGGTCAACCACCTAAAACTGTGGCAGTGATTTGGTTTTCTGTTGTGGTTGTTGTTGGAACAACTATATTGGTGTTTTAAGGTGGGAGATAAACCTTCATTTGTTTTTATATATCTTGTGTTGTTTGATTAAAATGCTTCAAATGAGATACATAGTTTATTTATGTTCACTTAGTATTATTGGGTAAAATAACGATTGTGTTTATTTCTATCTGGACCGTAGGCCATGTAACTAGACATGTGGGTTGAATTGGGTCAGTATGTTAATTAGGTCAATTAGGTTATGTATGTATGTGTGATATGGTACATGGAAAATATTAACCTTACAAATGGTTATTTTTTTTTTTAACGGCAAATTTCACTCCTTGTGGGACTTGAACCCATGACCTCCCCTTAGGTGTTCCTAGAAGCTTTGCTTCTACCATTGGGCCACCAACACAGATTGGTGAATCGGTGGGAAACAAATGATTTCTCTAATCCTCATTTATTCTTTCATATTATTATACTTGCATTATTCGATTGGTTGTGGGGTTGTTGTTTGTGTGCCTATACAATAACATGGATAATCTCTAGGATGATGACTCATGGACTGATTCTAGTCACTACTAGAAAAGTGGTTTGTGTGCCTATTAAAACTGTACGCATTTTTAATAAAACCTTAATGTTAGAAAAACCTTCGTCGGAAACCAATTACTACACATTTGCTACGCAATTTTCAACATATTTCTTACGGAAATATGGTGTAGGAAATTTGTGATGCAATTCCTACGCATTTCTTACGCAATTTTCAAAGTATTGGTCGTCGTTGTGTAGCAAATTTGTCCAAAAAATAAGGGTGTTTTTTTCGTCACAAATTAGAAGCAATTTTGTCAAAATTTGTGACGTATTTTTTTCGTAAGAAAATTTTTGTATCAAAAGAGTCACTTTTCTAGTAGTGAGCGAAGATATGGGCAAAAGTGGCAAAAGAGCCAATGGATCCGAATCAGATTTCGATCAAGAAGATACAACCGGTTAGGGTAAAGGCGACAGCAAAGTTATGGAATTTAGCACATCGCGTTTCACAAAGGGACATTCAAGAACAAGGATAAGGCTGGAATGTGTTATGTCGAATTTGGTGGAGAAGACATGACCAGGGAGCCGACAGGAAGCAGAAAAGTGTTGCGCATGGTCATGTTTTCAGCATGGGGAGACATTAGGGTTAAATTTGCTCGCATGACTATACCGAAGAGAAGTTGGAAGAAGATGTTCAACAATATGGCGAAGCGACCAAAAGGGAAACTAAAGAAACAAGGGGCACAATGCTATCATTGTGGTGAAGTTAGTCATAACACTGCCAGAACTTGATCACATGGATACCTCAACCTATTGTGCCACAAATTGACATCACTAGCACTACTGAAACACACAAAGTTACTACTCACATTTTTTTCCAACAAAGTATAATCCATCACTCTATCTACCAGTCACCAGGATTTTCTTGGACTTAAAATCCTGCATATAACAACTATTCTCATCAAAAGACACAGATAATTTGTTATCTTTGGCTAACTTATGAACAGACACGAAATTAACACAATAGTCAGAAACAAGGAAAACATCTTTTAATAAAACACCTTCTGCAAGTTTAACATCTCCTATTTTTATTACTTTAGCATATGTACCATTATGATATTTTACTTGAATATTAAGATCACATACATCAAAACAATTTATCATCTCTTAATCACTTTTAGTCATATGTTGGTTTGTTTCTTAATCAGTAATCCAACTTTGACTTAAAAACTATTTTACCACCCCTAGAACAGTTCACAAAAATTTTTAACACGTTACTTAAACTGTTAAGACTGGACTGACTAGAAAAAACCATTTACAATATTACCTCCAACATTGGAGTTTTGAGACTCAGAAGTAGGTTTTTCACTTATCAATTCATCAGTTTAGAATTTGTTCAGGAGAAAAAGACAAAGCAGCAGTACTAGTACAAGCATTTGCTCTAACAATATTAGAATTCCTATTAGTTTGTTTAAATCTCTAGAACCCTGACCAGTAACCTTTTTCTTAAATCCTAATGGAATCAAAGAATTAAAATAATTGAATTCTTTTTAAGCTTGACATGTACATGAAGGTAATTGAATATAATAGCATCAAATTGTTTCCACATAGTATTTAACTTATGATAATATTGAGCTACTAAACTACCACTTTGTGTGGCAGGGTTATTTTTTATACAAATTAAACACAATAGAACCATCCACTCTATCATAAGTATTCTTCAAATCAAACCAAACCTCAATGGCAAACTTAGAGAAAACCTTACCTAAGTATAACTCCTCACACGCAGAATTCAATAACCAAGCTAACACATCATCATTAGTTGGTTTAATACATGTTCCATCTCTAAAACTTTTTTTTTTTTGTTTTTAGTAATTTCCAAAGCAAGAATTATAGATTTAACCCAAACAGAGTAATATTTTGTACCTTTTAATTTTATACTAGTTATAGTAAGAGCACTAATATCACTAGGATGCAAGTATAAAGGAATATCAATATCTAATTTACTAATCAAGGTTTCAACAAGATTATCTCCTCCATGTAGATTATTTCCTCCATCGGGTGGATTGGGAATCACAACATCAGCCATTACAAATCACAAGACAACACAAACAACAGAGAAACAAACATATATGAATCAAAAGATCAAACAAAACCCTAGAGGACAAAGTTGTACAAGGGGTCAGATCATGGGTTCATCACTCTCGGTGCCCATGAAGATTTTAGTACAGGGGTCCTTTAAGTAGACCAGACAAACAACCAATATACCAAGACAATAAAGCAACCACAATATAAAACAAGAAACAACAAGAACCAGAAAAGAAGCACGACAATCCTAACAAGTATTACTCAAGGGATGGCTCTCCCTAATACTCCACAATCGGTAGACTAACCCGACAATCAACAAAGTCTAGAGTAGAAACGGACCTTGAACTCCAATAGTCAAGCAACAACAAGTAATATAAAAGAAAACAATACTAGACAAGACAGAAGATACTTACTGGTTGCAGAACTAATATCCACAAAAAAAAAAAAAAAAAGAAATAATACCAAAAAGAATCCAGCCAACAGATCATTGACACCAGATCCAGATCTAGACAGAATACCTTAACATGCACAAGAAAACAGATCGGTACTAATTAAACAGATCTGAGATCTAAAACCCTAGATCTCAGATCAATAGTGGAATCACAAAAGACCTTTGAAAAAAAAAACACACAATGATAAAGTAGCCAAATCTCTGATACCATGTAGAATTTTATGAATCTAACTCTAGATCACCAATCATAAGAATACAATATACAAGACAATATTAATGAAGAGAAACACAACAAAGATATATAGGCGACAAAACGATGACAAAACTTTTATTTAACTCAACCCTAAAAATCACCCAACCAAATCCTAGATCTCAGCCACTGTTGAGATCCTTTATTAATACAAAGTCTTCAACAACTGATTATAAGATCAATTGTTGATAATAGAAAAGAAATACAAGACTTACAGACCAAAACAGGAATCAAACACAGTGATGAAAACCCTGATACACAGGGATGAGACACTAGACGAGATATATATATAGAGAGAGAGAGAGAGAAATACACATATGAAAAGAAAAAATCTGATTACCTGAGCTTACAAGAAGCTCTTTACACAAGCAAATTATGCCCACAACTTCATTCTAAGCTCATTCCTTTAATTATCCAACAAGTCCAAAGCCCAATAACTTGTAACTTAAACCACCAATCTATCCAATAACAATATAAATGTGTGATATTGTTAAATGTTTGAATTATATGTATAATTTTAACATAGACTTATTAAATCTTATCCGGCTACTACTTCCAAATACAGAATTAAGTATATTTATCTTGTTACACTATGACTTTTGAGGTCAAAATGATCATTAGTTTTCATGGTGAACACCATGTACTTTTATAACAACTTAAACAATTTTTTTTATTTACATTTTCAATACAAAACTTAAAACGTGCTAGTTTGTATGATTACTTGAGAATCATATACATTGTTCTCTCTTTAGCTCATGGGTAAAATTATTTATAGATTTCTTGATATTTACTTTGTATGTAATTGTTAATTATAGTTTCATTTTTTTATGATATTTAGGGAATTGTTGTCTAGGGCTACCAGCTGATCAAACACCACCATACATGACTACAACGGCAGCTGGCCAATTATTCTCGCTCATGACATCTGTCTTGAAGCCACCGGCTCATGTTCCTAACCATGTTTTGAAAGATGCTGATGTGGTTCAAGGTCGAACCTATACCTCATACTAAACCATCTCCACCATAAGACAACGGGAAAATACCAACTCCTTAATTCTATACTACTTGTTCATATATGTGTAATAAATCCACGGATAATTTAGGACTACTTTGCATTGGGAGTACCATGTATCATTTGATTTTGATAAAAAAAAAAAAAAAAAAAAAAATTGTTGGATTAAATATAAACGAGTTTTTTTTTTGCTTAAAAGAATGCCATCTCTTAAACTATTTTCACAACTAGTGCCCTTTTCAAAATACTTTCAAAACTACCATTGCCAGTGGTAGTGGTAGTGGTAGGGCTGTCCAAAAAGCTTGTGGCTTGGAACTCGTTCGGATTTAGCTCGAAAAAAGCTCGCTCGATATGGCTCGGTTTGAAACTGAGCCGAGCCGGCTCGGATCGGTTAGAAAGTGAGCCTAGCTCGGCTCGGTTCGTAATGAGCCGAGCTGGCTCGGTTTGGCTCGGATAATTCTAATTTTTAATATATATATATATATTTTATATATATATATATATATATATATATATATAATATACTATAAAATGTTAAAAAAAGATGGGGAACATGTTACATATTTAATATTTGGTAATAGTAGCATGAAGATTATGTGCTTAAAATTGAAGTTACCACTAATCACGTTATTTAAATAAACCATAGCATAATGATAATTGTCCTACTACTCAGTTATGAAACTTAATACTGCTTTAGATTTCAAGGATGTCAGTATTTAGGAGTTCAATCAGACATCTATTGCATATTTTGGGGGTTAATTCGTACGCTAATGAACTTATACTGTATTCCGTTGAAATTTGAAACTTATTTTGTATTTGCTTGAACTTGATTTTAGCTTGTAATGCATTAGGTTGAACTTATTTTAAATGTGCTATTTTTAACTATTGAATAATATTTTAAATTATTGAATTTTGAAAGCCAATTTTCTTTTTTCTTTTTAAATTCGAGCCAAACCAAGCCGAGCCGAGCCAGCTCGGTTTAAAACCAAGCCAAGCTCGAGCTTTGATTTTCAGCTCGGTTTATAACTAAGCCGGGCGCAAGCTTAACCTGGCTCGGCTCGGTTCGGCTCATGAGTAGCCCTAGCTAGTGGCGACGGGGGAGACATGTAGGTCTTGTAAGAGCTAAAATTAGAGAATGTAAGGGGCCACAATGATAAGGCGTCGGTTTGAGGTTACAAGTTGTCATTGCTAGTGGTGATTTTGATTTAAAAAAATGTACATTCGTCATTACTAGTTCGATCTGTATCATCTTTGTAGGATCGACAAACGGGTCAACCGACAATCACGAGGTTTATATTCAGAGTGCGGAATCCTCAAAATATGTTCTAATAACAAAAACAACCAAGAAAAAATGATATGCGAGTAATTAACACACACAAATGGGTCAAAAGCTTAAAGATTTTATCATTAAACACAGCACGAGTGTTTACAATGATCAAATCAGACTTTCAGACCTGGGGGAGGGTGTTTGGAGAGTGTGTGTGGCAAGAACTCATGATTAGGGTAATGATTGGGCCTATTGATACCCCTTGTACTCGTACAAACCAGTATTGGCGATTAGGAGGCTATACCACATGCAGTATAGGCGATTGGGCCTAATCGCCTATACAGATCACGCGATTGGCCTCTAATCGCATGTAATGACATGCGATTGACTACTTAATCGCCTGCTTTAATATCCTAATCGCCTCTAGGTCCCAAACACCCTTAATACGCGTATAAACACGTCCAAACAACATATATACTAGCCTAGGGACATCATGTACTAACAGACTCCCCCTTGGACCAGGATAGTATACGATTACGAGCCATAAACCACTCGATTAACCTAGCCAACGACCTATAGAGACCTATCACTAGCTAGGGACATACAGATAATGCACTTACAGACTCCCCCTTGGACCTAGCTAGTGATTTACAGACTCAACCAATCATCTAGCTGGGGACACACAAGAAGTGCATTTACAGACTCCTCATTGGACCTAGCTGGTGATATATGGTGTTCGAGTCTTCAAGTCTTCATGTTCAGCATTCTTCAACTTAGGGTGACACCGCAGTGTATGACATCTGAAGACTTGAACATATCAACTGATTTGAGCTTTAGTCGTGGCTTCATAAGATCTCGTCTTGGTCGTCAATTTGCTTCGATAACTTGGGAGGAATCAAGACTTCTCCGCTTTTATGATTGACGATTCTTAGACTTGGACGAAGATCAATATCATCTTCACTTTCACTTCTTGATTCTCATCTTCTCCAGCTTCGATTGCCGAAGCTCTACCACGATCTGGTTTCTCTGAAGATGAAATATCGGGTTCTTGCTATTCATGATGATTTTGTTGTTCGGGTTCGGGCCTTATTCAGCTTCAAGCCTAGTCGTTTGAATCATGATATGCACAAACGTTGTTTGATCCTGCATAAAAAATTAATAAAAACTGCACATAAACTACAACTTGTATTAGATACGACAAATAATCCGGACTCAATCAAATTCTTGAAGTTTATCATTTGATGAACTTTCAAGATTTGTCCAATGTGACCACCAATTTGAGAAACAAATCATTCTTCCCCTTAACATTTAGATCCTTTCAAATTTCACCCTGAACTCTCACGATTGGCACTTTGTGACCCTGAAAGTGATATTTGACCCTTGAATTTTGTAAACTTTAGATTTTATTTGTGTTTGGGCTTCGGATCTGAGATTCCAATTAAAGAATTTAGTATTCCAACATCGGTTAATCGAAAATAAAATCTTTTTGAGTTTTTAATAAATGCTGAAAATTAAAAAAAAACGAGATACAGTAATTAAATATATACGAGCATTTAAATTTTTTTTTGTGATTTTCCGATAAGAGGATCATATTAGTTTTTGAGAAATCTATTCACACCGTTGAACTTTCAATTTTAAACTTTATAGACTGTGAGACTTGGCAATTGTTGATATTGTTGTCCACATAAGCTCACATGCAAACCGTTGTGCAATGCTTTAAAATGATACTGATTAGGTGTATTAATAACTAACTTGTCTATGGTTCCCACACACACGACATACTCCCGTATCAAGGAATTTGCACAAAGCTTCATCGTAACGCGTGATTAAGCCGTAGTTATCCGTATGTTACAAGGTACGAGGCACAGAGGTGGCAGGTCATGCCCTTTTAACGTGTGTTTTTGATGTTTTTGATGAATTTGATGCTGAAATTAGTTAGTATTTCATTTTCTATAAGATATATAACATTTAAATATATATTTTCATTCCGCATCGCGCTTACGCCTCGGTTCGCCTCGAGGCGTACGCCTCGTGAGGGGAAAGGAAAACGCCTCGAGGCACGTTTCCGTACTTTTAAACCTTGGTACCAATACCATATGTCCATGAGGTGTTCATCCACATAGCAAGTAGTTCGTTATGTTTGTATCACTAAGGCACGCATTACTAGGCTCACGAAGCCTATCAACACGTCACTCAAAGTCATCACATGTCATTTTTATCTTTACAATTCTTTAAATGTGATAGATTCCCACTGATATACTATCATCTTCTCTTTTTCTCCAAGAAAAATCATTTTCGTTTTTTTTTTTTTTTGTGTTTTACTGGAAATTTCTCACCCTAAAAATCAAAAGGTTTAAAGAAATTGATATCTTTTTGGATTTTCTAATAGAAAAACGGTTAAACAAAAATTGATTTGCTGATGTGGTTTACTCAGATTTTCCCAAATGCCTTTTACCTTTCAAATATAATCAAATTTAGATTTGTCAAATGATTTGGTAAAATTGTTGGCAATTTGGTAGTCAGTGTGGACATAAATGATCACTGGATCCTTAGTGATTGTTATGGAAGTTACACTATTAATAAGAAGATGGAGGTGATAAGAAAATGCAAACCGTAGTCAAGCATGTGTGTTGAAGTATCGAAAGACAAACCTGGAAACAGCAGCTCAATGCAGCTACCTGATTCGGCTTCGCAGGTTGCAGGAAACACATGTAACGACCTTCCAAGAACTGATATCCACCCGTTGCGGATCCAACTTCAATATTGTAACCACCATTGATAAATTCACTAAAGTCAACGAGATCCAGCTTATCGCCATTAGGGTACCATAGACCTTTGGTCGGTAACCCTTTAGATAATGAAGGAACCGTTCTGCAGCAATCACCCAGTCCACTCTTATTCATTACTGGCATCCGTTGTTAAGTCGAAACACTGGGTCTTGAATTATTCTCATCGAGCATTTTCTCTTCTTTCTTCTTCTTCGATAACAAATCCCCTCCTTGATTGGCTAAGGTTGCATATCCTCCAAAGATATTCTGATCAATTTACTGGAGCGATATGACACCTATTTTGTGCTAAGATGCCCCACTGTCAACAATCAAATGACTGCTGATAATTCCTCCTGGAACACTCTGCACACTCATTCAAAGATTAGTTCTCGAGGGGGGCCCAGGACTTGACCATCTCTGGTCGGCCCAGGTCATCAATCATAGGTAGCTCCATCCATCTACCATGAGGGGTAGGTGTCTTCTCATCAACAGCAGTTGATATAGATAGTGCTAATGAAGCAGATAAACTCACAGATGGTGCTTCAGCTGCTTTTGGCTTCCAAATCTGGTCATGCTTAGACTTTACAGGTCTTTGGTTGACAGATTTGGGTGGTCCCTGATACTTCACCTTTGGGTTAGCCAAAGGCTTTGCCCTTTGGTTAGTCTTTGGACCTGCTTTTGGGCCTCCCTTGGGTTTTGCAACCTTGGGATGGGCCTTTGAGCTTGATGCCTGGTCAGCTTTAGGCTTTGCACCATCAACAACAACCTTTTGTTTCTTTTTCACATTCTTTGGTGTCACCTGAACTTGTTGTTCAGGTGACTTGTATCTTTGGTTGTTGTATTTAGGGGGCTTAAGTGCTTTGCCCTTTAATTTTCTCAGATAGGGACAATTAGCAATCAAGTGTCCAACCTCGTTACATTCATAGCATGACCTCCACTCTTCATAGTACTGAGGTTCATACCGTGACTGTCTCGAACTAACCTGAGAAAATCTAGGGCTACAACTCCCTTGTGAGCTTCTAAATCGAGAGGTACTCGGATATGAATCATAATCAGATGATCTTGGTAAAAAATTTCTTTGATGATTTTGAAGAGAATGTCTCATCTGATCAATACCTTTCGATTTGATGGGCTTAAGTTCATTGGTCTTGGGACCCTTTTGATTTTTCCCAGGCCGATTCTTTTGATTCACATGTTTGGTGGGTTTGTGTTCAACATGTTTCTTCTGATCAACGAGTTTTCTGATCTGAGCTTCAGTAACTGGAATTTCCTCAAAGATATGTTTAATTAGGATTGATCAACATTTTTAATAGGAAACTCTTTATCAGAAAACAATTTGTCAGATCCCACCAACATGTACAGCCCTTCCGTGCCTTCAGCAAACTGAAAGTGCTTCTTTTCTGGTTCAGGTTCACACAAAATGTGATTTTTAATAAAGCTATGTGAACCTGATTGAGCCTTCTCAGTTTCCTGGGCTTCTTTATTAAAATCCTCAGGGTCTTCCCCTGGTAAGGCCTTTGGTTTCAATTTCTCTTTCCGTCTATTTACAGAATGTTTATTGTAACCAAATCCTTGATTTTCTTTTTTCCGAGACTGTTTTTTAAGATCAACATCATTTTTACTTAGCACAAACTTTGCAAACTGAAAACCATCATGTTGGGCTCTTTCATAATCAGATTTTGTTTGCACTAATTCTTTCTTTATTTCCTCAAGAGTTTTTGAAAGCTCAGATTTTTCTTTCATTAAAATTTCATTTAAGTTTTTAAACTCCATTTCATTTGCTCTCAAAACTTCATTGATGGTTATGCAATTAGCAAGATCGCAAGTAAGGGTCTGTTGGTTTTCAGACAGCCTTTCAATCGTACTTTGGAGTTCGGAACAGTTAGATTAGACAAACCTGGAAGATCCTTGAGCAATAGGGTCAGTTCCGTGCTTGATTTGAACTCCAACTTCTGGATTTTGATCATCAACATCTTCCTCTTCTGATTCACTCCTTTCAAAAGTTGAACAATTTGCATTAGTTCTGTTAATTTCTTCAGAATTTCGTTCAGGATCTTGTTCACTGGATGATGATTCACTATCTGCATCTGTACTCTCTTCTGAGATTTGAGCACTCGCTAACACTTCTCCCGATTCCACAGTCTCTACTCTTTGAGCAAAACACGCAATTTCCCCACTATCACCTCCCATGAGTTGTGTCTTCTGGTCAAAGCCTTTCTCAGCATGCACAGTAAGTACACTCGCAGCATCCGTGTTTACTGAGACAGAGTGAATTGCAGGAGTAACCGAAACCACAACCATTTCTTGATCGTTTTGAACATTGTTAAGTTGTCTCGTTTGATTCGGTTGACTTTGACTGGCATCTGACGTTGATTTCCTCTCCAGATGGGCACACGGATTACATCCGAAACTCCACTATTGTTGTCGTTGTTGGACCGGTTGGGTGTTCATTGAAGACGCGAAAGCCCATGGTTTGGTTGCATTTGCCATTATGAAAGCCTTGTGAAAAAGTCAACTCTTGGTCAACAAAAGTCAAACTTCGGTCAAAGACGGTTAACACCTATTTTTTGAAAGTCAAACTTGGTCAACAAAAGTCAACTTCGGTCAACGCGAGTCAAACTTAGGTCAATTTTAGGTTCAGTAGACTAACACGTGAGTAGGAAGTCTAATTGCTTGATTATAGGTGATTGGGAATTGTAATTGCTAGTTTATAGGTGCTTGGGATCCTAATCACTAGTTTTTACACGTGATTGGCGTAATTGCTAGTGAACAGTTGAGCGATTACGGTTTTAGGGGCGATTGGGTCACACCACGTGATTAGCAGCCAATCACATGCACTATTCACGCGATTGGGCTTATCACCAGTACTATTCAGGCGATTACAAGGCTAATCACTAGTACTATTCACGCGATTGGGCTAATCACTAGTACTGTTCACGTGATTAGGGTTCCTACTCGCCTGATCAGATCTGCAAGTTCACTTTTGCTCAAAAACTACCATTTTGCTTCAAAATCTTATCCAAAACAATGTGTTTAATCCCCAAATGATTAGAAAAGTTTCCAAAACAATTTTAGAAGAAAACCTAATAAAAAACACACGTTTTCATCCATAAAAACACACTAAGAATTTGAAAATATGGGTTTTTTATGAAAAACTCAAAGTTTCAAAGTTCGAACAGGTTTTTGAATAAAAATCACAACTTTCACACTAAAACCCACCTGTTTTCACTCGTTTTTGTTATCAAAACGCTCGTGATAAGAGCCTTGGCTCTGATACCACTTGTAGGATCGACGAACGGGTCAACCGACAATCACGAGGTTTATATTCAGAGTGCGGAATCCTCTAAATATGTTCTAATAACAAAAACAACCAAGAAACAATGATATGCGAGAAATTAACATAAACAAATTGGTCAAAAGCTTAAAGATTTTATCATTAAACACAGCACGAGTGTTTACAATGATCAAATCAGACTTTCAGACCTGGGGGAGGGTGTTTGGAGAGTGTGTGGCAAGAACTCATGATTAGGGTAATGATTGGGCCTATTGATACCCCTTGTACTCGTACAAACCAGTATTGGCGATTAGGAGGCTATACCACATGCAGTATAGGCGATTGGGCCTAATCACCTATACAGATCACGCGATTGGCCTCTAATCGCATGTAATCGCCTGCTTTAATATCCTAATCGCCTCTAGGTCCCAAACACCCTTAAAACGCGTATAAACATCTCCAAACACCCTGAAACACGTCCAAACAACATATATACTAGCCTAGGGACATCATGTACTAACAGACTCCACCTTGGACCAGGCTAGTATACGATTACGATCCATAAACCACTCGATTAACCTAGCCAACGACCTATAGAGACCTATCACAATCTTTTTCGATGTTGCCTTTGATAATGGTGATTTCTGCCCCCTCACTCACATCAACTATCAGAAACTAAAATTTGCCATAACCAGACTTGGTGATTTCTAAAAAGTTAAAGTGTGTCACCATTCCTAGTAGTGATTTATTCAAAAGTGTCTGAAAACTCATCCGTGAACGTTAAGCGTTTAAAATGGTCCCAAGTGTGGAGATATCTAACATACAAGATCAAAAGCAGGTGAGAAAATTTGGTAGGTTGACAAAATTAAATTCGTAACTTTGTCTTCATTTGTTTGTTAGGTGAAAAAAATAAATTTCTTAGTAAATATGTAAGGTCAAAAATATTAAATTTTCGTGCATTAACTTTTGTTATTGTTTGTTTTTGGCGGTTCAGAGAAAATAAACTTGTTTGAATTCTTAACTAATCGGATTTTAGAGGGAAACTTTACAGAATGTAGCTTTTTACCATTTGCATCGGCGGTGGTCACTTCTTTCGCCATTGCAACTTCTGGATCTCGTAGTGATCGACATTCTATTACATAATCTGAAAAGATCTTGCAACACTTATAACATTCACCTCTTTCGCCATTGGAATTGGAGACAACCCTATTTGTAAAATTATTTGAAAGGGACATGGTTTGGACATAGCATCATTTCTGAAAACAAACCAACCTCGACAAGTATGTTAATTTATATATATGGGGAAAGTTAATTTGAGAACACCTATATTTCGTGCGAACCGTGAGAACGACATCTAAAACCATTCAAATTCAAAATTTCTTTTTACACTTGTCTTTATTACTAAAATACAATCTCAAAAACACAATTTACGCGTAAAAATTCAAACGTATACAAAAATAATTTGTTTTTACACATGTGTAAATTTACTGTTTATACATGTATAAACTGTTTCATTTACACATGTGTAAAAAGTTATTTTGAAAGTGTTTTTACAAGAAAAGATGAATTATTTGTAAAGAAAATTCATTTATTAATGTTATATTTTGATTATAATGAGATTTGTATTAAAAAAATTGATTTTGATTAATTTTTTTACTTGTTCTCACGGTTCTCACAATATTTAGCGTTCTCAAGATAATCCTTCCCTATATATATTTAAAGTTAATAAACACTTTAAAATTAACTTTTTACACATGTGTAAATGAAACAGTTCACACATGTATAAACAGCAAATTTACACATGTGTAAAAACAAATTATTTCCGTATACGTTTGAATTTTTACGCGCAAATTGTGTTTTTGAGATTGTATTTTAGTAATAAAGACAAGTGTAAAAAGAAATTTTGAATTTGAATGGTTTTAGATGTCGTTCTCACGGTTCGCACGAAATATAGGTGTTCTCAAATTAACTTTCCCCTATATATATATATATATATATATATATATATATATATATATATGTTCATATCGTTAAATAAAAGGGCAATTTTATAGTCGGATAGCAGGTAAACGGATAACAAATTACGCCACAACCACCTTCTAATGATCTTAGTGTAATCAAACAGTTGTATTAACTTGAAGAACAAATGAGAAGTCATAATTTAATCCCATAAAATTCATGCGTGATATTATATGTGAATTGCATTCATACACAAATCATTATGTATCACTTGAGCATTTTTTTTATTTTTATTTTTTTTTTGTTACCATGTCTTATACGTGGTTTGTATTTGTGTGTTGTGTTTTTTTTTTTTCAATAAGTTATGGTTTAACTAGAAAAGGATGAATAATTAAAACAAAGCAATATAAACAAAATAATATAAACATATCTATTGAATATAGTTGACCGAGCCAACATTATGGGGAAATTGTATATTTGTTTGAATTATGATTCTTAATAAATAAATAAATAAACAATAAAGACATAATGAATAATTTATACGTAAAATAACCATGTATTTATACTTAATTCAATGGTTACAGCAAATGAAGTAAGATGAAGATAATTTCTTTTAGCAGTTATTTTTAAGGATTTTATACATATGGTACATTGTTGGGAGATGAGAACTACCGAGAATTACATAACATCTTCTGTTCATTACATGTTAGCTTTATTGTAGTTATATCTATATTTTATGGTAACCATATTTCTAAGCATGAACAACAATAGTATAAGTCCAACATGTTACGGTCAATCATCCTTGACGTTTACTCATAGAGGCTATTCGAAGATAAGTGGTTTTATAAAGGCTCTATATTGGCACACCCTCAACTCTTATTTGCACACCCTGATATTCTATACGTCATATATAGAGTCGGTCATATGCGGGACATGGTGGGGGGGTCTGAAAATGAGATTGTTGTGGGCCCCTATACGTCACGTGATAGGCCTATACGCCGCGTAAAGACCAATATATGGCGTATGTGTTCTAACATGACACTTGTTGGTGGTGAAATCTTCATGATAGAACTAACCTATATTTTCTATGTGACATCCTCAGGATATTGCAGGCGGAACAGGATTCAGGATAACACTGAATATTATCTTATGCACACTCTGAGGATGGACTAATGAACTAACTTATGGTTATAATGCAGGATGATTCTACCTCATATTCTCTGAGTAACATCCTCAGGATACTGAAAGACTAAGCAGGGTTCAGTATGTAACTGTGTTTTACCTTATGCGCATCCTGGGGATTGACTAACGAATTATCTTCTTATGATGATATTGCAAGTACACTTAATCAATATTAAGGCTTGTAACTGATCCCTAACGGCTATATTGTCTCATTTAAGTCAAAGAAATCAAGGATGATGATGTTATGCTTGCAAGCCAAGTCCAAGCTCAAAGAGGAAGTCAAACTTGTAACCGACTTGCATTAAATATAGGCGAGAAAGGGGGAAACAGCCATATAACGACTATATTCAGTTGTAACAACACAACGGTCACCTGAAACACTCCACAAGATCATTAAAGACGGCGGATATCATAGGATTCATTATTTACTTTCGTGTAACTATAAATAGGGGGTGATCAACGAGTAATAGGACACTTCTTCTCACTTACTTAACACTTGATAGACACCTAATACTCTCTTTTTCTACACACACATAACACTCATATTGTAATCTTAGATACTCGTTCATCACCTATCCAAAGTTGTACTTGTTTTTACCTTATTAATAATAGCAAACAAGGCAGGGGCTTAGACTCCTCCCGAGGTTTTGTGCCGGTGATCATCAACTGATCAAGGGCTTTCCTCATACATCGAGTGTTGTTCTCTAGTTGCATTACATTTACATTCATTGATCTTTGCCTATTTCATCATTCGTCATTACTAGTTCGATCTGTGTCATCTTTTTCCATGTTGCCTTTGATAATGGTGATTTCTGCCCCCTCAGTCACATCAACTATCAGAAACTAAAATTTGCCATCACTAGACTTGGTGGTTTCTAAAAAGTTAAAGTGTGTCACCATTCCTAGTAGTGATTTATTTAAAAGTGTCTGAAAACTCAGACGTGAACGTTAAGCTTTGTGGATGAATAAGCGTTTAAAATGGTCCCAAGTATGGAGATATCTAACATACAAGTTCAAAAGCAGGTGTGAAAATTTGGTAGGTTGACAAAATTAAATTCGTAACTTTGTCTTCATTTGTTTGTTAGGTGAAAAAAATAAATTTCTTAGTAAATATGTAAGGTTAAAAATATTAAATTTTTGTGCATTAACTTTTGTCATTGTTCTTTTTTGGCGGTTCAGAGAAAATAAACTTGTTTGAATTCTTAACTAATCGGATTTAAGATATTAGAGAAGCTTTACAGAATGTAGCTTTTCACCATTTGCATCGGCGGTGGTCACTTCTTTCGCCATTGCAACTTCTGGATCTAGCTCGTAGTGACATTCTATCACTTTTTTTTTAGCAAACAGTGGTGGATACCTATCATCGCTTTCAATCGAAAACTCTTACAAGTGGGAGGCAGGTAAACGGGCCACAAGTTGCGCCGCTACCCCCTTTTGAATAGAAAAACCTACTCTATTAAAAATATAACTTAGGTCCTTCGTCGCTGGGGAGTTACTCTGCACCACCTTTTGAACTCTTTTTAAAAATCGGATTGCTTCGGGGGCTAGACCTCCAAATGTGTCAAAAGCAAATGGCACAAAGACATGTTGGTTCTCTAGACAAGCAGCTTCATGTTTGACAACTTTCTGGGATTCTGCTCGCAAGGCTGCTTGTCCTGCCACAAACCCCGAATCTCGAAGTCCCACCAACGGAGACACCCCTGTGAGATTAACGCACGCATGTTTGCCTTGTGCCCACCCGAACACAAGGACATCTGCTGGCCTTAGGGTAGACCGCCCTTCTAGGGGGTCCGTCAAAAAGTTAATCGGGGCTTCTTTCCTAGCCAAAATTCCTGCCCTTCGTAAGACGTCCCATAAAACATCCCTGACCAGATCATGTCTGTATTTAAATCCGGGCAACTCCTTACAATGAAGGGCATGTTCCCCAAACTTATCTAGACATGCTTTTTTACAAACTGGGCACGGCTCATCAACTTGGAACATGGGAATCATGAGCCTATATTTAAGGATAGCCCGGTATTCAATAGCTGACATGTGTTGCCCTAGCCCCCCAATAGGAAGGACAACTAAGAAGTCTTGAGCTTGCGCTACTTTGAGGCATTCAAATACCGCTTTCTGCCACGGAGACATGGCAAACTTCTCTCCCATAGTCTGAAGGGTTTTACGGTTAAAGTCACTCACCAATAACTTTTGAGGTTTGTTGGGGACGATGTCCTTATCCATAAAACCACCTAAATCTAACTCAGGAAGAGAGATGCGAACGTTGTCCAAGGCAAGCTCATAATCCAGGTTCATCCCCACTATCTTGTTGTTTCGAAGGATGTGGTCTTGTAGTCCCCAAGACTGCACTCTAGAGGCAACAAAAGCATATGCAGACACATCCTCCGCCGAACACAGGCCAAGACCTCCCAACCATATCGGTAGAGACGCTAACCGCCATTGAAAATCCCCAAAGAACGCCCCCCCCCCCCACAAACTACAATATCCTCGACCGCTTCACGAAGCCCTTTGTCGAAAATGGATACGGCCTCATTAACAAAAACCAGTTGACATGTCCGATGGCCAAACAACAGTTTAGCAACACCCATGCAAGAACGGAGGAGCAAAAGTTCACTTTGGGGGTCCCCCGATTTCTGCAGAGAAACCATCAGATCCACTACCCGACGAGCCCTTGTAGCACCCAAAGATCTAATATATCCCCCGTCCCGACTAACAGCACCCCCCAGGAGCTTCACACCTCCCTCTGGTCTCATGATATCGTTAGGAAATAAACCAGGCTTCACTTTTTCCCCATTACACGATGGCCAAAAAATTTCACATTTCTTAATATTGAGCGTGAGGCCTAGATTCGGCCCCTCAGCTCGGATAATATCAAAAGCCTTAGCCACTTCCCTGGCCTCTCCCATAATAGTGCCATCATCGAGGTACCAAGCATGAAATGGGAGGGAGCAACACTCTTCTAGCCGACGGACCAACGGGTGTAGGACCAGAGCGAAGAGAAGTGGCTCCAATGGGTCTCCTTGTTGGACCCCAGTAGAGGCCCCAATACAAGAATCACCCACATAAAGCCTAGCAGGTTGGGCATATATGAACTGAACCCAATGGTAAATAGATGGGCAGTGGACACTCACTTCCCGCAGGAGAAGCGTCCTGTCAACCAAGTTGAAGGCGTTCGTAAAGTCGACCGTGAGCATGGCCAAGGATCCGTTATCATGGAACGCATTCAAAAACCTATTCGCGTTGTGGAGAATAGCCTCTGCCCCCTTGGGTACCCCCACCCCAAATTGATAATCACCTAAGTATGCCGCCATCTCTTTCTCAACTTTGCGCATTGCGACTTTAGAGACTAACCTTCTCCAAATGGCCCAAATAGCAATAGGCCTAATTCCGTTATCGGGCTTGAGCAATTGGACTTAAGGGGGCAGATGCGATAAACTCCGCAAGAACTTTTGGGCAAAGCCCCCTTAATAAAATGTTAACCACTTCAGTGATCGCCAAAAGTAAATCAGAGGGTGGCGAGGCCCCTTGCCCACAAAGGGCATCTAAAATATGTTGAGCTCTGAGGCCGTCCCTCCCACATGAAATCCCTTTAGGGAAGGATTTAATACTCCCTAACACACAATCAGGATCAACCTGAAGGGCATCCTCAGATGGTAAGACATTAGGCAATGTAGGGGGGTCGGTGATGGGGTGTTTATCAATCAGGGCCTTCAAGGTGGAATCCCCAACTGGGGCAACCCCGAAGGAACATAAAACCTTAACTGCGGCCGTGAAATGGCCATCAGCAACCTTTCGCAAGCACTGTTTTATATTGGCCCTGTTATCAGAGTCAGGCTGGGCGCTCGACGCCCTAACTAGCCCTTCATCAGATTGGTTGAGAAGTTGGAGGAGGAGTTCCTCCATCCCAGCCCCGTCTTTCCAAATAGCTAAACCCCGCATGATACTGCTGCATTGTAAGGACTTGCGGTTTCCAGACCGCCGCTCCTGCCTAGAGGACGATCGTATAACGCGTAGGGTGCAACGAGGCAACAACAACAACTTAACCCATGCCTCAATAGATCCAGGGGCAGCCTGAAAAGTTGTTACAACATACAACACTTATAACGTTCACCTCTTTCGCCATTAGAATTGGAGACAGCCCTATTTGTGAAATTATTTGGAAGGGACATACGTAAAATAACCATGTATTTATACATAATTCAATGGTTACAGCAAATGAAGTAGGAAGAAGATAATTTCTTTTAGTAGTTATTTTTAAGGATTTTATACATATAGAACATTGTTGGGAGATGAAAACTACCGAGAATTACATAACGTCTTCTTTTCAACATGTTAGCTTTATTGTAGTTGTATCTTTATTTTATGTTAACCACATTTCTAAGCATGAACAACACTAGTATAAGTCCAACATGTTACGGTCAATCATCCTTAACACTCATAGTCATAGAGGTTATTAGAAGATAAGTGGTTTTAGAAAGGCTCTATGTATTGGCACACCCTCAACTCTTATTTGCACACCCTGTTATTCTATACGTCGCCTATAGGGTCATATGAGGGACATGGTGGGGTGGGGGGGGAGGGTTTCTGAAAATGAGAATGTTGTGGCCCCCTATACGTCACGTGGTAGGCCTATACGCCGCGTATAGATCAATATATGGCGTATGTGTTCTAACATGACACTAACTGATGGCGTTAATGATGCGTGGGAGTTTGTGCAACCCTCTATACGCGACATGTAGAGTTATGTGTCGCGTATACAAGGGTACGCAAATAATTTTAAGGATGTACAATTACCACACTCATGTAAATCATAATTTGAATATGTGTTGTGTGATAATTGATAGCATTTCCAATTTAACTCAAGGCCCATTTCAAACATGCTGGCCCAATACATTTTGGTAATCTATCATGTCTTGCTGCCGCTGGTCCATGAAATTGAATAATTGATAGTCTTGTTAGACAGGTAATCGAATGGGTATTTAGGTGTGAACCGTTATGAGATTACTGGAAACACCCAACCCAATTAGCCCGAAACCATATATTCACTCAACCCATATAACCAAAAGTATATATAATATATCCATATGAGCCATTCCTATATAGTAATCCATTAATGGATTAATAGATTACTATAAATAATAACGTTCATCATGATCTATATCTACATACCACATGCTGTAAATATTACATCTTGTGAATCAAGTCTCGCTTGTTTAAACTGTTGATAATAATGTTTAGCCTCAGAATGATTGAATTTTTAAAGCAAAATTGAGTGTTTAACTATTTATTGCTTAAATTGGAAGGGCTAATAATTCATTATGCGTATTTTTTATTTTTATTTTTATTTTTATTTTATTTATTTATTATTATTATTTTTATTTTTATTTTTTTGTCTTGTTCACTTGTTTGGAGAATCAGAAAAAAGGATAAATGCTAGCAAGACTGAATTTAATTTCTCATTTAATGGTGAAAGCTTATTTATATGTGAATGTTGGCCCACATATATATATATATATATATATATATATATATATATATATATATATATATATATATATATGTAGATACGTTACACTATTTCATGTCATATGGTCGCGATAGTTTTAATATACATGTTATATATATTTTTGTAGCTCAAGACAAGAGCCCAATTTGGTAATCTTGATTGGGAGAGATGGTGTGAGTTTAATATTAGAGACGTGATTTGGTAATATTTTTTTTCTTTTTGTTTCGGGACTTCCAGCTTCTTACTGGCCCTTTCAATATATTTTTATTTTATGTTGTGATAATAAAAATCGATGGTGTTCAAAAAATATATATATTAGTGGAAGTAGACTTATTTTTTGGAGATATGTTTTAAAATTTCTTACGGGTAATTCTTTAACAAACTAACAAGTATGCCCAATATTAAACAGGTAATAACCTGCCAAATACTTGATATGTATTAGGTCAGGCATAGAACGCAAATTTTCAATCGAGTATGAGACTGAGATTATCAATACCTGTCTCATTGTCATCCCTAAGTCTAGTTAATTTTCAATTGGACCCAATCACTACAAGAATTTCGGGCTTTAGGGGCGACCCGCTTTTTTGTCGCCCCTAAAGGTCAATCCTCACCAACCACCTTCTGATTCAATCCCAGCCCTCGGATCATTCAGTAGATCAACGATCGTGGTTTTATCGTACTTAATAGCATTAGGGACGACACCTTTAGGGGCTACTGTCGCCCCTAAAGGTCGAAAAAAATTATATACCGCCTTCTTTTTCATCTTTTCCCTCCCTGCTCACAAAATTTTCATCACCCGCCTCTTCTTCTTTCTTTCCCTCTTTGTTTTTCCCTCTCACAGTCTCTCTCTCTGCTCTCTATCTCTCTGCATCTCACTCTCTCACTCTCTTCTCTTCTCCTCTCTTCACCACCACCACCGTTCCCCACCTCTCTCATCTCCCTCTTTCTTTTTCCTCTCACACCCACCGGAACCACCACCTCCCCTCTACTTCCCCACCACCGTAAACCCCAACACCCACAAAAACCACCACCGGCTCCCATCACCACCAAAGCACCACCACCACCCTCATCTCTCTTGGTGAGTTTTTTTTCTGTTTTTTCGTTTCTTTTTTTTCTATTTTTTCTTTTACTTTGTTTAATTTTTTTTATTTTATTATAATATGAGTTCGGCGAAGGGGCATCATACTGAAGGAGCTGAGTTGATTGATTCGGTTTTGGATGTTGTTAAGAAGGAGGCGGAGAATTGTGATTGCTTGCAAGGTATATGTTTATTATTATTATTTTTATTTTTTTAATAATTTTTCTGTTTGTAATCATTTTACTGCAACATTTGTAATCAGTTTATAGTAAAACTTATATTGAATTTTAGTTGAGTTTGAAGTAGACACACAGTTAACCTTATGGATTGAATATGTTTTCACTGTGCGATTATTGTTCCAGGACCGGATTTCACTGTTTAACTGTTTGTATTTGTTTTATTGCAGATTTTATGCGTTGTTGTTGTTATGTTGGTTTGTATTGTTGTTATGTTTGTTCGGTGATAATCAATTAGGTTAGACTAAAACTTGAACTGAATTACTTCGATTAATCGGTGGAACGGATATTGAGATCCTCTAATGTAAAGGCATATTTAGGGAAAGTAGTGTAGAATTTAAGTTGAGTTTGAAGGATTTGAATAACTACGCGATTATTGTTCGCTATTCAGTTGGAAGTTTTGATTAATCGGGAATGAGTTTGAGATTTTAAATGTGTGAGCATTATTGATTGCAAAGTATATGTGTTCTGTTGTTATATTTGTTCTGTGATATGGAGATTGCAATCCTATACTTAGAAGATATATTTGGGAAAAAGCGAGTAGGATTTAGTAGAGCTTGAAATAGACACACACAGCTAAACTGTAGGATTGAATATATTTTCCACTGTGCGATTATTGTTTAAGATTCCGAAATGTTCAGCTGGAAAGTTCAGTTGTTCAAGCATGAAGATTTCAATTGCGTGACAAATATATATGAGTTTTTGTTGTTGAATTTGCTCTGTGTCCTATACTTCGAAGGTATATTTGGGGAAAAACGAGTAGAATTTAGTAGAGCTTGAAGTAGACACGGTTAAACTATAGAATTTATCGTAGGCATGGCCATTTTTGACACCATGAAACATATCCGTCCTGAGGTTTCCACTGTATGTGTCGGACTTGCTGCAAGGTAAATTAGTTTATATCTATTATAACATCACTTAATTCATTTTAATTTCTGGTCCACCAATAAGAATATGTTTTGACTCATGACAACATTGTTATGTTCAGTGGTTAACTAATGACAACATTATTCTTGTAGGCTAATGAAATGTTGCATCATAAGGCGAATTCGAATGGATATATGGCATATCACACGGGTCAAAGCCTGGAACGAATTAACCAAGACACGGACCGCGATTACTTCATGAGTGCCAAAGAAGCCAAGGAATATGAGCTTATAGATGGTGTTATTATGAATCCACCCAAGGCTCTCCAACCATTGCAAGCTGCCTAGTAAGATTCAGTAATAGTTTTGAACTATGTAAACTAACGTGTATGACTTATTACATAATGGCTAATTTAAAATAAAAAATCGACTAATTCAGCTGGTATGGTCTAAAATTATGAACTATAGAGTACAAATAATGACATGTTTTAGATGAGTAAAAGTAATGATATAATCATACTAAATTTATATGAGATGGGACTATGGGAGTATTTCATGGACTCTTCTGACTACAGTATCGAAGTCGGCCTCGGTGTCCGCGACTTTGTTTGAACCAGTCTAGCTGATTAGGCTAGGAATCGGAAGAGCGGGAGAGAAGACATCAAAATAGAAAATGGTAACTTGTATTTATGTTTTGAAAGTTTATAAATTAGAGGTTAATGTATGTCTCCCCAAATACTAACTAGAGTTTTATTCAAAGTCTTGCATTTGATAATTTATCATAATGATAGTTTTTTGTAAACTTGGTACAGTTTATAATGATCGTTGCTGCAAGCTCAGTTGGAGAGTGTCACACCCTCAAATTTTCACTGCGGGGTTTATACCGCGAGGCGCATGACATACCAGGATCCCATAGCATAAGTCATATGAACGAACTCTAAATGCCCAAACCATTTAGTTCGTTTTCAAAAATCAGGTTTAGTTAAGCTGCGGAAGCGTAAGCCAAGTTTGAACCTTTTTAAAACCATGCGCAAAACAACGCGCCCAAGATAAAACCATATGAAAGAAAACATAAAAGCATGATATATAATTTAAGTGTATGCCCAAGACCCCAAATGCAGTGAAGCGTGCAGTGCTTTCTAATCGTGGCACCGGAAGCTAACTACCTGCAAAAGCATGTATATCGTGGGTCAACAAACAATGTTGGTGAGTTCACTAAGTAAAGAAAATGAGTAAGTAAATACGCTGGTTTTCAAAACCACGTAACCAAGTAAAATAGTAGGTCCTTCAGACCAAAATGTTCAAGTGTTATCAGTTTAAGCGTGTCAGGGGTAGCTAACCCACTCATTGCAACTAAACAGTGTTATTGGGACACCTTCAGTAACATAATAATTTGCCTCAATAACTGGTGTCTATCAACACCAGTTCTCAAATGTGGTCAGAAGTTCATGCCCGTGCCTCAAGCACCTCAGGCATGAGGTTGCTGCACAACCTAATAGCGCTATCAACTAATACCCCGTTCGCCTCCAGCGATTAACCCAATAATATGCAAGGACTTTCCAAATGATAGAGTGTTTAGTTCACAAAGGACTAATAAGTTTTAAACTGATCAAAAACCCGATCCACACAAGGAATTGTAAACCCGACCCACACAAGGAGTCAAAACCCGACCCACACAAGGAGTCGTAAACCCGAGATGTAAAAGTAGTCCCAAACCGGATCAGAAAACGTTTACCAAAGTTGTCTCAAACCTGAGATGCATGCTTTTGAGAAAAAGTAGTGAAACTCACCTTAGGTTGCACGTGAATGATCCAAATCCCTCAAACAGTAACAAGCTACCGACTCCCTATTACAAGTGTCACTAGGTGAGTATACGTGCATACCAACACATCATGCAACTTGATTGTCCAAAACTTCTAAAGTTCCAATCCTGTAGTGACGCCTAGTGACTCTACATGCACAAGTAAGTCCTACGTATCCCGTTGGTGATCATAATGATTATTATCAGTTTTATACCTTATACAAATCTCCTATAAGTACTCATATAAGTTCATGTCAAATACATATCATATAAGACTCCACTTAGTCACATAAACACATAATACACAATCTGCGTTTTTAGGACAGATTGTGCGCCACGAAAACTAATTTATTTAAAATACTTAATCAATGAATTAAACTCTCAAATTTTTACTGAATATTCTTTAGGATTTATTTAATAACCCATATTTTGTTTTTGTCTCAAGACCAAACACAAAAATTATTAAAATTCGTACAACACAGCTATGTCCAGAAAATTTCCACAACAGGTCAGTTTAGTAGAAAAATTCCCAATAAATTGTGTATTCACTCAAACGAGGTGAATCCACTTGGAAAAGCTAATTTTTTCCAATATTGACCTCCTGTCCAAATTTCATAACTTACTTGTTTGTAAAACTTGAGTTATGCCCGTTTAAAGTTGACTCAATTTATAACTCCGAAATTCTGATATGACCTTTAATCAAATAAAATTCCAAAAACATATCAAACGACATCCAAATCAGATGATTTTGCCCATTCTAAAAATCTAAGACCATGTACAATCCATTAATGCAAAGAATCGATCAAAACAACCAATTTAACATCAAGATACAGCCCCTACAAAACACCCTAATGAATCTGCCAGAAACTGAAACTTGCTCCCCAAGTTATTCACAAACCCTAATCATGCATAAAAATCTCTAATACATGCATAACTCATAATATTCTGATTAAACACATATATTATCATATAAAAACCCTAATTACGATTACTAACAACCATCATCATCATCAATTCACAATGAACATTCAACTCCCACTAACATGTGTTATGCGATTTATATGTATGCATGCCTTATGATTTTTAAACTTTTTAATCATTAATAACCATCATAAAATATGTAAATATTATACCTTTCAAAGCAAGAGTCCTCAAATCCTAAAGATTGCACCACAACTAACTTGAAGGAATGAGTAGGATTGATGTTTGTTGAAAATCCAAGGGAAGGGGATGGGGGTGGGTTCACGGCGCAACAAGGGGTGGGGGTTAGGGTTTTTTTTTTGTCTCCTAATAATAAGAGGGCTTGGCTTGTTGCCCAAGCAATTGGTATTTGGGCCCCTTTTAGTCCATTAACCGGACCCGTTAGTCATGTTCTAGTCCAATACCGGGCCCGATGATATTAATCACCCTAAATTGCATAAAAACTATTGTTTTTATTATTTCATAACATATCAATCCTAAGGTTCACGTAACTTGCATGGTTTACATATTAATTTTCATTCAAGCGATAATTCACATAAGCATGTACTCCACACAAACATGTAACACTACGTTCATCACAATTCCATTGTGCTTATTATTATGTTTGCCAGATAATTCACCAACGTTCGGGATGCAGGACTCGTGTGTGTGACAAAACAAGGTTTTTCCTACTTATAACATATGTTAATAGCATCTAACATATGTTAAGCCTACTTAACTAATCTTAGTTAAGTATTTGATCACTGTGAATATGCAAGTTAACTAGAGTTTAGTAAAAAGTGTTAACCTGAAAATGCGGGGTATCACATCATCCCCAAGTTGAAAAGAATTTCGTCCCGAAATTCAGCAAGTATATAGTAAAGTCAGCTAGAAAAGTGTGCGCTTGGTTCCCGGATGTCACATCATCCCCAAGTTGAAAGGAATTTCGCCCCGAAATTCACTTTGAGCGAGCTGCTTTATGTTCGGCATTCGATCTATGCACAGGTTCAGGTTCAGTAAAGAGGTGTGGATATTTAAGCCGCATTTGATCCATGTGTTCCCACGTGCATTCCGATCCTAGACGGGAATTCCATTGTACGTTAACAATAGGTATAGTGCTTTGTATGAGTTTCTTGACGCCCTGCTCAAGAATCTCCACTGGTTCTTCCACGAACCGTAGCTGGTCGTCCACCTGGATCTCCTCCAGTGGCACCACCAGTGTCGTATCCGATAGGCATTTCTTCAGGTTTGAAACGTGGAATACATTGTGCACTCCACTGAGTTCATCAGGTAAGTTTAGCTGGTAAGCTACCGGACCAATCCTTTTAACAATCTCGAATGGTCCAATGTAGCGCGGGTTCAACATTCCCCGTTTTCCAAAGCGTATCACCCCCTTCCAAGGTGACACCTTCAACATAACCTTGTCCCCAACCTGAAACTCCAAAGGTTTCCTACGCTTATCAGCGTAACTTTTCTGTCGATCTCGAGCAGCAGCCATCTGGTTCCTGATTTGCACTATCTTCTTAGAAGTTTCGTGCACGAGTTCGGGACCTGTTAGCTGGCTATCCCCAACTTCAGTCCAGCAGATGGGCGACCTACACTTGCGTCCATAAAGTGCCTCAAAAGGCGCACACTGTACCGAAGTGTGGTAGCTGTTGTTATACGAGAATTCAATCGAAGGCAAGTGCTTATCCCAACTGTTGCCAAAATCCACCACGCACACTCGTAGCAGATCTTCCAATGTTTGGATGGTACGTTCACTCTGTCCATCCGTCTGTGGGTGATAGGTTGTGCTCATATCTAAGCGAGTCCCCAAAGTGTGTTGGAGAGTAATCCAAAAATGAGAAGTGAATCGCGCATCGCGATCAGATATAATAGAAGTAGGCACCCCATGCCTAGAGACTACCTCCTTGATGTAGAGATTTGCTAGTTTCTCCAGCGAGTCTGTTTCCTTTATTGCCAGAAAGTGTGCCGATTTGGTTAAACGATCCACGATAACCCAAATCATGTTATGGCCCGTTGGCGTTCTAGGAAGCTTTGTGATAGGATCCATAGAAATCCCGTCCCATTTACACATAGGGATTTCTGGTTGCTGGAGTAGGCCTGAAGGTTTCTGATATTCAATCTTAACCTTCGCGCAAGTCAAGCACTTACTAACATAAGTGGCTATTTCAGCTTTCATGTTTGGCCACCAGTAAAGAGTTTTAAGATCTTGGTACATCTTGTCCGAACCAGGATGTACCGAATATCGAGAGGTGTGTGCTTCATCGAGCACCAGTTGTCTGAGATCCCCAAAACATGGTATCCAGACTCGATTCATAAAGTATTGAAGACCATCTGTCTTTAGTTCCAAGTGCTTATCAACACCATGTAATGTTTCAAGCCTGATGTTTTCTTCTTTCAAGGCCTCGCCCTGGGCTTCACGTATCTTATCAGGAATATTAGAATGTATGGTAAGTTGTAAAGCTCGCACCCGTTTAGGTTTCGTTTCCTTACGACTGAGGGCATCAGCTACTACGTTAGCTTTCCCTGGATGATATTTGATGGCACATTTATAATCATTTAGAAGCTCGAGCTATCGACGCTGTCGCATGTTCAGCTCCTTTTGATCAAATATGTGTTGGAGGCTCTTGTGGTCAGTGAAGATCGTACACTTAGTCCCATAGAGATAATGCCTCCAGATCTTTAGAGCAAAAACCACTGCTCCCAGTTCCATGTCATGGGTGATGTAATTCTTCTCATGAACCTTTAATTGACGTGAGGCATACGCGATCACCTTATCGCGCTGCATCAGCACACATCCCAAGCCTTGGATAGATGCATCACAGTACACTACGAAGTCCTCTGTACCCTCAGGTAATGATAGTATAGGTGCACTGCAAAGTTTCGACTTTAATAGTTGAAAGGCAGATTCTTGGGCATCTCCCCACTTATAGGTAATACCTTTCTGTGTCAGGGCGGTGAGAGGTTAAGCGATCTTAGAAAATCCCTCAATGAATCTGCGATAGTATCCCGCGAGACCAAGAAACTGGCGCACCTCGGTAGGGGTCTTTGGAGCCTCCCACTTTTTAATAGCATCAATCTTGGCGGGATCGACATGTATTCCTGCCTCGCTAACCACATGTCCAAGAAATTGGACTTCTCGAATCCAAAAGTCACATTTAGAGAATTTCGCATACAATTGCTCATTTCTCAAGAGTTCCAAGATCAGCTGCAGGTGTTGCTCGTGCTCTTCCCGACTCTTGGAATAAATCAGTATGTCATCTATGAACACTATGACGAATTTGTCCAAATAGGGTTTGCACACGCGGTTCATTAGATCCATGAACACAGCCGGTGCATTAGTTAGCCCAAATGGCATCACTAAAAACTCATAATGTCCATAACGAGTTCGAACGGCTGTCTTCGCCACATCCTCCTCTCGGACTCTCAGCTGATGGTATCCTGACCTCAAGTCAACCTTAGAATAGAAACTCGGCCCTTGCAGCTGGTCGAACAAGTTATCAATACGAGGCAAAGGGTAGCGGTTCTTATCTGTCACCTTGTTCAACTCCTGATAATCAATGCACATGCGAAAGCTCCCGTCTTTCTTCTTAACAAACAGAACTGGAGCTCCCCACGGAGAAGAACTAGGTCTAATGAAACCCCTATCCAATAGCTCTTGGAGTTGGGTAGATAGTTCTTGAAGTTCGCCTGGTGCTAGGCGGTATGGTGCGCGTGCGATTGGTGCTGCTCCAGGCGCAAGATCAATCTGGAACTCCACTTGACGAACGGGTGGAAGTGCAGGTAATTCCTCTGGGAAGACATCTTGGAAATCTCGGACCACTGAGATGTCCTCAATCTTGGTTTCAGTTTCAGCTCGAGTGTCAGATATGTTAGCCAAAATGGCTGGACAGCCCTTACGAATACACTTCTGGGCCTTCAGATAGGAGATGATGCCCACCATGGCACCACCTCGATCACCCTGTATAGATAAAAGTTCTCCACTTGGGAGGGGAATACGAACAATCTTCTCCTGACAGACAATTTCAGCATGCTGCTTGGACAACCAGTCCATGCCAACCACGAGGTCAAAGCTACCTAGGGTGATAGGTAAGAGGTCGATGGCAAACAATTGCCCATTCAACAAGAGCTTACAGTCACGATGTATATGGGTTACCTCGACAGGCTTCCCATCAGCCAATTCAATAGAGTATGGGATATCAAGAAGAGTAGGAACCATCCCTAATCGTTCACTAAGTTTTAATGAAACAAAACTATAATCCGCACCAGTATCATATAAAATAGAAGCAAGAGTGTCGTACCCGACACGACATTGTTGTCAGTCCTAGCTTTCCCAGAGCCATTCACAATTGCTATTCCACGAGCCCCATTGTTGTTGTTGCCGTTGTTGTTTTTGTTGTTGTTGTTGTTGTTATTGTTGTTGTTGTTGTTGTTGTTGAAGGACCTACACCTCACACTATTCCACGTTCTCTTGCTATCACAAAACGTAGAAGATGAAGCACCATGCTTCGGAAAAGTGCCACGCTCGCATGATGTGTTGGTATGCACGTATACTCACCTAGTGACACTTGTAATAGGGAGTCGGTAGCTCGTTACTGTTTGAGGGATTTGGATCATTCACGTGCAACCTAAGGTGAGTTTCACTACTTTTTCTCAAAAGCATGCGTCTCAGGTTTGAGACAACTTTGGTAAACGTTTTCTGGTCCGGTTTGGGACTACTTTAACATCTCGGGTTTACGACTCCTTGTGTGGGTCAGGTTTTGACTCCTTGTGTGGGTCAGGTTTTGACTCCTTGTGTGGGTCGGGTTTTGACTCCTTGTGTGGGTCGGGTTTTGACTCCTTGTGTGGGTCGGGTTTACGATTCCTTGTGTGGATCGGGTTTTTGATCAGTTTAAAACTTATTAGTCCTTTGTGAGCTAAACACTCTATCATTTGGAAAGTCCTTGCATATTATTGGGTTAATCGCTGGAGGCGAACGGGGTATTAGTTGATAGCGCTATTAGGTTGTGCAGCAACCTCATGCCTGAGGTGCTTGAGGCACGGGCATGAACTTCTGACCACATTTGAGAACTGGTGTTGATAGACACCAGTTATTGAGGCAAATTATTATGTTACTGAAGGTGTCCCAATAATACTGTTTAGTTGCAATGAGTGGGTTAGCTACCCCTGACGCGCTTAAACTGATAACACTTGAACATTTTGGTCTGGAGGACCTACTATTTTACTTGGTTACGTGGTTTTGGAAACCAGCGCATTTACTTACTCATTTTCTTTACTTAGTGAACTCACCAACATTGTTTGTTGACACACGATATACATGCTTTTGCAGGTAGTTAGCTTCCGGTGCCACGATTAGAAAGCACTGCACGCTTCACTGCATTTGGGGTCTTGGGCATACACTTAAATTATATATCATGCTTTTATGTTTTCTTTCATATGGTTTTATCTTGGGCGCGTTGTTTTGCGCATGGTTTTAAAAAGGTTTAAACTTGGCTTACGCTTCCGCAGCTTAACTAAACCTGATTTTTGAAAACGAACTAAATGGTTTGGGCATTTAGAGTTCGTTCATATGACTTATGGCTATGGGATCCTGGTATCTCATGTGCCTCGCGGTATAAACCCCGCAGTGAAAATTTGAGGGTGTGACAGAGAGGAACTATTTTTTACCGCGCTGCTCTTCAGGTGAGTTGACTCTGCAAATCACATAACAATATGAAACTTCACATGTGTTTTTCCATTTCTTGACCTTCATTTGTAACTTTGTAAGGTGTATTACCTGAGGTCTTTTTCCATTTCTTGTAGACTGGGGTGCTGCCTCCATTCGTGCCATTTGCTCAAGCGTTTGCAGCAGTTATCACAACTGCATTTACGGGCTCACTTTATTATGTGGCTGCATCTCAAAAAGGTTCGCATTTTGTGTCTTTTGATCTCTTACATATTCCTTTTCATAACACATGTTGCTGGTTTTTGCTTATAAGTGCACATCTTTTAAATATTGTTTAGGTTGCTAGAAATATAACTATAATATAAGTTAACGCTTTTGTGTATTTTGACTTTTAAAGTCACACTGTCAAAGACGTGTTTTTCTTTATCAATTGACGAACAACTACTTTGGAGACCTTCCAGTTGGGTATGAAATGTTTTAAGAAGTTAAATGCCATTAATTGATCAATAGAGTTAGCTATTTGTTGTTGTTGAAAAGTGTTGACGGGTCGACAAGTGGAAATGCATATGTATGTGATATTAGACTTAGAAATGTCTGAGATATCTGATACGGTTGGGTTGTTGATATAGACAGAAACATTTGACCCCTTTTTCTCTAATTGGTATGATGGGTAAGGTTCATGTTTATTATTATTAATAGATTTCCTCAATGTTTTTTCCGGGATTATTTCTATAACGCAACATGGATGTCCACTTTTGACAAACACACTGGCAAGCGTTTATGTTTAAATGAAAAGAATGACACCTTTAAAGTGGATAACAGCCAGTTATACTTGGTATGATTTATGTGATTATTGTGAAAGTTTTCTTATTTTTATCAATTTTGTAAGTAAACCGTGTAATACATATAATGTATATATATATGTAAATGTTTGTATGTAAAAGTTTTCTTATTTTTATCAATTAGTTTTCTTATTATTTTGCTTGATTGTGCGTGTGTAGAGTCGCCCCTAAAGGTCTTGCCCCAGATTGCACAGAATCTTGCCACGTGGCATGACACATGGCAAAAAAATAAATAAATGGAAAAAGAAATGCCACGTGGAAAAAAAATGCATTAGGGCGACACCTTTAGAGGCCACAGAGGGTTTTAGGGACCAAGCAAATGTGACAGAACCTGTAGGGGCGACAGTCCTAATGCCCTATTATTAGGGGTGACAAACGTCGCCCTAAAGCTCCAGTTTGTTATAGTGAATAGTAAGCATTTTAAGCATGAACCGTGTCGAGTGTAAGAGCATATTACTACTCCAAATCCGATTAAATAAGACATTAGATAAGCCAAACTCAACCTTTGAGTTTTCTATAGCTCGACTCACATTCTCGAATATGGTTTTCTCGGTTTTTTGATGTTCTCGGCTTAGATGTATATTGTACTACATTATATTACGCATCTTTTCATCATTGTAATAATATTTTAATCCTTAAAAACAAAACAAATCATCAAAATCAGTTTTAAATACTTTTAGTCTGGTCTGTCAGATATGACGTCAGCATTGATTAATATCTGGTGCCAGCCTTAGCCAGACTGTATGTCTCTGTGTTTTTCCTTTTCTTTAGATTAAATTAAACTATTTTAATAAAATAACAAAAGTATAAAGACTAAAAAGAGTTATAAAATGACATTTATTCCCGTCGTCCCTTTCATTTGAATCATTCTCCGATGGTAAGATCAAGACCCCGTTTACTAAAAAACGCGCATATATTTCGTAATTTTATTATTATAAAAATACTTGTTCTATATGTTCAAATATAAATTATTAAAGAAAGCAACGTACACGAATGTAACAACATTAAAAACACCAAGGTTTTTCTATCACTTAAATAATTTAAAAAATATAGTAGTTTGAATCATATGTTGTATTTAAAATCAAATTAAATGGTTTAAAGTAGTGATGGACCGGAATTTATTTACTAGAGTCACATTTATTCATCTTTATATGCCTACTAAAAAAGACTTTTTAGGAGGTTGATCCCCCTAACATTTCATGTTAAATTGAGTTGTTTCGCCAAAGTATATCTGGGTTGTTTAATGTATATCATTTTGCCTTGCATGTAGTTTTTGAAGATGATTTTGGTTTCAATTTGAGGGTCACTTTAATGTATATCGTTTCGCCTTGTATGTAGTTTTTGAAGATGATTTTGGTTTCAATTTGCGGACACTTCGTAGACAGCAAGAACTTGAGTCAGGTACAGCATGGAGTCGGTGACGCAGGCTGTTCGAGTCAGCGACGCCCTTTTCTTTTGACAAGATTATAACTATTAATCACCTACAAAAACACATCCATGCCTAAAGAAAATTTTATGTCAGAGTATACCTTTTTCAATGCTCATGGAAATTAAATTTAATTATTTTAACATGAAAATTTGTGTAAAATATTTCATTATGTTACAATCATGTTCACATAAGTTTTTTTCTATTTTATAATGTGTTTATATGATATCTCATTTTTACGGAATAAATTAACTTTTAAGCATATAATTTCATCAAAGACTTTTATATAAATTATAAGATATTTTCTGAGTTAAATTCGTTATTTTTTTAAGCTCATAAAATATCTAGTTTGTAAACTCAAGTATTCATTATCTTTCACATCTTATTAATAATCAATATAATTATTTATATTTAATTTAATAAATACTAGTAGGGTGCCAACGCGTTGCGAGGGGAGCACAACATTACTAAAAACGAAGCAACAACAAAAATAAATATCTATACATCTAATATTTGAAAGCAATGTAGGACACTTGGCATTCCCACATTGCAAGTTCAATTATCTCTCTTCCTATCACTATGCCACATGTCACCTTGTGGGTTTTTATAAAGTTTTCGTTTTTTTTAAATCAAAAATCACAAAAATATAAATAGCCCTTAAAAACACACAGACATAACATAACCTCACTTTCATCGTCGCCTCCTTTCAAACCGAAACCCTAATCAGGGCAATTCAACGTTTTCATTCATCTCCAATCTAAGGTAATCTCTCTTTCATTCTTATTTCAATTAATCGATGTTCTTCTATCTTTTTTTCTGTCTTGTGTTGAACTGATTTTGCTATTCTGTTTGTATAGTCTCGATTAATTGTTTTTATTATGTATTAATCTTATAGGGTTTATGTTTTAGTTTTAGATTTAGGGCTTTTTATTGTTCGATTGATAAGACTAAGGTTTGAATGATTGTTCTTTATTGATCGTTGGATTATTATTAAGATTGATGATTTAGGGTTTATGTTTTAGGTTTAGATTTAGGGGTTTTTATTGTTCGATTGATAAGACTAAGGTTTGAGTGATTGTTCTTTATTGATCGTTGGATTATTATTAAGATTGATGATTTAGGGTTTATGTTTTAGGTTTAGATTTAGGGGTTTTTATTGTTCGATTGATAAGACTAAGGTTTGAGTGATTGTTCTTTATTGATCGTTGGATTATTATTAAGACTGATTAGTGGTTTGAGTGATTGTTCTTTATTGATCGATTTAGGGATTTTTATGTTCAATTGAGTTTATGATGAACCATTTTAGCCTACAATGAGGCCTCATTAGGGTGCTTGACTTGGTTGAATGATCTTATTTCTGGTAAGCTTGCTTACTTATATTCAGTTTGTGATTTTAATTTTAATTTTTTTTATTTAATTTAGGTTTGTGTTCTTATGCAAACAATACTGGCAAGTTTGTGTCTCAAATGTTGTAACTAGACTTGATGTTTGTGATTTGAGATTGAAAGGTTTTAAAATTTGGGGCTTTGATTGTAGCTAAGTTCATTTATTTGAAGAAATTGATTAAGGTTTTTTATTGGTGATTTTGCTTGGTTTTGAGCTGCAAAAAACCTGTCTGGATTATGAGTAAGCAAGCTAATTTTAAGTTGGAGGACAACGGTATAGTGGTTACTGATTTAGATTATATGCAAACTTTCAATGAAGCTTTCGTGGGTTCAAGTGTTATATTAACTTGAATTTATGTTTTATGTTTTAATTTAGGGTTCAATTGATGTTTTAAGATAGATACGAATGGATATATGTTTTAGGTTTCGATTTAGGGGTTTATGTTTTATCTTTGGATTTAGGGTTCAATTGATGTTTTAAGATACCTAGCTTATGAATTGATTTGGGGTTGTATTCTACTATTAACAGTTAATATATAAAGAGTATAGCTGTTAAACAATTTCACAATGTTGAATATGTTTGGAAAATATGGTATTTAGTTGTTTATGTTTTAGCGTTCAATTTACAGTTATGAAATGTTTTAAGATATATAGGAATGGATTTATGTTTTAGCTTTCGATTTAGGGGTTTATGTTTTAGGTTTCAATTTAGGTTTCAATTGATGTTTTAAGAAAAGTACCAATTTATTCTTGTGATTTAGGTTTCGATTGGTGGTTTATGTTTTAGTTATCGATTTATATGTATAGATTTTCTGATACAAAGATTTTATTGAGTTTGTAAGTATTTTTTGTGATTTAAACATTAATATATGTATTATTAATTATTTTTTGTGGATTAGTACAGGTGCATACACATCCGTGTTACAATGGTTTACGGATTTTGGGTTAAGTCAGAAAATAAAAGCCGTGTTTGTTTGGTAAGATATGAATCATGGTTTTAATGTATATACTACACTCATTTTATAATATCCTTATAATTTTAATGTTTGTACTCAGGGGTTACCAAGTGACTATGATGGTTGGATCGACAAGTATGGTTATCCTTCTGGGAATACCAAGATCCGAACCTTGGATGATAAAGTCTATGACATTAAAGTTTTAAACATTGCAGGCAAATGGTTCTTCTACAATGGTTGGAGAACTATGATTACTGAATTAAAGTACCTATCTGGGTGTAACTACACCTTTGAAACAAGCCCAACCCCCCTTAAACCCTACATGAGCCCATGGGATGCGGCCCAACACTGGTCAGGCCCAAGAAGCTGAGCCCACTAGTCCCCATTCCCTTTTAGTAAAAAAAAAAAAAAAGAAAGAAAGAAATGGCTTCTGCCGGGACTCGAACCCGGGCAGAAAGCCGGCCAGCAACCCCACACACCCAACCATCTGGTCTACAATACATTTGTGACATAAACCAAACCTGTATTAATTATAAGCATCCTTGATTACAATAGTTGACTTGAGATAGTCAACTGTTACGAACAGGTTACCATAATCAACTAAATTGGACGCGTTTTAATCTCAATATGGCATGATTGCATGATGTCCGGCCTATTATGACTTATACCTTCGTCAATTATCATTCAATTGTTGCTATAATTAACCCACGACGCGTCAACATTTAACACGAAGTCAACAATTACCAATTCGATGATTCAGACGATAGCACTATAAATTGGACCTCATACCACATCCTCACCTCGCCGAACAATCTCTCTCAACCCCCAATTCCACTTAAAAATCCTCTGTTCTTGGTATTTGATCGCGTTTTGACTTATACAGTTGACCGACCAATTCGTGTCTTAATCGTGATTGTAAGTGTGATTTCTGTTATGGGTTTTGTTATTCGGAACATACACAACATTAACCCCATGATTAATTGGGTTAATGTTGTGTGAATTGCTTGATTGCAAATCTAGGGCTCGTATGGTGAATTGGGGAAGAACACGTATGTTATTTATATTAAATAAACTAAAACCAAACACAACCACTGGTCTGGACCAGGTGGTTGTGTCTGGTGCCTTCTGTACAAGCCACGCGGGTTCGAGTCCCGGCTGTGGCACACCTTTTTCTTTATTTTGTATTTAATCAAATCAATTATATATAATACTTATAATCTTATAAATTCATTTTAAAATGCAAAAACATTTTTAAAAATTGTACAAAAATTATTTTGTATTAACCTGATGAAAAGGTTTAACCCACAATTTTTAGTTTTGAAAAATTTATTTATTTAATATATATATAATAATTAAATCAAGTTTATTCTATTATATTTATAAAATTCTATTAAAATATCAAAACAATCATATAAATTTCCACAAAAATTATTTTGAGTTTTTATAACAATAAACTTTTCTGAAATGATTTTTATTTCGAAAAATCATTTATTTAATATTTTTAATCAATTTTTGTTAGTTTTAATCATAATTAAATCATAATAAATTCAATTTTTAATATTTTTGCACCAAAATTTTATACAAACTATTTCTGAATATTTAGAACAGAAATATAATTTTTAAACTGATAATTCTTTAATTTTAGTATTTTTAAATATTAAAGTTAAATTTTGACAATTTGTAATAAATAGATTTAATAATCTATTTTAAAGAAAATAATTTTACAAAAATTATTTTTATACTTTAAACACATTATTGTGACCATCTTAAATTCAAATCTTATAAAAAGATTTTGTTTATTTATTTACTAAAATTCTCTCAATTATCAAACATTTTTAATATTAATCAAACAAGCATTTATCCCCAAATTCGAAGCCCTAGAACATATACATTTATAGACTATATAGACTTAGACATATTTATTACCTTATTATAGGGTGATACTTGACACATTTGGGCAACACCACTATTCAATTTTTCAACAGATATAACATTTTGCTAAGGTGAGTTTTACATAGCCCCTTTTCTATTTATCACCGTTTTTGGGGTGAAACATGTTACAACATTCTATATGCAATTCAATCATCAAAGTGTCTATGTGTTTTTCTATGTTGCATTATGTCTTGAACATGACTAGGGTAAGCACAATTCTAGCATAATCATTAACATTGATCAGCCGACGGTATACAATGATAGATCTATTGGACTGACAATCCCACCCGGATACGTGCCTCCTACAAAGGTTGCGTGGGTGTTTGTTACTGCAATATAAACGAGTGAACCATGAGCGTATGGGATGTACCACAATACAACAGTCACAAGGGTTGATTATGCACTCGATTTACTTCTAGTATGTTTTTTACATATGGACTAGATTGCCATGACACATGAATTGCACAAAAATTTTATTCGATTATCAAAACCTATGTAATTCTCACCAACTTTTGTTAACCCAAAATATTTTCAACTTAACATGTTTCAGGTTCTACTTGCTTGAAGATTTGAATTAATGCTTGAAGATGTGTGCATAGTTTTATTCAATTTGATGTACGAATTCTTGTAGAACAATGTATGTAATTTATTTAAATCATATAATGAAATTTATCATTTACCATGAGCTACTGAACAATCATCAATACGTGACATCCCGATGTTTCCGCCATCGGTTGGGGTGTTACAGATTGGCATAAGAGCCATGGTTATAGGGAATTAGGTTATTAGAAAAATAATCTAGTCTATAACCATAGGATTTAACCAGTACTTGCTTCTTTTACTTGCTATTCTCTATCTCCCTCCTACTTCTTATCCCTACTTTTATCCATACAAGAAGGTTGCTCTCCATCACTGGATCTACTCTTAGACTAATAGGACAAATTCCTCAGGCTTAGCCTGAACCACCTTGAGATCTCGTCGAAGCTCTAGATTTTAATAACGAACACGTGCAATATGGAAGGGTGAACGCCTGTATTCTGAGTCTTCTGTCTAGGCTGGCATTGCACATATATCCCAATCAGACGAGGGACCCGGATGCCTACCTGGGAATTCTCGGGATGAGTGTTCACTTATAGGCTAAAGCATGTCTTCATATGTTATTAGAAATTTAGAATCTTTGATAAGTCAACGTTTTCGTTTATTCGTTTTAATTAATGAATAAATGATTACATTCCTTGTATAACCTCATTCATTTCACTGTGTCTCTTACAGATCATGCCTCCATGTCGCAACGCTCGTCTTAACAGTGGTGACAATCATGATGAAGGAAGTAGCAATCACAACCATAACCATGACACTAACCACAACAATAACAACAACAACAATGGTGTTGATGCCCAACTGGCTGCAATCATTTCTCAACAAATGGCGCAGTAAATCGCAACTCTGGTTCCCAACTTACTAGCTCAAGTCATCCAGTTAAACGGCAACGGGAACGGTAACGGCAACGGGAATGGAAATGGAAACCACAACGGGAATGGGAATGGTCTTCCAGCCTGTACCCTTAAGCACTTTAATTCTTGTAATCCCCCAAAGTTCAGTGGAGAAGAAGGAGCTACAGGACTCCTACAATGGTTTGAGGGTATTGAGAATACCTTCATCAACAATTAGTGCCCCGACAACTTTAAGGTCTGTTATGCCATGAGTATTCTTCACAAACGAGCACTCACTTGGTGGAATGAGGAAAAGCGCACTCGCGGAGCTGAAGCTGCACTAGCCTTAACTTGGGATCAAGCTAAAGACATTATGAAGGCAGAGTTCTGCCCTCGTAATGAAATCAAGAAGCTGGAAGATGAGTTTCATGATCTTGCTCAAGATAGTGGAGAAAATCTTGCTTACAACACTCGTTTTCACGAACTTAGCCTACTGCTACCCCACAAGGTCACCCCCTTGCCCATTGCAATCGAAAAATACATTGGTGGCTTACCGATGCAGATTCAAGACACGGTGTGGGGAAGGAACCCTGCTACTTTGGAGGAAGCAAAGTGTTTGGCTGCCACCTTAACAGATAACCATGTGAAGGCAGGAACCTTGACTCGGAAAAGGGGAAAAGAAAACTGTTGCAAAGGATACTCCCCAACCTGCCGTTGAAATCAAAACTGAGGCCTCAACCAACGGAAAGTGCAAGGTCAGGAGTTTTGCAATAGACACCACTGCCCCACCCAACAAGAAACAATACAACGGGAAGCTACCTAAGTGTGACACCTGCCAGTATCACCATCCAACCCAAATTCCCTGCCGACAGTGCACCAATTGTCAAAGGTATGGGCATCTTGTGGATGCTTGTCGAATCCCTGCTACAAACGCCCTTACTGCTCCAAATAATCCCGCTAGGGACCCTCCAGCAACTTAACAACAAACTCCACCATTTGAATGATGTCTGCTTCTAAATTCTATGTATTGACGTTTTTAATTCAAGTAATAAAACCAAGTATTATCATAACATCTGAGTGCATGCTTGTTTGAATGTGAACTAATTGCTATATCTATAATCATACTTGCTTACTTGTACAACAATTAGTTGACTACCAAACAACCTACTTAACGATTGGTAGAGGTCATCATGTCTTTCCAACAGTCGGGAGAGGCCCTACCACCTGCTCAACGACTGGTGGGGACTATCAGACCTGCTCAACAATCGGTAAAGTCATAAAAGGATGCAAAACCCTAATGTAAGGTAAATTGGTAATTACGGTCCGGAACGTAATCATGAATTTACAGGTACATTAAGGTAGTGTGAAATTTTATCAAGGTTTTCGGTAGTCGACCAATTGTAAACTTGGTGTTTTCTTTTAACTTCGGGACGAAGTTTCCAAAAGTAGGGGAGACTGTAACATCGCAAAATTTCCCCAAATTTTTATAAGTAAAAGCCTTACTTTATACACCTTTATATATATATATGTAATAATAATAATAATAATCATAATGATAATAATACCCACATTTTTAAACTACACCTTTGAAACAAGCCCAACCCCCCTTAAACCCTACCTGAGCCCATGGGATGCGGCCCAACACTGGTCAGGCCTAAGAAGCCGAGCCCACTAGTCCCCATTCCCTTTTAGTAAAAAAAAAAATGGCTTCTTCCGGGATTCGAACCCGGGCAGAAAGCCGGCCAGCAAACCCCACACACCCAACCATCTGGTCTACAGAACATTTGTGACATAAACCAAACCTGTATTAATTATAAGCATCCTTGATTATCAACAGTTGACTTGAGATAGTCAACTGTTACGAACAGGTTACCATAATCAACTAAATTGGACGCGTTTTAATCTCTATATGGCATGATTGCATGATGTCCGGCCTATTATGACTTATACCTTCGTCAATTATCATTCAATTGTTGCTATAATTAACCCACGACGCGTCAACATTTAACACGAAGTCAAAAATTACCAATTCGATGATTCAGACGATAGCACTATAAATTGGACCTCATACCACATCCTCACCTCGCCGAACAATCTCTCTCAACCCCCAATTCCACTTAAAAATCCCCTGTTCTTGGTATTTGATCGCGTTTTGACTTATACAGTTGACCGACCAATTCGTGTCTTAATCGTGATTGTAAGTGTGATTTCTGTTATGGGTTTTGTTATTCGGAACATACACAACATTAACCCCATGATTAATTGGGTTAATGTTGTGTGAATTGCTTGATTGCAAATCTAGGGCTCGTATGGTGAATTGGGGAAGAACACGTATGTTATTTATATTAAATAAACTAAAACCAAACACAACCACTGGTCTGGACCAGGTGGTTGTGTCTGGTGCCTTCTGTACAAGCCACGCGGGTTTGAGTCCCGGCTGTGGCACACCTTTTTCTTTATTTTGTTTTTAATCAAATCAATTATATATAATACTTATAATCTTATAAATTCATTTTAAAAATGCTAAAACATTTTAAAAAATTGTACAAAAATTATTTTGTATTAACCTGATGAAAAGGTTTAACCCACAATTTTTAGTTTTCAAAAATTTATTTATTTATTATATATAATAATTAAATCAAGTTTATTTTATTATATTTATAAAATTCTATTAAAATATCAAAACAATCATATAAATTTCCACAAAAATTATTCTATGTTTTTATAACAATAAACTTTTCTGAAATGATTTTTATTTCAGAAAAATCATTTATTTAATATTTTTAATCAATTTTTGTTAGTTTTAATCATAATTAAATCATAATAAATTCAATTTTTAATATTTTTGCACTAGAATTTTATACAAACTATTTCTGAATATTTAGAACAGAAATATAATTTTTAAACTGATAATTCTTTAATTTTAGTATTTTTAAATATTAAAGTTAAATTTTGACAATTTGTAATAAATAGATTTAATAATCTATTTTAAAGAAAATAATTTTACAAAAATTATTTTTATACTTTAAACACATTATTGTGACCATCTTAAATTCAAATCTTATAAAAAGATTTTGTTTATTTATTTACTAAAATTCTCTCAATTATCAAACATTTTTAATATTAATCAAACAAGCATTTATCCCCAAATTCGAAGCCCTAGAACATATACATTTATAGACTATATAGACTTAGACATATTTATTACCTTATTATAGGGTGATACTTGACACATTTGGGCAACACCACTATTCAATTTTTCAACAGATATAACATTTTGCTAAGGTGAGTTTTACATAGCCCCTTTTCTATTTATCACCGTTTTTGGGGTGAAACATGTTACAACATTCTATATGCAATTCAATCATCAAAGTGTCTATGTGTTTTTCTATGTTGCATTATGTCTTGAACATGACTAGGGTAAGCACAATTCTAGCATAATCATTAACATTGATCAGCCGACGGTATACAATGATAGATCTATTGGACTGACAATCCCACCCGGATACGTGCCTCCTACAAAGGTTGCGTGGGTGTTTATTACTGCAATATAAACGAGTGAACCATGAGCGTATGGGATGTACCACAATACAACAGTCACAAGGGTTGATTATGCACTCGATTTACTTCTAGTATGTTTTTTACATATGGACTAGATTGCCATGACACATGAATTGCACAAAAATTTTATTCGATTATCAAAACCTATGTAATTCTCACCAACTTTTGTTGACCCAAAATATTTTCAACTTAACATGTTTCAGGTTCTACTTGCTTGAAGATTTGAATTAATGCTTGAAGATGTGTGCATAGTTTTATTCAATTTGATGTACGAATTCTTGTAGAACAATTGTATGTAATTTATTTAAATCATATAATGAAATTTATCATTTACCATGAGCTACTGAATAATCATCAATACGTGACATCCCGATGTTTCCGTTATCGGTTGGGGTGTTACACTTTTTCAATTACTACTGATCTTCTTATTGTGTTCGAAATCATTAATGAGGTTTTCTCTGTTTTTATTTATTGATTTTTGAAATCTTTATATAATTTTTGTTATTGTTTGCTTTTTATAATTTTCTATACTTTACTAAGAATACTTTTTATTCATTTTACAGACCAACTACAATATGTCGCTTTTTTTGAAAAACAAGCTTACTATTGGTCCCGGTCATGTTTCGAAAGCTGAAGTTAATGAGGAGGATGATGATGATGACAGTGAAGAGGATGATGATGATTATTATAATGAGGAAGACGTCGTTGTCCTTTCTGATGACGACAGTCATGAGGATCCAATGGATGATGATGAGTCCGGAGATGTCCATGATGTAGGTGCGCCGGTAGTTTTCAAAGTTAATAAGCACTTTGTAAGTACAATTATTTCTACAATGTTTATTAAAATGTTTATAATTTAGTGTATCTGTATTAGTTGCGAGGATGTAGGTGTGCCGAAGATGTTTAGACTTTATTTTAGAATTTATTTTTTACACTATACTTTATCCATATTAGTTGCACATAATTATACGAAATTAGATGGAAAGTAACTTATGTGCACAGTAGTGGCTGTTGACAATATTATAACTGAATTGCAGCCTATCTTATTTAGAGACCATGTTCGACAAAATTATAACCATGTTATACAATATTGAAATAAATTGAATGATTTCACTAGCCATCATTCTCTAAGTTTATATTTTAGTTTATACTTTATAGTTTAGACTTTACTTCACTTTATTTGCTATGCTATGAATGAGCAGAAAGAAAATGAGTCATACATTACAATCACAACCTTGAGTTTATGACGTTCCATTCTTTATTATTTGTGTAGCGTATGAACAGGGAATGGGCAAAGGAGAACCGTTTGAACAGGAAGAGGGCTTTGACAATTCGTGATGAGGAGGGATTTACTTGGGGAGTTTCGATTGGGATTGAAGATGAGTCAAGATATCCCCGTTACTACATAAGAGGTATTTTGGCTTTTGCCCATGATAAGGAACTCCAGCCTGGTGATGAAATACATTTTCTGTTTTTCCGGAATCAAGGTGTGTTCAAGCTTACTCATGTTGTTAAGGGTAATGGGAATTAGTTGGGTTTTTTGTGGTTGTTTTTTGGTATACTGATAATATTTTTGGTGGGTAAGTTTTGAACATAATTGATGGTTGGTGATGGTAACACGGTTGCTTTAGTTGTTGACGTTGTTTAGGTTTGATAAAAACTTTAGGTGGGTAACTTTTGGACATGTTTAATCGTTTGTAATCACAATGTTTTGCACGTTTACTACAGATGTAGTCATTCGTGAATTTTTTGTTGTTTTGTGCTTACAATTACTATTATTTTGGGTTATCTTTATTAGTAAAAAAATACTATATTTTGCATTTTATGTTACAAACATTTATATCTTTGAATGTTATTTGTTGGGGTTTTTATCAAAATTTAATGTTTAATAAAAAAAATTACCAACCAAAATATATTCAATTTTTGGTAAATTGAAAAACTTTAATAATATGAAATAAAGAATGACGGTTTGACTTTTTTTAAATAATAAAGGTTTGAATTTGACTCAATTTTTGGTAAATTGAAATCATTCAATAAGATTAAACGGTTATCATTCTAAAAATTCAAAACATATTCGTTTTTTTTTTTACTTTAGGCAACGTTTGACTTTTTATTAAATGTAATTGTAGTAGATTGGTTTTTCATTTAACTCAAAATTCCATTATTAGTAAAAATCAACCAAATTTAACAATTACATTTAAGGTAAATTTCGTATACTTAAACAATTCTTTTTTGACCAAAGCATCCAAATTTTAAAAACAAACACTTAACAATTCTTTCATCCAAATATAACAAACATGCAAATTAAATTTACCGGATTAAATTTTAAAAAGAAAAAATTAAACAATTATTTGGTAAATTTGAAACATTTAAATTTTCTAATAAAACATTCAACGAGTTTTTTAAACATCAATTAGTAGTTTTTGTTTAATAACTGTAACATTGTTTCAATTTTTTTATACTATTAACAATGCTTGACTTCTTTAACAAATTCCATTTTTTTACACGGTTTTACTTTTTTAGAACTTTACATAGTAACAAACAATAAAATAATTTTTCAACGTTAACAACTGTCAATAGATTTAGACTAACAATCAAATTAAGTCCGCTAAAAGTAATTGTTTTACACGCATTTGAAATCTTTATATTTTATAAACAAACAATAAACTTATTTTTTGGTATATTTTAACCTTTAAATTTTATACATAAAATAATTATTATTAAAAATCGTGTATATTAAAAAAACTCGAATGTCCTAAGTATAGAAACATGTTAATGAAATTTTATATATGTTTACATTTATTTTAGGTATGTTGAAATCTTTATATTCTATACCTTTATATTTTAAATTGGTCTATAATGTAAATAAAAAAATCGAGTTTTTAATTATAGCAACATTTAAATCTAAGTTAATTTTGATTTCCATTTTATATTTTCCTTTTTTATATTATTAATTGCTTAACATAAATAAATCTGGCAATTTAGATTATAAATACAGATTTTGTTTCGTAAAGTTTAGTATAACTATTTCCTGCAACTCTATTAGGTATGTCTACTAAATTTGTCATATTAATTCAATTATTTTTTAAACATGTAATGTTTTAGTACTTACATTCTATTAACTTGTAGGAAAATGGATCCAAACAACATTACGTTTTTTAATGACATCAATTGGAGGATGACCCAATATACAATCAAAGTTAAGGTGCTTAGGATTTGGAAGCGACCAAACCGAAAGATACATGGAGAAACTCTTTGTCTAGATATGGTTCTGATGGATGAACAGGTTAATTTTTAACGTATTGATTTTTTCATTTATGTTGTTAACATATTATAGTTAATAATAATTCTGATTAACTTTATTTTGTTTCGTTTTAATTTTTAAACAGGGCTCTAAAATGCAAGCTATTGTGTGGAGTAGATATATGAAGAAACATGAAAATTTTTTACGTGAAAATCAAGCTTACTATATCTATAACTCCCAATTAGCTGAAAACAAATCTACTAAACATTTTGATAAAAACGATATTCTTTCGTTTACTTTTGAAACAAGCATTACGAAATGTAACAGGTTTGAAGGAAGTCAGTATGGTTTTAATTTTTCTTCTTTTGAGTCAATTAAGAGTGGCAACCTTCCTCAGGAACAAAGAATTGGTTTGTTTAATCACACTTAATATTTTTGTATTACTCTTTAAATTTTTTAATAATGTATTTGTATAAATTAATAATTTTTTTTTAAGATTTCATTGGCTATGTTGATGAATGGACTCCACCAGAACCGACCGAAACAAAAGCCGGTTTGAAAAACAAGATGACCCTTATTTTGATTGATTTAGAGTATGTGTTTCATCTTTACAAATCATCTTTTATTATTTGATAATGATTTCTGCTTTTTTTTCTTATATTATACGATCAATAAATTGTTATACAAAAGATAGTTTCATTTTAACCAACATTATGTTTATATGCAGAGGGATCAAAATCAGGTGTTCTTTGTGGGATGAGTATAGTGAGCAGATGTTTGGGTACATCAAGCAAAATGAAGATGAAGTTCATGTTGTCCTGATTGTTCAATTCGGTAGTTTTAACAATTATAAAGGTTTGTCATATATTAAGTTTTTTGAATACACTAAATATTTTTACTTTTATGGTTATTTATACATTTTAATTATTTTTTATATTTAAAGGCAATGTCAGCGTTCAAAATGGCTTCTATATCACTCGACTATTTATTAATGAAGACATTGATGATATTCGGGCTTTTAAGAAAAGGTAATATACTTATGTTGTTATTTGTTTTATGTATTTATTGTTATTTTTTTAAAAAAATATATAAATCTTTTATTTATTTTTATTTACAGTTATATTGAAAAGTTGATCTCTGTTGAATCATCTTCTGCTCAATGATCTCTCGGATCTTCTGGAAGCATGAATTTGGCAGATGAATTTCTGAACAAGACCCATTTTAGCAGTATTCGTGATCTTTCGTTAATAACAGAGGTACATCAGTTTCGACTTATAATACTCTAATATGAATGTTTATATTCCATTCAAAAGATTATCACTTATTTATTTTAATGTATACACTAATAGTCATTTTGTGTGGAATTATTTTTTTAATAAATGTTGACATTAATATTATTTTATTTTGTAGGTCAACAAACAAGTCATTGTTGTTGGTACAGTGAAGGGTGTGGATGCCAACGACGATTGGTATTACCTAGGTTGTGAGGCAATTAATCGCAAGGTTGAGCCAACTCTGATGTTACCTGATGATGAAGATGAATAAGATGTTAATTCATTTAAGCAGGTTTTGGTTTGCACCAACAATGACTGTCCCAAGCATATTATATCTGCTGATCCTGTGTAAGAATTATTTTTCATAAACATAAGTTAAAATTTTACGATATTATTTAGTAAATAATTTGTTGTTATTACTTACTTTAGGTTTAGAATTCCAATAAGGGTACAAGATTGTACTGGAATAACATCACTCACATTGTTTGATCGAGAAGCGAAAAAATTGTTGGGCATGTCAGTGATGCAGCTCCTAGAAAAATCCAAGCAGGTAATTTATTTTTTTTGCCTTAAACAATATATTTTATTATACTTAATGTTACTTATGAAAATTTTTATCTAGGTTTGTGTTGAAGACAAAATAACTCCTGCTGAATTTGCTTCATTTGAAGATAAAAAGTTTGCTTTCAAGATTAAAATTGGGCAATTTAACATTGATAAGCATCTAGATGGTTATGGTATACGCAAACATACCGATGATTCTTCAATAGTTGCTTCGCTGGAACAAAGGTTCCCTGACATTCAGGTTATTATTATCATTGAAATATTCCTTTATTATTACTATTATGAATCATTAGTACATGTTTATTATTGTTCTTATTAATTTTTTTTGTTTTTATTATAAACGTTTCCTTTGAAGTATTACATGTTTATTTTTTTTTCAGCTCGATCAACCTGTTTTTGAAAACATTGATATAGATGAATCTTCAACACAGAATGCATTGTCTTTGAAGGTTGTTCTTTGACTTATTTAATCATATATTCTAATTAAGTTTTTAATGTAGTTTATTCTAACAATTTTTTCATTTCATTTAATATTGTAGGATTCTGTTGGAGATAACACTACTCCAGAGTCATCTTCTAGAGTTGGTGTTGTACGTGATGACGAGGAAGTGAAGCGTAGCTTGGACAAAGTGTATGACCTTGATGATGATGCAAGTGAATCTACAACAAAAGCTGCAAAGAAATCACCTGAGATCCCTCTTTTGGTTCCTAAGGTTGAGAAATAGGTACAATGAACAATTTCTTTAAACATTTATGCTTGGTTTGGTTTTTTGGACAATTTCGTTTTTTTATGCTTGGTTGGGTTTTTTGGATAATTTCGTTTTGTTTATGGTTTCTTTGGTTTTTTGGACAAATTTCATTTAATAATTTGTGTGTTTGCATTTTATTTTTTTAATTTGTTATTTGGTTAAAAAATTTAATTATGGAATATATTTTTATGATGTAACATTATTATTAGAAAAATTTTTTTACAACATTTTTAATAAAGTCAATAATATTAATAAAACAATTTTGAAAAAAATATAATTATATTAAAATTATAACTTTATGATTTACAAAATATTAATAAAACCAAATTAAGTTGTTACCATAAATTAAGCAAGTTGTTATAATTAGTATCAATTATACATATTTATACTAATTATAATAAAAATTTTGAAATTTAAAAATTTCGAATTACATAAAATTTGAAAATTTTGAATTCGATTTAGTATACATTTATAAAATTAAAATTTTATTATGTCTAAAATTTTAAATGCTAATAACCGTTCACAGGAATATTTATATTTTCGTGATGTCCTTAATGGTTTAAAAATTTGTATATTTCCTAATCTTTGATTAGCACTAAAGATCGGTGTTCCCGTTATGTTGTTGAAAACATAGATCAACAAAATGGCTTGTGTAACGGCCCGAGGTTACGTATGATAGGAAGGTGAAGACTAAAACACAAAACTCGGTGTATAAAGAAATATTTAGTGATATTTGACTAAAATTTGTGTTGCCTTCTTTTACATTTTAATAAAATATTTCTACTAATTTTTTTTTACGTCTAACCTCTCAAAATAATTGTATGTTATTGAACCACGTGTAAACGCGGGCAAAAGTCTAGTGTAATGATAAATGCAAACAAGGATATGACACGTGTCATATTGTCTTGTTGCCTCTTACATGAGACAAAGAATGACATCATAGACTCACCACGAAGGCTTGACACAATGACCAAGCTTCGATATGCGTGTAAGTTTTGATTAACATATAGTAGTGTAAAGTTAAAAAAAAGAGAAGTTTTGTTTTTAAATTTTATGGGTCACCTTCCTAAATACTTTATAATATAGTATAGATATAGATATAGATAAAAGTATTTTAGGAATTCTCTATTCCCATCTTGTTCAATTATCACCTACAAGAAACGATGGGGTGATGTATTTTACAGTCAATCATTCATCATATGATGAAAATAATAATGATGATATCACTTTGAAGCCTTTAACTACAAAGTGAGATCATCATTTACAGTAAAAATTTGTAAAATGCAAATTGTATTTGGTTGAGGAATGAAAAAGTTATGGTGACTTGAAGGTTTAGGGTTTATAGAAAGTTCATGGAGAAGATGATGTAATGGGATGAGATAATGGGATTATGTTGTTAAATTTTGGTTGTTGTTTGAATTAAAATAAGATTTTAATGTGATGTTGCTGCAGCCCAAGTCCGTGACTCAATGACATGGAGTAGCTGACTCCTTAAGTTTGGAGTCAGCGACTCCACAATCTTACCGTGTTTCGTGACAAGTTCTATGTAAGGTTTTAAACAGTGTCCATTCACGGTTTGCTTTGACCCATCTTTTGGGTCCTCTATCTCTACTTCTCCAAGCTTTCCAACCTGTGTAATCACATACGGGCCCATCCATTTGCTTTTTAACTTCCTAGGGAAGAGTTTCAATCGGGAGTTGTATAACCACACTTTTTGTCCAACCTTAAATTCTTTCTTTTGAATCTTTGCATCATGTGTTTGCTTCATTTTTTCCTTGTACTTCAATGCACACTCGTACGCTTCCTCTCTTAGTTCTTCCACTTCACACAACTTAAGCTTCCTCTCCTTACCTGCATCATCATATCTTATGTTAACTTCCTTAATAGCCCAAAGTGCCCTGTGAACTAATTCTACCGCTAAATGACAATCCTTCCCATAAACTAAGCAGTAAGGAGTGGTACCAATAGGTGCTTTATAAGCCGTTCGATAAGCCCACAAGGCGTCATTTAATTTCAAAGACCAATCCCTGCAATCTGGTCGAACGGTCTTTTACGAAATTTCTTTTATTTGCCTATTGGATACCTCCACTTGCCCACTAGTTTGTGGGTGGTAAGGAGTTGAGATCCTATGGTCAACACCATATCGTGTAAGTAATTTTCCAAACTTAAAATTTTTAAAATGAGATCCTCCATCACTTATAATAACCCGAGGAATCCCAAACCTTGAAAAAATATTTGTTTGGATAAAATTACAAACCACGACATGGTCATTTGTCTTAGTAGCGATTGCCTCAACCCATTTGGACACATAATCCACCGCTACCAAGATGTACAAATTACCATACGAATTGGGGGAATGGGCCCATGAAATCAATTCCCCAAACATCAAAAATGTCAACCACAAGAATCGGTTGCATGGGCATCTCATTCCTCTTGGAAATACCTCCCATTTGTTGACAATTTTTAGCATATTCAAAAGTGTCTTTAAAAATGGTCGGCCAATATAAACCACATGACAACACTTTGTGACCTGTCTTTTGGCCACTAAAGTGTCCCCCACATGCATATGAATGCACGTGTCTCAACACACTCGGGATCTCCTCATCTGGGATGCATCTTCGGATGATTTGATCCGCCCCCACCTTGAACAAATCCGGGTCCTTCCAAATATATTGTTTCACTTGAGAAAGGAAATGAAGCCTCCACTTCCTAACCCAATGTTCCGGCATGGTACCTGTCACCAAATAATTCACATGATTAGCAAACCAAGGTAAAGTAGAAATAGTTAATAATTGTTCATCCGAAAAAAAACTCATTAATCTCTTCAATTGAGTCGACATCCTCAACCATCAATCGTGACAAATGGTCCACGACCACATTCTCTGTTCCCTTCTTGTCATGAATTTCCAAATCGAACTCTTGCAACAAAAGTATCCATCGTATCAACCGGGGCTTAGCATCTTTTTTATCCATCAAATACCTGACAGCACTATGATCAGTATATATAATAACCTTGCTACCCCAAACATAAGACCTAAACTTATCCAACGCATATACCACCGCAAGTAGCTCTTTCTCGGTTGTGGTGTAATTTAGTTGTGCCTCTGAAAGAGTCTTACTTGTGTAGTATATAGCAACGGGTTTCCTATCCACCCGTTGACCCAACACGACCCCAACCGCATACCCACTAGCATCACACACAATTTCAAAATATAGAGACCAATTAGGTGATTGCAAAATTGGGGTTTCAACTAACTTCTTTTTCAAAATATCGAAGGCCTCAATACATTTTTATCAAAATTAAATGCAGCATTTTTCAATAACAAATTACATAAAGGTTTTGTTATGTCACTAAAACCTTTAATGAACCTCCTATAAAAACCCGCATCCCCGGTTAAGTTTGAAGCAATGATTACCGGGAGCGTGTTACCTTCACAAACGTAAGCATATTTTAAATGCTTAGGCAACTCCTTCAACTTCACTTGTGGCGGCTCAACTAGTGATGGCTTCAACTTTGTATCAATGTGATCCGGAAGACTTTCCATTTGATGAGTCCATGGTGGTCTTCCTTCCTTCACTACCATCACTTCTTGTCTCTTTTCGTCCTCAACCATGCTCTTCAATGTCTCCACCTGTACATTGTCAAACATAAAACACTCCTCCATTGTGTTTTCCTCATCTACAACAGTGTCGCATAGCGGTATACATGCGTCAACAATGTCCGCCATATAGCATTTATCATTAACTAGAGGATTAGTCCCATTTGAAAAAACATTTAACCTTAACCTATGGTTACCAAAAGTCATGTCAACCGTGCCCGTCTTGCAATTAATTTGGGCATTGGATGTGGCTAATAATGGTCGACCAAAAATAACATCTAGTTGTTTGGTTAGGTCCATGGAAACATAATCAAGTATTAAGAAATCCATCGGATAATAAAAATCTTCAACTTTTACTATCACATCAGTAACCATCCCACGGGGTAGCTTAGGAGTCAAATCGGCTAATACCACGGTGGTATTAGACTCTTGAAGTGGACCAAATTCGTATTTGTCATACAGGCTACCCGGGAAGATACTTACACTAGCTCCAAGATCCAAAAGTGCCCGGGTCATTTTAAATTCTCCAACTTGAATGGATATGATACGCGCCCCCGGATCTTGTAACTTTGTTGGAAGTGAACCCAAAAGAATGGAACTCACATTTTCGGTTAAATCGATTTTATTTGGGATTTTATGAGTTCTCTTTTGGGTACACAAATCCTTTAGATACTTTGCATAAGAGGGGACTTGCATCTAAAAGTGGCAAATTAATTTTCACTTGTTTAAATATTTCCCACAACTCTTCTTGTTGCGGGCCCCTTTTCTTGACCACTTTTTTAGATGGCTCTAACAATGCTTCGGGATAAGGGATGATATTACCCTCCATACCCTTTTCCTTAGTCTTGAGAGCTTGTTTGTTCTCAACGGGTTTTGATTTTTCAGAAGAATTTTTCCTTTGATTTTGACCCGTTTCCTCCTTACCTTCACTCTCATCACTCACATCTATCACCTCCCCTTCAACAAATTAGGGAGATGGTGGCTCAATTTTATTCTCAATTTTATTATCAACAATTTTACTACTAAGAAGAATGGTTACCTTATTAATGGGAACATTTCGGGTGTTCTTCGAACTCGAACGTTGATGTTGCGGGTTGATAGTGGTGTCACTAGGAAGCTTCCCCGTGCTTCCTCTCCATTGAGTCATTTCTTCCGCCAATTGCCCCACTTGTTTAGCTAGGGCCTCTTAAGACTTATCTCTCAACTCATTCACCTTGTTCATTTCTTTGATGTCATTGTTGGATTCCTTCATCATATTCTTTAGTGCATCCAACTTTGAACTCAATGGATCATCACCACCTTGTCCTCCCGAAGAGCTTCCTTGATTGTTATAATTCTTTGAATACCCGCCTTAATTATATGAATTTCTTTGATAACCGCCTTGATTGTAATTGCCTTGGCGGTTTTGATATGATCCACCTTGATTACCCCCTTGAGTGTAAGCTTAAAAATTGGTGTTCAATTGGTTTGAAGCATTACCATACCTAAAATTAGGATGGTTTCTCAAACCCAGATGATAAGTGTTGGAGTTCATGTCATATTTCTTATCTCCCCCATACACTTGGTTTACCTCCGTGGTTTGGAAGAGATTTTGAAATGGGATGTTTTGTTCTCCTATCCGCGGATTCTTCAGCTTTAGAATTTTTACTCATGCGTTCCAAAAAAATACCAATCTTCTTGCTCCGGGTTGGATAATAAAGTCTCATTTCTTGTGGACTTCAAATATTTCCTATCCTCCTTATTCAACCCATTTACAAAACTGTTGACCAATTCCCATAACTCAATCTTGTGATGAAGGCATTTTCGGATCATCTCTTTGGAACGGGTGAAAGACTCATGAAGAAGCCCACCCGGTAGTTGTTGAAAAGAACGAATTTCCAACCGAGCACCATCCGTTTTGGCACTAGGAAAATACTCATCCAAGAATGCTTGTTGCATCTCTCCCCAAGTATAAATGTTATGTGAAGGAAAGTGAGAAACCAATGTTTTGCCTTGTCTTTGAGAGAAAAACGAAACAATCTCAACCGAACTTCATCTTGGGAGAAGTTATGACCGCTCATAGTGCTACAAATTTCCGAAAACTCAGAAAGATGACCATATGGGTCTTCGGTGGCCATCCCATGAAAATGAGGAGGGATTTTGATGTAGTTTGGTTTGCAATCAAAAGATCTTTTTCCCCGAGGCGGTGGAACAATAGGTGACTCATTATCGGAAACAACCGGTCTAAACCGAACATTAACCCCTAGCATCAGAGCTTGAGGCCTTCTTCATGGAGCATTGACCCTTTCATCACTTGGTTGTCTTATCTCATGAGGTATTCTCTCTGCCCGACCCACATAATTCTCACCCCGGGTTTGGTTATTGTTGTGATTCTGGTGTCCTCTTGGGTTTTGCCTTGGTTGATGATGGTTGAAGACATGATTATAGTACCATTCATCACCAAAGTTTTGGTTCACACCTACATTGGAATGGTGATCACTTTGGTATTCTTCTTAATCTTCGTGACTAACATTACCATTACCATTGCCATAACCCAAACACTCGTCTTCCTCGGTGTAATCTCTCTTCGAATATTCATCTTCCCCCGAGTGATAAGTATGCACACTCACTCGATCCGATGATTGATAACCCGAAACACTAAATGGGTCATCATCATTGATGTTTGCCCTTAACTCTTCAAGATTACCAATATGCTCATCATATCCGGCTTCATTGTATCGGTTCACGGGGTCAAATGTGGGATTGCCGCGGTTGATTACGGGAGGGTGTTGGTTGACATTTCGGTTGTTGAGGTTTCGGTTAGGAATTGGTTGATGAGGTGGGTGTTGTTGGTTTCAGTTTAGATGTGGTGGAGTGGGTGGTGTTCGGCTTTCACCCGAACGGTTATTTGGGTTTTCCATTTGGACAGTTCCAAAAGACAAGTTTTGATTTGGAAGTGGTGATTTGAGTGTATGTGAGTTAAAAGGAATCAAATCCTCTAACCGGTGTTGTCGATTTCTTCTTGCTACTATCTCAATTTCTGGTTCAAACACTAAAGGAGATGTCCTCCCCGAATGTCTTGTACGCATGCACTACCTGTAAACTGCACAAATAAAACACTCCGCGTAACAAGGAAAAAAGAGAGAATAAAACCAAACAAACAATTAAACAGATTATCACAAAATCAATTAATCACTAAACACCAAGCGCACGAACTCCCCGGCAACGGCGCCAAAATTTGATCAGATGTCGCGGTCCGGTCAAAAATAGTATTTATAGTTTCCTAATTACCTCAAACTATGTAGCTAGTGGTAACAAGGGTGTCGAACCACGAAGAGTCTGTGCCCGGTGTAACGCGTTCTTAGTTGATTGAGAATGTTACTTTTATGAAGATTGCAATTGTCGTTTATTTAAGAGTTTTGATTGAAAGTTTTAGAACCAGCAAGTGATTCAAGATGATAATTGAAATAAGAAAAATGATTAATTTGATTAATGAAAAAGACTTGATTGGAATCAATTGATTGAAAACAATAATAAGAAAAATGGATGTCACACCGGTTCAATAAGTAACATAGAGTTCTAGAACAAATTGGGATTAATCAAGAAATTGCAATTAGGATTAACGGGTTAATAGTTACAATAGGCTTAGGTGTCAAGTTTCATCAACATTGAAGATAGACTAAACCACACTTCATTACTCTAGAACACACGAATCCTAATAATAAGTTAAAGCATAATTAACCAAATTCATTTCCCTAGTAATTGGCGCAAGAAGCAATTATCAAAGAGAATTCAAAACAATATTAACGCAATTAACAAGTTTGTTCAAATCCAAATTACAAAAGAAATTAAGAAAATACCCAAATGTTAAGAACCATAGATTACAAGCCTACACTGGGTGAATCCAAAAGTGATTAGCCACTCATGGTGATTGGAACTTCAATGATGATGGAAATAATAGGAGAATTGGCCATGGAAAGGTTTTGGGATAAAGGTTTAGGAATAGTGTTTTTTAGGTTTGGTGTATGATGAAAAAGATGGAATGAAAGATGATGATCTTGAATGATTTAGGTGTAATAGGGTGATTTGATTGTGATTTGGGAGTAAAAGATGATGATTATGATCCCTAATATATGTTTTTATCACCCTCTCATTGAGTTCTTGGTCAAACAAACCATAAAGTCCCTTAAATGTAGCTTAAAATTCGAATTTCCATGTTTGTTGACCAGTGACCTGAGTCGCCGCCGCGCTTGTGTAGTTGACTCCACTTCTGACTGTCTACGAAGTGGTAGACTCGTGAACCTCCAAGTCATTGACGCGCTGTAGTGGAGTCGCCGACGCGCTGGACAACTTTTGTTTCTTTATTCTCTTTGTTTCTTCATTCCACGACCATCTAGCTCCGTATAAAGTTCCTGAAATGCTCCAAAACACACCTTAAGCCTCGTTAACCTACAAAATACAAAATCTAATCAAAGTAGTGTGTTCGCGTCTATAAAATCACATAAAACATGCAATATTAAGCATGATAAACCTTGAGTTTTCACCCGCGTATCAATAGGCTACCGTGGGGCCAACCTTGTTGAGGCTTACACGATGAATGAATTATTTTGTTGCGAAATCCAACTTCAACCCTATTTTGTTTAAACCTCTATTATAAGAAGGAACCAACATATGATTGTGGGCCTCTTCAAAGTGATAAATCTCCCACATAGATGAAATGTTGCATAACTTAGCTCTAACGCTTGCTTTACAATCGCACACCTGGAAAGCTGATTGCCTGATCTTCAACAAACTTTCGTCTAATTAGTCGAAATTTTCTTTTGGTTTGGGGTTTACCTGACTTAGAGCATAATATGTACCTATGGGTGATGATACCTTTAACCCTTTTTACAGTTCCAATCCTAGTAGAAAACCCACACTTCTCAACATACGACTCATACATTTAAACCACATCTTGCCACTCCCTATACCTAGCACTCATGTTCGGTATCTACTATGGGTTTCCAGTAACGAGTGCCATTGGGAGTAAACCAGTAAACACACCCAGACCCTGCAAAAAAAAAAAAAAATGCATGCCCACTGTTTTATTTATTTATTGCAAGAAAAACTAATTTCCTATGCGAGTGGACAAAATTTACACTGGTGCAATAATATGGACGGGAAAAACCTCTCTTGGGATGAGAATAATTACTGACAAAAATGGTACAACAATTCATCTAAAAAAATATTAAATAAACCCTTGATGATGATTAAGGAGAGATAATAATATTGATTAGACAAAAATGCTCATTAATATAATATACACTTCAAGCCTACGTGTCACTTGGTGATTGACCAGACGAATTCTCGAGTTCTTGCAACTCAAATGGGTTCTCAAATAAACCAGATCCTATGAATTATAATTTTAAAGAGTTTATCATTCGAACAAATTAATGGTCCTTGCTAGGGTTACATATTCCAATTAATTTATCACCACTCATAAGAAGGGTTTAATGGTTTTTTTTTTAATGTATAGATCAACTGGAAACCCATTAACTACTCCAACCCTTTTTAATGGGAGTAGCCATCTGAGTTCGAATGAGGGGGAGTACGCATTGGTAGAGCCTTACCTCTATTCTGTAAGGGAGAATAAAATCTTACTCACAACTAGGCTCGAATTCGGAACCTTAGGGCAGGAACCCCAAAGAGAAAACCTTCTCGCCTCTTCACAAACCAATTGGTCTGTAGATATTGGCAGAAGGGTTTAATGGTTGCTAACTAACACTTATTATAACCAAGTAAATCTTTTATTTTATATTTTAAAAAGAAATCTATTATTTTATTACCAACTAGAACTATTTAAAATGATTAAGTGGATTTTGTGATTGATTATTATTAATAAATTATAGTTGTGTAACTATTTCTAATAAATTATTATTAATGTTAATTTCAATTCTATGTAATGTATGAACATCGATTGTTCTCCAACCACTTCTTCAACATGCCTTGCAACTAGGAGGAGAATGAGTCGTTAGGATAAAACTGAACTTGTAATCCCTATTTCAGTTTTTGTATTATTTTTACTAGATTATACCCCGGGAGCGTCCCGGGTTAAGAAATTTAATATGATACATCAATTTTACATATGAAATATACCGATGTATAACTCTAATATTAATATCTAACCTAAAACAAATTAACAATGTACAACTCCAATGCTAACACCTAACCTAAAAGAATGTAGAATTTTAATGTAACTCTAATATTAACACATATCCTAAAGACTAAACAAATGTACAACTCTAACATACTAATATTGATACCTAACTTAAAACAACGTATAACTTTATTAACCTATTCGGCTCTGGTTGAAAAAAAATTTATATTTACTGATTTAAACATAATTAGTGACTTGTCTATACATGATTAATGATTTAGCTGAACACTTTGTGTTTTTTTTTCCTGTATAAACAAAACCACACAAAAAAATTATCCGCTTTTATATAGCACTATGGTACTCGTTGGAAAGATAATAAAACGCTCGTTAATTTGGTGTAATTTTTTTCTTTAAAAAATCTCGTATATTAAAGATATTAACGTTTAAAAATTATGGGAGGAAACATGAGGGTGAAAAATCCAATTTTTTTTTAAATTATTTTTTTCCTAAAATATCTCAATGCCACATGGGATAACACATGGCACACTCAAAGAAGAGAATGCATATTTGAGTGACATGTCATTAAAATGGCTTTGGTTTATTATATGTATAGATTATTAGTATCATTTTATACATGTGTTGTGACTAGGTGTGAGTACGTGTCATTTAAATTATGGGCGGAAACCAAACTTATAATCAATGTTTTGGTTTTTAGACTTTATAACTTGCAAGTTTTAGCAATAATTTGTTCATTATAAAAGAAGATGGTTTGAATAGCTGTCGGGGTTAATTTAGATGTGCGAGTTATTAAAAGAATTTACCACAAAGTATGACATTTGATTTTATATAAAACTAGCTGATTACCCCGGGAGGGTCCCGGGGTTGAAAAATCTAATTTTACGTGATAACCTATTGCAAATGGCTTAAGTTAACTAACCACAAAATCTCTCAATCATTGCATTTTCATAGTATTCTAATAAGTAATAACTCATATTCTCTAATCTAAAACCTAATCAGTAATCATCTAAATAATCACTTATGCAAGCTACAACTATTCAAAAACTCATTACATCTCTCTAATTTCTCACATTCTAATGGCTCTTATAATTCCTAACCTAATCAACTAAACAAACACTTAAGTTTGAAGTTGTAACCATTGCATCTCATTATGCCATGTGGCATAATCAAGAGATGGTTGATGCCACTATTGAACGCCACGTCAGCAACTATCAATTCTTCCTGGGAGCGTCCCGGGGTTGAAAAATATAACCATTCTAATAATACTAAGGGGCTGTTTGGTAGCCTCTTAATCACCATTCAGAGGCTACCTCTTAATGGTCCGTAACCTCTGAATGGTTAAGAGGTAACCTTGAGTCTGAATGGTTAAGAGGCAACCATTAAGATGTTACCTCACAACTATTCATACTTAAGATTACATCTTAACAATTAATAGACTATGAATCATTCAGATGTAGTCTCTTAATGGCCATTCAGAGGCTACCAAACAGCCCCTAATACTAATAGTAATAATTATTACACTTGTAATTAAATAAATAAAAAAATAACCTTGCTATAAGGTGACACCATATGTTGCAGTGTTGCGCGATTCTTTCTCTTAACTTCTCTTGATGAAGTATACCTAGTAAAATTCCAATGATAACATGGCGATTGGGCTGATTTTCAACATCATAGATAAGAACCTGGTTTAAAAGAAAAAACATGATTAATGAATAATATGAACAATTTGTGTGTTTTTTTTCCTGTATAAACGAAACCCCACAAAAAAATAGTCGATTTTTTCTCCGTTTTTTTATAGCACTATGGCACTCGTTGGAAAGATAATAAAACGCTCGTTAATTTGGTGTATTTTTTTAAAAAAAATCCCGTATATAAAAGATATAAACGTTTAAAAATTATGGGAAGAAACATGAGAGAGAAAATTTTAAATTTATTTTTAAATTCTTTTTTCCTAAAATAACTCAATTTAATTTTAGTAATTGAGAATTTAGGGTTTTATGTTTATCTTTTTTTAATTAAAAAGGGAAATAATTCAAAAACACTAAAATCTTTTAATTATGATACCACGTGGCACTCTCAATGGGAGGTTGAGGCCTCTATTGCACGCCACGTCAGCATATACGTTTTCTTTTATATATATAGATAGATATACATATCAACTTTCAATGCTACTTCACCTTTTTTTGAAGAGCAAATTTCATTAACACCACCCAAACCGACAGAGAAAGCCAGGGGCAAACCACAACACAAAAAAACTTACGTTACATCAAACAAAAAACGGGTCCAATCCTTCCAATCTACCCTATCCTTCTTAGTCCTACCGAAAAACCACAAATAACTACAAGACTTCACATCCGCAATAATCTGATTAATAATAACTTTCGCGTCTTTAAAAACCTTCTCATTCCTGGCCTTCCACAACCGCCAACACGTTATGATAAGGATGCCGTGCAGTAACTCTCTTCTGGCTGCAGAAACGTTCGCCTGGACAGGAATGTGTTGGATATCCTTCACTGAGAACAAGTAGATAGGAGGTAGATGACACCATTTTGAAATCCCAGACCACACGCCATCAGCCCCCGGGCAAGCAGTGAATAAATGGTCGACCGATTCTTCACTTTGTTCACATAGATAGCAGCTAAGATCACCAACCCATATGTTTCTTTTACTAAGAGCCTTTTTCGTGGGTATCCTATCAAGACGAGATCGCCACATAAAGATGTTACATTTTAGCGGCACCCATTTACACCAAATAAATAAATCATCATGCTCATTCACTGCAGTAGAATTGACCCATTTCTTCGTATCGTGCACTGCCAAATTCTGAATCGGAATATCCTTCCACACCCATGAATCCTGGAAATCACATATAATAGTCCCTGCAACTGTACGACAACATTCCACCAGTTCTTCTCGTTCCTGATTAGAACTCGGGTAAGATTTCCAATTCCACATCATAACACCCGTCATACTATGCTGACCAATTCTTTCTGCAACCGTACACCACTTGTCCTTCTCTAGCCGAAACAAAAAGATTTTCAATGCTACTTCTTCACCTATACACATATAACTCACAATCAATTTTACAAAAAGAACCATAACCCAACATTGGTCTCGAATCGGATTGTTATTTCACTTAAGGTTTGATTTTTCTACAAATAAGTTATAGATTTGTAATTATTTATTAATATAAATTAATATTGATTTTGTGTGAATGTAAGAGTATCGATCAATCGTTGTCCAACCACTTCTCGAACAGATGTTTGCACTCTTTTCATGATCACGCTAAGTTTGTGATGTTTTCCCTTTTCTCTTACCCTTCTATACATAACATCTTTATCAATCACTCACCAATCTATACTTTCTAAAACTTTCTATTTATAATTATTAAAATTTATATTTGAAAATATGTAACTCTAAGCATTTTTCTTTCTTTATTCATATTTATGAAATTTTATTATTATAATAAAAAGAGTTCTATGATCATACCACATCTTACCACCCACCTTCTGGTTGAGTGATATGGAGGCATAATGATAGATGACTTGAGGCCTAATGATCACAAGTTTGAGCTTTGAAGGATACCAGGTTTTACCGATTATTCACTGTCATGCCTTCAGGCGAGCGGGTCGGTGGTCGGGTTTTCCCTGGATTTGTGGACCTGGAGGACCGGTGCCCCGTGGGTATCTTGAATTCGTCATAAAGGGATTCCCACAAGAGCATGTGACGACTTTGTTAGTCTTCCAAAAAAAAAAAAAAAAAAAAAAAAAATCATACCATATCTTAAGTAGGTTGAAAGACACTTGTAGAGGTGAAATCCAATTGCTCCAAAGATGAAAGTTTAAAGAAGGCAAATTTCTTTTAAGAGAAAACTTATTATTCTTGAAAGTTAAATATCTTTACTACCTTATTAAGGAGGAGTGATAGGTAAGAAAGTAATTTTACACAATTTTTAAGATGGGAGTTGAAGAGTCCCTTCACAAATTTCCAATATTTGGTCATTTTGTTCCCTTTATGCCCTTATGTACAACCTATAATGCTCATTGTATATATGTATAATGCATACTTCATATCCATTTCAACATGTAACCCCAACACCTAATTAAACCCCAATTCAATTTCAATAAAACCCAAGCTTTTCATTAAATCCTTCTACACATCTATTTAATAATAACAAGCAATGTTTGTGATGGTTCTATTAGGCTTTGTTGGAGCTTATAAACATTGTAGTAATTGGACATTTTTGTCTTTTTTTTGTTTGTTGAATTATGTCTAACCTCATATAATATATGTATTTTTTGCTAATAATTCTATCTTCTTCTCTCTGTATATTACAACTAACTAAAAGAAAACTTAATATCCTGATTTATATATATCAAATACTTTTAATTTAAAATTACCATTTTGGTAAAAAAAAATATTTTTTAACTTGGGTTACCTTTACGTACTTAGTCAGGTTTAAAAACCGCCGCAACGCGCAGGGTAATTTACTAGTGATTCTCAATTCGTGAAGAATAATTTACGTGTAGGAAAATGAAACGCACGTAAAAGTTAGTGGAATTTTTAAAGTGAACGACCCTATAGTCAATCTACCACATTTACGATCATATGACTTGTTATAGGTACACTTAAAATGTTCCTATGTGACAAAAGGCATATGTCATGTTTTCTTATAGGTATAAGCACAAAAGTGGTAACATATGCACATAAAAGTGAAATTTATAGCATTCAATATATTTGTACATAAATGCCATAATGGCATAGCTAGCATCTTGATTTGTATGGCACAATTCATGGCATGATTTGGAACCAATGCGGGTGCTTGCTACAAACAAATACATATACAAGTTTCATTAAAAAAATCACATAAATTCCCCCAAATTCAATCATCACAAGAAAAAAAAGGGGGAAATCAACTAGATAGAATTTCATATCTTTTTTACCGCTTATCTTTCTTTGTATTCAATTTGATTACTTATTTCCAATATCAACATCACTATATGCAAACATTTAGTAGCATTCATTTCACATAATCAAATGAAATTGTAATTGAAATTTCATTAGAATTTGAATGAACTAGATTTGAAAATTATAAATTCCAATAACGAATTGAAATCCAAATAACATTTTGGTCCCTCCGGTTAACAAAGTAATTGGAATCTATCAATCTAGCTCTTATCCCCCACAGGTTTGGGTAAGGTTTGGTCGTCAACGGGGCCGCATCAGGTACAAATGGTGTAGGTGGTTGATGGGCACGGTCAGCTCGAAATCGTTTGGATCGTTAACGGGTCGTTTGGGTCAAAATGGTATGAGTCGTTAATAGGTCAGTTCAAGTCGAGGCGGGTTGGATTATTGATGGGCCAGTTCAGATCAAAATGATGTGGGTCATTAACGGGATCAGTCTGTTCAAAAAGGTATGGGTCATTAACAGCTCGTTGCAAGTAGAAACAACCCGAGTCACTAACGGGTCCACTCGGGTCTAAAACAGGTCATGGTCGTTAATGGGGCCAATCACTACGAAACAGTCTGGGTCTTTAACTGGTAGGTTTGGGTTGAAACAATCAAGATAGTTACCTGATCGGGTTGAAACAATTCGGTCATTAACGGGACGGTCGGGTTAAAACGATCTGGGTCGTTAACAGGGCCGATCGAGATGAAATGGTGTAGATCGTTAACGGGCTCAATTGGGTCTTAATAGTATGGGTCCTTATTGTGCCCGATCGGGTCGACACGACCCGAGTCGTTACTAGGACCAGTTGGGTCAAGACGGTCATGGTCATTAACAGGCCCCGTCGGATCAAAATGATCTAGGTTGTTAACAGAACCGATTGGATAGAAATAGTCTGGTTCGTTAATGGGTCTGGTCATGTCGAAACGGTTCGGCTTGTTAACAGGAAGGTTGGGTTGAAATAACCCGGGGTTTGAATAGGCTCGGTTGCATTGAAACTGCCCGAGGCCGTGAACATGTCTGGTTGGGTTAAAACAGTCGGGGTCATTAACGAGACCGTCGGGTTGAAACAATCGGGTTGTTAACGGCCCCGGTCTGGTTGAACAGTCTAGTCTGGTCGAAGCATGACCAGGAGATCAGGCGCGGTAGATAGTGGCTGAGTGGTAGCTGCCATAACGTTAGTCGGTAGAAGCTTTCAAAAAATTATTTAAAATCCTACGTAGTTTCAAAGAATTTTGAATTCTTTTAGTTAAGGAATTTGAAGGAGTTAATTAAAATTACAATTCCAATTCTTTTACCAATAAAACGTGATAAAAATGGAACTGAGAATCCAGTTCCTTGTTTTGTTGAAACCAACAACATAAGACTATATGGTGTGGTGCGCTCTTCCCCCAACTCCCCAAAATACCACATCAGTGCCACATCATTTTCCCCATTCCCTTCCCCAAACAAAGGAAATGTTTCCCCCTCCTTTAAAAAAAAATAATAATAAAAAAGAATAACCAATAGCCTTGCTCGGTGCAAACGGTGGAAAAGCCCCAAAGTCACCGAAAACAAAGGGTGGGGGGCGGTGTTCCTGATCGGGACAAATGCCAAATCATCTCCCCAAGATGCCTTCCCGAAACCACACCTTTCAGTCTAAGAAATGAAATCTGAATCATAATCACATCCAGATTTCACTCCATTCCTAAACAAATGCTATCTTATCATTTAGATAATGATGGAATGACTATGAAACAGCTCAATTTAGGGCTTTTTATTGCCTCCATATATCTCTCTATTCCATGATATAATCATACCAAATGTATTATCCCGATAATTAACTTCAAAACATTCCCATAATATGTCATAATAGACTTGCGTTACAACATTATAATCTATATACAATGTAAACATATTAACATAATCATCAATCATCAAATTAACAATACATTCCCACTTTAAAAAATATAATATTCTCATTTTAGACCCTTCCCATTTGATTGTATTATACAAATAGTGAACAACCATTTTTTATTGGGCCGGCATGACAAACAATCCGGACCCACAACAACGTGGGTTTCTAATGTGCGCAGCTAACCGGTGAATATAACATAACGTGATAACGCGTAATTATACACCATCTTATTCAATTTATTGTTTCTATTTATTTATATAAACCCAAAATAATATCCAATTATTATCACTCTCTATCTCTGGACTCGTCTGGCAAGCAAAAAGAATCACAAAAACCTCTCTCTCTAAAAGACTAAAACGCCAATAATAATATAGTCAACGTTAGCTTCGTACCTACCGGAGTACATACACTTTGCCGGTAATGTGGAACCTCCGTTATCTTCTCCGTTTACTGCCGTTAATCTGCTCCATATCGTTAATCTCTGCTCAGGGATCTGGCCCACAACCTTCCCAATGGCAAACATTATCAGGTTCAGTTTTTATAACAATAACCCAATTCTCTTATTATTATTATTATTATTTGTAACAAATTCTGTTATTTTTGTTTAATTGTTACTTGGGTTGTAGTAATGCTATGATCCCGAGATCTTAGTTTTTAAAATCATTTGTTTTGCTATTTAAATAAAGGCTAGCGGCTTAACTTGTTGCCGGTTTACCTTCTGTTTCGATTTATTTATTAGTTAGCAATAGGGAAATGAATAAATATAAAGATTGCTATTTAGAGGCGGTGTACGTTAGCAAAAAAAATCATTGGTGCACGTTAGCAAAGTGCACAAGATAAGGGGCGGTGCACATTAGCAAAGTGCGCCGGTGCACGTTAGCAAAACAAGGTGCGGCTGCGGTGCACGTCAGCAAAACAAGGCGTGGCTGCGGTGCACGTTAGCAAAACAAGGCGCAGTGCACGTTAGCAAAGGGACACTGTTAAAGTTTCTAGTGTCCCTTCTTTTGTATTATATATAATGGTGATGGGTCGGGTCACTAGTGTTGTCTGCCGTTTGCATTCGCTGGCGTGAGCGGTCTTTTGCCATTGGGTTTATGCGGCGGGTGATCACGGACTTTTGTTGTTTGTAATAGATTCTGTTACTATTTCTATTTGATTGTTGTTAAAGTGTTGAAATGAATTCGCAGGTGGCCCTCCATTTGTGGTGGCACATGGAGGGTTTTCGGGGTTGTTTCCTGGAGCGAGTTTTAATGCGTACTCGTTCGCTGTGCTTACGAGTGTACCCGATGTGCTTCTGTGGTGTGATGTGCATTTGACTAAGGATAATGTAGGGATCTGTTTCCCTACTTTGAATTTAGCGAATTCCTCTACTATCGATTCGCCGAAAGCGGAAAAAACTTATATTGTTAATGGTGTATCTATGAAAGGATTTTTTCCTCTTGATTTCACTAGTACTGAGCTTGATAAAGTTTTCTGTAAGTTTTTTTTTTTTTTTTTTACAGTTTGTTAGTTAATAGTTAGTGAATGATATAGAAGAATATTGTTGTTGCTGCAGTGACACAAGGGATTTTCTCTAGAAATCCAGCTTTCGATGGTACTTCGAAAATTCTTCCTGTTGATGAAGTGTCTGGAATAGTACAGCAAGGACAGCAGGCGGGGTTGTGGTTGAATGTCCAGTATGATGCGTTTTACGCGCAGCATAATTTGAGCATGAGAAGTTACGTAATAGCTGCTTCGAGAAAATTTGGGATTAAATACATCTCATCGCCTGAAGTGAATTTTCTAAGAAGCATTGCGTCAAGGTTCAATCCGAGAAACACGAAATTAGTGTTTCGGTTTCTTGGACAGGATGACGTCGAGCCCACGACGAACCAGACGTATGGTGCACTTTTGAGCAATCTGACGTTTATCACGACGTTTGCGCAAGGAATTCTTGTTCCGAAAACTTATATATGGCCTGTTGGGCGTGATTCCTATTTGCTGCCGTCGACTTCATTGGTGTCAGATGCTCATAAAGCAGGTCTAGAGATTTTCGCTTCGGATTTTGTGAACGATTTTCCTCTCCCGTATAATTACAGTTATGACCCTGTACGAGAGTATCTCCAGTATGTTGACAATGGTGAATTTGCTGTTGATGGTGTGCTTTCTGATAACCCGATAACTCCATCTGCAGCATTTGGTATGTTCCTATATTATATTAAGCCGTGAACGTTATGTTTCTTTCTCCGTTTTTACTCTTCAAGATTCTAATTCTTGTGTAATCCTGCAGACTGCTTATCAAACTTGGGCCCAAACAAAACTCAAGGTACACATACAGTTCGGATCTAGGTTTTAAAAAGCGCCAGGCGACCTGAGAAAAAGCGCAAGAAAAGCACGCTTTTTTTGGCAAAAAAGCGCAGAAAAGCGCGCTTTTCGTACAGGGGTGTTTTTGTGCTTCAAAGTGTTATACATATAACTAAAAAGGTTATACATTTAAGTTAAATCATATATAAACCTTATTTAGATCTATATTTTGTGGGTAGGGATGCTAAAAACCTATAGGATATATAGAAAAAATTATATAATCGTATTGCGCTTCGTGTACGAAAAGCCCACCGCTTTTGCGCTTTGCTCCTCGGTTTTAGACCTCGTCGCTTTTGTGCGCTTCGCGCTTTTTAATACCAAGGTTCGGATAATAAACATTTGGTAGTGTTCTTGAATGGTTAATAACTTAATATTACTGATAATGACATGGTTTTTTTTGTTTAATATTTCTTCAGCAAAACCGTTGATTCTATCATATGAAGGCGCAAGTGGTGATCTCCCGGGGTGTACCGATGTAGCATATCAAAAAGCTGTTTCTGACGGTGCAGATATTATCGATTGTCCTGTTCAAATCACGAGTGACGGGATACCTATTTGTTTAGGTTCAATAAACCTCCTTGATCGAACAGATGTCGCCCAGTCGGGATTCACTAATTATACATCAACCATTTCCGCACTTCAAACTGGTCCTGGGATATTTACCTTCAGTCTCACGTGGGACCAGATTCAGAACTTAAAACGTAACTACTCGACTCGCTAGTTTTATGTCCTAAACATACCAGTTTTTCGGTTTTTTCTTATTTTCTTTATTCTTTTATGTTTTTAGCTGTCATGTTCGCGCCATATACAAACTACAGTTTACAAAGAAATCCAAAAGCCAGAAATGACGGCAACTTAATAACACTAGCCGACTTTTTGGACATTGCTAGTAATGCTACTTCGGTTTCTGGTGCCTTGATCAACATTAAGGTGAGTCAACATGACGATCGTCTCGTTATTTCATTAATCTAATATAGTACACATAAGTGATACCTTTTTTGTTGTTACTACTTGCAGAACGCACGTTACTTAGCCGCTAACCAGGGATTGAGTGTAACAGATGCGGTAATGGACGTTTTGAATAAATCCAGAATATATAACCGGAGGAACAAGAAAATCTTGATCGAGTCATCGGACAGTGCGGTACTGAAAGTTTTTAAGGCAAGAAGCAACAGGCATGAGCTTGTTTACGAAGTTGATGAGAATATACGCGATGCCCTCAATTCGACGATTGCAGATATCAGTGAATTTGCGAATTCTGTTATTATTGGGAAAGAATCTGTGTTTCCTAGAAGCTCTGGGTTTCTTGGTGAACAAACTGATGTTATTGAAAAGCTTCATGCTTTCAAGATCCCAGTGTATGTACAGTTTTATAACAATGAGTTTATTTCACAGCCATGGGACTTCTTTTCAGACCCGTATGTCGAAATTAACTCGTATGTTAATGGAGCTGATGTCGATGGCGTTATTACATCTTATCCCGCTACCTCTTCCAGATACCGAAGTAAGTTTATGTATCTTGTTACCGTTAACTTTTGAGGTCAAAAGCATTAGTTTAAACTTTAAATTCGAATATATGATGATTTCTAATTTGTTTATATAACATTTTTGGTGGGATTTAGGGAACCGTTGTCTTGGGTTACCATCAGATCAGACACCGCCATACATGACTCCAGCCGCGTCTGGCCAATTATTCTCGCTCATGACTCCACAACAGATGCCCCCGGCTGAGGCTCCTAACCCTATATTGGAAGAAGATGACGTCGCTGAAGGACCTATACCCCCTGCTACAAAACCTTCTCCACCGACTGGCACTGGGGCATCATCACCACGGGCTTCACCAAGTGGTCAACCACCTAAAACTGTCGTTGGGATTCTGTTTTCTGTTGCGGCTGTTGTTGGGACGATTGCGTTGATGTTTTGAGTGGACAATATGCGGTCGTTTGATTCTTGTTCATGTGCAATGAGTGCAGGGATGATTTAGGACTACTTTGTCATTGGGAGTACTGTGTAATTCTTGATTTTGATTTGATTGTAAGTAGTAATTTATTCGTCGTATGTAAGTTGAAAACGACCATGGATCAAGAGGAACATAGTTGACATATTCGTTGTAACGGTGAATAAATATTGGTTTTTGAAAATTGAATGTTTTTTGATGGTATAGACACAGCGTTGGAGCTAAGGATTACCCTGTGGGTGCGAGACACCCATCAAATTCATCGCTGAGGTAGTGTAAACTTGAAGTAAGTTAAAAATGTTTGCGCGTGCGCTGCTATGTTGAGGATTAGATTCACTGCATCGATTAGTTAATATTCAACAGTTCTGTAGAGAACTCGTTTTCTAGAGGCGAAGAAAAAGCCGGTTCTGGAACTGGCCCGGTTTATAACCCAAAACCAACCTAACATTTTGAGAACCCTCATTGGAAACCTTTTAAAACCGACCTTAACTAAACCAGTTTTGAACCTAGACCGATCCTTTTTCCACTTGGAAACCAGTTTGGGCAAAAACCGGTTTCGAGTTTCTGACTTCTATTGACCAAAAACCAACTAGCTTCACAGCTTGGTACCGGAACTGGTTTGTGCTAAAAAAATTCAGTTTGTGCACCTCTAAGGGCTTGTTTGGTAGCCTCTAGGCTCTAAACCATTCAGCTCTGAATGGTTTAGCATTCAGACTGTTTGTTTCAACCTAAAAAAAGGCTCTGAATAGAATGGTTAAGAGCTGAACCTTTCAGACTTAGTGCATAGCTGAACCATTCAGCACTTAATCATTCAGAGCCTCTTAACCATTCAGACATCTTAATGATTCAGTACTTAATTAACCAAACAGCCTCTTAGTGTTTCTTTAACTAATTTGATTCCCAATTTAACGGACTCAATCATGTGACCCTTAGTTAAGCCCATTTAGCTCTAAGGACCATAAGCCCAATTAATTAGCCCATATGAGGAACACACTTTAGGTAACCAATTTGGGGCTCATCATTCCAACTTCCAAGTCTGGTCTTGGATTTAAATATAAAGGGACTTATCCAAATGTATGCATGCATGTATGTATATGTTATGTATGTATGCATGCCTGTATAATATGTATGGAAAGGTGTATGTATATGTGTAGGCATGGCTATTTACATGAATGTGTGTATATGTATTCCTTTTAAAAAATATAGTCAATATTTAAATGTTTATTCATTTATTTTTGAATAGCTAGAGATCTTGAGCCAAATTTTCATTATTCATAAATTTGACTTGTATAAGTTTTTATTATAAAATAAGCAAAACTAAAGAAATATGATTCCAATATTGAACGCACTGCCATTAAAATCAAGTTTTTGAATCCACCATTAGCATTAGCATAGCATTAGCAGGTGGTGTATAATTTGGCACTGACTAGTGTCTAGGTGCACATCCCACATACCCTCTAAATAAAAGAAGAAAAGATATGCCACTAACAGTCTGATTCTTTATGGTCTTTTTTTTATACACAACCCAATATTTTATACAAAAGTTTTATATTTCATATAATATAATGATTTTGAGAAGGAAAAAAAAAAGGCTAATTATGCAATCGATTTTTTTCGGTGATCGGTATTTCTTTGATAAAGAGAATAATCTTCATCTTGAGGATTATAAACCGATGATCTCAATTGGAACATGAAAACGTAACTAACTTGGTCCTGGAAGACTTTTTCGAATGCGGAAAATCTCAGGTACGCTTCTCTAGAGTGGCCATAAGACTGAGAGTGACAGATCTGTTAAGCTTTCTACGATTATATGAGAAAAGGAAAAAAAAAACAAACTTTACACTACGTAAAGTTGTCATAGTACAATTTATTTCTGAATTTGATCACTTCTTATATGTCCGGTATCGACCATAATTCACACACACACACAAAGAAGCATTTTATTCATCTTAGTAATTGCGGAGCATTGGCGAAGGTTAGTGAGGGCTAGGGGGTGCCCCAGCCCCCTCCGTTTTTTGGCTCAGTGGTGAAAGTTTGCGATTTTCGTAGGTAATTTTTATATGGATTGAGTCCGGCCCCACTGATTTGATCTTCCGACCCCTTACCGATACGAAAAAATTGAATCCGGCCCCACCGATTTGATCTTCAAGGTTCGCTGCGGAGAGAGTTAAAAATTCAAGTGAGATATAAAATTGAACGGAAGGATAAAGTTCAGCAACCTCACAAATCTAGCCTTCTAGATGCACTAGATTAGTGTTACTACTGTACTAAAAGATATCCATATAATTATTCAATGATTTCTAGCTATTGTATATGGTTTTTTATGTTCATAAAATGCATATATGTGCACCCAAAAAAGGGGCCCATCACCATTTGTACCTTTTATATGTTACTAAACTTGTTCACGAGCCTTGACACTGCTTATCCATCTTCATTGGGTCCAGGAGAAATATATCACAACTGTGCGTAATTTTATTGCTGATCAGATGTTGCGGTCCGGTCAAAGATAGTATTTATAAGTTCAAATTACTTCAAACTATATAGCTAGTGGTAACAAGGGTGTCGAACCACAAAGAGTCTGTGGTCGGTGAAGATCTTAGTTGATTGTAACGATATCACTTTATGAAGTTATGCTTGATTATGAAGTTTGCACGTTTTGTTCATTTAAGAAAGTTTGATTGAGAGTTGTGAACCAAAAGTGATTCAAAAGTTTAATTGAACTTGTAAAAGTAATTAAATTAATGATTAAGCAAATGATTTGAATGTAACAATAATATTAATAAGAATCACACCCGGGTTCCAACAAACAAAGTCTAACGTTTAGCACAAATGGGTCAAATATCTCAAATGCAAATGATGTTAACGGGTTGGTTGTTTCAATAGGCTTAGGTATCAATAATCATTACATCAACACCAAGAGATGGACAAAAATATACTTTATTACTCTAGATTATGCAAACCCTAAGTTTGTGTTAAAGCACATAACCGAATTCCTTTCACTAGTAATTGACACAAGAACAATTAACAAGAGTGAATTCAACACAAGATTAAAACAATTAACACAATTGTTCAAACAAGTAATTGCAAATACAAAATAGAAAATACCCAATTGTTATGAACCCTAGAACTTCAAATGTTTACACCCGCAAATGATACAAGGTGTTTAGCCAAGCATGGCCATGGAAATCATATTTTCTTCAATTGTTGTCTTGAATATCCATAGGAATCAATGAAGAATGATTGGGAGTGATTGTGGGTGATAGAATTGAGTGGTAATATAGAGCATGTTTGGCTCTCCTTATTTCCACCTTCTTATAACTTGTAACTTTTCCAAAAAGTTAATAAGTTGCAAAAAGTGTTTGGCAAAAGGAAAATGACTTTTTATTTTAACTTTTTGTTTGCTTATGATAAGTTGTTTTGGAAAAGTAAGGGAGGAGTGACTTTTTGAACCTCCTTATAACTTATTTAATTGTTATTTACCTACATGCCCTTATTATATCCTTACACATTCCCTCCTTATACCCTTTTTTGTCCTTTTACCTAAATAAGTTAAACCAAACACTTTTTTACAAACTAACTTATCAACTTATTGTTTTTTCCCACCACATAAGCTAATCCAAACACTTTTCTAAAAACTCCTTTTTAAAAAGTCATAAGTTAATAAGTCCTTTTTAACAAAAAGTCCTTTTTGCCTCAAATAAGTTTATCCAAACATGCCCATAGAAGATACACAATTAGGGTTGTTAAGAGACGTTTTTTTATGCGAATTAGCTTGTAGCCTAACTTTGACTCGTCATAAAAGCACTTGATTTGACTTTTTCCAGTATTTAGCATCGGCGACGCCAAACTTGGTGTCGGCGACGCCACCCTCAGCTCACCTGCGCTGTTTTTCTGATGCCATTGGCGTCGTCGACGCCAAACTGTTACTGAAATTTATGTTTTCTTCATAACTTTTTCATTTCAACTCTGTTTTCGCGGCTACGTCTTCGTTTTTCAATCCTCTTTCATGTTATACACAAATATCTGCATTTCCATTCCTTATACATTCTAAAAAACACGTCCAATCTTCATTCTTTGCTCTCGGTTGCTCATTTCTTGCACCCGGTTCTTCCTATATTCAATCTAATGCCTCATTTAACTCCCAAAATGCACTCTAAATCTATCAAGTCATGTAAAAACATAAATCATATCAAAGTAGATCATTTGAGACTCAAATGCACATCAAAAACTCAAACTTAAGCACTAGAACTTCAGGCTTTTCAACCACACATCACATCCTCACACTTAGCTTTTTTGCTTGTCCTCAAGCAAACTTATTATACACTTTCACATTTCCAAAACACAAAACATACTCCCCTTCCTCAAACATAAATGAGTTAAGTTCCAATGTCATACATGGTTCTTATATTTGCATTTCAATGCTTACTCAACCATTCAATTGATCAAATTCTTAAAACAAGCAATTACCCGAACTTAGCCTACCTTCCAAGAAGATAAACCACATACACATCCCTCACAAATTTTCTCTATACTCGGTTTAATGATAACTAGTAATAATGCACTAGTATATATATTGTTCCCTCAAAACCGATTATAATGCATGTTAGTATGAGCTTGCAACTCAATTGCACTTCACCAATTACACAAAGCAAACACAAGTCAAAAGGTCTTTTATAGGTTTTAACATTGTTGGGCGAAGGGTATGGAATGAGATATTTTAAAAGTGGCTATACAACAAAACTAAACACATCTACGAGGCAATATTTGTGCCTTTTATTCAACGACTCACTCACACACATTTTTGTGCTTTTCTTTGTATTTTTTTCACTCTTTTTGTTGGTTTCTTTGTTTTCTAGCATAATAATAATATAACCACATGATTATTTACAATACACAGAAACATCCTATAATCAAATTTTAATCACTCCGGTTTGAAATTAGAAAGGCTACATAGGTAAAATGGGTCAAAGTGAGTGATCAATGGGCTGCCTCCCAGAAGCGCTATGTTTATGGGTCTTCAGCCAAACCTTAACTGATTTGCCTCTCACGGTGGTTTAAGTGAACATTTTCCTATCGAGTTTCCAACATATGCTCGATAGTTCACTTTCTGTGTCCTAATATGTTCCTTCCACTTGTCCATCAAATACATGCATGAAAGTTTTATCCCATATTTTCCTACTGAGTTTCCAACATACACTTGGTAGCTTATATGCTAAATCCACACTTTCTTCCCATTGATTGGTATGAAATTTGGGTGATTCTTATTGGGGAGCCCCTTTATGGTAGCTTGCCCGAGATATTGGCGTGTCACCTTCCTTACCTTCAAGCTCACACTTTTTTCCTCAACTTTGTCAATTGAAATAATAGATGTTTGAGAATGGTCAATATACATTGTGATTCCCTCAGTCACTAGTTCTTTAACAAATGTCACATCTTCACTTGAATTTAAGCACTCATTTTCATTCCCTTGAAGACTTGTAACCCTATCATCCACTTCAGCATCTACCACAATCCCACTAGCCAAATCATCTTGCTCACGCTTAAGTTGGGCTTATTCTTTAGCTAGTTGTCGAGCCTGCATAACCAAAGCTGTAAGGCCCTAAAATTGTGTAGGTTTACGCTTGTCTTTATCAAACACATTAGTATTTATTTTGTTTTAGTTTAGTTAATGAGCTTGGGTTAGGCCATGTGGGCCAAGGTATTAGTGGACCCTAAATAATGTTTTGTTTACAACACATTTAGGGTTAGCCAACATTAGACATCATTTTTGTAACTCTCTAGCCACCAAGAGAGCTTTGTGTGAGAACACCTTGTACCAAACAACCCTAAAGATTGTGTGCAAGGTGAAGCAGAAATACAATTGTTTTCAACATTTTCTATCTTTTGTTCTTCAACATTCAATCGATATTCCACATTTGTTGAGTGGTTTGAGTGATATCTAGAAGGATCTTGGACTTACAATTGGTATCAGAGCCTAAGAAGTCTTTCGAAGGCTCAGTTCGGTATCATTCGAAGAATGAAAGAAGATTTTTGCTGCTGGCCATCGTGTTTTTAAACAGATCTCATTCAGTTATTTTCAGTTTTATTATTTTTTTCTAACCTGTTTTGGTGTTTAAGTTTGTTGGAAGAATTGATTTTATTGAAAAGCACGAAGAATACGAAGAACTGTTGAAGAATTCATTAAGAATTTGAATAACATATTTAACTTTTATTAAAATCTGTGTATTTGATCTATTTTTTGTAGTTTGATAAACTGTTTGCAGGTTGTTCGGAATTGTTGGTGGAAAAGATTGACTTAACTCGTTGAAAATTTTGAAAAGATTTGTGTCCAAAATTTTCGACAAGTATGTTCCAATAGGTTTCCGGATATCAGTCTGTTTCCGATCAACAAATCATTTCCGAGTTCCAGCCTGTTTCCGACTTTCAGCATTAGTTTCGGAGTTCAGCAACAGTTTCCGACAATCAGTAGTTTCTGAGCACGGCTGGATGTTTCTGACTAGGCAACCAGTTTCCAACCCTATTGCTGGTTTCCGATCTCTTTGGTGGTTTCCAACCTTTGGTGTTGATTTCCGACCTCGCTGCTATGTCTTCGTTTTTCAATCCTCTTTCATGTAATACACAAATATCTTCATTCCCATTTCATATACATTCTCAAAAAACACGTCCAATCTTCGTTCTTTGCTCCCGGTTGCTCGTTTCTTGCACCTGGTTCCTCTAGCTATCTTCAATCCTATGCCTCATTTAACTCCCAAAATGCACTCTAAGCCCATGAAGTCCTGTAAAACATAAATCATATCAAAGTAGATCATTCAAGACTCAAGTGCACATCAAAAACTCAAACTTAAGCACTAGAACTTGATGCTTTTCAACCACACATCAATTACTTGTGTTTATGATCAGTGTTATAGATCGATAAAGAAAACTGACTAGAAAATAGTTTATATAAAAGACTAGTTTATCCCTCGGGTGCTTCCCGGGATACACAAATCTAATATGAAGTGACAAAATGTGTGTACCGTAAAAGAAATAGATCGTTTTTTTTCCGGAAAAAAATTGTAAAGGATCAACAATCAATAACTCATTAAAACTACTTCTAATTCTACGTGTGCGCATCTTGTTCGAGTAAAGTCTCTCTACAACTTTGTCACTTTCTTAAGACATTCTAAAGCTGTGATTTGAACCTAGAAAAAAAACAACCAACAAATTGGTATCAAATGATATGTCATGATGATGATGATTGAGTTAAGAGACGTGCATGATCGGGTGATTAATTATCACTTATCAGCTAGAGTTCTAGCTAGTGTCTAAGAATCATAAGCTACATCTAACTGGCTTAGCAACCTTTGTAATCAATGTTCATAACATCACCAATCAAAATACAAACAAATTAGATTCTTACCAAACTGACTATATTTGTGAATATATATATATATATATATATATATATATATATATGTATGTAGTTAGCCGACTCTTATATGTAATAGTAGGTTCAAAAGCATATACGTTATCTTCACATAAGTAGTGACGTGCTTAGACATGATTAATGGATTATCTGAACACATTGTGTATTTTTTCTGCATGAACAAAAACTCATTATAAAAAGTCTTTTTTTTTCTCGTTTTTTGTATAACACTATGGTACTCGTTCGAAAATTAATAAAACCCTCATTAATTTGGTGTATTTTTTTATAAAAATATAGTATATAAAAGTTATTAATGTTTAAAAATCGTAGGGAAAGTGAATGTGTCATCCACATGAGAGAGAAAAATACTTTTGGAGGGAAATCAAGGGGGAGATCAATAGTCTCACCAAGTGCCATGTGTTACACCCCTTTTCTTTTATTATATACTAGATTATCCCCCGGGTGCTTCCTAGGATAGACAAATCTAATATGAAGTGACAAAATGTGTGTACCGTAAAAGGAATAGGTCGTTTGTCACACCCTCAAATTTCCACTGCGGGGTTTATACCGAGAGGCGCATGACAAACCAGGATCCCATAGCCATAAGTCACAGGAACGAACTCTAAATGCCCAAACCATTTAGTTCGTTTTCGAAAACCAAGTTTAGTTAAGCTGCGGAAGCGTAAACCAAATTTAAACCTTTTTAAAAACTATGCGCAAAACAATGCGCCCAAATTAAAACCATACGAAAGCATAATAAATAATTTATGTGTATGCCCGAGAGCCCAAATGCAGTGAATTGTACAATGCTTTCTAATCCTGGCACCGGAAGCTAACTACCTGCATAAGCATGTAAATCGTGTGTCAACATAAAGCTGGTGAGTTCACAAAGTAAAGTAATTTAATATGCAAATGCGCTGGTTTCCAAAACCACGTAAGTAAGTAAGTTGTGTTGGTGCCCCGCACCGTGTAACCACTAGTTCATCGCATGTCAAGGGTAGCTAACCCATTCATGATAACTAACCGAATATACCGAACTGCTATGTACTTGTAGCCACATAAGTGTGCCGCATGCCTGACATCATTGTCTATCCACAATGATAAAGTTTCGTTAAGTTATAGTTCACCCCCGCGCTCCCCGAGCCGGTGTGAGGTTTGTAAGACCTAATAGCGCTATCAACTAATAACCCGCTTGCCAACCCTGGCAACCTTATTCGGTACGTGAGGACTTACAGATGATAGAAATGGTTTAGTTTATCAAGGACACAATTGCGAACTAGCAAAGTGATCGACCCTCATAAGGATCCATGGCATCCCAACCCGGGATGTGTAAGTAGTCCAAACCGGACTAGAAAATGTTAAGTAAAGTGCCTCATACCTGAGACGCATGCTTTTGAGAAAAAGAGTAGTGAAACTCACCTTAGATCGCAAGCGAAAATCCAAATTCCACGAATAGTAACGTGCTACCGACTCCCTATTACAAATGTCACTAGGTGAGTATACGTGCGTAACCAACACACCATGTAACTCGTTTATCCAAGACTTTAAAAAGTTCAAAACCGTGTAGTGACACCTAATGACTCTACATACTCAAGTATGTCCTACGTATCCCGTTGGTGATTATAGTGATTATTATCAGTTTAATACATCAAATACATCTCATACAAGTTTTCACACAAGTACATGTCAATTACATACCACATAGAACTCTAAATAGTCACTTAAAGACCCCGTACACAATCTGCGTTTTTAGGACAGATTGTGCGCTGTGAAGAACAATTTATTTAAAATACTTAAGGAATGAATTAGAGTCCCAAATTTTTACTGAATTTTATTTGGGATTCACTCGACAATAACTATTTTTGTTTTGTCTTAATTTCAAACACAAAAATTATGAAAATTCGTACAACACAGCTGTGTCCAGAAAATTTCCTCAACAGGTCAGTTTAGTAGGAAAATTATTAAAAATTGTGTATTCATCCAAACGAGATGAATCCACTTGGAAAAGCTCTATTTTTCCAGTATTGACCTACTGTAAAAATTTCATAACCTAACTCCTTGTAAATCTCAAGTTATGACCATTTAAAGTTAGCCCAATTTACAAATCCGAAAATCTGATATGACCCCTAATCAATTAAAATTCCAAAAACGACTCAAACGATGTCCAAATTCGATGGTTTTGCCCATTATGAAAAGCTAAGACCTTGTACATTACAATCATGCAAAGAAATCATCAAAACAATCGATTTACCAACCCGTTACAGCCCCTACAACACGTTCAAACGAATCTGCCAGAATCTTAAACTTGCATCCCAAGTAATCTACAAACCCTAATTTTTCATGAACATCCCTAATACATGTATAACACCTATAGTGCTGATTAAACACCATATTAATCATAGCAAAACATATATGTTATCATGTGAAAACCCTAATCATGGCTACTAATAACAATCATCATCAAATCATCAAGAACATCCAAGAACTCCTACACATACATACATGCGATTCTACATATATTATTTTTAGAGTTTTTATAGTTTTTCAATCATTATTATTCATCACAAATCATAAGAACGTATACCTTGCGAAGGATTAAACTCCCTAGAGCCTTGAAATCAAACCCGAACTAGCTTGATTAGGTGAAGGATTACTTGATTGCTTGAAAACAAAGAGAGAGGGGGGTGGGGGTGGTTCGCACGGCGCAAGGGGAAGGGAAAGGGGTAGGGTTTTATCTTTTCCTTGCCTCCTAATTATAAGAGGGCTTTGCTTGTTTCCCAAGCAATTGGTATTAGGGCCCTTCTAGTCCATTAACTTGACCCGTTAACCATGTTCTAACCCAATACCGGACCCAATATTATTAACCATTCTAAATTGTATAAAAACCATTGTTTTTATTATTACATAGCATATTACTCATGTTGTACACGTAATTTGCATAATCTACGCATTACCTTTCAGTTAGGCGATCATTCACAAAAACATGTAATTCACATAAGCACGTACTTCATGTTCACCATAATTCAATTGTATATATTATTGCTATGTATGTCACATAATTCACCAACGTTTGGGATACAGGACTCATGTGTGTGTTTAACAAGGATTTTCCTACTTATAACATATGTTAACATCTTCTAACATATGTTAAACCTACTTAACTAACCCTAGTTAAGTATCTAACCATGTATGAACATGTAAGTTAACTAGAGTTCAGTAAAAGTATTTAACCTCAAAATGCGGGGTGTCACATCATCCCCAAGTTGAAAAGAATTTCGTTCCGAAATTCAGCAAGTAAACAGTAAAGCCAACTATAAAAAAAATGTGTGCTTGGTTCCCGGATGTCACATCATCCCCAAGTTGAAAGGAATTTCGCCCCGAAATTCACTTTGAAAGAGCTGCTTTATGTTCCGCGTTTGATCTATGTACGATTTCAGGTTCAGTAAAGAGGTGTGGGTATTTGAGCCGCATCTGATCTTTGCGCTCCCACGTGTATTCCGGTCCTAGACGGGAATTCCAGCGTACCTTAACAATAGGTATTGTACTTTGTCTGAGTTTCTTGACGCCCTGCTCAAGTATCTCCACTGGTTCTTCCACGAACCGCAGCTGATCGTCCACCTGGATCTCCTCCAGTGGTACTACCAGTGTCGTATCAGATAAGCATTTCTTCAAGTTTGAGACGTGGAATACATTGTGTACTCCACTGAGTTCATCTGGTAGATTTAGCTGGTAAGCTACTGGACCAATCCTTTTAACGATCTCAAAAGGTCCAACGTATCTGGGATTTAACTTCCCTCGTTTCCCAAAGCGTATCACTCCTTTCCACGGTGACACCTTTAACAAAACCTTGTCCCCAACCTGGAACTCCAAAGGTTTTCGACGTTTGTCAGCATAACTTTTCTGTCGGTCCCGAGCAGCAGCCATCCGGTTTCTGATTTGCACTATCTTCTCAGAAGTTTCGTGCACGAGTTCGGGACCTGTTAGTTGGCTATCCCCAACCTCAGTCCAACAGATAGGAGACCTACACTTGCGCCCGTAAAGTGCCTCGAAAGGCGCACACTGTATCGAAGTGTGGTAACTGTTGTTGTAAGAGAATTCGATTAAGGGCAAGTGCTTATCCCAGTTATTACCAAAGTCCACTACGCACGCTCGTAGCAGATCCTCTAATGTTTGGATGGTACGTTCACTTTGTCCATCCGTCTGTGGGTGATAGGCTGTGCTCATATCAAGACGAGTTCCTAAAGCATCTTGGAGAGTAGTCCAGAAACGAGAAGTGAATCGTCCATCGCGATCAGATATAATGGAAGTAGGCACCCCATGCCTAGAGGCTATCTCCTTGATGTATAGGTTTGCCAGCTTCTCTAACGAATCTGTTTCTTTTATTGCCAGGAAGTGGGCCGATTTGGTTAAACGGTCCACGATAACCCAAATCATGTTATGGCCCGTTGGCGTTCTAGGAAGCTTTGTAATGAAGTCCATGGAAATTCCATCCCATTTCCACATCGGAATCTCTGGTTGTTGGAGTAGGCCTGAAGGTTTTTGATATTCAATCTTAACCTTCGCACAAGTCAAGCACTTACTAACATAAGTGGCTATCTCGGCTTTCATGTTTGGCCACCAGTATAGAGTCTTAAGATCTTGGTACATCTTGTCCGAACCAGGATGTACCGAATAGCGAGAGGTATGTGCTTCATCGAGCACCAGTTGTCTGAGATCCCCAAATCGTTTCTTCCTTCAATGCCTCACCCTGTGCTTCACGTATCTTATCAGGAAGATTAGAATGAATGGTGAGTTGTAAGGCTCGCACTCTTTTGGGTTTCGTTTCCTTTCGACTGAGGGCATCAGCTACTACGTTAGCTTTCCCTGGATGATACTTGATGGCACAGTCATAATCATTCAAAAGTTCAACCCAGCGACGTTGTCGTATGTTCAGCACTTTCTGATCGAACATATGCTGAAGGCTCTTGTGATCAGTGAAAATTGTGCACTTTGTTCCATAGAGGTAGTGCCTCCAGATTTTGAGAGCGAAAACCACCGCTCCTAGTTTCAAATCATGAGTGGGGTAATTCTTCTCATGGATCTTCAGTTGTCGCGATGCATATGCAATTAACTTATCACGTTGCATCAGTACGCACCCTAAACCTTGGATAGACGCATCACAATATACTACAAAGTCCTCTGTACCCTCAGGCAACGATAATATCGGTGCGCTGCAAAGTTTGGACTTTAGTAGCTGAAAGGCGGATTCTTGGGCATCTCCCCACTTATACGTAATACCTTTCTGCGTTAGGGCGGTGAGAGGTTGAGCGATCTTAGAAAATCCCTCAATAAATCTGTGATAATAACCAGCGAGACCAAGAAATTGGCGCACTTCAGTAGGGGTCCTAGGAGCCTCCCACTTTTGACAGCGTCAATCTTGGCTGGGTCCACATGTATTCCTGCCTCGTTGACCACATGCCCAAGGGATTGGACTTCTCGAATCCAGAAGTCACATTTGGTAAACTCTGCATACAGCTGCTCATTCCTCAGTAGTTCCAAGATTGGCCGCAGGTGCTGCTCGTGCTCCTCCCTGCACTTGGAGTAAATCAATATGTCATCTATGAACACTATGACGAATTTGTCCAAGTAGGGCTTGCACACACGGTTCATTAGATCCATGAACATAGCCGGTGCATTAGTTAGCCCACATGGCATTACCAAAAACTCATAATGTCCATAACGAGTTCGAAACGCCGTCTTTGCCACATCCTCTTCTCGGACTCTCAGTAGATGGTATCCTGACCTCAAGTCAATCTTAGAGTAGAAGCTCGACCCTTGCAGTTGGTCAAACAAGTCATCAATACGAGACAAAAGGGTAACGATTCTTAATCGTCACATTGTTCAACTCCTAATAATCTATGCACATGCGAAAGCTCCCGTCTTTCTTCTTAACAAACAGAACTGGAGTTCCCCATGGCGAAGAACTAGGTCTAATGAAACCCCTATCCAATAGCTCTTGGAGTTGGGTAGATAGTTCTTGAAGTTCACCTGGTGCTAAACGGTATGGTGCGCGTGCAACTGGCGCTGCTCCAGGTGCAAGGTCAATCTGGAACTCCACTTGACGAACGGGTGGAAGTCCAGGTAATTCCTCTGGGAAGACATCTGGGAAGTTTCGGACCACTGGGATGTCCTCAATTTTGGTTTCAGTTCCAGCTCGAGTACCTGATATGTTAGCCAAAATGGCTGGACAGCCCTTACGAATACACTTCTGGGCCTTCAGATAGGAGATGATGCCTACCATGGCACCACCACGATCACCCTGTATAGATAAAAGTTCTCCACTTGGGAGGGGGAATACGAACAATCTTCTCCTGACAGAGAATTTCAGCGTGTTGCTTGGACAACCAGTCCATGCCAACCACGAGATCAAAGCTTCCAAGGGTGATAGGTAGGATGTTGATGGCAAACGATTGCCCATCCAACTCGAGCTTACAGTCACGATGAATATGGGTTACCTCAACAGGCTTTCCATCAGCCAGTTCAATAGAGTATGGAGTATCTCGAGGAGTAGGAACCATCCCTAATTGTTTACTAAGTTTTGATGAAACAAAACTATAGTCCGCACCAGTATCATATAAGATAGAAGCAAGAGTGTCGTTCAAGGAGCACGTACCTATCACGACATTGTTATCAGTCCTAGCTTTCCCCAGGCCAATCACAAATGCTCTTCCCCGAGCCCCGTTGTTGTTGCTACCGTTACGGTTGTTGTTGTTGCAGGACTTATACCTCACACTATCCCACGTTCTCTTGCTATCACCAATAGTAGAAAATGAAGCACCATGCTTCAGAAAAGTACCATGATCGGCAGTCTCATCTGTGAGTTTGCGAGTCAAGTGAAAGATTTGTAGGTGAGCTGCAGTGGCCAAGCCACGAATCTGAGGGGCCCACCCTTTCGGTATAAAGTTCGATCCATTTGTAAGGTAGGTTAAATAGATTTGAGCCTATAGTGGCTATCTCCTATAGCCTGGTAGTGTAGGCGTCGATCTCAGACCCATCCGTCTTTATATAACAAAATTTCTGGATTTCACCACAGGGTGTTACGTTCTCCTTCCAAGTATCTGTAACTCATCGAGTGTGCATGTAGCGTACATTACTCCATCCTGCCTGGGACAAATGTACATGGCAAAGACTTATACTATCGAAGCAATCAGACGGTCTCCTTCAGTTCCGTTGGAGTTATCGAGGTTTACAACCAATAAAAGGCTTGAAAATACGATGTGCGTTCAAGGTATAAGAAAGTTCAAATGTGGAAGTCAGGGGAAAAGAATGATTTAGCAAAATAGATCTTTACTAGCTTGGAAAGATGCGAGGGCCTCAACCACCCTATCGTTGATCATAAGAACTCAGTCTTATCTAAGTTAGCAAAGGGAAATGAAAGAAAAGATAGGTAAGAAAAGGTAAGAGCCAATCGTCTCCATGCTCTGTCTAGATAGTAGAGCCTTCATCCTCACTTCCATGTGCTCGTCCTGCTCAGGTTCCCCTTCCATCTCTTATCCTTCCTCTTTTGCGATGTCAGTGTTATATGGTTCTCATCACGTATAATCTCCTTCTCTAGTCCTATGTGAACCAGTTTAGTGGTAAGCTGTACCACTCGTTCCTCCAATCGTGGCTATCAGCCATTAGTAGGTTTCATCCTCCCTTGTGATGTTGCATTACATCGCAGGCTTTACGTAACTCCCCAAGAATGTGTGTAACAAGTCCCGATCTAATGTGTTCCCATGAATCTACCATATACTTATGAGAAAACAAGGATATGCAGTCATACGTTCGCCCGCTCATACTAGGCGTAAGGTACTAAGGTAAGAAATAAGTTCTACTTGTGTATTCCAGTCCCGTCTGTGTTACGAATGGAAGTAAGAAGGATCAAGTAACAAGGAACAAAAACTAATTGTCTCCTTGCTAGGTGACAAAAGATAAGTCTCAGCATTCGAATTCCTTCATAGTTGATTTAATGGGCTCCCTCCCTTGTACTTTTGTTGTTTCCTCATCCATGAGGTTTGTTAGAAAACTACTCCCAGTAGTGCGTCACCTAGTGTAACCCTGGGTTCCCACCATTGACGTGTTTAGAATTAGGTCTAGAACTAGGAGATAACATACCTCCTGAAATCATATGTTGTAGGTATGAGTAGCTAAAAGCTAGTTGTGCACTTAAGTTGTGAGTGTACTTATGCTACAATGGTTATAGACTAGACTCAACATGCAGTCCTAGTTCACTATAACCAATGGCTCTGATACCAATCTGTCACACCCTCAAATTTCCACTGCGGGGTTTATACCGAGAGGCGCATGACAAACCAGGATCCCATAGCCATAAGTCACAGGAACGAACTCTAAATGCCCAAACCATTTAGTTCGTTTTCGAAAACCAAGTTTAGTTAAGCCGCGGAAGCGTAAACCAAATTTAAACCTTTTTAAAAACTATGCGCAAAACAATGCGCCCAAATTAAAACCATACAAAAGCATAATAAATAATTTATGTGTATGCCCGAGAGCCCAAATGCAGTGAATTGTACAATGCTTTCTAATCCTGGCACCGGAAGCTAACTACCTGCATAAGCATGTAAATCGTGTGTCAACATAAAGCTGGTGAGTTCACAAAGTAAAGTAATTTAATATGCAAATGCGCTGGTTTCCAAAACCACGTAAGTAAGTAAGTTGTGTTGATGCCCCGCACCGTGTAACCACTAGTTCATCGCATGTCAAGGGTAGCTAACCCATTCATGATAACTAACCGAATATACCGAACTGCTATGTACTTGTAGCCACATAAGTGTGCCACATGCCTGACATCATTGTCTATCCACAATGATAAAGTTTCGTTAAGTTATAGTTCACCCCCGCGCTCCCCGAGCCGGTGTGAGGTTTGTAAGACCTAATAGCGCTATCAACTAATAACCCGCTTGCCAACCCTGGCAACTCATTCGGTACGTGAGGACTTACAGATGATAGAAATGGTTTAGTTTATCAAGGACACAATTGCGAACTAGCAAAGTGACCGACCCTCATAAGGATCCATGGCATCCCAACCCGGGATGTGTAAGTAGTCCCAAACCGGACTAGAAAATGTTAAGTAAAGTGCCTCATACCTGAGACGCATGCTTTTGAGAAAAAGAGTAGTGAAACTCACCTTAGATCGCAAGCGAAAATCCAAATTCCACGAATAGTAACGTGCTACCGACTCCCTATTACAAATGTCACTAGGTGAGTATACGTGCGTAACCAACACACCATGTAACTCGTTTATCCAAGACTTTAAAAAGTTCAAAACCGTGTAGTGACACCTAATGACTCTACATACTCAAGTATGTCCTACGTATCCCGTTGGTGATTATAGTGATTATTATCAGTTTAATACATCAAATACATCTCATACAAGTTTTCACACAAGTACATGTCAATTACATACCACATAGAACTCTAAATAGTCACTTAAAGACCCCGTACACAATCTGCGTTTTTAGGACAGATTGTGCGCTGTGAAGAACAATTTATTTAAAATACTTAAGGAATGAATTAGAGTCCCAAATGTTTACTGAATTTTATTTGGGATTCACTCGACAATAATTATTTTTGTTTTGTCTTAATTTCAAACACAAAAATTATGAAAATTCGTACAACACAGCTGTGTCCAGAAAATTTCCTCAACAGGTCACTTGGAAAAGCTCTATTTTTCCAGTATTGACATACTGTAAAAATTTCATAACCTAACTCCTTGTAAATCTCAAGTTATGACCATTTAAAGTTAGCCCAATTTACAAATCCGAAAATCTGATATGACCCCTAATCAATTAAAATTCCAAAAACAACTCAAACGATGTCCAAATTCGATAGTTTTGCCCATTATGAAAAGCTAAGACCTTGTACATTACAATCATGCAAAGAAATCATCAAAACAATCGATTTACCAACCCGTTACAGCCCCTACAACACGTTCAAACGAATCTGCCAGAATCTTAAACTTGCATCCCAAGTAATCTACAAACCCTAATTTTTCATGAACATCCCTAATACATGTATAACACCTATAGTGCTGATTAAACACCATATTAATCATAGAAAAACACATATGTTATCATGTGAAAACCCTAATCATGGCTACTAATAACAATCATCATCAAATCATCAAGAACATCCAAGAACTCATACACATACATACATGCGATTCTACATATATTATTTTTAGAGTTTTTAAAGTTTTTCAATCATTATAATTCATCAAAAATCATAAGAACGTATACCTTGCTAAGGATTAAACTCCCTAGAGCCTTGAAATCAAACCCGAACTAGCTTGATTAGGTGAAGGATTACTTGATTGCTTGAAAACAAAGAGAGAGGGGGTGGGGGTGGTTCGCACGGCGCAAGGGGAAGGGAAAGGGGTAGGGTTTTATCTTTTCCTTGCCTCCTAATTATAAGAGGGCTTTGCTTGTTTCCCAAGCAATTGGTATTAGGGCCCTTCTAGTCCATTAACTTGACCCGTTAACCATGTTCTAGCCCAATACCGGACCCAATATTATTAACCATTCTAAATTGTATAAAAACCATTGTTTTTATTATTACATAGCATATTACTCATGTTGTGCACGTAATTTGCATAATCTACGCATTACCTTTCAGTTAGGCGATCATTCACAAAAACATGTAATTCACATAAGCACGTACTTCATGTTCACCATAATTCAATTGTATATATTATTGCTATGTATGTCACATAATTCACCAACGTTTGGGATACAGGACTCATGTGTGTGTTTAACAAGGATTTTCCTACTTATAACATATGTTAACATCTTCTAACATATGTTAAACCTACTTAACTAACCCTAGTTAAGTATCTAACCATGTATGATCATGTAAGTTAACTAGAGTTCAGTAAAGTATTTAACCTGAAAATGCGGGGTGTCACAGTTTTTTAGGAATTTTTTTTAAAGGATCAACACTCGATACCTAATATAACCCACTTCTAGTTCTATGTGTGCACATCTTGCTCGAGTGAAGTCTCTGTATAACTTTGTCACTTCCTCAAGACATTCTAAAGCGGTGATGTGAACTTGGAAAAAAACAACCAAGTTGGTATCAAATGATATGTCATGATGATGAATGATTTAAGAGGCGTGTATGGTGGGATTATTCGGATAACGGATTATTCTGATTTTGAAATTTTAGGAACCTATCAGAAATCCGATTCGATCCGAATTGGATGTATACCCATCCGATCAAAATCCATCCGAATTCAATTTAGATCGGATTCAGATAAATCTAAATAATCCAAATGGATATCCGAGTAATCCAAATTAAACCAAACAACAGTTTTTCATTTTTTTCTATTTTTTCATTATTTATGGTTCCTAACATTTATTAAGTTGAATTCAATAAACAGACAAAAGCAAAAAAAGAGATTAGTGTTAAACACAAATATAAAGTTCAAACTTCAAAATATAGTCTTCAAAAAGTAAACTTAAACACAAAATCAAATTTTAAATCATAGTCTTGAACATAAAATCAAGCATCACGAAACGTGGCATTAACTAGTCTATATAGATGAGCAATGTTGAAGAATTAGGGTTTAGTATTTCTTCATGCCTCATGGGTTGAACTAATTTTCAAGCAATTGATCATATCTTACTAAAACTCAATTGAAGCTTTTTCGGTTTATTCGGATATCCAAATAATCCGAAATACTAAATTCTAAAATCCGAATCCGATCTGAATATCCGAATAAGTAATTCAGATTCGGATCAGATCCAACCAAATATCCGAATAAGAATTCAGATTGGTTTTTTCAGATTTGGATTTCGGATTTTTTGAACACCCCTACATATAATTCAATACAGATGTGTAGATATTATATATAGTATTATTTTACAAGTGGTTTATGCTTCATGATGTTGTACATCATGCTTAACAAGCGTTTTGTGTATGAAAAGGTTGTACATCATGCTTTGTTGGTTGTACTCGACTTTGTTTTTTCTTTCTTTTTTTTTTTACTTTTAACCCTTATAGTTTTCATCTTTTACAACTCATACACATTTTTACTTTGAACTTTATCCATGTACCTTAAACAGATTTTTAGTATACGTTTCAATCCAAATTTTTTGAGCTGACACGTCACAATGTGTGTATGTAATTCAACGTTTTTACTTCTATTTTTCCTGTCGAACGGACACACTGTGTTTTAAGTTTCAGTCTAATTATTGCGCCGCTACAGGCATGCATGATTCACCGTTTTTAAGTCTACATTCACTCATTTTTTTTTTCGTTTTTTATATCTTTTTTATGAGTTTTTAGTGCTGTTGGTCGCTGACGACAATGTGATATTGATATTACTTGGTACGGTTTTATGCCATTCGCAGCAACGCAAAAGCTTAATACTAGTTCTTTATGAAAATAAACATAAAAATAAAAGGTCAAAATTAATCAAATCTATTGAGTACCTGAGTGGTAACATTTAGTCAATCCCATGGATGGAGACAATACTAGAGTTGAATATGCCCGTGAAAGTGTTCCATGGAGTGGATTGGAACTCGTGTCAGCACCAATACACAATAACTCTAACATCTTTAAATTTTATTTTCATCTTCATACATTCTAGTTATATCTATACTATCTTGTAAAGCGTTTCAGAATGAACTCTTAATTTTTAAGTAATACAATTATAAATACTTAAAGTACAACACATAATGCATGTAGTAGCTACTTTTTAAGGGCATTTATGTCTTTTCAAACATAACTTTCACATATACCCCTTATTAGGGGGGACGGGGCGCTACCAGAATTGGTCACGGGTACCCCACTACCAGCACGGTAACACCGCCGCCACCTGTGCTGGTAGTGATCCCGTAAACCAAATTCGGGTTCTAGTTACCGTCCTGATACACAGACATGAGGCACAAACTTTCACACAAATTAATTTTTTTTTTCCTTTACTTCAACCCATTAATATTTGCAAGTAAAGTGAAGAACACAAAATATATAGAGTGGGATTGATTACCACAGTATTTGTATTACAAAATATTGCAAGAATGAAAAGCTATTAATGAAAGATATTAAAAAGTTAGGATTTTCGGTCAAGATTTTGCAAAATTGTTTTGTTTGGGTCTTTGGAGTCTTAACAAGGAAATGAAAAGTGTAAAAGGGGAAGAAGAAGCTTGGAAGAAGAAACAAAGAGATAAGGACTTTTTATTTATCTTTTTTTTTAACCGTACTTTGTTTGTTGGATCTTATCTCCTTGTTTTCTTTGGTTTATTATTATTATTATTATTATTATTATTGTTATTGTTATTATTATTATTATTATTATTATTATTATTATTATTATTATTATTATTATTATTTGTGAAAATAATTGATAGTTGGGTAAATAATTAGTGGAGTGATGCCTTTAAAAAAATGTTTTAGTAAAGGAAATCAGTGAAGTGATGTGACAATGCAGGATTGGTAGAAATCAGTGAAGTGAAAACTTCTTCAGTGGAGCGCCCCTTTCCTCCTTAGTTAGAGTTTTCCTCCTTTATCTATGTATACTATATTATAATTTTATATGATACTTACACATTTACTCCTTCAACTTTATTCAATTTTTTATTATTTAAATAATAATTACACTTTTGCACATTTTTTGAACCAACAACCCCCACGATTTTTAAACGTTCATAACTTTTTCAGACGATAATATTTTCTAAATATTATTACACCGTATAAAAGAGCATTTTATTCTCTTTAATTTGAGTATAGTATGACTTTAGTTTTCAATTTTTTTAAAAATTATATGTTAGGGTTAAGCAATAACCGAAACGAAAACAAAGAAAAAAAAAACGAATGATCTCTTAAAATTCAAGTTTTACAAGTATATTGCTTAGAGTACAAAACACAATGCAGATATTAACTACTTTTTTTAGGCAAACATGTCTTTTAAAAAATACTTACACATGTACCCCTTTCATCTTTACTCAATTTTTTTTTATTTAAATAGTAATTATACTTTTGCACCCTTAATTTAACCAACTACCCCCATGATTTTTAAACGTCCATAACCTTTTCGTGCGCTAATATTTTCTTAATAATATTACACCATATAAACAAGCATTTTATTCTTTTTATTTTCCCTTGTTTAAGGAAACTAACCTCACGATTTTTAAACGGCCATAATTTTTTCATACGTTAATTTAAAAAAAAAATATATATCATAAAAACGAGAATTTTATTCTCTTTAATTTGAGTATAGTAATGCTATTTTTTTTAATTTTAAAAAGTTGAGGTATTATGTGATTTACCAGGGCCGACTTGACCATTTTAGGGGCCTAAAACGAATTTTAAATTTGAGGCTTTTTTAGCATAACAGACAACACAGTAAAAAAAATCATATCATTGTGTTCCCCGCCGCATCATACGGGCACACTAGTATTTTATAAATCACGAGTCTCTTATTTTATTATGTTTTATGATTAGTGGAAAACATAGTAAAATTTGTTTTAAGTTAATATTTAACTCACTAGCTGATTACCCCGGGAAGGTCCCAGGGTTGAAAATTTTAATACGATTTAATAAAAAATGATAAAAGAAGAAAACTCAAATCACGAAAAGAGTAAATAACTTAAACATAATCAATCTTAGTTAAAAAAAACATTTATTTAAAAAGTTAAAAAAATAAAAAGCATAAACCATATTAAACATAATACAGTATTAAAAGAATAACCTTCAATATGTAATCATCTTCACCTAATTTAAAATATGTTACAATTTGATTTTGACTTATATAGATGTAGAATTCATGATGTGGGTTGAAAAATATAACCATTCTAATAATACTAATACTAATAGTAATAAATATTACTCTTGTAATTAAATAAATAAAAAAAATAACATTGTTATAAGGTGGCACCATGTGTTGCAGTGTTGCGCGATTCTTTCTCCTAGCTTCTCTTGATGAAGTATACCTATCCATCTGTAGAAGAGTAAAATTCCAATGATAGGATGGCGATTGGGCTGAATTTCAACATCGTAGATAAGAACCTGGTTTAAAAGAAAAAACATGAACACTTTGTGATTTTTTTTCTGTATGAACATAACCCCACAAAAAAATAGTCGTTTTTTTCTACGTTTTTTATATAGCACTATGGTACTCGTTGGAAAGATAATAAAACGCTCGTTAATTTGGTGTAATTTTTTTATTTAAAAAATCTCGAATATAAAAGATATTAACGTTTAAAAATTATGGGAGGAACATAAGAGAGAAAAATTTAAATTTGTTTTTAAATTCTTTTTTCCTAAAATAACTCAATTTAATTTTAGTAATTGAGAATTGAGAGATGGAGAGATAAATTTAGGGTTTTATGTTTATCTTTTTTTTTTTAACTAAAAAAGGAAATAATTCAAAAACACTAAAATCTTTCAATTATAATGCCACGTGGCAGTTTCATAAAGAGGTTGAAGGCACCATTGCACGCCACGTCAGCAATGTTCAATTCTTTTATATATATTAATTAATAATAGATAATAGATAATAGATTCAAACTAACGTAACTTGATAATCATTTGTGTTGTGTGAAGCGTAACAAATAATAATAATAATAATAATAATAATAATAATAATAATAATAATAATAATAATAATAATAACCGTCGACCCAATTTCTAACAGTGGCGGAGCTACATACACGACGACGTTGCGGCCGACAACATTTAAATTTTGCTATTATATGTAATATGTAGTAGAAAAAATTTGAGCGACACTATTGATTTAAAACAAGCGACACCACTGTTTTTTTTCGAGTGACGCCGTTGCTATTTTTTCTAAACATTTTAATAATAAAAAAACTCATCTATACATATAATAAACCAAAGCCATTTTAATGACATGTTATTCAAAGAGGGTATTCTCTTTATTGAGTGTGTCATGTGTGTGGTAAAGCCTTTATTTTAGGAAAATAATAATATAAAATTTAAAAACAAAATTAGATTTTTATCTCTAATGTTTCCTGCTATAACTTTTAAACGTTAATATCTTTTATACACGAGATTTTTTAAAGAAAAAAATTACACCAAATTAACGAGTGTTTTATTATCTTTCCAACGAGTACCACAGTGCTATATAAAAAACGGAGAAAAAAACGACTATTTTTTTTGTAACCCGACAGGTATTGTGTCAGGTTTAGAATTAGTTTAAAAAAATTGTGGGTTTGGGTCAGGCCTGGGATTAGGTGATAACCGACCAAATTACCCTTTTTTATATTAGAATATGATAACTTATGGCAAATATTTGTTTCAAATAATAATAATAATAATATTCATTAATCATATATTGGCAAGTCATTAATTATGTTGTCATATTAGATATTTTATTATATCATATTAGTATTTCAACCTGGGACGCTCTCAAACAGGTAATTGCTATGTTTTCTTTTTCTATCATATTCTGAAATAGCTCAAATCTTATTGTATGCAGTTAAAGACCTTTAACTGAATGTATTGGTGTTAAACAATCTATGTCCCCTTGAAGTGCTTGGGATCTTAATATTTTGTTTTAGGTGTTGATGTTGTAAGGTGAAATGGATCTTTTGGTATTTTTTTTTAAAGTATCTCATGTAAGTTGATACATAGATGCGATTTTTATAGTTTAGATACTTCTAATTTTATTCACTTTACTTAGATTTCTCAATCCGGGACGCTCCTGGGGTATAAGCTAGTAGTTTATAAATGGTAAGCCCAATCACTTAATTTTTAATGATAGACTTGAAATCATTGAGACACCCATATTTTTTTAGTTTTTTTTTTACCCAACAAGTCAATAAACATAATAGGCCCATATACATTAAAAATATAAAATTGGTAAACCTAAATTAAAAAAAGGACATGACTATCTTTTGCCAGTCACCGACGGAGGATGCTATGAGAAGCAAAGCAATAATTAAAAGTTTTTAGGCTTTGAGAAGCAGAGTACCAATTATAAGTTTGGAGCTAATGTTTGATGTAAGTTCTAGTGAGTTTTGTATTGATTTTGTTGAAATTAATTCATGACTTAGTAGATTAGGTGTTTTACAGGTCCTCATTTATATTTGTCAAGGACTCAAGAAATAAGATAAGTTGCAAGGAAACGATTATTAAAGAATCAATAACAATATAACATGAGTAAAGGTTAGGTAACCACCGAGGTGCTAATGTGTATGAGTGCCTTAAGCCCGGATGATAAAATTGGTGCATTTGATGTTCTAAAGATACTAAGGTTGGCGCAGATGTACCCGTATGATTTTAATTGTGAAGAAATAGATGATCTTATGCATGAGCTCGACATCTACATTAATAACATAAGAGGCGACAACATGTTTGGCGACGTGAAATGTATATCTAATCTTGCAAAAATGATGGTGGAAACAAAGAAACATGTTGAATATTCGTTGGTCTATCGTTTATTGAAATTAGCATTAGTTCCACCGGTTGCAACGACAAGTGTTGAGAGTTGTTTTTCTTATATGAAGCATGTGAAGACGGATTTGCGTAATCGGATGAGTGATGATTATTTGAATGATGCTTGCATTTGTTATATTGAAAAAGAGTTTTTGGCGAAAGTTACGGTTGAAGACGTTATGATTCGTTTCAAAACATGAAAACTCGTAGGGAGCAACTATAAAATGTTTTTTTTTATATATTTTAAATGACTTTGCATTTCTATTGTGTGTTATCTCAATGATATTGTACTTTTATTATGACATCGATTTTTATTGTGTGATTTGACCCGGCCCGATTCGAAAAATAGTGACACCGTGTTATTATAAACTTGGGTATTGAAAAAACCGACATCATAGGAAAACATTCATGGCTCCGCCACTGGTTTCTAACATGTATATATAATTTGTAAATCGGTTATAAGTGATGGGAAACATCTATGACTGTTAGAGGAGACTTATTTTGATAATTATACATGATTCGACATGACTTTTTAAAAGGTGGTGATTTGAAGAAGATATACCCAAAGTTGGTTTTTATAGTATTATATAACTGGCTTTAAACACACCGTTGTAACTAGTTTAAACACACTTTATAATTGGGTAACGTAGACGCACTATTATAGCTACTTTAGACACCCCTTTTGTCACACCCTTAAATTTCCACTTGCGGAGTTTTACCGCGAGGCGCATGACAAACCAGGATCCAAGTCAACGGTCACAATAAACAACACTATATGAAATACGTAAACACAAAACATAGTTCTCAATTTATAAAACCATAGCGGAAGCATTTAACCAGTTACAAAACCATGTACGACAATGTTCAAAAACTTTATTCAAAACATGAAACTAAGCCTAGACGCCATGCAGACTCGTGTGCCTAGTCCTCTATTGCTACCTTAGCGACCTGAGAAAAACATGCCAAAAAGACGTCAACATATAATGCTGGTGAGTTCACAGGTTTGTTCAATAAGTTACCAAAGTTACCAAAACGTTACCATGTCCATAATATACCAATGTCACCAAGTACGCTAGCTAGGCGTATGTTTTATTACTAATACGATTGGAAACCATTACTGAACACGTTTAGCAATGTTTAGCATATGTTTAAGCAGCCCGAATATGTTCAGCATGTTTAGCAAAGTTCGAGACAACATGCACCCGTCCGGCCCTCCAAGCCGTCGAGTGGGGCAGGTCACGCCCAATAGTTCTATCCACATTTCCCCCCGTTGTGCATCCCCGCACATTCATGGTTTCCCCCGGGACTTCCAAAGTCAAGTATGATTAACATATCCCCACATAACCCCACCAATTTTGCCCCAAAACCAGCTTGTTTTAACACTTTCCCAAAATGGCAAAATTATGGAAATGTCACATCATGCATGAAATCTTTACCCAATTAAGAAACTTTCTAATACCAACCCATAATCATCTACAAATGCTTAGTTTATCTTGTAATCGAAAACCCCCATTCATATTATTAATGATACTTAATCATGCACAAGCCCTAGATTTCATAAAATCCACAAAATACCCATAATATCATCATCTATCTAATAATAACCTTTACAATCCTAAACTATCATTCATAGCAGCCCTAGATCATGTTTCTAGCATTAGAACAACAGCAAATTATTAAACAACACATATCATCACATAACACATAATTAACATATGTTTACTGATACAAAACCTATGTTTAATGATAGGGTTTAGGTTTAGAAAGATGTTTAAAAGGTTTTTATTGATAAAATCTTCCTTAGAACAGATCTGGACATTTAGGGTTAGATAAAAATGGATTAAAATGCCTTAAAAAGATTTAGGATTAAGAACACACCTTGGGTTCTTGTTTAGATGTTGTAGATAGGTTAGATTATGAAAAAGAAGAGCAAAAACTCCTTCCTTAGTGATTAAAATCGTTTGAGAGTGTTTTGAGACGGTTAGGGTTTGTGAAATGGTGAAAAATGACAAAGTTTGGTATTTATACTATTCCACCTTCGACCCCTATTAATGGTCGAATGTGGCCTCCTTTGACCCTTTCACAGGGTCGAATGAACCCTGACTTGGTCGAATGAAATTCTTCCAATTCCATATCCCAGGTTCGCCCCTTTGCAAAGGGTCGAACCAAGACATATTTCCTCCTTCGACCACTCGAAGTGGTCGAACCAGGACCTATGTATATCTAGTTTTCCAGTTTGTCGTGTTTAACGCACCTTAACATATGAGCATGCAACCTTAGTCTATGTTTAACATATTTAAGCATAGATAATCATCTACACATCATTTAAACACATCTATGTATATAATCCACCACACGACCCATAATCTACACATACACTTAATTAGTTCATGTAATGTCACCAACAACGGGACCCGGTACTAGTGTATTCCCAAAATGACTCCCAATGATCCTCCAGATCATTGAACCCTGGACAATCCTAACTTGACCCGACTCAACTAACCTAGTTAAGTCCGTTTATAAACGTTTCCCGCTAAGGTAGACTTAGATGTTACTAAAATGTTTAAGCCAAATATGCCGGGTGTCACATCATCCCCACGTTGAAAGAATTTTCGTCCCAAAAATTGCACAAAGCCCAAAAATGAAAGAAACGGAAAGAATGAAATGAAAGGAAAGGAAAATTTACCGGATGTCACATCATCCCCACGTTGAAAGGAATCTCGACCCGAGATTCATTCCGCTTCAGCAGTAACATGCCTTGATTCAAACGCGCGTTTCGGAAAAAGATGAGGATGCTTAGCTTTCATCTGATCCTCCCGTTCCCACGTGAACTCCGGTCCACGATTCGAGTTCCAACGAACCTTGACGATGCGGATTTTACTCCGACGAAGGCTACGAATCTTGTAGTCGAGAATCTCGACAGGTTCCTCCACAATGCGAAGACGATCATCAACCTTGATCTCCTTCAGTGGTACAATGAGAGATTCATCAGCCAAACACTTCTTCAAGTTAGAGACATGGAAGACGTTGTGAACACTACCGAGCTCCGACGGTAAGTCAAGTCTGTATGCCACCGGCCCAATCCGATCCAGGATTGCGAATGGTTCGACATAACGAGAGTTAAGTTTGCCACGCTTTCCAAAGCGTATGACGCCCTTCCATGGTGAAACTTTCAGAAGTACCCTGTCCCCAACCTGAAACTCCAAAGGTTTGCGACGGCGATCGGCATAGCTTTTCTGACGATCCCGCGCAGCAGCCAAACGGTTACGAATCTGTACGATTTTCTCCGAAGTTTCGTACACGAGTTCCGGACCAGGGAGCTGGCTCTCGCCCACCTCGGCCCAACAAAGTGGTGATTGACATTTCCGTCCGTATAGAGCCTCGAACGGAGCTGCCTTGATACTAGAGTGATAGCTGTTGTTGTAGGAGAATTCCACCAACGGTAGGTGAATCTCCCAACTTTTGCCAAAATCGATAACACACGCCCGAAGCATGTCTTCCAAGGTTTGAATCGTCCGCTCACTCTGTCCATCAGTTTGCGGATGATAAGCTGTACTCATATCCAACTGAGTACCCAAAGCCTTGTACAGAGCCTTCCAGAAACGCGAAGCAAAACGAGAATCATGATCAGAGATAATAGAGACAGGCACCCCGTGCCGAGCAACCACCTCCTTAAGGTAAAGTCGAGCCAACCGCTCGAGTCCATCGGTTTCCTTAATAGGTATGAAACGTGCCGATTTTGTCAACCTGTCAACAATTACCCAGATCATATCATAACCACTAGGCGACCTTGGTAGCTTGGTGACAAAATCCATCGTGATTCGCTCCCACTTCCATTCTGGAACCTCTGGTTGTTGCAGGAGACCAGACGGCCTCTGATACTCCACCTTGACTTTAGCACAAGTCAAGCATTTGCTGACAAAAGAAGCTATATCAGCTTTCATGTTTGGCCACCAATAAAGTATCTTCAAATCCTGATACATCTTATCGGAGCCAGGGTGAATAGAATACCGAGATTTGTGAGCTTCATCCAAAACAAGCTCGCGTAATCCCCCGAACAATGGGACACAAACGCGTCTCGCAAAATAGTGTAAGCCATCGGTCCTGAGTTCAAGATGCTTGTCAGCACTGTGCATAGTCTCAGCCTTAATGTTCTCCTCCTTCAAAGCTTCCAACTGTGCAGAACGGATTCGGTCAGGCAATGACGAATGAATGGTGAGCTCTAAGGCTCGAACACGGCGAGGATTCGCAGACTCCTTCCTGCTCAAGGCGTCCGCCACAACGTTCGCCTTGCCAGGATGGTATTTGATAGCACAGTCATAATCGTTCAGGAGTTCAACCCAGTGACGCTGCCGCATGTTCAACACCTTCTGGTCGAAAATATGCTGAAGACTCTTGTGATCGGTATATACTTCACACTTGGTACCTTACAAGTAATGTCTCCAGATTTTCAACGCAAATACCACCGCGCCCAGTTCCAAGTCATGAGTAGTGTAGTTCTTCTCATGAACTTTGAGTTGACGAGAAGCATAAGCAATAACCTTCCCACGTTGCATCAACACACAACCGAGACCACGAATAGAAGCGTCACAGTACACAACGAAGTCATCCGTACCCTCGGGTAAAGATAAGATAGGTGCAGAACAAAGTTTAAGCTTCAGCATCTGAAATGCTGATTCCTGTGGTTCATCCCAGTCGAACTTTTGGTCCTTCTGGGTAAGAGTAGTGAGGGGTTGAGCGATCTTCAAAAATCCCTCAATGAAACGACGATAGTAACCCGCAAGACCTAGGAATTGCCGCACCTCAGATGGCGTCTTTGGTGCTTCCCATTCTTTAATAGCCTCGATCTTAGCCGGATCGACATGAATTCCCAGTTCATTCACCACATGCCCTAGGAATTGAACTTCACGTAACCAAAAATCACACTTTGAGAGCTTAGCATACAACTGCTCCTGTCTCAAAAGTTCCAAGACCAACCGTAGGTGTTCCTCATGATCCGCCTTGTTCTTAGAATAAATCAGAATATCGTCAATAAACACGATGACGAACTTATCAAGGTAAGGTTTGAAAACGCGGTTCATTAAATCCATGAACACCGCTGGAGTGTTAGTGAGACCAAAAGGCATGACCAAGAACTCAAAATGGCCATAACGAGTGCGAAAAGCAGTCTTCTGAATGTCAGCTTCCCTGACGCGCAACTGGTGATAACCGGACCGCATATCAATCTTTGAATAGTAGCTGGAGCCCTGGAGCTGGTCAAAGAGATCATCAATGCGAGGAAGAGGATAACGGTTCTTGATGGTCACTTTGTTCAGCTCACGATAATCGATACACATTTGGAGGCTTCCGTCCTTCTTCTTCACAAACAAAATAGGAGCTCCCCACAGGGAAGAACTCGGTCGGATGAAACCCTTTTCCAAGAATTCCTGCAGCTGGCTGGACAACTCTTGCATCTCGGGAGGTGCAAGACGATACGGAGCTCGGGCAATAGGAGCTGCACCCGGAGTAAGATCAATACCAAACTCAACCTGACGATGGGGAGGAAGACCAGGCAAATCATCAGGAAACACATCGGGAAAATCACGAACCACCGGGATATCCTCGATCTTCTTCCCATCATCAGTAGAAACGTTAACAAGTGCCAGAATGGCCGAACAACCCTTCCGAAGGTACTTACGGGCTTTCATGCTAGAAATGATACTCAGCGGAACACCGCTTTTCTCGCCATGAACCGAAAGAGTCTCTCCATCAGGGAGAGGGATCCGAATAATCTTATCGAAACAAACGATCTCCGCACGATACAACGATAACCAGTCCATGCCGATAACGACATCAAAACTACCCAGGGGTACCGGCATAAGGTCAATGGGGAAAGACAAACCCGACAGTTCCAAGCGACATTCCCTAAGGGTGTGTGTCGCTTCGATTTTCTTACCATCAGCCAATTCTATTAAGTACTTAGCCTCTAAAGGTGTGGGTACTATATCTAGCAATCGACTAATGTCCATAGATACGAAACTATTATCGGCACCAGAATCAAACAAGACAGATCATAGCGATCATTAAGAAGGAACGTACCGGTAACTGTGTCTGGATCTTGCCTAGCCTCTGCAGATCCAATGACGAAAGCACGTGCAGTCCTGCCTCCGCCCCCATTGTTCCCGTTACCGTTCCCGCCCCTTCCATTATCACCCTGTTTGTGACACCCGGCATGTTTGGGTCAACATTTTGTAAACACATAAGTCTACCTTAGCGAAAAACGTTTATTAAACATACTTGACGGGGTCAGTAGAGTCGGAACACAGTCCGTATTGTCCAGGGTCCAATGATTCGGGAGATCATTGGGTTAGTCACACACACACACACACACACACGATACGAGTCCCGTTGTTGGTGAATTACATAAACTAATTAAGCGTATGTGTGAACTAATTGTCGTATGGTGGATTATATGCTTAGATGTGTTTAAATGATGTGTAGATAATCATCCGTGCTTAAATATGTTAAACATAGACGAAGGTTGCATGCTTGTATGTTAGGGTGCGTTAAACACGACAAATTAGAAAACTAGAAAAACGTGAGTCCTAGTTTGACCAATCGAATGGGCGAACCTAGACAATACTCCTGGTTCGACCCTTGTAAAAGGGGCGAACCTGGGATATGGAATTGAAAGAATTTCATTCGACTAAGTTAGGGTACGTTCGACCCTGTGAAAGGGTCGAAGGAGGGTACATTCGCCCAGGTGAAAGGGGCGAATGTGGACATAGTATAAATACCACACTTTGTCATTTTCACCATTTCACAAACCCTAAACGTCTCTAAACACTCTCTAGCAACTTTAAACATTTGGGGAAGGAGTTTTTTCCCTTGTTTTCTATAATCTAACCTACAAACATCTTCTACACAAAGATCTAAGGTGTGTTCTTCATTCTAAATCATTTTTAAAGCATTTCAATTCGTTTTCATTAAACCCCAAGAGTCCAGATCTGATTCAAACCTGTTTTCATGGATAAAAACCTTTCTAATATCTTTCTAAACAAAACCTATTCATAAACAATGAGTTTTCATACAAATTAACATGTGTTAATGGTGTTTTATGTGATGTTATGTATTGTTTGATGATTGATTGTTGTATAAATGTTATGACAATGATCTAGGACTGTTATTGATGATGATTTATGATTGAGATAGGTTACAATTGATTATTGATGATGTTATGTTCATTTTGGGGATTTTGGGTTAGATCTAGGGCTTGTTCATGATGATAGTGATAAGGATATGATTGGGGGGTTTATTGTTCATGATAATCTGAGTATATTAAGTTGATTATTGATTGATTTCATAAAGTTTCCTAATTGGGTAAAGATTTCATGCGTTTGATGTGACATCTCCATAATTTGCTATTTCGGGTAACTTGTAAAACGGGCGGATTTCGGGATAAAATTGGTAGGGTTATGTAGGAATATGTTAATGATAGTTGACTGCTGTGATTGGTAATGTTTTGTGATGTTTTCGGACCGTTTAGATGTGTTTTGGTGCGTTTTATAAAATGCTGATGAAAACGGGCGAACGTGGAATAAAATTGGTTCGAATGGGCGAACGTGGAACAAAACATGGGAAAAACGGGCGAACGTGGCTCAAACGGGTGAACGTGGCTCAAACGGGCGAACGTGGAACAAAACGTGGGAAAAACGGGCGAACGTGACTCAAACGGGCGAACGTGGAAATGGGAAAAACCACATTCGACCATCTGATGTCCGGAATGAGATTTTTGATGCAAACTAAGTGTTTTATGCTTGAAACTTATGTGTTAAACTTATGTGCATGACTAATTGATGTAATGGGTCACCAACGGGATGTCGGATCGGTCTGGGATGTTCGGTTAACGTTTAAACACACTTTTTAACACACGTAGTCAAGATCTAGACAATCGGGGACTAGTTAGCCTTCGGGTTAATAGTCATCACACTTATGTAAACTCATTGATAGGTTGTCATTAGTTGGGATTATCATACACGTGTTGGAATTCTAGTTATCAGAAGACGCACTCTAAGGTGAGTTTCACGGCCCCTCTTTTATACACTTTTCTCTCGGGGGAGAAGCATGCCACACGTTTTAACAAATACAACGTTTATGCTTTTGAAACACAACGCTTTTGAAACACAACACTTATGAAACGCAACGCTTTTAGAAACATGACGCCTTTTGGGAATGTGACTCTTTTAAGAAACGTGACACGTTTGGCACTTGGCATATTTAACATTAGCATTTGACACTTTTAAACATTGGCATTTGGCATATTTAAACATTAGCACTTGACACTTTTAAACATTGACACTTGGCATTTGGCACTTGGCGCTTGGCACTTATTTACTATACGACGAAACCTAAGTCCCTATTGAAACCATGAATGTGCGGGGCACAACGGGGGAAATGTGGATAGATCTATCAGGCGTGACGAACCCCACCTGACGGCTGGGAGCCGGGCGGGTGCATATTGTCTCTACTTGACACTTGGCACATGGGCAGCAACTCGAGCAACGTTTGTCAGTAATGGTTTTAGCAACACAGTCGTAGTAGTAAGGGAACGTTTGTTATTTACTTGGAACTTTTGCACACTTGGCACTTTATGAGGAATCGCTTCACACATGAAAACGTTTACGAACTTAAAACCTGTGAACTCACCAGCATTATATGTTGACATCTTTTTGGCATGTTTTCTCAGGTCGCTAAGGTAGCAGCATTGAGTATAGGTGCACGGAGTCTCACGGCGTCTAGGGATCATATGCATGTTTTGTTAAACATTTCAGACTTTGAGTTTTCCTTTTAAGTTGTAATAATACATTTTGCTTCCGCTGTGTTAGAACGGTTTTTGAAACTCAATGGTAGTTTACGTTGGTTTCTTATCATATAGATGTCGTTTATTGTGACCGTTGACTTGGATCCTGGTGTGTCAGCCCCTCCTCCTTCAATCCCGAAGAAGAAGACAAAAGTAGGTAAGAACCCAAATAAAAGCGGATGATGTAACAAAGAAGTATGATGATGATGTAAGGACACCCCGACAACGTTAGTACGTATCCCACTAGTAAACTCAAAGTATGTGACCGTCTAGTGTGTGCGACTCGGCTATAGACCAGATTCTACATGCAGTCCTAGTTCACTATAACCATTGGCTCTTAAACCCCTTTTGTCACACCCTTAAATTTCCACTTGCGGAGTTTTACCGCGAGGCGCATGACAAACCAGGATCCAAGTCAACGGTCACAATAAACAACACTATATGAAATACGTAAACACAAAACATAGTTCTCAATTTATAAAACCATAGCGGAAGCATTTAACCAGTTACAAAACCATGTACGACAATGTTCAAAAACTTTATTCAAAACATGAAACTAAGCCTAGACGCCATGCAGACTCGTGTGCCTAGTCCTCTGTTGCTACCTTAGCGACCTGAGAAAAACATGCCAAAAAGACGTCAACATATAATGCTGGTGAGTTCACAGGTTTGTTCAATAAGTTACCAAAGTTACCAAAACGTTACCATGTCCATACTATACCAATGTCACCAAGTACGCTAGCTAGGCGTATGTTTTATTACTAATACGATTGGAAACCATTACTGAACACGTTTAGCAATGTTTAGCATATGTTTAAGCAGCCCGAATATGTTCAGCATGTTTAGCAAAGTTCGAGACAACATGCACCCGCCCGGCCCTCCAAGCCGTCGAGTGGGGCAGGTCACGCCCAATAGTTCTATCCACATTTCCCCCCGTTGTGCATCCCCGCACATTCATGGTTTCCCCCGGGACTTCCAAAGTCAAGTATGATTAACATATCCCCACATAACCCCACCAATTTTGCCCCAAAACCAGCTTGTTTTAACACTTTCCCAAAATGGCAAAATTATGGAAATGTCACATCATGCATGAAATCTTTACCCAATTAGGAAACTTTCTAATACCAACCCATAATCATCTACAAATGCTTAGTTTATCTTGTAATCGAAAACCCCCATTCATATTATTAATGATACTTAATCATGCACAAGCCCTAGATTTCATAAAATCCACAAAATACCCATAATATCATCATCTATCTAATAATAACCTTTACAATCCTAAACTATCATTCATAGCAGCCCTAGATCATGTTTCTAGCATTAGAACAACAGCAAATTATTAAACAACACATATCATCACATAACACATAATTAACATATGTTTACTGATACAAAACCTATGTTTAATGATAGGGTTTAGGTTTAGAAAGATGTTTAAAAGGTTTTTATTGATAAAATCTTCCTTAGAACAGATCTGGACATTTAGGGTTAGATAAAAATGGATTAAAATGCCTTAAAAAGATTTAGGATTAAGAACACACCTTGGGTTCTTGTTTAGATGTTGTAGATAGGTTAGATTATGAAAAAGAAGAGCAAAAACTCCTTCCTTAGTGATTAAAATCGTTTGAGAGTGTTTTGAGACGGTTAGGGTTTGTGAAATGGTGAAAAATGACAAAGTTTGGTATTTATACTATTCCACCTTCGACCCCTATTAATGGTCGAATGTGGCCTCCTTTGACCCTTTCACAGGGTCGAATGAACCCTGACTTGGTCGAATGAAATTCTTCCAATTCCATATCCCAGGTTCGCCCCTTTGCAAAGGGTCGAACCAAGACATATTTCCTCCTTCGACCGCTCGAAGTGGTCGAACCAGGACCTATGTATATCTAGTTTTCCAGTTTGTCGTGTTTAACGCATTTTAACGCACCTTAACATATGAGCATGCAACCTTAGTCTATGTTTAACATATTTAAGCATGGATAATCATCTACACATCATTTAAACACATCTATGTATATAATCCACCACACGACCCATAATCTACACATACACTTAATTAGTTCATGTAATGTCACCAACAACGGGGCCCGGTACTAGTGTATTCCCAAAATGACTCCCAATGATCCTCCAGATCTTTGAACCCTGGACAATCCTAACTTGACCCGACTCAACTAACCTAGTTAAGTCCGTTTATAAACGTTTCCCGCTAAGGTAGACTTAGATTTTACTAAGATGTTTAAGCCAAATATGCCGGGTGTCACACCCTTGTTACCCATTAACAATACATTAACATTAGAAACTCGTTTTGAAAAATTTAGCTATATTATGTACTCAAATTAAGTATAATAATATTCTCTATTATATTGTTGATTGAAAAACTTGATATAATTTGATTAAAATAAAATAAAATTTGCAATTTTTTAGATTTATTTTCTTACCCTTTCACTAGTTGTAACGTTAGATTATTAACAATCTTGTATTGTCTCAATCTTAACAATTGAAATGCTAAAATTAGTGGCTTATATCCCTTAGAAAAAAATCATATTTTATTTGATCTGATTTTACAAATCAAACAAACTTGTTCTTATCATAACGTGACATCAACTATTAAAAGAATTGACTCTCAAAGAGGTTTTTTGCAAATAGAATACTAACAAGAAAAGCCTTCTTTCATCTTGAATTGTATACAGGAAGACGTCAGATGAGTATTGATAAACGTAATCCTTTTGTCAGCATTGTTATAGATATTTCCATATTGTTTTTCCCATACCCACAACTAAATACTACCGAATCTTTGGTAGTTAGGGTTACAGTCAACTGTCGCTTTAAATAGTGTAGTTATACAACATTTGAAAAAAAAAAAAAAAAAGAGTTTAAAACTTTTGTCTTTTTATCAATAACTTTCGTTAACCACAAAAAACTCAACCTCAAGACGAGGCCCACTTAAACTACAACATATACAAAGGAAACTCCGACCACTTCTTTCAGAAAAACGAAATTATACACCGACCTATTTTTAAAACAAAATAAAGACATAGACTTACCATTTGCTACCACGTCTTCGGTTTTAACTTTTCTCCCGTTGAAACGCATCCTATTTCTCGCCTTTCAAATCTTCCAACACGTTACCATAATGATGCCGTGAATGATTTTCTTCTTGAGTTTAGTTCCGCCAACATGTTTATATATCGTCAACAAATCCTTGAAGTTGAAGCAAAAAGCATAAATAAATATAGCATAAATATTATAAAACTATTATTAGTGACTGATTCTATACTTTGTATGACCGGCCTTTTCTTAAATATATATAGCATACATATTAAAAAACTATTATTAGTGACTGATTCTATACTTAAAAAATGTTAACAGCGGTTGATTTTATTTGCAATTTCTTTTTTGTTAAGACATAACCAAGTCCTTTATAGTTTACTAGCTGATTACCTCGGGAGGGTCCCGGGGTTGAAAAATCTAATTTTAAGTGATAATCTATTGTAAATGGCTCAAGTTAATTAACCACAAAATCTCTCAATCATTGCATGTTCATAGTATTATAATCAGTAATAACTCATATTCCCCACAAAATCTAATTTTACGTGATAACACGAACACTTTGTGTGTTTTTTTCTTGTATGAACGAAAGCCCACAAAAAATAGTCGATTTTTTCTCTGTTTTTTATATAGCACTATGGTACTCGTTGGAAAGATAATATAACGCTCGTTAATTTGGTGTAATTTTTTTCTTTTAAAAATCCCGTATATAAAAGATATGAACGTTTAAAAATTGTGGGAGGAAATATGAGAGGGAAAATTTTAAATTTTTTTTTAAATTTTTTTTCTTAAAATAACTCAATTTAATTAAAAAATGAAACAATTCAAAAACACCAAAAACTCTCCATTATGATGCCACGTGGCAATCTCAAGGGAAGGTTGAGGCCTCCATTGCACACCACGTCAGTATATACGTTTTCTTTTATATATATAGATAGATACTAATTATCATTTCTTTATTTATTTAACCAAATGTTGAATTGAGTTTGAGACAATACTCTAAGTTAGTTACATAAAGATAAATAACATTTGCATATTAAACACCCAAACGATTGCTTTGAGAAAAACTTTAATGCACATAAGTCGAATAGTCATAGTCGTTTTCATGGGTTGTATTATAACTTTGGATGGTAGAGAAAAGAATGAATAGAATGGTCCATGCGAATTTGGTGGAAGATAAGTCAAGAATCAAGAAAATTGCAAGGAAAAGTGTTTATGTTTTTGTCATATAAGTGTGTGTGCCTTTCTTTGCAAACCCTTTTGCAATACATATACCAAAGTGAAAGTGAAATTGGAATGACCTTTAAGGAGCTCTTGGTAGAGATACGGAGGAGAGAAAGATGTTCAATATGACAATATGCGATGCTTGGTTTATGTACACTCTTATGATGTTGCATCCTTGCAATAATATAATGACGTTTCAATATTGCATCCTTGTACTTGAGCACCATCAATATCAAACAATTCTTTTTTATTTTTTAAAGAAATTTAGAAAACTAAATAATTATCTTTTCCATCATAGATCAAATTACATTTAGATAGTGGGTAAACAAATGAAATTACACAAAAAGGTTAATTCTTTCTCTAATTGTGACACTCGGCAAACTCCGGTTAATACGTTTAACAAACACATAAGCCTACCTTAGCAAAACATTCATAAAACACAATTAACTGGGTTAGTTGAGTCGGTTTGATGATTCGGGGAATCATCGGAAGTCGGTTTACACACATAATGTCCTTAGGTTGGTGGTTCGGAGGATCACCGGGTAAAATAAACATACACGAATCTCGAATCCCGAGGGTTGGTGAAATAGCCTAAGAGTATAATTTATCGAGTATTAAATGTCTTACGATCATTACATAATTTACCGATATGTGTATACATGAATTAATATGTTCAATTAGCAATTGACGCGTCAGAAAACCCAATCGCCCAAGTCAGGGAGACTAGCTTGCCAGTCACATGGAAAAGGGGTGACTCCTATGAGGAGGGCAACTGACATAGACAGTCGCCTAAAATGTGGCAGTCGACTGGTAACAACCATAAATACCATACTTGACTTGTTTTTCATCATTTATGCAACCCTAACTCACACTAAAGTGCTCTCGCACAACCTCTAATCTCTATAAACCCGTTTTTGCCCTAAACACACTATTTTAAAGATAAAATAATGTAACACCCCAAAATTTGACAATTAGCGTTTATGCTAATACGGGTAATAACCGGCTTAAATCGCAAATTATAAAACAAATCAGGTTAGCATAAGTTAACTAAAATCCATACATGAGGGACTGAAACTGCCAAGTGATGAAACTGGGTGTATATGGTAAAAGATAGTGCAGGGAATTCATTCCCTGCATTCCCAAAACTCACGATCCAAACACCCTCTTTTAAACTAAGCCCTAAAAACTCATAAACAAGCTTGAATAAAGTCTAATTCAAGGGGTTTTTGATTGGGATAGAAAGAAATCGAACCTACAAACCTCATGCAATCAGTAGGTAACTTTTGTTTCATCATATTTGATGTATTATAGCATGCATGACAATGTTGATAATCTAGGGTTTATATAAAAGTCGAATTGGGTGTTGGGGAAGGTGTCTCTAGTTCAAAGAAACCTTAATCCCAACAAATTTTGTTGATTTCATGCTAGTCTACCAAATTGGGTAAAATCCCTAAGGTAAATTAGTGGGTATTGATGAGTATGAGCAACATGTGTGCTTATAAGCTAAAAATAAGTGTTTTAGAATTAAGAATGTCAACTAGGGTTGTCAAATTGTCATCTTATGATGAATCAAGGCTGAATACTCGATTGGTATGAATTGGCTCTTAAAACACCAAAAAATATAGCTTTGGTAATTCATGCCCACCAAGTATTTGTTAAAATGTCCAAATGAATGGATTTGGACAAAAACCCGTTAAATGTGTTAAACATGGTAAATTTGACAAAAAAAATGATTGATCATGTGTAGCCATGTTGTTAATCGTGATCCTAACAACCTAAGTGGATAACCATTTACTAGGTAGCGAAAGTGAAGCTTTAGGAGGCCTAAGAGCAAAGGGAACGCGCGGGAAGGATCACGCACAAAGGTAAGTCACTCGATGACTCATGCTTGTTTAGATTTCAAGTTATATGCCTTTTAGATGTAATTGTGCATACTTGAACAATACCAAGAGAGCTTCGTAATGGGAAGCTCGTAGTTGAATGCAACTTGATAGGAACAACCTTAGTCAAAGGTTGGAAACATGCCAGGTAAGTCGTTCTACTACTCGAATATGTATATGCTTGTTTTGGGTACTCATAATGTAAGTGTAAAAAGTGTTAAGATGGTATTGTGATTTCCAAGCGACTTAGGATTCATAATTGAAATGGTGTTATCCGTTATTCGGACCGGTCAAATAGTGACCGGGTAAAGTGGCACACGTGGCCACGGACACGAGGCATAGCCACTCGGTAGAATGACTTAAATGGGTACACAACTTCTCGAATCAAAACATGATTGGGAAAGCATAGTGAGTACTACAAGAAGGGAATCGTAAGTAGTCGTGTGGTATAGTTGTCACAGGCCTAAACTCGAGTAAGCAATAGTTGATTAGTCGGGTCTTTGATTTTGATTCCATAATCGGTAGTACCCTCCATTGCAGGTTAAAAACGGATAAATCGTCCTAGATGGTAGTTCGTAAGTCCTTAGAAAGTCTACCCGAATCATGCTTCTAAATTAGGTAGAGGCTTAACGAGTCAATGAATTGGTTTACTAGTTATAAGATTTAGATGGATGTTGAAGTTTTTTGAATGATGTTTCAAAGTCCCAAGTTTATGTAATAATCCAAGCAAATGGGTCGTTATACAATCGTTTTATGATAATAATTCAACTCATTCAAAAACGGGATGAACTTGATGTTTTGCACGGACATTTAGATCGCTTACAGCAGCCATAGACCGTAACCTATGACCTATTCGATGAATCAGAGCAGAATCGGCCAACCGTAACCTACGGCTTCGAGCCGTAGGTTATGGCCAAGCAAAACAAAACCAAAAGCAGTAGCCGTAGCTTACGGCTTAGCTGTCGTAAGCTACGTCGGGAGTTTTTACTCCTATGTATCATTCTCTTACTCCTTGTTTGATACGTTATAATCTCTAATCGGGTTTCTTTGTTTGGGTGACCCTAGGTAGGAATCATTAAAGGCGCAGATGATGATCAAGCTCCCATTTTTAAAGAACCAACGCATAGCCACAAAATCATTCGCTTACACATTTAAACTTTTGGATTCAAAGTAGTAATGGCTTAATGTTATTAGCCTTTTTAACACTAGTTTAACTACAACACTTCTTGTTTTAAGTTGGTAATCATAAACATGTGTAAATACTTTGATTATGACCGTGAACTCGGCGTTTTGATCATTAATTATATGAAAACCTTCGTATTTATTGTTGGCGTCTTTCAAACAACCTTTAAATCCATCAACAAGTGAAGATCTAAGGTGTATGGTTCTCCAAATCCCCTTTCAAACATTTTTATGTTGTTATTATGAATCCAAAGTGTCCAGATACGATCTTTGTATGTTTTCATCAATAAAAACCTTTCTAAACTAGATCTAAACATTTCCTATGAGTTTTCAATAAAAATGCAAACTTTGAATGATGTTGGTGATCTAAAACATGGGGTTTCTTATGAGTTTGTCGTTAGAATGACTCTAGGAAGTTGTTATGATGATTATCTAGGTGTTAGAAGCATGATGGAGTGCTATTTGAAGTTGTTATGTGGTTTTATGAGTTTTGATCCGTTTGAGGATTTTAGCGGAATCTAAGGTTTAATATAATGATATGATGCTTGTAACTTGTTAGGGTTTATGTTATAATGATCATGTTAAAGCTTGATGATGTTTTGAATGAGATTATGTGATTAAATCAGGTTATTTTCCATTTAGGGAAAGTTTTGCATGCATTGATGTGATTTACCTACAATATTATCCATTTTGGGAAAAAAATTCAATTTTAGCGTAAAAAGAGGTGCTAATTTGGGCATAATGATGGGGTTGGGTTGGATATTGATTATGGTTTGATTGGTGGCGTTCCAATAAGTTTTGAATTTGATTAGGAGGGTTTCGCACGTCAAAACGGCAAAAAAAACTGCGGTTCAGGGGGCGACTGGCTAGCCAGTCGTGTGTTTTGAAGCTTCTGGTGTGTTTTGGAACCCAATAGCATGTTTTGACACCTAGTAACATATTTGAAGCACAGTTATGTGTTTGGAAACCCAATGTCGTGTTTTGTGACTCATACGTGTATTACAAGATCTATATGCTGAGTTTTGTGATATATTTGTATATGAGCTACATATCTACATGTTATTACTTATGAACTTACACTTAACTGATAAATGGATATAACGGGTCACCAACGGGATGTCGGGTCATGTGTGGTCGTGTCAAACATCAAACACATTTTCAAACATATACAGTCATGATTTGGACAATTGAGGGTTAATTGACCAACATGTTATCGGTCAACACACTTAAAGACGTCTTATGATATGTCGCCGGTAATTAGGACTATCATTACACAATTGGTTTATTTGCAACCTAAGGTGAGTTTCACGGCCCCACTTCTTACACACTTTCTTATGGGGGAGAAATATGCTACACAATTGATTTTACTTAAAGATCAATTATTACTATTGTTATCATTTGTTTACTTTGCGACTCATCTAAATCCCAAGGAAACCACTAATATGGGAATATAACGGGGAAATGTGGATAGATCTATTGGGCCTGACAAACCCCACCCAGGTTAACTAGAGGTTGGACGGGTACATATTGTCTCAAACACACAGGGCTTACCGGGGATGATGGTAATCCGAAGGGTAACACATTATTGAGGAACAACACAGTCAGCAATAGTTTCAATCGCAATAGTAATATACTTAGCATCCAGCTAATGTTCGATAAAATATTAAATCAGATTTGATCTTTCACATGTATGTTGTTTATTTTGAAAACCTGTGAACTCACCAGCATTGTTATGTTGACACATTTTAGCATATTTTCTCAGGTCGCTAAGATAGCAGCACTGGTTTAGGACTCACTAGAGTCCACAACATCAGTTTTCCCTTGCAACGTTTAAATAACTGTCTTTGAACTATTTTGAACTTATTTCATTTGGATTTGGTATGTAAACTTAATTATGCTTAAGCTAAACGTTTAAACATTGCATTGTTGTTTTAGATAGTTTTTACTCATATAGTTGTCGTTTATTGTGACCGTTGACTTGGATTCTGGTATGTCACGCGTCTCGCAGTAAAACCCCAAAAATGGAATTTGAGGGTGTGACACTAATAGTGTAACATCACACAAATTTTCTTTATATATATATATATATATATATATATATATATATATATATAGAACTCCATCGTTTATTCATCCGATTCATGTATAAAACCAATTTTGAAAATAAGATTTTTTTTATCCGTAGGAATAATATATAGTCTCTAAATTCTCCATCGACACTCACTCATTTTCAACTTGTTCAAATTTTTACAATATTTGGCATATACCACAATCATGTTTTCTTATACACTTGATTATAACCTTTGATCCAAACCCCAAAATTTACACTGCTACATAATCTCCTTACTATAAAATAAACTCTTTATCAACTATCTTCACATTCACTATCTCTCACAACCTTGATTCTGCTTCAAGATTTTTCATCATCCTCTCAAGAACTAAATTCATATCCTTCACCTTCTCACACATGAGCTAGTTACCTATGATAACCAAACTATTGAAACTTGATTGTGTGTTGCATCAAACATAATCCTTAGTTATACATGAGGATTCGACTATCTACCATATTTGAACATTTGAAACTAGAATTCATGGAATATAAACTATTTGCTATAGACACACCTAGAGTCATTAACCTTGTATAGGGCAACTCTATTACAACTCGTATGCTATACTTGATACTTGATTGCTTACATGTACATATTATCAATTTGCAATTCATGTGTGTAATAATTGGTACACTTAATCAAACAACTGATAGAGGATGAAGTACTTGCTCAACAGTTAGTAGAGTACCAAATAACCTACTCAACGATTGGTAGAGGTCATCATGCCTGCTCAACAGTCGGTAGAGGCCCTACAACCTGCTCAACGACTGGTAGAGGCTATCGCACCTGCTCAACAATCGGTAGAGGTTCTTACTCACTGACTGGTAGAGGTCTTTTTCCTGCTCAACAGTTGGACTTATTTTTTGATACATTGTATACGATTCAATCACAAGGCTATTTTGCATTACTTACATGTGTGTTTAGAGTCATAGAAGGACACAAAACCCTAATGTAAGGTAAATTGGTGATTGCGGTCTGGAACGTAATCATGAATTTACAGGTACATTAAGGTAGTGTGAAATTCTATTAAGGTTTTGGGAGATACCCCGTATGTTTTCAAAGTATCAGAGGTGTGATGGGTTAGCTGCGGTACACCCTATATATAAACACTAATGATACGTGAAAAGGGATACTGTAGGGTCAGACCAATAACAAACCCTAGTTATTTGGTAGTCCATCTAGCATTTATGGTTATCTTATACATTCCTTAAACTCTTACCCTACTATGAACCATAGTCACCCTAACTATCCTCAACACTATTAAAATGTTTCTTCTTAAAATAAACTTCGGAACGAAGTTCCTAAAAGTAGGGAGACTGTAACATCACACAAATTTTCTTTATATATATATATAGAACTCCATCGTTTATTCATCCGATTCATGTTTATAGTATCTTTACCATCCATTTTGTTATTTTTTTTTGTTTAAATAATGACTTATAATCAATATTAAATTGGATTGTATTAAAAATTCTGATTTAAAAACGTTAAAAAAATGTTTGCCTGTGCCAGGATTCGAACCCGAGTCCCTGGCGGGCTAAACCTTAACCACACCACACAAACCACTACACCATTTGGTGTTTTGTGATGTTAATTAAAACCAATTAAACTTAAACCCTTTCAAGGTCCCTTAGTCAAACCTGAAAAGTCAAACGTAGTCTCCTAGTCAAGTCAAGTCAAAGTGTTAGTAAATATGGTCTTCTAGTCAAGTCAAAGTTGTTCCTAAATTCTAGCCTAGTCAAAGTAGCCCCTAATTACAACTCCAAATTTTACACTATAAATACACTAGCCTACCATTCAACTCTTTGTACCATTAAAAAAAAAACATTATTATCCGATCTCCCACATACTAAAGTTTTTATCCGTCATTATCTCCTCTAGCTAGTTTCGAGTTTTCCAAGGCATTATTATTAAGTGTTTTCACACTCAATAAAACGCACGAACTCATTATGCACCTAAGGTGAGTTTACATAGCCCCTTTTTCTATTTTACATTTTGGGGTGAAACATGTTTAAACTTTTTATACACTATCATTTACTCATTCTTACATTGTTGAAACTTGTGATTTAATTACACTATCATTTACTCATTCTATCATTTGACTGTAACAAAAAGACACAGTACAATCATTAACATTGATCAAGCCGCCTGTTTAGATTATAGCGCTATAGGTCTGACAAACCCACCCCCCCCCCCCCCCCCCCCCGCATAAATTCAGGGATGATCGATAACAGTTACACTTTTACTAACTTGCGAGTTAGGTCTCAGTCGACACAAGGTTTGATTGTACAAAAGACGCATTGTTATATGTCGGACTCATATTCTATCATTACTCATTATTATACTTCAACAATGATTGCTATACAACATATTGTTTTCAACTATATGCAAAACCTATGTATTCTCACCAGCTATTTATAGTTGACCCCCCCATCTTTCCAACTTAACATGTTTCAGTTTATGGCTTATTCGAATATTAGAGTTAATGCTTGAAGTGCGTAGCTAGTATTTTTCATTTTGATGTACAAATTTTTAGAACAATTGTATGTAGTTCATTTAAATCATTTATTGAAACTTATTATTTACCATGTGCTACTGAACAATCATCAATACGTGACATCCCGATGTTTCCGCCATCGGTTGGGGTGTTACAAATAGCATGCATGCATGCATGTATACACACATAATTGTGTAGGAATCTTTACGTGTGCATCTTATAAATACACATACCTGCAATAACACATGTTATATGTCGTCTGTAGCATGTATCGGTCTCCAGACGACGTGCTTTAATGCAATGATGTATATTTGGTCATAAGCTATTCTTTGTAATAAACTTCTTGTTGAACATGAGACATTGATCGTGATCAACCCACATGTGTTCAACTATTATGTTTCTTAACCAAGAATTTCAAAGTGATTAAACAAATATACTTGGTTCAATCAATTTAGTTTGATTATGATCATGCGTTTTCATTAGCTTGAATGTCAACAGGGCCATAGATGTTAATCTTTCATTTAGCTTAATCAGACCAGCAGATCAACTGATACATCCTTATACTTAACCTAGCTACCAAGCTAGAATAAACCTAGTTCACTATGTTTATCACAAAATCTATATATAATCCTTAGAACAAGGGATTAAAACACATTCAAAATATCTTTTAAAAAAACATCTCTAATGATCACACTAAAGATGCACACATACACACACAATAAAATACATCTCCCTCCCTGGGAGAATATGACAATTTTCATTCAATTTTAAAGTGTCTCACAAAAGGTTTTATGTGTTTATATAAACATTTTATGCATAGTAGTGTGTATATTACATTTTTATCCTGCATCTTTTGACCTGCCACTACATTCAATATGTATTTAATGAAATTAATTTTATTTATTTTCATTTATTTATACTACTATAAAATATGTATAATGAAGGCATATGGTTTTTCTAATAGGTTTTTTTTATAAAGTTATAAGAAGTCATACTATGGTATAATAAGTTATAATGAAACAGTGTTATATTCTAATGAGACAAGTTGTGATGGAGCAATGTCTTGTACAAAATGTGTAATTTGAAGTAAGATTAATCAAGTTGCCCCCCCCCCCCCCCCACCTCTTGCAAGTTATCATTAGGACACATTGTGCTTCCACTAATCTTTGCTGTCTCTAGAAACTCCACATATTTTATGATTAGTGTACTTATTTTGGTTATCAACTTTTAGGTGCTATGAACTAATAATATTTGTTGATTCCACATATATTAACATAGAAAATTTAGTTATAATGCGGTTTTAGAATTTGATATAAATAATATCCATGTATTTCAGTATTTGGTCTCATTTATTTGAAAACAATTTATTCACAATACATCACGTTTATAAAATTATTGTTTAAGTTAGTGGTAATTAGAAAGGCACTAGTATGACCATATTTGCTGTAATTATAGTATGTGATGTGACCATGTAAAAAGTCTTCATATTTTTAACATAAAAAAACAAATAAACCCTAATAGGCTCGGCGTGTACACAAATAAAATGAACACGAATGCAGGCATGTTTGTGTTCGATTATTTAACCTTATCCGAACATGGATACAAATATATAATTGAATGAATTTTAAAGATAATGTGCAAATAGTTGTTTATTTAAAAGATAATTTGAATTAGTTTGAGGACAACGACGTGGTGTATTTTGTTTAAAATCTATATAAGAAATCACTAAAGCAAAAATTAGGATGATGTTGCGAAAGTAATCTTAGCGAAAGAAGGTACTCCTCTTACGTTATCCGAACATGATGCTATTTGTAACATCCAACATCTGTTGGGAAAGGGAAGGAAGACTTCCTTATAAGGGGCTGGATACCTTCACTGTCAGACGCGTTTTAAATCCGTGAGAGGCGGGCGCTTAAGGGCGTGCCGACCACCAAAGCAGATAATATCTGGTACGATGTTTGGGCTGTTACAGATGGTATCGAAGCCAGGGCTGGTGTACTAGCGATGACGCTGGGCTCCCTAAGGAGGTGGATGTAACATCCCACATCGGTTGGGAAGGGGAATGAAGGCTTCCTTGTAAGGGGCTGGATACCTTCTCTATCAGACGCATTTTAAACCCGTGAGGGGCGGGCGCTTGAAGGCGTGTCGGCCATCAAGCGGACAATATCTGGTATGGTGCTTGGGCTGTTACACTATTGTTCTTAAGATCACAAAAAAAGTAGCCTAAGCACTCGGTTAATCAAATAGGTTATAGGTTGATCCATTGAAATGTCTTTTTTCAAACATCATAATTGAATCTGATACCACTCAGAACACCTGCTGTGACGCGCATACATCCCCACTAATTATATTAGAAGTTAATTTATTTTTTAACCTTATTTAAATTTTATTATCCTTCAAGGAAAACACCCCTTAATACACTAAGTATACCCTGTATTTTCCAATCAACACATAGCCCAAAAAGAAAAGTGTATGCCCATGTTGAAAGATAAAACAGAGTCCCAATCCTATGCTACATGCACCTATGAGTCAAAGGAAGCCATATCCCTTTCATTAATTGTAAGTACCGATTACATTTAAAATTTTACACCAGAAATCTATGTATTATGTTTTTTTTTAACGGCAAATTTCTACTCTTTATAAAACTTGAACCCATGACCTCCCCTTTAGGTATTCCTAGAAGCTCTGCTTCTACCATTGGGCCACCAACCCCAATAGCAAATCTATGTATTATGTAAACTTTTAAAGCAAATATGGGTAACCAACTTAATAGAGGCTTAAGCCTTTTTAAAGAGAGATCCTATGTTCAAATATTGACAAAAAATGTATTTGTTGTAAATATAACGGGATACATTAGCCGTTAAAAAAATGTAAACTTTTAAAATAATTATAAACTAGTTTATACCCCGGGAGCGTCCCGGGTTGAGAAATCTAAGTAAAGTAAATAAAATTAGAAGTATTTAAACTATGAAAATGGCATCTGCCAATATATGATTAATGAATATTATTATTATTATTATTATTATTATTATTATTATTATTAAACAAATCTTTGCCATAAGTTATCATATTCTAATATAAAAAAAAGGGTAATTGGGTCGGGTATCACCTAATCTCAGGCCCGACCCAAACCCACAATTTTTTTTAAACTAATTCCAAACCTGACACAATACCTGTCGGGTTACAAAAAAAATAGTCGTTTTTTTCTCCGTTTTTTTATAGCACTATGGTACCCGTTGGAAAGATAATAAAACGCTCGTTAATTTGGCGTAATTTTTTTCTTTAAAAAATCTTGTATATGAAAGTTATGAGAGAAAACATTAGAGATAAAAATCTAATTTTGTTTTTAAATTTTAAATTATTATTTTCCTAAAATAAAGGCCTTGCCACATAGGATGACACATGACACACTCAATGAAGAAAATACTCTCTTTAAATGACATGTCATTAAAATGGCTTTGGTTTATTATAGGTATAGATAGATAGATAGATAGATAGATGCGTAAACAACATTAAAGATACTTTGAAAACGTCCAACCGTATTTAAAGCATTTAATAGCCTCAAGGTTTTCTTGAATCGTTAAAGAACTAATGATTGAACAATTACAATAAACAAAAAAAAAGAATATATATATATATATATATATATATAATAAAAATAAATGCCATGGATATAATAGTTTAAAATGTAACCAAACTACAACCATATTACTTTTTAATATAAAACACATAAAAATAACATTTTTTTAACTTCTATATTTATTAACATGTTTACGCAGCCTTTTGTTATTGACTTCTTGTAAGACTATCAGGAGTGGGGGTGGGAGAGGGGCGGGAGGGGGGGGGGGGGGGCACCGCCGCCGGTAGGGGCGGGAAGGTGGCGTGGGGGTGGGGCGGGAGGGGCTTCACCAGCGTAGGGGGAGTGTGGGGGGACACGTGGCAGCGAGTTATTGGATGAGATATTTAATTTATTAAAAAAAACAACAATCTATTATATCATTGTGAAGGCCGGTTTTTTTTTTAAAAAAATTTAAATAAAAAAAATAAATAAAAAAACATTACATAATTAAATTACTTAATAACCATTACACACTTAAACAACCATTACATAATCCTAATAATTCCTAAATTACTTATTTAAACATAAATAAATCCTAAATTACTTATTAATCCTAATTTTCTCCACTATGGAGAGTAGTTGTCCCATTCTCCGGGGAAGGTGATGCACTCGGGTGAGACGGAACGTGAGCTATCCCGTCCATCAGATCTCGCATCTGAGGGGAAGTAGTAGTACTCACGAGGAGGGGTAGGTCGGCTATAGTAGAGTTCCTCCTCCTCAATCTCCCCCAGGGCTTCCAAGTCCCCCTCAGTCGGGGAAGTCCCATGGTAGGGGGTGGGGGTAGCCTGGTGTTGGGGGATGGGGGTAGTTTGCTGTTGGGGGATGGGGGTGGGGGTGGGGGTAGTCTGGTGGTAGGGGACTGAAGCAGCCCAGGGGGTAGGGGGCGACAACGTTAGTCGCTCCATTTGTTGCTGGGCCATGACATAATCCATAGCCCAGACCAATTCCTCATCCGTCCAGTTATCATCGGCTTCAGGATGAGGAGGAAAGGTTGGTTGTGCAGCAGCAGCAGCAGGAGGGGGATATAACCAATGTTGTGGAGGAGGAGGAGGAGGAGGAGAAATAGGAGGTTGTGCAGCAGTAGGAGGAGTAGAGGAGGTGAATGGTAGTCTCCAGGGGCGGACCCGTCCCCGGACCCGGCGAGAGTACTGCCGGATATTAGACGGGCCAGCAGCTCCTGCTTGAAAACCGTCACCCATGTTATTCATTGCTTTAGGGAAGAGGAATAGGTGTGACTGAGAATTTGGTTAGGTGTTGTATTTATAGGGTTAGAAGTATGAAGCAGTGGGGGGAAACTTTGAAATTCAAAGTTTCAAATTTAAAATTTCAAATTCAAACGTATGGGTGGGAAAAATTAATGTTTGTACTGTGTGGAGCAGTGGGGGGAAAATTTGAAATTCAAAGTTTCATATTAATTATTTAATATTAATTATTTTTTATTACTTTAATATTAATTATTTTTTTATTACTTTAATATTAATTATTTTTTATTACTTTAATATATTTTCGGTTTATATTATTATTATTATTATTATAAAAATAAAGAAAAAAGAAAAAAAGGAAAAAAAAATGCCACGTGTCACTTCCCCCCACCTCTTCCCCCCTTCCACTCCACACAATTATTTTCCCCCCACAAGGGTCCCACAAGTGTCACATGGCGCTTCATCCCCCTCTCCCCCCCCCCCCCACCACTCCTTATAATCTAACGTGGGCTTAATTTTGAAACAACAAAATGCCTTCAAAATTTAGTTGACCTAAAATCAATATAGGGATGTGAATTACTAACCACATAAACATAACACAAAACTTACTAATTTGGGTTTAATATAAGTGGGTTGGGTTCGTATTAGCTTAAACCATGAACTTGTTTAGCTAAAGGGGCTGAATTGTGATAAAATGAAAACTCACTTAAGTTGAGAAAACCTTAAAAGCTCATGAATCAATTTTGGTTATGGATTTTCCTAAAACCGAACTTCGGTTATCGGTTTCGGTTATATGTATAAACCGAACCGAACCGACATTTGCTCACCCCTAGCTCATGTAAATAACATCTAAAACAACCTTTTTTTTTTTTTTTTTTTTTTTTTTGAAAAAAATACAGGTTGTAACATACATGGTCTTAAGTGTTTTGGGCTAAAAAAAAAATCGCTGACGGGATTTTTTTTTAAAAATAAAAAAAAAGTTGCTGAAAACATATGTAACAGCCCTGTTACAACAGCTAATTAGCTTCAAACATATGTAAACAACGCAACTTTGTTTATTTTTTTTAAAAAAATCTCAATCGATACTTTTTTTTTCCCAGAATGCTTAAAAACATGTATTTTACATTGGTTTTTTTATTAAAGTTTTTTTACATGGATTTCTAAGGTTTTCTCAACTCAAGAGGGTGTTAATTTTATCCTTCCTATATACTATATTATAAAACATTTATGAATGATTCCATCCAAATTTAAACATTTATATACTAACCACAAGTGCCACATGGCGCTTCATCCCCCTCTTTCCCCACCACTCCTTATAGTCTAACGTGGGCTTAATTTTGAAACAACAAAATGCCTTCAAAACTTAGTTGACCTAAAATCAATATAGGGATGTGAATTACTAACCACATAAACTTGATACAAAACTTACTGATTTGGGTTTAATATAAGTGGGTTGGGTTCGTATTAACTTGAACCATGAACTTGTTTAGCTAAAGGGGCTGAATTGTGATAAAATGAAAACTCACTTAAGTTGAGAAAACCTTAAAAGTTCATGAATCAGTTTCGGTTATGGATTTTCCTAAAACCGAACTTCGGTTATCGGTTTCGGTTATATGTATAAACCGAAACGAACCGACATTTGCTCACCCCTAGCTCATGTAAATAACATCTAAAACAACCTTCTTCTTCTTTTTTTTTTTTTGAAAAAAATACAGGTTGTAACATACATGGTCTTAAGTGTTTTGGGCTAAAAAAAAATCGCTGACGGGATTTTTTTTTTAAAATAAAAAAAAAGTTGCTGAAAACATATGTAACAGCCCTGTTACAACAGCTAATTAGCTGCAAACATATGTAAACAACGCAAGTTTTTTTATTTTTTTTTAAAAAAATCTCAATCGATACTTTTTTTTTCCCAGAATGCTTAAAAACATGTATTTTATATTGGTTTTTTTTTATTAAAGTTTTTTTACATGGATTTCTAAGGTTTTCTCAACTCAAGAGGGTGTTAATTTTATCCTTCCTATATACTATATTATAAAACATTTATGAATGATTCCATCCAAATTTAAGTAAATACTACATTTGAAGCTTATGATACAACAATTTAATGAAGTTAGTAATTGGGTAAAATTGTCTTTCCACGTGATTTTTAAAATGAATAACGAATACTTTTTTATATACATTATGATCACATTCATTTTGATTACTTGAAATTAAGATTATTGAATAGTTTTAATTTTTGTTCCCTTTCTTTGTAACTGTTGAAGCCTAAGAGTTGTATGATCATTAAAGAAAATTAATATAAAAAAACCCATCAAGTTATAAGAATATGAAAAAAAAGGAAATATCATAAAAAAAACACTAAACTTTCTGTTTTTTTTTTCACTAAAATCACTCAACAATTTTTTGCACATAAAAAATACTACACTTTCACTTTTTTCTTACAAAAGTCACTAAATATTTCTTCGTACCTAAAAAACACTATAGGGTTTTCATTTTATCATTCCTCTATATATAATTACTCTAGTTAATAATTGTGTAATTATACATTTTTTTAAATTTCACGACTAAAAAACATACTTAAAAATGGGAAAAAATTAAGAAAAAAAAACATTCTTCATTTCTCAGAACCTTACTAGCTCTTTCTTTCTCTCTCTCTCTCTCTCTATATATATATATATATATATATATATATATATATATATATATATATATTCAAAATGTGCTTTTGTCGTTAAATAAGGTTGGATATTTTACTAATAATCATAACTTAAAAGAGAAACTAACATAAGATTTTATAATTATAATGTAACTGTTTCAAATACACTAGGTTAGAAACCAATGTATTACACGGGTTGAATATATGATAAATTTTGAAAAAGAAAGAAATATGATTATGCAACTTACACTGATAGTTACATAACCTATATTGATAATTACACAAGCCATGTTATAATTATGCACATAAATAATTACACAACTTATAATATTGAAACTTATATATAAATAATAATGAGACCTAATTATAAGTACGCATGATATACGCACAACAAATTTAAAAAGCCTATTTTTTTTAAAAAGCATAGTAAAACTATACTCAAATCAAAGAAAATAAAATGCTTAATTTTGTGATGAGGTTTATTCTAAACATTATGAAACATTGTATTAATAATTGAAAAGAAATTTAAAATATATCATTAATAATTAAAAAGAATGAGAATAGATATGGTGGTGACATGTTACAATCTTTGGAATCACATAATAATAATAATAATAATAATAATAATAATAATAATAATAATAATAATAATAATTTAAAAGATATCATAAATAATAGAAACATATGAGAATAAATATGGTGGTGACACGTTACATTATTGGGAATCATTTATTATAATAATAACAATAAGGATTAGTATATTTTGTTGTAAAATTTTAGTTTTAAAATATCAGTATACAAAATAAATAAATTAATAAATGATGTTAAACAAGTCGTGTTCCGGTTAATTTACGAATATTCATGTCGTGTTCAGATTTAGATATTTAAGGTTCATATTTATGTAAATTTTATGGGTTCAAGTCACGTTGGGTTAAACCTAGGGGTGCAAACGAGCCGAGCCCGAGCTCGACCAGGCTCGAGCTCGAGCTCGTTTAAGTTATAAAAGCTCGAGCTCGGCTCGATTTGAGCATTGTTCCTAAAGCTCGAGCTCGGCTCGAATGTAGGTTTCCAAGCTCGAGCTCGACTCGGGCTCGGCTCGTGTTTTAGTTATTAATACTTATTTAAATATAATTTGGTTATTTATTTAGAATTTTATAAAAATTAATTAATATATTTAAATATATAATTAATATATTAAATAATATTTATATAAATGGTGGGTTCGTTAAGGCTCGCGAGCTGGCTCGAGCTCGATAAACAAAGCTCGAGCTCGGGCTCGTTTACTAAACGAGCTTGTGTTTTAGGCTCGGGCTCGAGCTCGAGCTCGCCTAGGCTCGGCTCGTTACGAGCTTTTTTCGAGCCGAGCTCGAGTAGCTCGCGAGTAGCTCGGCTCGTTTGCACCCCTAGTTAAACCCGCCAACCTGCTTACACTACCCATTCAACACCCGTAACTACAATATATTAATATAATCAAACAAATAAACTAAACTTACATGACACAATTGAAGCACCAAAAATAGTTTATAGGGCTAAAGTGTAACTTTGTAACTTAAACTTATACCCATGGGATACCACGTCAGCCATAGCGAATCGTAATGCAATGTACTCCCCACGTAACGATGATCAAGTGATGACATCATACAAATATTTAAGGAAATATTAATACCCATATCTCAAGTTAACTCGCATGTGGACCCTAATGGGCGTTTGACCCACTCTCCCGTGTGTATAAATACCTTAGAAACTTTTCTTTATTCTCACTCAAATTCAAACAAAAAGATTCATATAACCATACAATATTGCAGTATGTCCGGTGATCCTCGTACTGTCGTTAGAAAGTTTCTTGCTAGACCTCAACACGAAGGCGCTGGAGCGGTTGTTAGGCGAAGCATCGGAAGGTTTGTGCACCATTTCGGTTTTTACTTCACTACTGTTTTATTACATAACTTATTCATACGTTAATATAAAACTACGGTTGATGTTGATTTTTTTAAATCTTTTTTTTTTTTTTTTTTTTTTTTCAGGTTTGAGCTTAAATATTTTGACCCTTTTCTTGTTCTGGATGAATTCTCTGGTGGGTAGCAATCTTTTTCTCTGTTTTGTTCTTTTTTGCATATTGAAAATATGATATTATTATCTGGAGATTAAGGGAGTAAAATGTTGGTTATTGATGATGATGATGATGATGATTATTATTATTATTATTATTATTATTATTATTATTATTATTATTATTATTATTATTATTATTTGTAAATTGTAGTAACCGCGCCTGCTGGATTTCCTGATCATCCACATAGAGGTTTGTTTATTACTTGTTATACATAATCAGTTAGTGATCATGCAAATTCATCGACCGGTTTGATAACATCCTTCGTTTTCGTGTTTGTAACAGGATTTGAGACTGTTACATATATGCTACAGGTATAATTCTATACATTATATGATTCTAATACAATTATGTTTATGTAAAAATATGATAAAGTTAACAGAATGGATTAAGTAGATAACATATTATGTTACATTTAATGTCTTTTTTCTATTTAGACTCACCAACCTTATTGCACTACTCTTATAATTTAAAAACACAAAAGATTCTAGAAACAAACTATTTGCCCTTGTGTCACTTTAGTGCTCCAGTGAAAACTGCACTTAGCTTTTTTTGTGCTCTTTTCCCTAATGGGATTGTTGAATTTAAGCCAGTTTAGTTGTAAACATATACATATGTGTGTATGCATATACATATATATATTTGTCTTTAGTATCTTTGACCTTCTAGATAAAGTACTTAGATGGTTTAACTTGTAACTTTTCGGGTCAAAAATAGTTTTTTTTGTATTAAAGAAACAAAACAATATTCATTTGGATGTGATTTTGCTTGCATACAATCTCTACTCACTTATTTTAGTGGTATATAGGATTTAAAATAGTGTTGACTTTAGAAAGTTATAATATCTTCCATATAAAAAAATAATAATAATTTAAAAAAATGATAATAGTTGGAAGTTGATGATAATTTAGGTGATGATGCTATTGTGATGTGGGTTTAGTGGGGGTTAAAAAGGTTTGAAAAAAATGGATTAATGATAATTATGGTCAACTACAGGGAGCTGTAATACATGAAGACTTTGAGGGGCATAAAGGGACAATTGGAGCTGGTGATTTGCAATGGATGACTGCTGGAAGAGGAATTGTGCATTCTGAAATGCCTGCTTCTCATGGCACTCAAAAAGGCTTGCAATTGTGGATCAACCTCTCAGATAGACATAAGATGTAAGAAAATCACTTATTACGTTAGGGTTTTGTGAAAGGATGGGATCCACAATGTCATCGACTAGTGCCTGTGGGCGACCCACTGACAACCATGCCATCCGGGCGTGGATTCCTGGGGCTTTACCACCTCCACTCGGGGTGTTCTACGCGCAAGCGTGTCTATTATCTAGTGGTTCACACAAATTTTAAAATTTGACACGGATAAGTTTTAGCGGTTGACACAAACACAACCCTTTAACCTGAAATTTTGGTTTTAATCTTTTTGCATATTAATACTCAAAAGTTATAAATTTACAACCAACAAAATACAATGTATATAAAATAATGGCATTTAAACTATTATACATGATGTTCATTTCCGTGTTGTTTTAAAATTTTTGCATAAAATACCCAATAAGTTTAAGTTATGACAAATCATATATTTTTTTTATTAAAGTATAAAAATAACGGGTAGACAGGTCAACTTGTGAATCCCCATGTCTATCCAAACAGGACCCATCGTGCTAAATATACTAAACATAAACATGACCAGGATTGAGCCAAGGTACCAAGAGATTGCAAGTACAAATATCGCAGAAGCTAGTGAAGATGGTGTTACTGTCAGAATTATAGCAGGAGAAAGCTTAGGGATACAGTCTCCAATCTACACAAGAACACCAACCATGTTTCTTGACTTCACACTAGAACCAGGAGCCTATATGCAACAACCCATACCCGAATCATGGAACGCGTTTGTATACGTGTTGGAAGGTGAAGGAGTGTTTGGGAAGTCAAGATCATCATCAACCACAGCTCATCATTTACTACTTTTGGGTCCTGGAGACAGGCTCATGGCATGGAACAAGTCATCTAAAGTGCTAAGGTTTATATTGGTAGGGGGTGAACCCATTGGTCAACCTGTGGTTCAATGGGGTCCATTTGTGATGAACACACAAGAAGAGATTGACCAAACAATTCAAGATTTTGAGAATTTTGAAAATGGTTTTGAGAAAGCAAGGTATTGGAGATCTGAAGCTACACAAGATCAGGAATTTTAGATATTTGTTTTTTTTTTTTTAGTTTTTTTTGTATTTTGTTTTTCTGAAATAATATAGATAAATGTCTAGCTATTTAAATGAATGATTTTTAATTTCATTCATTTGTATATCTGGATTTGCGCGTATTTAAATTAAGATTTCTTAAGGTTATTATGTTGTTCATTGAGTTTAAATAACCATAAAACATGTTAACATTTAGCCTCAACGAGTTACTTTCTTAAAGTTCTTAAAGATTTCGTGTCGATTGAATACTGGTTCTAATGACATCGGTTAGTAGGATACTGATAAAAACCCGAAAATTTTCTCTGTTGATTTTCATAATAGAGCAAAATTAGATAGTGATAGAACATGAAATGAAAATGTGAATGCATAAGATAAATAATTGAGAAGATTGTTTTTTTATTTATTTTTTAAGAGAAGAATGCACGAATAGTCTTGGTGGTTTGCTAATATTTCACCTACAGTACGTTCTCAACTTTTAAAAATTGCATGTATACATTGAAAGGGTTAGGATTAAATACAGAGTGAAAAAAATAGGAAGTCGTAGGAAGGGTATCAAACGGAGTCCGATTGAACTTATTCAAGCGGTATTGAACTTAGTTTTTAGGTTTTCGATTTTGTGGATTTTTAGCTTGTAGTTTCTAGAATTTATGTTATATCATTGTGTTTTTCTTTATTTTCGTCATTTTGTCATTTCTATGATTCATTGTGTCTTTTCTCTTTGGCATTATGTTATATTTATTGTCATTGTGCTATATTTTATGACTCGTTGTGTTATATTTCGTGATCCATTGTATTTTTAGTATCATTCCCACCCTTCTCGGTTTTTTGTAACTGTGTATGATAACTTAACCCTACATTGAAATAGCTAGACATTTACCTATATTATTTCAGGGACTATCCGTGCATTTTACTTTTCTTTTCTTTTTATTTTTTTGTTGTTGTTTTGTTACACGGCAAAATATTTACTCTGTCCTGAATACAAATGTTGGTGGGGTTTTTCCACCGACAACTCCAACCCCTCAACTTTGCCATTTATCATTTTTAGTCTCTTTACTTGTAAAAAAAAACTATTTTTTTCGTATTCGAACCCCCTAGCTTTGTCATTTTTCATTTTTAGCACCCTTACTTGCAAAAAAAAAAAAAAAAAAAAAAAAACTATTTTTTACGTGTAAAATTTTATATATATGTCGGTTTAAATATGAGTTCGTCTACATTTTGATTTAAACTATTTTTTTCCTTTTGCAAAATTTCAAGTTTACCCATTTTCGTACCTATACTTGAAAATAAAACTATTTTTACGTGTGAATTTTTATGTATGTGTCAATGTAAAATGAGTTGATCTACGTTTTGATTTAAACTTTTCTTTTTGTTTTAGAAAATTTTGGGTTTACACCTTTTCGTACCTTTACATGGAAAAAACTATCTTTTATGTGTGAATTTTTATATATGTATCGGTGTAAATATGAGTTGGTCTATGTTTTGACTTAAACTTAAAAAAACAAGTAATGTAAAATATAATACATTGTGTTATATTATGTGTGCTTCCAGTTGATCCACCGTTTCGACGTAGATTTTGTTCCAAACCGAGTTAAAAGTATTGTGTTTTACATTTTTTAGTAAATATCTTTTACGCATTTCAGTTTACAAATTGTGTGTAGCGCAATGTGTTTTTCTATTTGGAAATGCCGATAGGGTTTCCCCCCGACAATTCTAACCTCCCAACTTTTGTCATTTTAACCTCTTTACTTGAAAAATAAAACTATTCTTTACATGTGAATTTTTATATGTGTCAGTATAAATACGAGTTGGTTTACGTTTCGACTTAAATTTATTTTTTTCTTTTGGAAAATTTCGAGTTTACCCTTTTCATACCTTTACTTGAAAAAACTAGTTTTTTTTACGTGCGAATTTTTATATATGTATCGGTATAAATACAATTTGGGCAATGTTTTGACTCACTTTTTTTCCTTTTGAAAAATGACTAATGTCAAATATAATACGTTTTCGTAGTTATTTTATGTACACTTCCATTTCATCCACGTTTCGCCATAGATTTTATTCCAAACCAAGTTACAAGCATCATGTTTTACACTTTTTATTAATTGTATCTTACACGTTGTATTTTACGAATCGCATGACATATTATGTCTTATACATTGTGTGTTACACTTCGTGTGTCAGTGCATAGTTTAGCCCACGCGCCTCCGGAACGCGAGGCAGCAATACACTACGAAACCACAAACTTTTGATATCTTTTCAGAATCTAAGTTTTTACCTTATTATATTTCATGATACCTTTTTCCCAATGGCATGATTGGGCTTCTAGAAGAGTTGGTGGGCCCATATTATGTTGCAAAAATGGTGCTTGAACAATTTCTTAGAAGTGGAAAGACTTGCGGCCTTGCGGGACATACGAATAAGACATCCGGTTAAGAAGTGTTTATCAATTCTTAAAATTTTAATTCAAATCATTCATAATTTATTTATGTAATAATCAAATAGAAATTAATAAAATCTAACTAAAAATAATAAGAAAATGATGTTTTGTTTAATTGGTATTCAATGGAAATTAAGATGGGATAGTGACAACTCATTATTTTCTAAAACTTTGTTTTCATGTAAAAAAAAAAAATTCTAGTGGTAAGTGTGTTTGGCAAGATGCAATTTCAAACTTGTCATTTTGAAAATTAAAAAATAAAATTTAAATCTTGAGTAATCATCAGGAAAATTGAAAGAAACTTAGGGTAAATTTCAAATTTATTAATTATTACTCAATGTAATACCTTGAAAAGACAAGCATAGGCCATTTTTGCAATACGTGGACTTGTTACATCTCATACGTTACCCCAAAGAAGATAAGAATATGGTATTTGACTTTCTGACCATCACTTAACATGTGTAGGGGCTTGACATGTTACAATGAGGAATAATGAAGAACTAGTTTTCTATGGTCGCGCGTTGCTGCGGCGCACGACGGGTTTATACCGTCATATCAAAACGTAAAGGATATTGCGCGCTGCGGCGGGAATTTGATCGGTGTCTGTTTAGTTCATCATGGTATTGATACGGTTCAGTCACACATTATAACAACCGGGGAGAAAACCCAATAATAAAGCTGTGATTATAAGGATGTCACCACATGTTTTATTTCGGTCAAAAGTCATAAACCAAATATCAATAATGTTACGATAAATACGATTGTTGTCGGATTCTAGTGGTATTATCAAAAGCTCCTAAAAAGTGTGAGATGCCAGAGAAATATGATGAAGCAGAACATAAAACACTCAACATATAAGGGGGAACAGGACGTCACCCGAATTGTCCACGGGTACCAAGTACCAGCACGGTATCACCGCCGCCATACACGCTGGTAGTGGTCCCGTGGACCGTTTTGCTGGTGCTCTTTACCGTGCTGGTACCGGCTGTGTATTTGTTTTTTATAAATGCCAAGTTTTCATTTTACCCCCTATGTTTTAATGTTTTTTTTATTTTAACCGTTTGCTTTATGTTAACCGTTTAAAGAAATAAAAACATAAATAAAAAACATTTCATTAAAACATAAAAATTAAACATAAATAATATTAAACATAAAATAAAAATACATTAAAACATAGATAAAAAACTTAAAGTTGGCGCAACAATCGCCATGCTTCGACATGGTCGAAATCCTCGCCGTATCGCGCTTCATACTCATAGTTAGTGAAGCCGATAGCCAAGTCCTCATCAAGCTCCGGGTCCTCCCTCACCGTTTGCTCGAATAGGGGGTCCACCTCACACACTTGATGTTGAGGTCGGCCTACTTGAGCCGGAGGTCTTGGACGGTCTTGATGGTGTTGCCGCCAACTTGCTCGAGGAAGTCGCTATAAACCCGATCCCAAAACCCCTCCCGAGGGAGTTGTTGAAACTCCGGGTCGTTCGACGCATCCTTGTGGCTAACCACAAGGGCCATCTCTTCCTCGTCAGTCCACGGGTTCATTTTTGGTGTGTTTGGTTTTTTGAAACCGTGGTAAGTTGTGACTTTTAAACCCACCGTTTGATCACTTTATATACAACGACGGTGCACGGTTGGAATAGTGTAATTAATTTACTGACCGTTTGGTGAGCAAAATTCAATTAACTCGATGGTTTTCAAGATAATCACTTAAATTTGGTCAACCGTTTGGTGGGACGGTTAAAATAGTAATATTAATTGTTAAACCGTGTAAAAATGTAAAAAAAAAGGTTGGGGTATTAAAATGAAAATGAATAAAAAGAATCAGTGGAGTGCTGCCTACAAAAAGGTGTTTTAGTGAAGTAAATCAGTGAAGTGATGTGGCAAAGCATGATTGGTTAAAATCAGTGAAAGAAAAATTTCTTTCTACAAGCACCTCTTATCCTCTAATAGAGTTAAATTACTGAAGCCTAAAACAAAATATTCGATTAAAGTAATATAAATATATTAGAAATATATTTGAAATGAAAAAAATAATAATGGGGTGCATTGGATTGTCTGAATAGGAATTCAATCCAATTTTTATAGGTTGTTCACGTCCGTAACTCTATTTTCATTTCAATTTTCAAATGAATCTCATCTGCTCATCTCTCTTTCTCCGTCTCTCTCAACTCCACCAGACATCGATGGACACCACTGGCAAAATGTAGCGCCACGTTACCAGTAGATCCCTAAGTACGTAGTCATCATTGCATCTCTGACGACGAAAACTGTCGAATACCGCAGGTCCACCAACAACCTCCAGTGAGTCAGGGACGTCGGTCTCTATTCGGTTGTTCGGTTTTGTTGCAGGCACATTAGACCCCACCAAAACACTACCACCCAACAACTTTATCTCTCTCCTCTCTATCAGCCGTAGATCCAGTCACAACAATGGAAAGGTAGATCCGAACATGCCATCGAGTCTCCGTCAATCTTCTCACTCCCTCTTGCCGTTCAACACCACCAGCCCCACCGATAATAGAGGGTTGTGCTGACCTCCAATTCGTAACCGTGGCTATCGTCAGTGGGAGAGGGAAGAGATATGTCTGTTGTTTGGAGAAAAATGTGCGAGAACCAATTAGTAAAGTAAAAAGAAAGACAGGTGTGGTAAAACCGTAAATAATATTCATAAGTTGTCCAAATCGTATACTATTCATAAGGTGGACGGGAATTGTTATATTAATAATTTGTAAGTTATAATGTATGTATAAATATAGATTGATATATAGATTTATGTATATTGATGGCTCACCTTGAATCTAGCTTAGAAACATCAAGAACTAGTATTTACTAGCAGGAACCCGCGCGTTGCGACGGGGCTGCATGATGCCTGGCTATATATAATTGGCATGTACGTAATTGGTATGTTTAGTTACATCTTCTTCAACCATCCACGGGCCTCTCTTGACATTTGATTCATCACAACACAGAGGTCGTATTCCCATTGATTAATTATAAAATTACATACACAAAGACATAGTAGATGGGATGGGAATGGTGGTGGTGATGCAAGTTTTAAAAGCATTCATATGATGAGGGGGTGTGAGGGGCATTTAACAATGCTCATGCAATAAAAGCATGTAGAATTGACTTCCTGCTTTGCATGCATGATCACCTCATGCATTACTTTATGTATGCTCCATAGATCAAATGCAAAAACAAAACAATAATGTCTAAAATAATATTGTTACGTGGTAAGTTTTTTTTACTAATGATGTTAGACTAATCATTGACTACATGATGTATTCAACTTATGACATTTCATAAAGTGATGGCTAAACCATGAAAATTGAATAGAGGTAGACTCCAATACATATGCATCTATTTGTGATCTACCAGTTGACCTAAATAAAAGGACTTGGAATCGTGCTCATGTAGACCTAAACTTCAGAATGTCAAGGAAGATTAATAGTTCATGGTAAGTTTCAGAGCTGAAAATGCATAACAATGTAGACAATAAAAGGACTTGGAAGATATTATGGCGCCTTTCTTCGAAATTGGACTACAACACTACAATGACAAACCAACATTAATCAAACACTCTTGATTCATTCAATCAAAGACTCTTGTATAAACCCACGAATCATAATCTACTTAGAAATAGTTATCCACAATTACCGATGACATGACGATCGTAGAATGAAAGATGAGCGACAAACTTAAATTAAAACATATTAGGGCTTGATTGGAAGTTTTGTTTATGGGGCCAACATTTGAAAAAGGAACATACAAATGTATTCCAAGAGTCGTCGGTTTCTAATGTATGGATTAATTAATCCCATGAATGAAATTAACAACGCTATCATTAATGCTTGGAATCATCGATCTGGATCTATAACCGTACGATGGCATCTTAAAGAATTTAAACAGGCGTGTTTCTGTCGGGAGTGTGGATGCGTGAAGCACATGTTCTACATTTAGCTTTAAGACTTGTTTTATTGTCAAATCATAAAGATAACCATCGGAGATATATTTATATAGAGATATATATACACACATATATAGATTATTATTATTATTATTATTATTATTATTATTATTATAGCAAAGTGGTAGCATAAATTTTAAAGAAAGTAAAACTTGACTTATAGTTTTATGTAATATTTGTGTAATTTATAACAATGCTTCTTGATGTCATCTTATATTATGAATTCTCTAAGATTTTATATTCCATGATGCTAAACTTTTCAAATGCTTCAATTATTTTAATATCATTATTAATTACTTTTAATAGGTTAAACAAATTGATTTAATAGTTGTATTAAATTTGTCTTGATAACTAAATGAAATTACATTTTTACCCATATAAATGAATATGAAATGACAATCTTACCCATCTAGAACTCACTATATAGTAGTATAGATAGATATAGATTTTTATGAAATTTGTATATGAAGATTGACCAAAGATTTTCTTTTGTAGGTTGCGAATCATCATAATTTTTTTTTTTTTTTGGAAATGACTTAATGTTTCATGAAAGATTGCGTCAATTTTAAAAGAGTACTGAGGTTACTTTGGTTACAATAGTTTCTGTTGTTGGCTTCCATCGGTAAGAACATAGTTGATAATACCGGTGACTTGTCAATATTACAAGATCCTACTGGTCACAAAGTTTCTATTGATTATACAAATATCAATGGTCACTCGATTAGTACTTGATAAGTCATTTACTAGTAGACCGGTTAGTTACTACTGATGATGTAATATTTTTCTGACCAAGAAGAGCAGAAGGTAGTTCCAGTGAAATGTGCTTTTCAAGTGCAAGAAGAAGAACATGGTATAAAGAGTTGTGCCTTTCCACATCATGTTTAACTAAGAGGCTAGTAGGAAACTCTTGCGTTACCGTGGGAGCGATAGTATTGAAAGTTTAGAAGGTGAATGGAGGTTTAAGTTAATGAAATTATAATTTAGTGAAATTATAATTATTGAAGAAAAACTCTTTTATTATGACACTTGATTATAGTTTAAGACTAAAATTAAGTGTATAACTCTTCATGTGATGAATTGAAGAAAAACTCTTAAGTAGAGTTAATTTATTTATGACACTTGATTATAGTTTTAAGACTAAAATTAAGTGTCTAATTATGTTAGACTCTTCATCCACCATTGCCTCTTGTATATATTAGAGACTTTTGTGTCTTATTTGTGATACATGAGAAATATACACTAAGAAACTCTTGCAACACACATACACTCAAGCATAGCAACCAAGTTTCGATTATTTTTCAGGCAAGTGAGATAGTCCGGCAGTGCACCATCACTGTTAAGAACCGGTGTACCCTGGGAACAGACCGCAAATCTGTTTAAGGGAATTGTGTCAAACACAAGCCCGGTTCACGCTGATAATTTCATCTTCAAACTCAATGTAAGTTTTCTAACAATGCGATAATCTATATTTACTTTATCGGTCCTCTCATGCAATGACGTCCTTGAGAATTTACGTACCCCACCCGAGCCGTATAAAATATGCTCCTTAAGCCTTATAAATTGTATAAATGGGTTTTGGACCTTGGTCTTATAAATTGTTATTGAGCCATAACAACTAACAATTATTAAGTTTTAAAAGAAGTATTATTGGACTCAACTTTTAAGTGATAAATGGGTTTTCTATTTAAAAGGGACACACACATATATAGAAATTTTATGACAAAAATAAAATAAAATTGTACTCCTTATAAAAATGGGACGAGCCACATGGACTCTTTAGCTTGGGCCATAGATGGCCATACAATCGTGATATATTGCATAGTATGTATGGTGGTTTCCTTATTCCTATAATATTTTAGTAAAGTTTGTTATGTTAATTGGTTTCTATTTTTATGAAAAGTTTTCGAGTTACTAACATCAATATGGTCTATCTATCTCATAAGTCATACATATGTAACAAATAAGTGATAATCTCAAATTAAACTATGTGGAATCCATGTATATATGTTGATAACCATGAATATTCTAAATTACTTTGCCCACCATCCAAATTATATGGTTAAATCAATTAAAGATTGAATTCCATGTTTGAAATCACGGGTGGGGTTAGTGATGGCCTGAGGGTTCCCTACCATCCTCCCGTATTTTTGCTCAGTAATATAAATTTACGCATTTTCGTCCGAAAATTTTATACGTATGAAGGTCAGCCCCTTCTGTTTTAAGGGTCCAAGACTTTCGCGTTCCCCCGGAAGAATATTTTCAAGCTCTGCCACTGTTTGAAATCTATAAATATTAAAAGCTTGAATTATTTACCTAACATTTAGTATTTTAATCAGTTATATTGACATTCAAGAAGGGTGGTGATGAAAACAAAAAACATGAAGATTAAGAAATTTATTCTGTCTTTTCATATGTTATCTTCAAAATGGTGTAGAATTTCAATGTTAGCCATCTTTCATCCTTAATAATGTAATAGAGATAAGTATCGTTTGCGTCCATGTAGTTTAACTTTAACAGTGTTTTGACCCATCCATGCATAAACTATCGTATGCATACACATAAATAAGTACACTAACTCTAACAGTGTTTTTGTTAGAATACTTACAGTAAAATGGAGACTGTTATGAATCTGAAATGAAACAAACAGGAAGAAAAATGCGAAACAGATTAGAGAAAGGAACCGGGCTTGTGTTTGACACAATTCCCTTAAACAGACTCGTCGTCTGTTCCCAGGGTACACCGGTTCAACAATGGCGGTGCACTGCGGATTATACCACTTGCCTGAAAAAACCCGGAAAGCTGCTGCTGCTGTGAATGTTGTTTAGGGATGGCAATGGGCCGGGTTTGGGACGGGTTTAGGTAATCCTAACCCCATACCCGATTAGGTATGCTTGTCCCAAACACAGTCCAAAACCCGTCGGGTTTGTGTCAGGTAAATACCCATTGGGTATCGGGTATACCCGCAGGTTTCGGGTAAACCCATTAATTTTTAAACTTACTCATTTAGTATATCCGAACAAAAACCCGACGGGCATTTATTAGGTAACTATTAACCAATTACATTTAGCATTATTAAATATACATGTAAATGATTATAGTGTATAAATATAAAATACTTAAATCATATAAAAACAATCAAAGACATAGATAACAAATAGTATACACCAATTTTTGGCAATTTTAGCACAAGATGACAATGTAGATGGACAATTAGATATATTATGTATACATATTTAAAAAGATATATTAGAAATTATATTAGGTATCTAATCGGGTAAACGGGTATACTTTATCGGGTAATCGGGTCGGGTAAACGGGTATATCATCAAATCCCAAACCCGTCCCAAACCCGCGAAAAAATTAAAAACTAATCCCATTCCCGGACCCATACCCGATTACCCGACCTCAAACCCGTCCCAAATGTGTCGGGTTTCGGGTTTACCCATTGGGTTCGGGTTTGATTGCCATCCCTAATGTTGTTTTTCTGTGAATGATGTTTAGTATTCTGTGCTATGTTTTCTGCATAAGAGTATGCAGCCTTTTATAGGATACAAGAATACCAAAGGATGAAACAGTCTGCAGCAATTAAACCAATTAAAATTTGACTGTTACTAGTCTTCTAATTACTGCAGCTGAGGACCAGAGAAGGCTGAAGACCAGGAGACTTACAAAAATTAAAATGGGTAGCAAAAACCAGTGTCACGCGGACCCAGGTTTTTCGAGCTGCATTCGTGTCCGCAGGTCGTGTATAATGTAACTTAACATTTTACCTTATAATGTAACTTAACATTTTAAATCTCCCACTCATGCTTCACCTTATAAACTCCTCGAATTTCCATCTCCCCACCAATGTGGGATACAACCAACTCACATTCATTATAAAATTTCCAACAGTTTTGACCCATCCAAATAAACATTGATCCTAACAATGCATACACTAGACTAACTGTATACAATAACAATGCAGTATGCATACGCTAACTGTATGCGCACACATGATCAATAAACTAACTCTAACAGTGTTGACCCATCTAAATAAACATTGACCCTAACAATGCAGAGTACCTGAACTACCCACATGCATACACATGATCAGTAAACTTACTCTAACAGTGTTGACCCATCCAAATAAACATTGATCCTGACAATGTAGATTACCTACACTAACTGTCTTGATCACTTGATTAAAACACCTACACGATGCATACTTGATCCTAATAATGCATACACATTATCAAATTACCTAAACTAACTAACTAACTAACTAACTAACTATCAATATCCTAACAATGCATACTTAATCCTACATTGGGCTGGAAATGGTGTCCAATTATCGAATAATATGCGACTATCAAATTATGATCCAAAGAGTTACACTTTGGACTGCGAACATAAAAATAATATTTAATTGTTAAATATTATTAATCACAAATAACTTCGATTGGGAAATACATATTTAGCAAAATATTTATCAAAAATGATAATTAGGAATAATCGACAATAATTGTTTAGAGAAACAATTGATCGGAAAGTGGATTAATTAGAGTACTATTAGCAGACTATTAAATTGAACAGTGTTTTTGATAAAATAATCTTGTATCGCAAGGTTCGGTAACTAGAAGGACTTAGTTGTCAAATCTTGTAATCTAGGTTTTAGAGATAGATTTCCTAGATAAGTCAAAAGGTTTCTTAATTAATGTTCCTTGGTGAACAAGGAATATACCTCGGTGGACAAGGAATATAGGCTTATAAATAGAGGGAGGTTTTGTAAGTCATGTATCAATTCAATAATAAGAAACAAAGTTTGGCTTAATATTCGTGTGCTTTTGTTATCGATTTCGAATAATTGGTATCAGAGCATAGGGATTTCTAGTTGTGTACGTTCGTAAATCGTAACATAGTATTTTTGAGTACGACAACCTTGTGAGATAAAATGATATCTTATCTCTTGGTTTGCGACGGGTTTGTCTGAAGATCAGGAAGGCCGAGCAGCAGTAGAGAGTTTTTCCATAAAAAGGAATGGCAGATAACACCAATCGGCAGATTGTTACAATGAAGGACCACAATACAACATCTCTTCAACTACCACTTTTAATGGCCACAAACTACACGGTTTGGGCTATGAAGATGAAGGTCATCTTAAATGTTAATAGTGTTTGGGAGATGGTTGAACCTGCGACGAGAACCGATGCAAAAAAAAGAATAACATTGCGATAACACTTTGGTTTCAAGCCATACCTGAGGAACTCGTTCTTCAAATCGGGAACCTTGATACGGCTAAGGAGATGTGGGAAGCTGTGAGAGTTCGCCACCAAGGAGCCGAGAGGGTAAAATAAGCTCGAATTCAAACGCTCATGTCCGAAATCGAAGGATTGAAGATGAAGGAAAGTAGCACGGTTGACGATTTCTCAAGAAAGTTGGCTAGTATAGCTTCAAAATCGGCATCCCTTAGGCAAAAAAATTGATGAGCCGAAACTTGTAAAGAAGTTTCTAAACGGCCTACCTAAGAGATTCATCCATATGGTTGCCTCGTTAGAACAAGTTATTGATTTAAAAACGATAACCTTTGATGATGTTGTAGGTCGCCACAAAGCTTATGAAGAGAGGATAGGCGTCAAGGAAGGTTCGTCTAAAACGATCAACTATTGTTAACCTATGAAGAATGGGAAGCAAAGAAAAGGAAAGGTGGGTTTGGTCGTGGTTGGTCCACTTCAGCCAAAACCAAATCCAAATGAACGGATAAGGGGCGAGGAAAGAATTCCAATAAAGGGAAGGGGAAGGAGTCTTTCAAGAAGCCATTAAAGGATCAATCAAAATTAAAATGCTTTTAGTGCGACGAGTTTGGACACTTCTCTAGTGATTGTCCTACTAAAAAAACGAACGAAAATAATTTGGTTGTAGAAGAGGAACCGGTCTTATACATGGCTACCACTGATAATGTTGTTTTCCTTAATGAAAATAAGATAGATCTTTCAAACTACGATAAATGCCCTCGACAAAACAACACTTGGTTTTGCGATAATGGGGCAAGTAATCACATGACGGGGAACGAAGAATGGTTCTCAATGTTAGACAAGCGAATCCAGGGAAGAGTTAGTTTCGGAGACGGGTCGTGTGCCGAAATAAAAGGGCGAGGAACAATAACTTTCGAAGGTAGATCGGGTAAAAGGCGAATCATGAATGATGATTACTTTATTCCTGCACTAAAGTTGAGTGTTGTTATGCCAGTTTGTTTGCAGGTCAATCTACAAGACAAAAGTTGTTTGTGGCACGCAAGGCTCGGACACTTGAATTTCGATGCACTAAAGTTGCTGTCAAAGGAAGCAACGAGTCTCCCACTTTAAACTCAAACGTGTATTCTAGAACTGCAAAATTTGAGAATTAAAAACCGAGAACTGCAAAATTCAAGAACACTATAATTAGTGAATTAAAACCGAGAACTTGAACCCGAGAGTTAAAATTCGAGAACACTGATATCCGGGAACCTCAAAAACTGAGAACCCTAGACTTGGAGATAATGTTCAGATAAAAAATCCTATCAAATCTCTTTTGACATAACCAACTTTCCTAAAATCTTGCAAACATCTTCTCAATTCCGAAATTAAGATCAAATAACCCAATTCTTATGGTGTTCTTCGTGTCCTTGATCTAAAATACTAAAACAGATATGCTGAACAATAAACAAACGAGTACGAACCGAAATCAAAAACCATAATTCAGACGAGAATGAACTACACCCGAAATCAAATCACAAACACACAATTAAAAAAAAAACAGAATTCGGTCAAGAACAACAGCCACGAACCAAATCCTTTTCTGAATCCGTTTCTTGAATCCTTGATATCAAAACCGAGCCCTTGAATGCTTCAATGGCTCTGTTACTAATTGTAAATCCCAATCCTATACTAAGATATCAAGTAATCTCAATCAAAGGCGGAAACAATGATTGGGACGATTCAAGAATGAATAACAAGAACGTTTTATATGATAATATCTTTGATAGCATATCATATAAACTTACCGTCTAATACTAGAGAGAATTCTGTTGAAACTTTGTAAACCGCTAGCTACAAAATTTCACACCCCGCCAAGGCGGAAACACGGGGATGTGATTCGAAAGGTTTTCAAGCACAAGGTTCGAGCAACACACAAGATTTAAATCCAATAGAGACCATTGAAAGATAAACGATCTCATAAATTATTAAAATTAACATAACATTGTTTGGAAATGAAACATTGTCTGAAAATAAGATATTGTATGAAATCACATGACTCAAATACCAAGGTAGGTAGCATATGACTAACATGACCCAACTGACGATGGTACCACCGATTATAAACTCAAACCCAACTCTCAAGTCTCTGCCCCGCATGATTAGTTACCTGAAAAACATGCATAAAAGATTTGTCAACATAATATCAGTGAGTTCACAAGTTTTAATGTACTATGTAAAGTGATCGTGAAATTCGTGTGTGACCAATCATAGGCTAGCTAAGCGAATGATTCCTGTGCAAACCATGAGTCCCATAACCAAACCTGTTGACTGTTTTGCCTTGCGCATTGTACACTAAAGACAACGTATGTATAGTAGAATACTAACACTCTTTTGTATGTGACCGGTTAGAGCGACTAGCCAAGAGTAGGGGTGTCAATCCAATAGATCTATTAAAGTGTTCCATGGCTTTTGCTAGCTAATGGTTACGGTGTAAATGTAAGTACGAGGACTGTTGAGCTCATGAACCAAATGTCTCATGTTCCACATGGTAGTCATGATAGAATAACACACAAAATGAAATGTACTAGGAATGTAGCGTGTTTGTCCCCCAAAATGGAAAACTGTAAAATGGGGCCGTGAAACTCACCTAGTGACTATAGATATGGTCTGGTAAAGAAGAAAGGTAGAATAGATACTATCCCGACAAATGGTACCCTATGATTGTCAAGAATATAGTAAGTTGTTCGTTCTTATCGTTTACCATACAAGTTGTTCACCCGACTTGTGGGCTCTAGTGTTAGTTAAATGTGGGCCATGTTTTGTGCATGTGACAATTATTACTTGTTTCATGTGTACTTTGTAAAATGTACGGTTTCAAGAAATCCGAGCTATACATTGTAACCAAAATGGGCCCCACATGCTGTCATGGGCTATACATTGTTCCCAATCTAACACGTGTGGTCGTTTTATGGAAAAACGATTGTTTTAACATATGTTTATGCCTTTTAATAATAAAATATAGTATTAACATACGTTATCGATTTCTTAACACATGTTATCATGAGGTAGCCGAAACCTTTTCATATATTGCATTGGAAATCCGTCTGTTTAATGCATCTACCATAAGTTATTTGTGTTCGATAATGCACAATTGAATGATCGCACGCGTGTACTAGTGTGTTTTTGAGGAACTCGAGTATGATTAATCTTAAATGGTGGTGTAGTGTCAAGTGTATATACATAAATATGTTCAACATGTGTTTCGACTTCTAGAAACTTTTTAATGGACCGAGTGGGGACTAAGCCATTTGTGATAATGTGTGTGTATGTTCTAGACTGATTAATGTCCCTTACGTGTGGTAAATTAATGTAGTGTAATCCATAGATGTTTGAAACAGTTATAAGTGAAACAATGCTTATAAAAACTTATTGATGTGTATGTGAATGGCCGATTATAAAGGGATCAAGGGTCGGGAAAACATAATAGGGTCGATCCATAAGAATTTTGGGATTACAAATGAGTTACCTAAGAATGGTTAGTGATGGAATGAATCCTAGAGACCTTGTGACCTTCCCTTTGGCTTCAATGCTTCGAGTGATCTTATGGTTATTTGGTTATGGTTGGGGTTGGGAGAGTGGCCGAGAGTTTTAGTGAGGAAAAATGAGTTTCTTTCTAGCAAATGTGGATGATCTTGGGGTCTCCTTTTATAGTGCAATTCTTAGCAAGAGTCTCACTTGATTCTTTACATTCATTGTTAAGTAGATGATCCCTTTTTAGTGTATAATCTTGATCATATGAGGTGTATCCATCGAAGAAAGGTTCGGGCGATCATGAGGTGTATCAGATCAACTAGTTTTTGGCAAAGATCATGTCTAGGGAAGTGATATGTGTTTGATTAGGGCCTAGTTGTGTGCAAGGGAACTAACCTTGTCCCTTAGTGCCATGCATGGTAATATAAGACAAAAGTTATTAGCTAATTATCAAGATTGTGTGGGATATTGATGATGTATGGCTGCTACGATCGCATGGGGTGAAAGAGAGGACAATTGTGATGTGGACAAGAGAATGTTTGGCATGAAAGGTCCCTATCGGCCGATTCCTATCTCCAAAAGAGGAAGAGGTGTCATCTTGCAAAGGTAATATTATGTAGTTTGTTTGTTTCCCTTTTTAATATAAGAAAGGTTGGATAATGATGATGTAATGGTCTTGTGTCATGCTTGGAGTTTCAGCCGATGGTTGACAAAGAGTAGAAGATCTTTGTTTTAAGTGTAATACACAATACTGTCATGTCCCTTTCAAGTGGAGTTTTGTTGTTTGTTTTTGTCATTGGCCGATTAGGAAAACAAGAGGGAAGTTCCTATATCAAGTCCTTTGTCATATGCCAAATTGATATAAGGTGTGTAAACTAGTAGGTGAAAGTGACAAATGGTGGTGAGGTATGGTAGCTTTTGGCCGAGATTATTATGAGGAAAGAAGGAAGTTGTTTTGGTTGACACTACACACACACACATGTCGTGTGGTTATATATATGCATACACATGTGGATTGGTTTGGCATAGCATGGGTATGGGTATGGGAATGGAAATGTGGATTGATGGCCGAGTACATGTTTATATGTGTATATATTAACAATGGTTCCTCATGTCTAGTTCACTAGGTCGATGTGTGGTTCATGTATATGTATATAGATGTAGAAAGGGCTGAAATCATATGGATGTGTGTGATATGTGATGCGTTATAATCACCTATTATCAAGGGATCTTAGTTATCGGATTTTAACATAAGTTATCACAAAATGAAATTGATCGTTTAAGCCAGGATAAAACTTAGTTGTTAAAAGGCGCGATGACGATATTAACATGTATTAATTTCCATAAGTTGTGAACATATGTTATTAGATTATAATCTTTGTGATCTACATACGTGTGTTAGTGAGGAGTTATCATGTGTTATTGAGTTTAATCCATTTGTGACAACACATGTTTGTTCTTTGGGAGTGTTTTATGTTTTGTATGGGTGATAACCTCATAAAACACTTTGAAATTGCTCGGGTTTGAGTGGATTGTGTAGTTTTCCACTTGGGCATTGTCACGTGTATTGTTGTTTTGTTCATGTGTAGGAATCGGGTATCCGGTTGCTCTCTGTTGAGCGTGTGATTGGCTTGACTGTTCAACGCCAATTGTCTTGTATAGTCCGGGTGTTGTATGTGTAACCGGATAATCCATTGCCTTTCTACAATCATCCGGGCTTTACTAGACGGGGGGTATAGTGTGTGCAAAATGTCTAACTATGCACATGAAATGACAATAATAAGCAAAATGTGTACGGATGTTGACCTGGATCGTTGACTGGTGTCACACAAATGAACCACAAAACATGTTTAAGTACCTCATGTGTTCTCGAATGGGCTTACATGGCCTTATCCTTCGAGAACCCATGGCCCAAACCCAATATTAATCGTAACCCCATAAACAAAACCGTGAACTATTATAATAACCGAAAACTAAGCAAAACTAAACATAAACCTATTATATGGTCCCAACCAAAACCGATGATTTCTCCATAAGTTGTAGTTTTTCGTTTCGTTTTTCAATGAGGTCCACTTTTCTTTTCTTGAAACTCAAACAAATGAACGAAATCTGACTTTGGAGCCTCAAATCCAACACAACAGCTAGAGTGTTTTTTGTTTCCTTGCTCACTTATTCACACCAGCTAAAGCCTAAATAATTATAACTAGTAGGTATCCTCGCGCTTCGCGCGAGATTTTGTTTACACTGTGTTCCCGAGTTTCATTAAAGGATGGAAGAGAAAGGATCTCCCTCCTCTACCTCTCTCTCCAATTCCTTCCAAATTGGAAAGATTGAAAATCACACTAAAATCCTTTCTATTATCCCTCTCATTCCCCCCTTTCCCTCATACAAAAAACTCTGGAACACATTTTTTCACCACTTCCTTCCCAATCATTTCTCTTCCGTCCTTTAATGAAACTCAGGAACATAGTGTTAGTGTTGTTCTGATAATTTCGTTACCCACACTCGTTATACCAATAGAAGGAAAAACCCCAAGACTTGATCAAATTAAGTTGCAATATAGATGGGAACCTTTATTTTCAGAAACTACTAAGCCTTTAACAAAAGTTTATTAATATAAAATTGATTATATATAGAAAGAAATTGAGATTTAAAGTAGTACATTAGTACATGTACTATGCTTTAGTACTGCATATTTTTACCCTCCCTAATCTCTTTTCTTACCACATAATCACCACCACTACTGCCGCCTCACAACCACCAGCACCGTCGCAGTTTTTGAGAGCACACTTATAGAGCCTGTCTCTCCATCTCTTTCTCTGTCCCTCTGACCCAGATATCATCTTCCTGCACCTACACCTACACCCGCCATCGCCAACGGCTACGGCCCACCGCAACGTCCTCAGTCTAGATCGACGGCTGAAACAGTAGATGTAAAACCGGACATCTCCCGCCGCCGTGCTACCCACGGTTGCCACTCACGATTTCCGTCCCTACTTACCGTAGAAGCAGGCGAACTGGTTTGAATCGTCGAAAACGACCATCACGTGGGAGTTCAACTGTAACCAAGGAGATGACCTCTGATCAGGCCAAAGAGCAGTATGACGAAAGAAGTGAAGGTTCCACAGATGCAGCCACGTGGTTGACTGGTAAAGAGGTTGAGTGCTTCATGGCGGTGGAGTGTAGGTGATGTGGTCAGCAGAGGGTTTGGCCTAACGAAGGAATGAATTTGGCTAAATAATAAGACAAAAAGGAGAGAAGGAAGTTAACGCCGTGAGTGTGAAGAAACTGTTCTCCGACGTTAAAACACTGTTCTCCGTCATGTTTGAAATTAATATATATATATATATATATATATATATATATATATATATATATATATATATATATATATATATATTAATATGTAAAACAAAATTTCAAGATAAGGGGCCCTGAAATAATGGTTACCCTAAGCACTAGCTTTACTTAAATGGCCTTTGAGCCTGCACTGATTGCAATTTTGTGAAGTCAGTCCCAATTAAATCTTCATCTCAATTGTCAACCATGGTATAAACATATATAAGGACTTGATCCGAATGTAATATTATAATAATAAGATTAAACCACCTGATCAATAAAAAAAATCTTAATCAAGATAACACCATGATCAACAAAAAAAACATTGATCGTAAAAAAACATAGATCAGCTCAACTATTAGACAAAATTAGGTATCAATATCAATATATCATACAAAAAAAATCCTTATCTGTTTATCCATACTAGGGATGGCAATCAAACCCGAATTCGATGGGTTAACCCGAAACCCAACACATTTGGGACGGGTAATCGGGTATGGGATTAGTTTTTATTTTTTTCGCTGGTTTGGGACGGGTTCAAGATTTGATGATATATCCGTTTACCTGACCCGATTACCTGATAAAGTATATCCATTTACCCGATTATATACATGATATAGTTTCTTATATATCTTTTTAAATATGTATGCATAATATATGTAGTGTCCATCTAGATTGTCATCTTGTGCTAAAAAAACACCAAAAATTGAGGTATACTATATTTGTTATCTATGTCTTTGAGTGTTTTATATGATTTAAATATTTTATATTTTTGCCTTTAATTATTTATATACATTTAATAATGCTAAATGTAATTGGTTAGTATGTACCTAATAAATACCCGACGGGTTTTTAGTCGGATATACCCAATGAGTAACTTTTTAAAATTAACAGTAATAGGAGTCAAACATGGAGTCAATTATGCCTCCACAATTATTTTGTAATTATTTTTATTCATTGTAAATGGTCAACTATCCATATATAGGACACGATTGTAATTATATATTGTAAGGTTTTCTAATGGAAAAGGCAGGCAATTAATCTCCAATTAATCTCATTACTTTCATGGTATCATTTGCCATTTGAATCCTAAGACCTATCACCGGTCGCAACCACTTCTGCCACCACCATATTTTTTTCCGATCACCATTTCTTTTCCCTTTTTTTCCTATCTCCTCTTCATATCCATGGCTGATAACAAAATCCACCCTGCCGTAACCGTCTCAAACATCAAAAACTTCGTCCCTATCACGCTTGACAATGAAGCCGCTGACTACAATATGTGGTCAGAACTATTTCGGATTCATTGCACGGCGTTTCTTGTAGCCGATCATTTGGAACCTCGCATTACTCCCGCGGCTGCGGCCACATCCACCGAAAATCCAAACCCCCCACCACCCCAACCCGACTCTTGGGAACCCCTCCTTCATCCTCCAGACGCGGTCGTGGAAGAGGCCGCGGCCAATCATCTCAATCCAGTCGGCCCAGAAACTCACAGACCCAAGCCTCTAACTCTACACACCCCTACATCATCTTCCCACATAATTGGGCCTCCACCTAATGGGCCGGCCTGCTTAATAATCAAAACCGATCCAACTCACAACAAACTAACCCACCCTGCCCATACCCGTCAACCCCACGGTCCAACCCATCTCAGGGAATCCTCGGCCCACACCCTGCACAGGCCCACGTTGCCACTTACAGTCCTACCCCAACAGATATCGCACAGGCGCTTTACACTCTATCTATGAGTCAACCCACGGATCCGATTGGTTACATGGATACGGGCGCCTCTGGTCATATGGAGCAACCAGGTATAAATTCTCCGTCTGTTTTTAATACTTGCACTAATAAACAAATACTCGTTGGAAATGGCAACACCATTCCCGTCGTTGGACAAGGCAACAAAACTTTACCACCACCCTTTCCACCTCTAAAATTTAACAACATACTCTATGCACCAAACCTTATCAAAAACCTAATTTCTGTTCGTCGCCTAGCGACAGACAATCTTTTATCCATTGAATTTGACCCGTTTGGTTTTCTTGTGAAGGATCTCAAGACCAAGGAACCTATCCTACGATGCAATAGCTCGGGCGATCTCTACCCTCTCACCACCAACTTCATAAAATCTCCCACCAAACCTACTGCTTTAGCTGCTGTTTCTCAGGATCGTTGGCATCAACGGCTTGGGCACCCGGGCACCTCTTTATTGCATTCGTTAAAATCTAGTTCTTCAATTAATTTCAATAAAACAAACAATGTACTTTGTCAATCATGTGTGTTTGGCAAAAGTGTGCGTCTTCCATTTTATAATTCTATGAATAAAACTGCTTGCCCATTTGATATTATTCATAGTGATTTATGGACCTCGCCGGTCCTTAGTACCGGCGGACACCGCTATTACATTTTGTTTCTAGATGATAAAACGGATTTTCTTTGGACTTTTCCATTATCTAACAAATCTGACGTTTACACCACATTCACCCAATTCTATACCCACATTCTCACACAATTTGAACGAAAAATAAAACAATTCCAATGTGATAATGGCACGGAGTACACAAATAATAATTTCAAAAACTTCTGCCTAACAAATGGGATGCAATTTCGTTTCTCATGCCCCCACACCTCGTCCCAAAACGGTAAAGCCGAAAGAAAAATCCGGACAATAAATAATATGATTCGCACTCTTCTATCCCAAGCCTCCCTACCCCCCTCATTTTGGCACCACGCTCTAGAAACTGCCACATATCTCCTTAATATACTTCCCAAGAAATCCCACAAATTTTTATCCCCAACCACCCTCCTATACAACGTTCTCCCCATATACACACATCTTAGAGTGTTTGGATGTCTCTGCTATCCGCTCACTCCTGCCTCCACCATTAACAAACTTACCAACCGCTCCAAACCATGTCTCTTCCTTGGCTACCCCATCAATCATCGTGGATATAAATGTTTTGATATTTCTACGAATCAAATGTTTATATCCCGACATGTTGAATTCGAAGAATCTATCTACCCCTTCGCCATTCAACACCCTACCACCACTCATTCATACACTTTCCTTGAACACAATATCAACCCACTACTGTGGAATCACATTGATCCACGTTCCTCACATAACCCAACTCCACAACCCAATCCCACTGGCCCACACCCTCCTTCCGGCCCAATTTCACCCACATCTACATCTCGCCCAAATCCCCAATACAATTCTGACTCACCCGGCCCTACTACTACACACGACCCAACCACCTCCACATCTACCTCCCGCCACATACACCAGCCCACTACCATAGCCGGCCCATCCAACTCATCCACACCACACCCCTCTCAGCCCACCACGCAACCACCCTCATCCCAAATCACGTCACCACCTCATCCACCCCCACCCCCTCCCGCTCCCACCAACGCTCGTACCATGCGTACTCGAGCGATGGATGGCATCCTCAAACCGAAACAAATCTTCAACCTTCACACCTCATCCATTGCCCCTATTCCCAAAACACCCCACCTTGCCTTGTCCACACCTGAATGGTCAACTGCCATGCAAAACGAATTTAGTGCACTTATTAAAAATGAGACCTGGGAACTAGTACCACGTCACCATAACATGAATATTATTAGATGCATGTGGCTCTTTAAACACAAATTTCGTTCGGATGGCACTTTAGAACGATACAAGGCACGATTGGTGTGTGATGGTCGTAGTCAACAAGTTGGTATTGATTGTGGTGAAACATTCAGTCCGGTGGTCAAACCAACCACCATTCGGACTGTTCTTACATTGGCCCTATCTCAGTCTTGGCCAATTCATCAACTAGACGTTACCAATGCTTTTCTGCATGGCCACCTCCAGGAAACAGTATACATGCACCAGCCCATGGGATTTCGACACCGTGATTTTCCCGACCATGTTTGCCGCCTCAAAAAATCTCTATATGGCCTTAAACAAGCTCCAAGGGCATGGTATCAAAGGTTTACTGACTTTGTTGTTCAGCATGGATTCACTCAATCCAAGTCAGACAACTCTTTGTTTATTTATCATCATGGGAAGGATGTCGCCTACCTTCTCATCTATGTTGACGACATCATTCTCACCACTTCCTCGGATCAGTTACGAAAGAACCTCATGACTATCTTAGCCGGCGAGTTCGCAATGAAGGATTTGGGCCCTCTCTCCTATTTCTTGGGCATCTCTGTGGTCCAGACGGGTAAAACACTTTTTCTCTCCCAACAGTCTTATGCTAAGGACATCATTCATCGTGCAGGGATGGATTCCTGCAAGCCAGCTGCCACCCCAGTGGACACTCAAAGTAAATTATCCACTGAACCTGATTCTCCTTATGATGACCCTACCACATATAGGAGCCTAGCTGGCGCCTTGCAATACCTTACTTTTACCCGCCCTGACATCACTTACGCGGTGCAACAGATTTGTATGCACATGCACTCCCCCTGCCTGGCTCACTGGAATGCTTTGAAAAGGATCATTCGCTACTTACAGGGAACTATTGACTTTGGCTTACATCTCTCTTCATCGCCCAATCTCAGTCTTCGCGCCTACACTGACGCAGACTGGGCTGGTTGCCCTGACACGAGACGCTCCACGTCTGGGTACTGCGTCTATTTAGGGGACAATTTGGTCTCCTGGTCCTCCAAACGTCAAACCACTATTGCTCGATCCAGTGCTGAAGCCGAATACCGAGGTGTCGCCAATGTTGTCGCAGAAATATGTTGGCTTCGAAACCTACTTTTGGAACTACACCGGCCCCTTTCCCAAGCCTCCTTGGTCTACTGTGACAACGTAAGTGCCATATATTTGTCTGGGAACCCGGTACAACATCAACGAACCAAGCACATTGAACTAGACATCCACTTTGTCCGGGAACATGTTCAAAAGGGCTTAGTCCGTGTTCTACACATGCCTTCTCGCTTCCAAATCGCAGATATCTTCACCAAAGGGCTACCTCGGATTCTATTTACCGACTTCAGATCCAGTCTCAGCATCCGGTCTCCTCCCGCTTCGACTGCGGGGGTGTAATAGGAGTCAAACATGGAGTCAATTATGCCTCCACAATTATTTTGTAATTATTGTTATTCATTGTAAATGGTCAACTATCCATATATAGGACACGATTGTAATTATATATTGTAAGGTTTTCTAATGGAAAAGGCAGGCAATTAATCTCCAATTAATCTCATTACTTTCAAACAGGTTTACCCGAAACGCGCGGGTATACCCGATACCCGATGAGTAATTACCCGATACAAACTGGACAAGTCTTGGGACGGGTTTGGGACAAGCATACCTAATCGAGTATGGGGTTAGGATTACCTAAACTCGTTCTAAACCCGACCCATTGCTATCCCTAATCCATACTCGATCCTATCATCACTGCATCCGTGTTCAAACCGGAAATTGAAGTTTAGGTTGTGCCGAAAGTTCACCACTACCTTAAAGTGCAATCTAAGGTGGCTCAGGGTAGCATTCACCCTTACTCCGACTACAAATATTTAATTTCATGTTCGATTATGTTCAAGTTTGATAATCAACTAATCAAGATAAAGGAGTACTAATTACCTCTCAAACATGGATTGTCCACGACCGTCTCCACCATAATCGTATCAACCATGGCTTCGCCGTCGAAGTTTTCACAAAAAACTCTTCTCAATAAGAAGTGGCTTGACCAATTCACTTTGCCAGAGATGGACACAATGGGATGTCGTAGATCTCTTCATTATAGGTGGCTTCACTACAAGGGAAGGACACAATCGTAGTTGGTTGTTTAAGTGAGGAAGAAGATAGGGACCCAAACGAATGAAAAAACAAGAAAATGGAGGACAACTCACAACACAGTAACACAATGTACAAGGTTTTTATTTTGTGTGAAAAGACATTTCCTTAAAAATACTAGCCATTCAACTTCATTCTAGCTCGCCTTTCATTTCCACTCTCATGGAATTCTTCACGCCTCTTTGTTCACATCATGGCCACAGTATCACAGTGCAATGTTTCGTTCACGCTCGATTTCACACAACGTACTCCGCTTGGTCTAAGTATACATAAAGTATACTACTACAAAAAAAAACTAAAAAAAATATATCAAATAGCCATATAATTTTTATTTTTTACAATATAACCATGGAAACACATAATTCTTTGAGAGGAAACCTATAATTTTTTATGGGATTAGAAGTGGTTGTGGGTGAATAAAATGAGGAATCTACTGTTTATCGATATATTTGGGGTTATTTGGGAATCTTTTACGAAAAACTGAAAACTATAATTATTTTTTAATATTTGTTGAAAGTGATTGTGAATAGATGAGAAAGAAACTCTAATGACTTATAATGTAATTTTTGGTTGTGATTGGTTGTCAATAAAAAATTGAAAATAAGTTCACTCAATTTCCATTCCATCAAAATAGTAAAAAGTCAATACCAAAACAATTTCCTTTTTATCATTTGCTTGCTTGAAGGTTGGAAGCAACAAGCCAACAACAACAAACATTAAACCATCAACACCTGCAACAACCTATGACTAAACATCAACAATGAAGATGAACAACAAATACCTTAAACTCTTCATCTTCCTCTTCCTCCTCAACACCATCACCCTCTCCCTCTTCTTCTCCTCTCACCCACACCTCTTCCACCACCCCACCACCACCACCACCACCATCACCACCCACCACCACCACCACCACACCACCACCACCAACACCCTTAAACCATGGCCCATCTTACCCTCCTACCTTCCCTGGTCCTTAAACCCCAATACCCACTTCAAATCATGTGAATCCTACTTCGGTAATGGCTTCACTCGCCAAATAGATCTTTTTAAACCGGCTGTCCCCGGTTCAACCGGTGATAATGGGTGGTTTAGGTGCTTTTATAGTGAGACTTTGAGGAGTTCTGTTTGTGAGGGTGGTGGGATCAGGATGCATCCTGATAAGATTAAGATGTCTAGTGGTGGAGAGGTTTTAGAGAGTGTGATTGGTCGGTCCGAGGCCGAGGAGTTGCCCGAGTATGAATTCGGGGCCTTTGATTTTGAAGTTAATGTGGGTGGGAAGAGAATTGGGGAGAGGGTTGTTAGTGAGGAGTTTTTGAATCAGTTTGTGGATAGGGGAAGGGTTGAGAGGCATACGATGAGAGAGATGATTGCGTCGATGAGGTTTGTTCGCGCGGATGAGTTTGTTTGCTCTGAGGTTAGGAGTTTGGTTTAATGAAGCTTTGATTATTGATTAAATGCATATCTGAAACTGATTAGTGATTAGTGATTAGCAAATCAGATCTTGAATATAGGGGTTATAGATTTGTTACATTATTTCCTTATATAGTGTGATTAATGAAGTTGTCATGTAATTTAAGATAGTGATCTTGTGGAGTATGATTGTAGTTCAGTTAGTTAGTTTCCATATATGATAGATTTCCGCTTGAATTATGATTTCAAAAAAAAAAAAAAAAAAAAAAAACTTGCCTTTTATATTTCTAAGTTGCAAGATCGGGTTGATATAAGTTAAGTTTATAAGGCCTTCGTGTTATGAATATTGATTACTATAAATGATTGCATTTGCTCTCGACTGGGTTTTAGAAAGCGCGCCTAGGCGCAAGGCGCAGCCTAGGGCGCCTCAGGGCTTTGCGCCTATCCTTTTTTCCAAAGGCGCGCGCCTCAGATGCTTTTTTGTCAAAATTTCAGTCACTTTTCACCTGAGGCGCGCGCCTCACGTACACAGGGTATTTTTTATGCATAAAAATGTTGTACCTTGGTGTTTTAAGCTTGTACATATAGGTAAAATCACATAAAAACCTTATTTATAGCTATATTTTGGGTAAATGAAGCTAAAAACTCATGGAATATATATGGGATATATAAAAAAAATTATATAATTAGTGTGTGCTTCGGGTACGAAAATCCCACGCCTTTTGCCCTTTGCGCTTCGCGCGATGCGCTTAGACCTCGTCGCTTTTGTGCGCCTAGCGCTTTTTAAAACCAAGCCTAGATATGGGCGTTCGTAAGCAACTAAGCATATTAGGATAACCATGCCTAGATATGGGCATTCGTAAGCATATTAGGATAATCCTTGCACCTATATCTAGGTTAGAAAAACGTGTTTATAGTTATATAATGATACTGCTCGCTTACGAGTTACGCCTAGAGCCCTAGGCCGGCCATACCCAGAGAAAGGTTTTTCGTAATCATATTATGATAACAGATTAATAGTTGCTTACTCCTGGCCAGCCGAGAACCTTTGCCATGCCTAGATAAATGTCTTATTATGCATATTTTGATAATTCTCGCCTAACCCAGGGGCGCACTTCTGCCATGCTTAGAGAAACAGAAAAGTCTTCGTACTCATAATATGACAATCCTCGCTTAAGCCAATGTTAGAGGTGCTCCTCTGCCATGCCTAAAAAAAGAAAGAACTTAGCAATCATATTATGATAATCCTCGCTTACACCACAAGCGCACCTTTGTGACTGTCATGCCTAGAGAAAGGTCTTAATAATTATAGTATGATAAACATTGCCTACGCCTTTGCCTAGAGAAAGTTCCTCTCCTTGTGCCTATCTGAGTAGTATGCAATCGCCTCACCTTGCTTGAGGGATAGACATGCATGTTGTGCGCTTATGACAACTTTAATTCAAATTATATATAAAGTTATGATACTTTTTTATATGTTTTAAGTCCCTATCATAAAGTGTCGATTTTTATTTCTACTTATAATCTTATATAACCTTTTGTTTCGCAATAACCTCCTCATATAGATGAAAAAGACTAATCGCCTAATATTCAGATTTTATTATATAAACAAAATAATAACGATTTGAAATTTTTTTCATGACAGTGGGTTGAGGAGCCTACGCTTTTGATCACCCGTTTCGAGTATGCAAACCTTTTTCACACTATAACAGACTGGTACAGCGCCTATGTGTCTTCAAGAGTTACCGGCTTGCCAAACAGACCTCAATTAGTTTTTATAGACGGTCACTGCAAGGTATGATCTTTAACTTCACTTATTTTTATACTCATTGTTGTGTTTGTTACACATTTTAATATCGTTATTAGTTACTTTTCATACGGTAATATACTTCAGACGCAACTGGAAGAAACATGGAATGCCGTATTCTCAGGTTTGAGATACGCTAAAAACTTCAGTGGGCCCGTTTGCTTTCGTCATGCTATCCTCTCACCTTTGGGCTATGAGACCGCCATGTTCCGTGGTCTATCCGAAAACATCGATTGTGAAGGGGCCTCGGCTCATGATTTATGGCATAAGCCCGACGACAAAAAAACAGCCCGAATCTCAGAATTCGGCGAGATGATAAGGGCCGCCTTTTCGCTTTCTTTACACCAACAACACCACAGCTCAAAATCAGGGTCACGAAATCACAACGTTTTGTTTGTCAGGCGTGAAGATTACTTGGCACATCCGCGCCACGCTGGCAAGGTGCAATCAAGACTCAGCAACGAACAAGAAGTATTCGATGCGTTAAAAAACTGGTCAGTGAGTCATACCGAATGCAAAATCAATCTAATTAATGGGCTTTTCGGGCATATGTCGATGAAAGAACAGGTGAAAGCAATTCAAGATGCATCTGTTATTGTTGGTGCTCATGGGGCAGGACTGACTCACATAGTGTCGGCTACTCCAGATACCGAAATACTAGAAATCATCTCTAGTGAGTATCGAAGGCCTCATTTTGAACTAATTTCGAAATGGAAAGGACTAAATTACCACCCGATATATTTAAGTGGGTCCCACGCTAGTCCCCCGGTAGTTATTAACAAACTCAGAGACATTTTGAAGAGCATCGGATGCTGAGAGCGTCGTAAAGGTTAAAATTTGTAAACTGGTAACGAGGTTTAGACATTTTTATATTTTTTACATGATTCGGGTTTGTTGTGGCTTGAAAGATGAAGCAGTTGACTGTAGATGAATGGGTCGGGTCGGGTCAGGTCGGGTCAAAGCATGCTGCAAAGCGCTAGTGTTATCGGGACGTATTTACATATACACGGCTACCACAGATTGACAACATTGAACATAGTTAATGTAATATTTGGGAGATTGTGAACATGTGCAGACTGTTGAGTTTTGATTATGACATTTTGATGTTTTACTTGTGAAGTTGTTTTCATTTGATTAGGTTATTATTTGTTTTGTGTATGATTGATTATGTGAAATTGAGTTTTGGGTTTGATTGTTTGAATTATGTTGTTATATGTCGGCCACAATCTTTTGTATGGAAAATGATATACACTTATTAGGTTAATAAAAGTGATTAGAATGTGGGTAATTTGATGTTTTAAGTGTCAAACTTAGATGCGGGTTACTTTTCTATATAATACCAGGTGTACTGGTAATGTGAAATGGGTATGGATTGTTTCAAAAATGCCCCAACACCGCCTCCCATGCCGTTCTTCTCCATTTTTTTTTTTGGCTTTGGCGTGAAAATTTTCACGATGTGGAATTTCTTTTTTTTTTTTTTTTTGAGGGCCAATCACATTCTCCCATTTAGACTATGGGGTATGGTCCCCTTCCCCCTTTCCTCCCCCTTCTCCACATCAGCGCCACGTCATCTTCCCCCTTCCCTCCCCAAACCAGGGAAATGGTTCCCCCTTCTTTCCCCTTCCTCTTTCCTTTATTTTAATATTTTAAAAAAAGACAAAATATATCTATATATAATATTAATACAAGAAAAGACAAAAAAAATTACGGGGAAGTGAAACGGGAAGGACGGGAGAAAAGTCCCGAGCACACCAAAGGGGGAAGGGGGGGGGGGGGGGGGGGGGGGTGTTCCCCTTGGAGAAAGAAGCCACATCAGCCTTCCTGATCCTTTTCCCCACCCACACCCCTTAGTCTTAGAGTGGAGGATATGGATCTTCATCACCACTACGTTTGGTCTAACAAATTTTAAATATTTAAAGATGTTTCAGGTGTGAAACTTAGATAAAAGAACTAAGGTAGCCAGTTTGAACCCGTGTGGTGTGGTTTTGTCAAACCAACGTTACGTTAGAGAGTTTTGATTATTGTAGTGGCGCAGCTGGTATCAGGTGGTTTCAGGGCTTACGATTCCTCTGAGAACGCGGTATGGGCCTGTTAAGCAGGTGTTATGCCCTCTATGAAAAAAACCTTGTGGATTCTCAAACCGGGGTCGGTCTCGCAAACAGACTTATGACCAACAAGTTTTTTTTTTTTTTTTTTTGGAAAAGTTGTCGTTCTAAAAGAAACTTGCCCCACTCTTCCGTTTGAATCACGGATACAGACAGTGAACCTATACAAACGTAAAGTGTCTATTGGTTTATATTTTGAAATTCTATCCCAAAGTTCAAATCCCTCTTTGTTTCAACATGTCTTCATATTAAAGTAAAATGTTGTTGCTTGAAAACTATGTAAAATTGTGTTTTTGTTTAATTTGTATTTTCCTTTTGTTTTTTAACCAACATATTATTATTTTTATATATTCTATTAAATTATTCACTATTTCTTTCTTATTCTTTAATTTTCTTTAATTTTATATTTTTTCAAATCAATCCGATATTTTTAATTATTTCATTTCTCCAATCAAATCCATTTTGATTTTTTTAGCAATAACTTTTTTTCCTATGAATATTAGCTAATGAACCGAACAATCAATGAACAGTTTGTGAACCATTTTGGTGGAAAGTTCGTTTACCTTTTTCATTTAGAAAATAAACGAACATGAACACAAATTCTATTCGTTTTTCATTTGCTTAAACGAATGAATATGAATACATGCTTTATTCGTTCACTTACGTTTTTGAAGTTCAATTATTTTTATCCATTTACATGCATTTATGCTCATTTATTTAAACGAACAAACATGAAACAAACGAATAGGAACAAATTGACGTTTAACTCTTTCATCGCAACTTCTTTTTCCTGATTCTCCGTGTCTTTCCTCTCTTTCAATTCTCGACGTATTTACAATCCAAGTTTTCTATGTGAGTGCAATGCTACCGTAGCTATTTGTACAATTACTTGAAGCATTCTTTACAAGAAATAATATCAACTCATTGATACCAAGTGAATAGCAAAATCGAACCAAAACAAAAATTCAAAAAAAATGCCTGAAACAAATATCCACTCCAAAGACATATAACTCTTGTTTTCTTCCTCTTTAAAAACCCAAAATCAAAAAACCAACATCGTGTTTTTAGTTGTGTTACGATATTGTTTGTGTTAGAAAGAGCTTTTTCTAAGGATTTGAAAAAAAAATATCATCATTTCCTTGTTTGTGAAGATTTGACAGCTAAGAGAAAGCAATCAAAGGAAAGAGCCGTTAGACTCATTCTCAATCCTTTCATTTTTCTTTTTGTCTCTTGTTCTATATAATTGTAATCTCTTCTCTTCAGTTTTATCAACAAAAATACATAAGAAACATACCATTCACAGTTTCAATCTACCCTAAGCCACCATGTCTTCCGACAACGGCTTAGCGAATCAAAACCAAACCAAACCTTTCATTGCAGTTTGCCAACCGAATGATGGGATCTGAGAATAATCTCAAGTCAGGTGGAGGCTTGATTTCTAGTTTTGAAAACCTCACCAAGGACACTCAACCCAAACTATTTCAGTGACTGCAGACATATACCAAAAACGAGGAGTAGTTGGAAGATCAATTGATATTGCAGTTTTAAAAAACAACGCAAACGACAGAATGTATGGGATAAATTACTCTGCAACACAAGATGATATTGCAGCTTTAAAAAACAACGCAAACGATTAGAACTTCGCTGGCTTCGGAGGAATAGTGTCTGCCAACAGTCACACCATGGATGGAGGTACCGGGTTTGAGAGAATCATCTCAAGCCCCATTCTTAACCCTCGTAATTTCAATTGCAATTTGCTAGCTATTTTAAATAATCAGGAAGATGATAAAAACATGACTACTATAGGGAAGATAGTAAAGAATATAAATTCTTTGAGTCTCAAGGTTTCACATGTGAAACTAAGACTTTTTTGCAAAAGCCAAAATGCTTGTCACATGATTCACTTACCAAAAGACTAATTATAGGCATGTCACTTTTAAAAGGCTTATCTTATACCAATAATTAACCTATATATTAATATCTGAACGGAATGAGCAGTAACTGGACACCTGTTCAGTTACTGTTTTCCCATTTTTTACAAAACATTTTTTAAAGAAACATATATCACGTAAAAAAATTAAGGAAAAGATTTTTTTTTCTAAAAATAATAAAAAGACACATTTTTTTTAAAGAAAATTTGCAAATTAAAGATTTTTTTTTTCTAAAAAAAAACATAAAAAACAAGATTTTTAAAGAAAACTTGCAAATTAGAACCTCAAGCTAACGTAGCCCAAAATGCTACCAACATGGGTGAATCATGGATATTCGATTGTGATGTGACTAACACCATGACAAATGATCCATTAGACATTGTCTCAAAAAGTAAACCCAGAATTAACCATTTAAAAACTGCTAATAGGGGGTCGCTCCTATTATGGGAGGAGGAACTATTAAAATATCTCCTACTTTAAAACTATCAAATTGTCTTTACGTCCCGTCCTTGTCACATAAACTATTATCCATTAGTCATGCGACAATAGAATTGAATTGCACCGTCTTGATGCATCAAACCTTCTGTATCCTTCAAGATAACAGGACAGGCACGATCATTGGGCGTGGCACTGAACGCCAAGGATTGTACTATGTGGATGAAGTGATTGAACAGGGTAATGTGATGCTTGCTCACGGGACTACAAATAGAGAAGCTTGGTTGTAGCATAGGAGATTAGGGCATCCGTCCACTAGTTATTTACACCTTTTATTTTCAAAATTATTTCCTTCAAATAAAGCTTTTAATTGTGAAACTTGTATCTTAGCTAAGAGTCATAGACAAACCTACAAACTAAATAACACAAAAGTTAGTTCCCGCAGAAATTATTGGGGGGACAAAACTTTCGTTTCTTTGTTTTGTTTATTGATGACTGTAGTCATATGACTTGGATTTATTTCTTGAAATATGAGGTTTTTGATAAATTCATTATATGTTATAACGTGGTTCAAACTCAATTTAAAACCAATATTCAAATCCTTTGATCTGACAATGGAGGGGAATATATAAATGATTCAATGAAACAATTATGTCAAAACAAAGGGATTATTCACCAAAAAAACGTGCCCTCATACTCCTGAACAAAATTGCACTGTTGAACAAAAAAATCGTATTCTTTTAAAAATTACCCGGGCCTTGTTAATTGAATCTCAGTCCTTACGTCTTTTCGGCCTGATTCTGCTACTACCACCACTTATTTAATCAACCGTCTACCCACTAAAGCTCTTGATTTTAAAACAAAACACCTATCCAAACCTTATCCAGTTTTACCAAAATTCCTCCACCTCTCATATTAACCCCACGGGTCTTTAGGTGTACTGTTTATCCTCACATTCCTAAACATGACTGAGGGAAGCTCGGCCCATGTGCAGAGAAATGTGTCTTTGTAGGCTATGGTATCGACCAAAAGGGGTACCGGTGCTATAACCCAAAACGACAACATATGTACACTACATTTGACTGTGACTTCCTTAAAACCGAATTTTTCTATACCTCCCAACACAGTGGTCAGGGAGAGAAGCATGTTGACCCACTGAATTGGTTAAAATGGGCTCCTATGTCAAAGGAAGTTAATACCATTAATACTGTAACATCACGTTATTTTTACTTTTTATGTATTTTAAATTCTATACTTAACGAATTCCAAGTTCGCCTTTATTCTCTTCTTTTATGTTACTCCTACCAATTCATGACGAGTCGTCATTATAATTTATCCTAACCAATTTAGGCGTCATAACAAAAAACTTATTTAGCTAAGATCTTAATATATATTTATTTTAAATAAAACATATATATATTTTTTTAATAATACTTTTAGATTAAAAAAAAAACGTGATTCAAAGTTTTTTTGACTTTGATTTCTAAAATAACAAAACAACATTTCAACATGATGCCGTACGTTTTTTAAATTTATTTATTTATTTAATTTTTTTATGATATAACCCCCACCTAACTCACTCTCAACCATCTCTTAACTCTCTTAATTACCCAATGACTTTACTCTAACTATAAATACACCACTCTCTACCTATTCTAACACTTGTTCAATCTCAAATCCTCTCTAAACATCCAAATTCTTCAAGAAATCCTAAGTGTTGGAAACCCATTTCTAAGTGAGTTTCTCATTTTAAACACCCACTTTCCTCTTCTTTCTTCATTTTTCCTCTTCTTCTAACCCCTTGGGGAAACCTCTAGGACCTTGCTCTTGTTTGCAATGGCAAATAAATACGAGTAGGACACCAAAATGAGGCCTCAAAGGTGGTTCATCTTCTATTGTTTTTATGCACTAGAAGGTTAGTTGAAGTGATACCAACCAAGTTCACCAACAACTTAATGTTGGATAGACTTGTGCTATGGTTAATGGTTGACAAAGGAAAGCCAAGGCTCTTCCAAACTAAGTCACCATACACTACTTTAACCCTATAGTTATATTATGTAAATACTAAAATATATACTTTTAAAACTCTATTAATCTATTACTTGGAAGGTTTGTGGATACATCCCTACCTTACCAATACTTGACTCTCTTGACCATCCGAATCACCTTTATGGTGATTTGTGTTTTGGTTAGCCTTTAAGGCACTACTTGACTCTCATGATCATCCGAATCACCTTTATGGTGGTTTGTGTTTTGGTTCGCCTTAAAGGCAATGCATGACTTCCTTGTACTCTTGAATCTTCCTCTTGAATCTAAAACTCTTTTCCTTTCCAATTCTAATTATTCGGAGCTAAAATATTCAATTCTCAATTTGGGAACTAAATAACGCACCCTAAGGTGAGTTCATACTTGTCCCCCTTTTATTCTTTATTCTTTGGGGCTCAACATGTATCACTATCAAAACTTAAACGATTTCATACTCTTAAAACTATTATGCTCAATCTAAATGCTATTATGCTATGCCATGCTAGAATTCAAAGTCTTACATACAAATGTACGATTAGTTAACAACCCACCTTACATGTATAGCGCTATAGGTTGACACGCCGCCCCCTTTATGGGTCATGATAAGAAGAAGTCTTTTGTGTTATCGAGTGTTGTTGCCGTTTGTATGGTTCTAAGTGCATATGCCTATAAAATGATGATTCGAGTAGATTTTTTTTTTATACTATGTACTTAGACTCAAAACTAGTATGCTCACCAATGCTTTATGTGTTGACGGATATTTTATATATGTTGCAGGAAATTTTTAATGCAGGATTTTCAAGAAAACTACTTAGGATTGGACTAGAAACTCGCAACTAGTTTAATTTTCTATGTTTTGACGTTGTATTTCTCTTTTCATGAAACAATTTGTATTCTTTTATCTTTTAGACAATGATTATGCTATGAATGAAATTTTATCTTTAAATCATATTGTCACAATTAGTGTCATGAAGTCTTTGAACAATATACCACAAGTCTCGCCCCGATATATTCCGCCATCGGTTGGGGTGTGACAAATACCCAAGATAACTTACTTACTTCCTCTCAATCGCCTACCATCACTACTACCACCCAAAATCTACTTAGTCCCACTAAGTTAAATCATTTACATACACATGAGGATACTCAAAATAGTGAACCTCAAGATCCTCAAGACCCTCTTAGTCCAACTAAATCTGATAATAATGAATCTCCTATTGATATATATGATAACAATGAAGTAGCAAGTGTACAGGATATATAGGAGGAATAAGAAGATATACAGGAAGAACAAGAAGAACCAATTCAAGAAAATCAAGATGAAAGATATGTGTTACCTCCAAGATCTAATAGAGGCGTTCCTCCAAAACGTACTCTCCTGAAAGAGAGACGAGATCATCAAGGTACCCCATGGCGAACATGAATAACGGGAACTTGTCTAAGGAAGCTAAAGCCTTCACCGTTGCCCTATTTAATGAACAACTTCCAATTTCAGCATAACAAGCTCTCGCCTCTAAAAATTGGAGAGATGCTATGGAAACAGAAATGGAGGCACTTATGAAAAACAAGACTTGGGAAAAATGTATCCTTCCATCAAGAAAAAAACCAATTGGGTGTCGATGGGTATTCACTATTAAACATAAATTAGATGAAACCATCAAAAGATATAAAGCTCGACTAGTAGCCAAAGGGTACACACAGACTTATGGGATTGACTATTCCGAAACTTTTTCTCCAGTGGCCAAGATCGATACGATCCGCGTTCTCTTCTCTATTGCTGCAAATGAAGGGTGGCCTCTTCACCAGTTTGATGTTAAGAATACCTTACTTCATGGAGAACTAAAGAAAGAAGTATATATGGAGGTCCCACCAGGGTTCACATGAGACTTCAAAAACCGTGAAGTATGTAGGTTGAGGAAAAGTCTCTATGGTCTTAAGCAATCCCCTCGATCCTGGTTTGGGAGGTTTACCCTAGCTATGAGGGGATACGACTTTAAACAAAGCAACTCCGATCATACCTTTTTCCTGAAAAGAAAAAGATAAACTAATAACTTGTTTAATTATATATGTTGATGACATGATTATTACAGGAAACGGTAAAGAAGAGATGGAAAATCTGAAGACAAATTTATTCAAAGAGTTCGAGATGAAAGATTTAGGAAGACTAAAGTACTTCCTAGGAATTGAAGTTTTGAGATCAAGGCGAGGGATTTTCATATGTCAAAAGAAATACATACTTGATCTTCTTGCTGAAACTGGAATGATCAATTGCAAGCCAACTGATACACCAATGATGACTAACCAAAAACTCTATATGGAAGAAGGAGCAAAATTAGCAGATAAGTAAAAGTATCAACGTTTGGTAGGAAAAATCATATATCTCTTACACACTCGTTCTGACATCGCATATGCAGTTGGAGTTGTCAGCCAGTTCATGCACCAACCTCAAGTTAATCACATGGATGCTTTTTGGAGGATCATAAGATATCTTAAAGGAACCGCAAGTCATGGGATCCCTTTTCAACCAAATAAACATATGAAAATCCAAGCCTATATGGACGCTGATTGAACAGGAGACAAACAGGATCGAAGATATACATCAGGATACTTTACCTTAGTTGGTGGGAACTTAGTCACCTAGAGAAGCAAAAAACAAAAGGTTGTCACTCTATCAAGTGTCGAGGCTGAATTTCGAGGCATTGCAAGAGGTCTAGCACAAATCCTATGGATACGTAAACAATAACCGAGATTGGGTTCCCTCAGACTGAGTCAAGTAAGATCTTTTGTGACAACAAATCAGCAATGCAAATATCTAAAAACCCTGTTCAACACGATTGTACAAAACACGTGGAAGTTGATAGGCATTTCATCAAGGAGAAACTTGAAAATAAAACTATAGAACTACAGTTCGTTCGATCAGAAGATCAGCTTGCAGACATCTTAATAAATTCTGTCAACGGAAGACTCTAAGATAATTGCTTTTTCAAGTTGAGTATCGAAGATCCCACTACTCAACTTGAGGGAGGGGGGAGGGGGTTAGAAAGAGCCTTTTCTAAGCATCTAAAAAAATATCATAATTTCCGTGTTTTTGTGAAGATTTGACAGCTAAGAGAAAGCAATCAAAGGAAAGAGTAGTTAAACTCATTCTCAATCCTTTCCTTTTTCTTTTTATCTCCTGTTCTATATAATTGTAATCTCTTCTCTTCAGTTGTATCAACAAAAATACATAAGAAATATACCAATTATAGTTTCAATTGTTATTAGTTTGTTGGCCAAAATCAACCAACGATTACAAATTAGAAAAAAAAATGGGTTAATCTTAAAGTATTGTTAAAGGTGAAGAGGAACAATAGAAGGTTAGATGGCGCGCGTTTAAGAAATCTAAACTCACTAAATACAAATCGGCTACGACTATCAATCTATATTTAGTTTTACAAGCGTCGTCAATTGTACACTAAGTTATTAATTGAGTGACTTTCTGAAGAAAAAAAAACTACAAAAGTTGACCAACACATGATCTTTTACCACAGTCTTCAATAGCTAGTGAATGCATTCATCAATATGTGATCAATGTATCAGAGTATTTATGAATACAAACAATATATATGTTATCATCACCAAATCACTATGGAACTAAAGTAATAATCTTCTTAGTAAATCTTGTGTAATATATAATGACATTTGAAATCCTTTTTTTCTCTTTCTTATCTCCCCTCTTGTTTTTTTTATTTGTCTTGTGAGTTGACTTTAAATTAATACATCATTTTCTTAAGTGGTGTCTACTTGTCATGCGTTATTAGACTAATTATCTAACTAATAACTAAAAAACTAAAAGATGAAAAACACTTAGCTCTAAACAATCATTTCATCTCAACTTAACCTTTGGGAAAATCACCATTTTAGGCCTTGACCAACCTTTTTTTTTACCCAACTAGCCACCTCCCGTCATTTGGGAGAGTCGGCTCATAGGTTCTAAGACGTCTCCACGAGGCTTTAGCGGTGGACCAATAGCTGAGCAACACGTGTTAAAAATATAATAAAAAACTATGCACATATTCCAAGGAAGCCCACCAATCGATCTCCTGTCCAATCTCCTGTCTCGATTGTTTGACTTTGTTGCAGAAGAAACAAGAAGAAAGACAGCTTCACCAACAATCACCACCATCCACCGGAGTTCACCATCGGTTACCACCATCCACCTCCACAGCAACCACCCAACACCAACCACCGGTCACCACCATCCACCTCCACAACAACCATGACCACCATCTCCACGTCCACAGCAACAACCCACCACCACCTTTGACCATCACCGTAGCCGGACTTCACGCCCACAACCACCTCTGACCATCACAGCAACAACCAACACAACGCCGCCACCAAGATCTACAATCAGATGAAGAAGAAAAAGGTGGAGACGTCACCGGCAAGGTGGAGACGTCACAGAGACGCCTGAGAAGAAGATGACTGCCATGGAGACGGAGACGTCAGCAAGACGGTACCGGAGACGTCTCAACGGCGTGGAGCCGTCTCCGAGACGGTTTTACAGAGGACACGTGGCGTTAATCGATTGGGTCTTCTCGGTGGCATCTCCGGAGTCCATTCCACCACCTCGGAAACCAGGAACCGACTCTCCAAAGTTGGGGGAGGTGGCTAGTTTTGTGAATATGCTCGGTCAACGGCTAGTTCGGAACATAAATCACATGTATACCTTATATAAAAAAACACCTGAATTTTTCATTGTTATAAATTAAAAATTACTCCTGTTTTCAAAAAATGATAAAATTTATAAGGCGAATGTGGACATGTGAAAATGTGTATCCTGACACCTATGTGGCAGCTGACTAAACGTGTTTACATGCGCTCTAAAGTGATACCGCTTGGAGCCTCCGTAGTGCAGCGTGAATATGGGCGTGAAAAACAAATTAGCGCCCCCAACACCGTTACAGGGGGCGCTAATTACAAAAGTAGGGGGCCTTAAATCTTTAGCGCCATACATCACAAACCACAACCAATCAGATTTCTACACCTCAGTCTCTCTCTCCTGCTCTCTCATCTTGTTATTTATTTATTTATTTTTTAGTTTAAAAAATAAAACAAATTAGCGCCCCCACTACACCCCTATTTTGAATTAAAGCCTCATGCTGACTCAGCTGCCACGTGGACCAATCACTGAGCTAGGGGGCCTTAGCGACGGATTTTTACAGAGGAGACCTTTAGCGGCGACAGTCGCCGCTAATGCCCATGTCGCCGCTAAAGGTCAACTTCTTTGTAGTGATGGTCTAAGTATGGGAGTATAATGTAACAAAGAGGACATTCATGGATACCAGCAGTTACAAACAAGAAATGTTGGCGGCAAGAAATTAACAATAACTAAAGAGGTCGTTCATTACAATGTCAATGCTGTCTCTTTTCTATCATCATTCTCTTCCAACAACGTAACAATGTTTATAATCAAATTATTTAATATGTTCCACACAAACACGACCAGAATCTCACAACAAACAACATGTTATGCCTTTCATCGTTAGGGAAAACTGTAATGAACACGAAGAAGCTTCGCACACCTGCTGAAGTCGTTCAAAAGACTCGATCCCTTCTCCTTTACTCCAAGATCAACTCTCTCGATGTTGGCTGCCAGGTACTTCTTTAAATCATGTTTCAGGTTTTTTTTAATCGAACAAGAAAATATAGAGAAATGGTTTTAATAAAAGTATTGTGTTATATTATGTTATGTTTAGATGGGAGAGCTTAACTCACTAATCAGGGAACTAAAGTTGATACTTTATGGAGATGATTACTATGAGCCTTCTGCAGAAGCCTGTGCACAGTTAACTGTGGAGTTTTTTAAAGATGACACGTTGCGTTTGCTCATTATCTTTCTTCCCAAGTTGAACTTGGAGGTCAGTAACTTAGTATATATTCAAAAGATATAATCTTATTTCATTGGCTAGATTTTGCGATTTTAGTTGTATCGGTGGTTATAGGCTCGTAAAGATGCAACACAAGTTGTTGCGAGTTTGCAAAGGCAACCTTTGCCATCGCGCTTTGAGGTTTCGCGATATTTGGAAGCTAATCTTGATCTTTTAGACATTCTCATATCCGGGTATACATGTTATGATAACAGTAGCAATTAATCAGTATAATCATTGTTAGTTATAGTGTAATTAACTTATATTTAAACAATAGGTATGAGGATCCTCAATTGGCTCTACATTATGGTAGGATGTTGAAGGAGTGCTTACGTCATCAAATTGTTGCAAGGTATATATAGGTAGAAAACATTTAAGTGTATGTGTAGTGGTGGGGGTAATGGGGGTTATGGGTATTAAAATATTAAAAAGTAATAGAAGGGGGTTATGAAAAAAGAGGGTGTAGTGGGAAGCTAAGGAGGTTATGGGGCGGTGTTCGGGGCGCTATAGGGGTTTAAAACGCCCCCCAAAGCGCCCACTACACACAACCTAATGTTTGAATTTTTTAACAAATCAAACCCAAGCTCTCCGGGCGTCCTTTCCACAATCGAGTACTCTGAAAGTAACACGAGTTGCCAAACACCAATTTTAGGGAAAACCCGGTAACTCACCCGCCCGTAGGCACGACATTGAAATTACCGGTAAAACCCATCTGACTTAAGAATCGAACCCAGGATCTCTCAGGTCTTCTATCATTGTCCACCAATGCCTCTACCACTACCACACTACAGTGGTATTGGCATTTAATGTTTGAAGTAACAAGTCATCTTTTAGCTATAAGTTTATTACCTGTTATACTTATTATTTGATTTATCATTTATCTTTAAATTTGTTTATTAATCATCATTCACTAATAATTTAAATATTATAATAGTTATTTAAATTTTATCATGTCATTAGTTTAGCTTTTCATTATTCTTTTAATTGTAATCTCAATGTATAAAGAGGTCAATCTAGTAATATTATTCACCAATACAATTTTTTAGTTCTTTTGAATTCTTTCATGTTCATATTTTATGGGTTTTCCTATAATTCTTCATGTTGGCTTTGCAGTTACTTACTAGAACCGAGTCAACTCGAGAAAATTTTTGGTTACATACAACATCCAAGTTTTGATATTGCTGCTGATGCAGTAGATGCATTCAAGGTTGGTTATTTCTTGACAAAATCATACATCTATGTTTCAAATATGTTGCATGTTTGTGTTATGACAGTCTTTTTATGATTTGTGACAGGATCTTTTGACTAGACATAAGTCAACTGTGTCCGAATCTTTGTCCAAAAACTATTGTTGGGTAGACATTTTATATGCTACTTTTTAATTTTCTTTATTTTACCGGTTTTTATGCTGGTTTCTATATGTGATGCTCATTGCGCTATACGCGTTTTGCTAGTTTTTTACTGAAATGAACGAAAAGCTACTGAAGTCTGAAAACTACATCACCAGAAGACAAGCTGTCAAGGTATTGATATAGTAGTTAGTAACATTGAAATGTTGCTTTGTCGAATAACACGTGATTTCTTCTTTGCTTGTATGGTTTAGCTACTCGGATGCATATTGCTTGATCGTTCGAATTCTTGTGTTATGACGCGATATGTAAGCTCAAAAGATAACCTGATAATTCTAATGAATCTTCTAAGGGTATGATGCTCTCTCTTTACCATTTTGTATGTAGAAATTGGCCTTAAAGTTGATATGAAGTGGATATTATTGATGCAGGATCAAAGTAAGAATATCCAGATAGATGCTTTTCATGTGTTTAAGGTATTTCAAAATAGCCATTTGAAAATCCTTTTTTTTTAAATATAATCATTTTACCACTACGTACCAATGATTACATGAAACTATTATTACAATTTACACGTCACATGGACTTACATGTCGTCTATGGACGCACTACAAGAAATTTTGGCCATAGCGGCGACACCAATAGTGGCGACGCGCCCTGAGTCGCCTTTAAAGGTCTTGATTGTTGTAGTGACGGTCATTATTGAACCAATGAGATTTTGACTCCGCCTGGGCTCCAAAAATGATTATTTTTTTAGTTCGGGCGTGACTATATGACCATTTTCAGTAAAAAATTACTAGCCATTTTTGTGATTTTCCTTTTTTTTTTTTTTTTTTTTTTTTGATTTGTGAGTTTTGTTACTAATTTTTGGCAGCTATTTGTTGCAAATGAAAATAAGCCTCCTGAAATAGTAAGCATACTTGTTACAAATCGAAGCAAGATCCTACGTTTACTTAGTGCTTTCACCTATACAGGTAGACACATTAGCTTCTAGTGTTTGTTATAACTTAGATGATTATAAAATATTAATTTGATTTTGTATGTTCTTTTTTTTGTGTGTGTAGATGATGATGTGTTTGAGACAGACAAAATTCAGGTGATCAATACACTAGCTGTGTTGGAGCTTCAAGACTAAGAGACAAATTATGGTTATGTCAAGATTTACGATATTTTAACTATTATTTTGCTAATGGTAAGAGTAATTAATTCGTCATAAAGATCATAATCATTTCTTGAAAATCATGTTTAAACTAAAAGTGGAAGAAATTTTCTATTTTAAGAATAAAAAAATGAAAACATCCTTTTCTCCTTGATAAAATAGCTAACCAAACTTCTCTTTAGATACAAACATGATAAGGCTAAGGAGACTTTTTCTAAGGTTTTGGTTGTTTATGAAGTGGAAATACAGGTTGTGTATGAATTAGGTCGAAGCTACAATTAACGACTCAAATATTTAAAGACCAAAAATTAATGGTATATAGAAAGAACGATAATTGGTACACAACTTGAACTGTTTCTATTTAAGCAACCATTTCAGCTCTTGCAAATAAAAAATATATAGATTAATTCCAAACCCTTCTTGAGTGATCTTTAGTTCTAAGCACATCTCTTATAATTGATTGAATACTCTAATATTGAGCAAAAAGTAAGTTGTGAGCATGCGTAGTTAGGGGCGAAGTTCGGTTCTCGAATCGGGGGACCCAATTTTTGTCGATCGGTAGTAGCAAATCGGCAGGGGCTGGACTCAATTTACCTACGAATATCGCAAATTTCTACTACTGCGTCAAAAATGGCAACCTTAAACTAATACCGAGGAGTCAATTACGAGTGAATTTGTTAAAATATATACATTCCAACGAATATACATCCTCGTGTTTGTAATGATGCTAGCTTTCTTAGTACACTCTTATAAAAATTACCTTTTCACCTCTTATAAAATTTGGAAAACCCTTTTTAACAAAACGTTAATAAAAATACTTAAGTGACTAATAATAAAATTAAATTACATGTACAACAATTAATATAGACCAATGTTTTCAGAACTGGACCGAACGTCGAACCAGACCCCCACCGGTCCAACCAACCGGCTAAAAAATCAGAAAATTCCAACAACTTTTGAAAATTTCCGGTTAAACCTCTTTTTTCCCCGGCCCGACCATCGGTTCGGTGCAAGGCGGTCCAGCCTATGACCCGGACCGGTCTAGGCGCTTGTTCCTGGTCCGGTCTGGGTCTGAAAACACTGGTATCACTACTAGAAAATAACCCTTTAATGACACACATTTAATGACATACACAAATTTGATGACATAAAAAAGTGTATGTCATAAAAAAAATGTCATCTTTAATAAAAACTAATAAATTTATGACGGTTTTCTCTACGTGTCAAGAATTTTTCGTCATAAAATTAAAAAACATGACAATAAATGAACTGTATGTCATGGTTTTGTGTCATCAAAACCAAAATCTCGAATCCTCCTCCCATAAAACCTCCCCCTGTCTCTCTCTCCTAAAACAAAACACGATTCTTCCTCGTTCCACCGTCAGGTTCTTCCCCCATTCCACAATCAGATCTTCAAACCCTAACATTGATTCTTCTTCTAAACAAAGCATCGATTCAACCTTGTCCCTGCTACTATTGCATGATTCTTCCCCATTAGCTCCAAACAGAAGCGAATCCTCCCTGCTACTATTGCAGGTCTGAGGTCGGAGGTCGTCTTCAACCTTGTCCCTGCTACTATTGCATGTCGTTGGAGGTTGGAGGTTGGAGGTCGGAAGTCGTCTTCAACCCATTGCAAGCAGGCTCAAACAACAGGCTGCCATTCACCCTAGGTTTCGAGCCTCCATCATTCGTCTCGCTCAGGTTTTATTATTATTATTACTATTATTAATATTCAACTGCTTCACATTCCTACCAATTTTTCCTTCTTGTATTTGTGTATTTAATCGTCTGATTAAACGTTGTTTTGTTAGCATTAGGGTTTAGGGTTTGTTGTTTTACTGATTCTTTTTGTTAGACTGAAATGTTACAGTATGCAGTTGTGGAATGTAGAACTAGTAATCGAAACTTGTTTGAAGGCAATGTAATGTCGATATAGTATATTTTTGTAAACGTTAAACGTTGTCTCGGATTAGTTTGTAATTAAATAAATATGGATTATATAATGAAATTATGTTTTTGTTATTAGTTTGCTATTTATTTTGCATATAACAAAATGGCAATAAATCCAGGTGGGTAAATATGTAATTTTACAGGAATTTTTTTTAGATTAAAAATTTATGACACGCAAAGAACGTCATAAAATGTGCTAAAAACTGTCATAAAAATGTGTCATTAAAAAGTGTCATAATGCATGTCAATAAATTCTGTCATAAATGTGTGTCATAAACAGATGACACACGAAAATATGTCATATTAAATTTATGACACCGCCATCCTTGACATTCTTTTCCCTGTCATCAGACCCCTTTCTTGACACGCAATGCGTGTCAAGAAAGGGTTTTTTTCTAGTAGTGTATAGACAAATCAATAGTATTTATGTTAGAATATGTTGTATTCTCACTAGTATTAAATTAATATTACGAGTTATAGAAGCTCAAGTCTTAAGCATACGACAATGTTAATTGGCGATTTTTATTGTCGTTGATGACTCAAATGGGCTTTCCCCAATTATGGTGCAAATGGATTGAAGGTATTCTCTGTTCGGCGTACGCTTCAGTCATTGTTAACGGCTCCCCTACGTTCCAATTTAAAAGTGGTAAAGGCCTCCGACAAGGTGACCCCATTTCCCCATTCTTATTTCTCATTGTCATGGAGTGTCTCTCTTGGTTGTTAAAGAAAGCTAGCAGATTGGGCATTCTCAAAGGTATCAACGTGTCGAATGATACTATGGGCTTTAATCATCTCTTCTTTGCGGATGATGCTCTAATTATTGGTTAATGGTCAAAAGAAAACATACAAAACACGGCTCGTATTCTTAGAATTTTTTATTTATGTTCGGGTCTCCGCATCAATATTCATAAATCTAATTTATTCGGGATTGGTACGGAAGATGGTGAGGTGGATAGTATGCTTGATGTGTTGGGATGTAGAAGAGGGGTCTTTCCTTTCGTTTATTTGGGGATTAAGGTGGGGGCGAAGATGACTAGAATCAATAATTGGAACTTGGTGTTGGATGTCTTGAAAAAAAGGTTAGCCGGGTGGAAAGCGAAGCATCTTTCTATGGGTGGTCGTTTGATCCTCATTAAATCCGTCATGGAAAATTTACCCATTTACTACCTCTCGCTTTACAAAGCGCCTAAGGCGGTCATAGAGAGCATGAAGGCGATTATGAGACGTTTTCTTTGGGCGGGTAGTAGTGTGGAGAAAAAGATCAATTGGGTGGCTTGGGACGTTATAACGACATCTAAAAAATTGGGTGGTCTTGGTTTGTCTAAATTGGAAGAAGTGAACGATGCTCTACTTCTTAAATGGTCGTGGCGCTATAAAACAGGAGGTAATTGTTTATGGAAAAAAATTCTCTTTGGGTGCCACGGTCCTGGTAAGTCTTGGTCTTCCCTTCCGTGTTCTACATACGCTAGCGGGTGTTGGAAACAAATTGCCAAGGTCGGTGGAAAAAAGATTTGGTCCGGTAAAACTCTTGATAGTTATTTTGAATGTGTCGTGGGGGATGGTTCGTCGATCAGATTTTGGATGGATGCATGGCTCCATGTGTAACACCCCAACCGATGGCGGAAACATCGAGATGTCACGTATTGATGATTGTTCAGTAGCTCATGGTAATACATATGTTTAAATAATCCTTTATTACATTACAATATTGAATTACATTAAGGTCTAATACATCAAACAAACAAATGAAACTTAAAACTTCAAATAACTCCTCATGCTAGCTTTAGACTTCAAGCATCAATATTTCCTGTTGAGTTTGGAAAAAATGGCGGGGGGGGGGGGGGGGGTCAACTAGAAGTTGGTGAGAATACATAAGCCATGTCAAGCAATTAAGTTTAAGAATAAAAGTTTAGCAATTCATATGTCTATCGTAAGTTTAAGTCTACATGAATAAACATGAAATGTTGAATCGACATAATCAAACCTCCGACTAGTTTGGGTCCATCCCGTCATCCACGGTTCACCTTAATAATATGTTGGAACGATAACAATCACCCGCGCTCCACATAAAAGATGGTCAACGAATCTAGGTGGGATTGTCAATCCAATAGATCTATTATTGAGTATCGCCGGCTTGGCCATAGCTAATGATTATGTATTGTTGAAACTTGTTGAAACTGTTATTGTTGTCTAAATCATGAGGCATTAAAGTTTACAACTAGACATGTATGTGGAATTGCTTAAGTATAATGTTGCAAGTATAAAGAATTGCATAAACATTGTTACGTAAACTCACCTGAAATTCACCGTGCAAGTACTAGCAAGTAGCAACAAATCTGAACTTGGATAAATTGAACCCTTGTATCCTAATACAAATAAATGATGTCTTAAATTCTAATGCAAATACACTTGTTTCATTCAGTGATTACCTAGACTCGCATTGAACGAATGCGCGTCTTAAAGTGTGTATGACTTAACGAACCGATTGTACTTGGTTTAGTTTCTAGAAAATATATGTGAATGTATAGTTATATACAATATATACTTTATTATGATATATTCAGGATTTCGCGACTTAAGACTAGTTGTAAAAGAAGCATTTAGACTAGTGAAAATAATGCACGTGTAACTTGATTCGCGTTTTAGTTTGTTTGAAGACCGGATAATATATGCATTTTATTTATGTACGCTTTTATATCATGATGAAATAAAGTTTGAATAGCGTCTATTTGTATAATATAGCTTCTTGTACAAAATTATAATTATATTTTGTAAAAATTTGGGCAGAGTTTCCTCTGTTTTTGTATAAAACCAGACAACGCAAGTCGTCCATTTTTATCTCAGTGCTCAATAGTCAAATTTCACAACACGCAACATTATTTAACTAAGCTATCTTATTCGACGGCTTGCTAAACTTAAAGCGTTATAATAATAAGAAACTATGCATTTCGATAAGTGATATGTATACATATATAGTTTAACATTTGATTAACCTTGCGTCAGAAAGTATATTATTAGTTGGTCATTTTTCGTTCGTTCAAGTTATTAATAATACAACTTTTAGTCGCAAGTCAATTCAGTTCGTTTTAGTTTTCACAATATACATCTATATATGCTAAGATAATTAATTGTAGCGCGACATAAATAAAATAAAGGTGCGACAAGCGTTAAACCTTTCTGTAAATGGACTCGCGAACCGAGTGTCGACAAATTCTCAATCGTTGTCCACTCCTTGACCAGGTCGGTCTGTTTGACCGATGTTGACCAACAGTTTGACCTGGTTAACAAGAGTTGACCGAGACCTTCAAAGCTCAGATCGAGCACTACCGCTGGCCCCCTTATCGTCATGACCACATCAGAACCGAATCAGCAACCCATCAAGCCCGAAAAGGAAGAAGCAAAAAGGATGGTTGTATTTCTGCTCGCCGTCGATCGTAACCACCAAGCTTGACCCGGATTCAGAACCCAAAAGAAGTATACCATACCTGTGACCATTACCGGTCACTGTGATAGCTCTGAACCGGATCCATTTTCGTTGAACCAAACAATAGGGGACCCGAAGTAACCCAGCCGAAACGCAGACACAAGACCCGGATGACGAACCCGTCTCCGGTCACCAAACTGACCTGGAACCTCTGCTGTCAATAATAGGGTAGGACAAGAAGATGAAAAGGGAGAGGTAAGGCCAGAACACGACAAGGGGATACACCCCGATGGTGCCTGATCGGAACCTGCAATTGGACCTTCACGAGGTGTCTTCGGGTCATGGTTAAGGTATCAAGCTTGTTTCCTGTGTTGGCTGCTGCTTGGATAGTGAGGAAAAAGAGAAGGTTAAAGGTGGTGGTCGGGTGGTTGTTATTGGCGGCTGGTGTGGTGGTCGGCGGCGGCCGGGTGGTGGTGGTGGTTGCTGGCTGCCGCTGAACCTAGAGAGAGGAAGAAGGGATGATGGTTGTGAGTGTTGTGTTGTGGTGTTTATAAAGAAAGAGAACAAGGAAAGAAGGAGAGTAAGGGGCTAGGGTTTGAGGTTGAAGATGAAATGAGGAGATAAAGATATTATATACCTAGGGTTTGGTGTGGGTCAAGTGGTTGGGTACCGTATATACGAGCCAGTTACTGGCTCGGTCTCGTTTAAATTACATAACTTGTTTAACCGTTATAATAAATATTTCCCGTTATTTATATAAACCGACTTAAATTGAGTGGTTGGACCATAATTTAACTATATATATTCACCGTCGCGTCAAGATTTATAAGTATTTACTAGACGCCAGTTATTTGGTACGTTATTGCTTGTATCACGTTGTTGTTGTTATTATTATTATTATTATTATTTTGTATTAATACTATCATTACCTAAAAATAATTAAAATATGTTATAAAGTATTCAAAATACATATATATAAATTGTACAAAAAGAAGTATAAGATGTGTAAAGTGGTGATTTTATTAATTTACAATTTGGGGAAAATACGTGATATTACACCATGAGGAGCCCCTGCGCTTATCATACCCGAATCTTTTTAGACTTGAAAGACAGAAGTGGAGCCTGATTTCGGACAGGATTCAGATCGTGAATAATTCTAAAATTCTGCAGTGGGATTGGCGATCCAATCCTGCCACTGCTGCTGAAGTAACGGAACTCTTTAATCTCATGAATGACCTGTACGATGTTGTCTGGAAGGGTGGTCAGGATACTTGGAAATGGACAGCCAGCAATTCAAAGGAATTCTCTGTTTCCAGCGCTAGGTCTCTGCTGGATGCAGCCCCGCGTCAGTCTATTCAACTGATTATGCTTTGGAAAGGGTGGGTTCCTTTGAAATGCAAGATTATGGTTTGGAGATCTTTATTGAATCGTTTACCGACCAAAGCTGAGTTAGTTAAACGTGGGGTTTCTCTTCAAAGTCAAGTTTGTGGTTTATGCGATACGGACGTTGAGACTACTTCGCACCTGTTCACAAGATGCTTGTTTTCTGCGGAGGTTTGGCACCGGGTGGAGGTTTGGTGTCGATTGAGCCCTATGATTATTTTTGATGTTGCCGATCTCGTCACAATTACCGGTTCTCAACCCCTTTCTAGGAAAGCTAAGTACATCCTTCGTGGCATTGTGTTTGTTTCTATGTGGACCATTTGGAAGGAGCGCAATGATCGTATCTTCCAAAGTAAAAGGCGTCGTGCGGTTGAAGTCTTTGAAAGTATTAAAATGACATCGTATTTTTGGTTTAAAAATAGAGCTAGTTTGAAAGGTATAGATTGGATTGGTTGGTATAAATACCCGTTAGACATGATGTAATCTTGTTTGTGGCCTGGGTGTCCTTGCTTTAAGGACGACTCGTGGTTTTTTGAATGAAATTTACCTATATGGAGAGAAAAGTTGACCTCTATAAACTTGATGGGTGTACATGGCAACTTCCAAGTTAGTGATGTGAAGTTATCATAGGAAAAAATGAAACTTCAAAGAAGAAACGTTTCAAAACAAATAAGCTTTAGTTTGATTCCACTCTACCTACTATAATGAGCATGACTCATATGATTATGATAGGTTTAAAGTTTAAACTCCAACTTAACAATAATAAGTTATGTGATCTTAGTTCCAATACGGTACTTAACGAAACTAGCCTTTGGAAAGCGAAGAAAGTTTTAGAAAATGAACTAAAAAACCTAAATGGATTTTTGGAAACAAGTGTAGGAATGAAATAAATGAAAACAAAAGACACAAGAATGCTTAAATTTAATTTAATTTAATCTAATTTAATTTAAAAACGTATTAAAATTACAAATACACAAGTGTAAGTTACATACAATAATACAACACCGCATTCTTCGAACATTGAGGAGCAAGACGATGTCAGATGATTTATTAAATAACAGTGCATGTGTTAAAGTAGTTGAATAACCCAAGGAAACTTTATATTTTAGTTTTTGCAAATCAATACTTTAAAATAACAAATTTACAACAAGAAAAAGAAATGTATATAAAACAATATTGATACTCACAAGCTAGTTTGAGAATTCGGACCGGGGGTCATAAGTAAAAAGGGGGTCGAAACCATATATACAAAAACATTTCTATACGAATACTATATAATCCGAACTTCTGAGCGAAAATTCAGGGGAGGGGGGAGTGCGACTAGGGGTGTCAATCGTGTCGGGTTTATGGGTTGCGGGTTGGCGGGTTGATGGGTTGAAATGTGCAACCCGAACCCGACCCATATTATTATTCGTGTCAAATATTTCAACCATAACCCAACCCACATAAAATCCGGGTCAACCCGAAGACGACCCGTTTAACCCATATTTTTAAATGAGTAATACATGTTCATGAGTTATAAGCGGGTTGTTGGGTTGTAAGCGGGTTATCAATAAAATGTTTAATGTGAGTATATAAGTGTGACAAATAAATAATATAGTGTGCCAAAAGTAACACAATTATAACTAACCATGTATATAGAAATGGAAAAAGAAAAACAAAAATATAATATATTTTTTTTCTAAATACTTAAACGGGTTAACGGGTCAACCCATTTTATATATGTGTCAACCCGAACCCGACCCATTTTTTTAAACGGGTCGTGTTAGTTGACCCAAATCTATTTTTTTCGTGTCAGGTTCGGGTCGGTTTTCGGGTCGTGTCAATAATTGCCGCCCCTAAGTGCAACCCCCTTCCCCCTATATCTTGCGCCACTGTTGATATTTATTTTTAGATTTTGACCCTATATCCGACGTGTTGGGTTTGTTGTATCACTAAGCTAAATTTACTAATGACTGAATTACAAGTTTTGTCCTTTACTTTTATACCATATTGCAAATCATGCCCTTTATGTTTAAAATTGACGAGTTTTGTACTTTACGTTTCAGAATCTTGCACGTTGCGTCCTTTGATACTAACCCAGTTATATTTTAACACTAATACAAGGGTAAATTTGTCTTTTTACTATTCTAGGGCCTATTTGCATAATTAAGTTAAAGTTTTGAACCAAAAGAAAATTTTAAAAATCAATATACCCCCCCCCCCCTCCCCTCTCAAACATACATCTTAGTACATGCCACCACCACAACCTACCACCATTGCCTGTCGCCGACCACCACCACTTGTCACGGATCAGAACCACCAGCCCATTATTGTAACGACCTGAAGTGTTACGGGTCTCTTAAACGGGTCGGATCGTATCCGACCACCCGATTATTTATTTAAATATTCCAGTTCGAATCTCACGACTAACCGTTTTAATTGATTTTATAAATAATAATTATTGGATTTTTATTATCTCGGTAAAACGCTCCTTATCTTCTATTAAAACGTTTCTTAATTTATTACTATACTCGTTATCAAACGCCCGTGTTCCAGTTATTATCCCTGTAGCCAAACACCCCTTATTATATTTATCCTTTATAACCTTGCTTGTTCCTTTCTGTCTGCGTACAATTTACGACCCACACACACATGTGGGTATGTTTCAGAAAGCAGAGAGCAACCACAATCACCACCCTCTCTGGCGACTATCACCGCCGCGCCGCCGCCGGCGTCTTCTTCATCCTCTCCGGCTAATCTATAAACGAACCCATCTCTCTCTTTGTTCCTGCTCCGATAACAACCCTTTACTATTATTAACCGATAATAATCTTCATCGTACACCATCATCTTGTTCTTGTGATAAATCACAAAATACCACCGTTATATTCTTTCCCTGTTCCAAATCATACCCGATAATAACCCAACCGGTAAACCCATCTTATAAACTACCCAGCTATGAACTGTGCTCTCTCTGTCCCTGTTCCGAACACGAACCCGGATCCACCAATATCAAGCCATAATCACCCCTTTCATCCCTTTGCTTCTGTTAACCGGTTAAATATAAACCATCAGTCAACCCGGAACCTAACCCGATTAAACCGTCGTTCTCTTCTATTCCGGTGGGTATATCACCGGCCATCTATAACCACTCTGTTCATCTGTTGCTATCTGTTGGACGAAGTCGGACAGTCACCAGGTGACTGTCATCGGTAATCAACTCCTCTGTGTCTGTTCATAACCCGGTCACTCCCTGATTTGAACCAAACCCGGTACCTAATCCGTTAATCCATCTTATAAACCCATCTGTTCTGCTCACTGTTACTGTTATCGGACCCTTATAATCAGACCCGAACTATAGTTATTGATAAAGGTGTGTTCGTGGGTTATAATCAGGCAGATTGAGGCCTTCGGATGATTCCCGTTATAGTCTGGTTTGTGTTATGTTCTCTGTCGAACTTCCGGTCACTCTCCGGTCAGTCCCCGGTAAGGTCCGGTTGACCTCCGGTTCCATACCAACGATTATTCGAAAGGTATAATCTAACAGTTATTATATATATATTGGTATTAATCGTTGATACCCGATTATAATACTGTTTCTGTGATTATTGCGAGGTACCGTTAATCCAATCGGAGAGTTAAACCGATACCGAGTCGACTCGGTGACTCGGTCAACACCCGGAATAGAACCCGGTCCATTGACTAGACGAGGATTATTAGAATTATACGATAATATATATATATATATATAATACGAATAACGTACTGACTTGATAATAATAATAAGAGAATAATAATCATATATAGAATATATACTTTTATATATATAAGATTCGATATATAGAACGACATACTAGACTCGGGTTAATGATAATATGATCAGCCGAACCAGCATCCGGGTAAGTACGTGTCTAGAGTCCTATAGGTTCGTGTGCCAAGCTGTAATGGCCAGCTTTATTAGCTACGAGTGCTAAGCTGTAATAGCCAGCTAGATTCTAGGATGTCCGTGTCGTGTCAATAATAAACCCCGAGTTTAGGACTATCTAATATATACCGAACTCTATATATACATAAATTGTATATGTGATATATATCCTAAATAATACAACCTAACGAGTCCCACGCGTAAAACGTATCAATATATATATTTGACATATAATTGTAATAAAAGAGACTATAGAAGACTATATGCAACCCTGTGAGTATCGTGAACTCCCCTCTTTTATTGTTTATTAAACGTTTTAGGGGAAACACATGTCATTTATTAGAAAATATAGAAATGCTTTACATAATAGATTTTATAAAGGAAATATAATAGAAAAGGGGATAATAGAAACGACTAGGACAGTACTGACCGGTATCTAGCCATTTCCTTTATTGTCCAACTAGAGGATAATAACCAGTCTTACCCGAGTAGAGGGTAGGAATAAGTATGTTTGCCACAACCAGAGTGGTACCATCGATAGGAATGGCAACTAATAGAATATAATAGATTGACATATAATCGGTATACTTTAATCGAATTGGTATAATAGAATATATTTCCCCCTCCAGAATTAGAATAGTAAAGCATGTTTTATAGAAATGAATTACAAATAAACGAACTGGCCATTCGCTTTATAAAATACACGACCTCACCAACTTTATGTTGACAGAAACTATTTTTTGGCATGTGTTCAGGTAACCCAACAGATATGATGACGTGGATCCTGGAAGAGTCAAGACTGTCAATATCCTGAAGTCCGCTGCGTAACTCCGATAACCCGACCCGATGACCGGGCCACGTAAGGCTGGGTCGTTACAATTATAGCCGCCACCACCCGTGTTCTCCAACCCAAAACCCATCAACCAACCACCACCGAACACCGCAACCCACTAACCACTCTATCTTTGTCAACCCCCCCCCCCCCTTCTATCCCCCTCCATCTCTACAACCTTTTAAGACCAACACATGCCACCAACACTATCCACCTGACCACTACTTGCCAACAACCTTATCTTCCTGACCACCACCGACTTCACAACCCTAACCCTCCACCACCTACCAAGAAACAAACCATAACCAATTCCATAGACCATAACCTTATCCACGAACCAATTCCACAAACTGAGTCCTCTCAATAACTGTCCTAATTTCACCACTAGACAAACTCTAGCCCTAATTTTACCGTCGCTAAACCACCAATCACCACCACTTCTCGAAACCCAAACCCCCCAACGAGAACCAACCCCCCTGCAACCTCTGTCACCTTCAAATAACCTGCCGCTACATTAAGCCTTCGTCAAACCAACCCTTCACCACCGCATCGTCCCCCCCCCCCCTCTCTCTCTCTCTCATACATTCAGATCTGCAGCCATAGTTGTAAATGTGTGTGTTTGATTTTTGAGAAAAGAAAATGAGGTGGTCGCCTCGTGAATAGACAGAGAATGAGGTGGTAGTGGTTGGCTAATGGCCGGCTAGAGGTGGTTGTTGTCGTTGGCTGATGGTGGAGATGGTGGTCGACTGATGGTGTAGGGGAGAGACAGTGTGTGTTTGCTTTTAGAGAGAGATATGTATAATTTTTTTTTTTGTTTTAATTATTAAACTGGGTTTTTTAAATAAATGACTAAAAAGACTAATTTACCCTCCACTTAATGGTAAAAGTTAACTGGGTTAGGCTCAAAGGACAAACCGTGTAAGATTCTGAAACGTAAAGTACAAAACTCGTCAATTTTAAACATAAAGGGCATGCTTTACAATATGGTATAAACGTAAAGAACAAAAATTATAATTCAGTCTTTATTAATATCTTCATGTACTAAAATACGTATGTAAATTGGCAGCTTTTTGTTAATCAAAATATGCCATCAAGGCGTGTTGGATTTTTGTAAACCATAAGCCATCAAGGCATCAAGCTTTTTGTAAACCAAAGGGCTTTAACATATAGTAGTACTAGTTTTTATCCCGGCAGTGTTTCGGGGTTGAAAAATATTATTATTACTCTTGTAATTAAATAAATAAAAAAATAACATTGCTATAAGATGACATCATGTGATGCAGTGTGGCGCGATTTTTTCTCCTAGCTTCTCTTGATGAAGTATACCTATCCATATTTAGAAGAGTAAAATTCCAATGATAGCATGGCGATTGGGCTAAATTTCAACATTGTATATAAGAACCTGATTTAAAAGAAAAAAAAAACATGATTAATGAATAACCTGAACACTTTGTGTTTTTTTTTTCCTGTATGAACGAAACCCCATAAAAAATAGTCGTTTTTTTCTCCGTCTTTTATATAGCACTATGGTACTCGTTGGAAAGATAATAAAAAGCTCGTTAATTTGGTGTAATTTTTTATTTAAAAATCTCGTATATAAAAGATATTAACATTTAAAAATGATGGGAGGAAACATTATAGAGAAAAATCTAAATTTGTTTTTAAATTCTTAAAGAGATTGGGGTTAGATAGGCCTGTAAACGAATCGAATGAACACGAACACAGCCGTATTCGTGTTTGTTCATTTAACTTTAACCGAACACGAACACGAACACATGATCGAACACATTTTTGTGTTCGTGTTTGTTCATTAAGAAATTTGTCATGTTCGTGTTCGTTTATGTTCGTTCATCTAAACCTAAACTGTAACACCCCGCCCCTCTCATCACCAATATTGTCCGCTTTGCCCATCCAGAGCTCACGGATTTGTTTTTGGTTGCCCAAGTGGAGACTTCCCAGGAGGTCACCCATCCTGAAATTTCTCCCACCTGAGCACGCTTAACTGTGGAATTCTCCTCTCATCCACTAACATTAAGCCCCAAAACGCGTTGGTGATTTAAGAGGCAAGACATTACTTATGAACCAAGGATCTCTCCTGGCCACGGCCGATGTGGGATTTTCCTGGGGTGTCACATTCACCCCCTGTTAGACTCTCATCGTCCCTGATGAGGTGTGTTCCTGGGGTGTCACATTCACCCCCTGTTAGAGTCTCATCGTCCCTGATGAGGTGTGCACCCACCATCCCGAACGGCACAGGAGTGGCTCTGATACCAATCTGTCACACCCTCAAAATCCACTTGCGGAGTTTTACCGCGAGGCGCATGACAAACCAGGATCCAAACCAACGATCACAATAAACAAGTCTAAAATGAACATAATGCAATTTCAAAACAATGTTTAAAATTCCCGTTTACAGCGGAAGCTTATTCAAAACAATATTCAATAGTAAACCAATGTTCAACGTTTGTAAAACCATGCAACTCTAACTAGACGCCGTGCAGACGCGTGCGCCCTAATTCCATTGTGCTACCTTAGCGACCTGAGAAAACATGTAAAAGTTTACGTCAGCACAAAAATGCTGGTGAGTTTACAGGTTTTGTATCCAAGTACCAAGTCAACCTGTCCATACTATAACAAATCGAAAACCAGTGTACGCTAGCTAGGCGTATGTTTTGTTACTACCACGATTGGAAAACCATTACTAACGCGAATACCAAAAGTATGCCCGATGTAGTTCCTGTTGTTCCTGTTGTTCCTGTTTGAGACAATATGCACCCGCCGTCCCTCCAAGTCGACGAGCGGGGTTGGTCACTCCCAATAGCGCTATTCACATTTCCCCGTTGTGCAAACCCGCACATTCATGGTTCCCCCCGGGACTTCCAAAGATCGTGTAGTACACAGTGTAAACCCATAGTATGACAGTAATTACCAAATAATCGTTTTAACACATGTTTTCTCCCCCGAAAAGTGTAAACCAGTTTAAAAGAGGGGCCGTAAACTCACCTTAACGTGCAAGCAAAGAATCCGAACAGCAAGCAATATATGCTACCGACACCCTAATAACAGTGTCGCTTAGTGAGTATAGGCGTAATATCATTACCCATATAACTCGTTTGTCCAAGGCGTTTTAAATGTTCAAAAGTGTGTATGCGACGCCTAGTGATTCTACATGCAATAGTAAACCCTACGGACCCGTTGGTGAATACGTTGGTTACAATTAGTTTCTACATTCCGTATGTGTCTCAGACAAGTGTACTTCAGTTACATGTCAATTCCATACCACCTAAGACCTCAATTAATCACAGAAGCACATAATACACAACCTGTGTTTTCAGGACAGATTGTGCGCCATCAAAACTAATTTATTTAAAATAGCAAACCAGTGGTTAACCTCCCAAATTTTTACTGAATTTACTTTGGGATTCACTCGACAATACCTATTTTTGTTTTGTCTCAATTCCAAACACAAAAATTATGAAAATTCGTACAACACAGCTATGTCCAGAAAATCTCCTCAACAGGTCAGTTTAGTAGGAAAATTCTTAAAAATTGTGTATTCATCCAAACGAGATGAATCCACTTGGAAAAGCTCTATTTTTCCAGTATTGACCTACTGTAAAAATTTCATAATCTAATTCCTTGTAAATCTCAAGTTATGACCATTTAAAGTTAGCCCAATTTACAAATCCGAACATCTGATATGACCCCTAATCAATTAAAATTCCAAAAACGACTCAAACGATGTCCAAATTTGATGGTTTTACCCATTATGAAAAGCTAAGACCTTGTACGTTACAATCATGCAAAGAATCGATCAAACCAATTGTTTTCAAGCCACGAAACAGACCCTACAAGTCGACTTTCAGAATCTGTCCAGATTCTGATCGTACAATATTATCAATTATATCAAACCCTAGTTGCATATTATCAATCAATAACACCTAATGATCATCATACAACTTTCCTAATACCTATTCCCATCAGATCCTATTATCAAACATGTCAAGATCAAAGCTTTTAGGATCAAAACACCAATAACTTGCGCAACAAGCATCCTATGATGTTACTACGCGTTTATTAATAGGTTTAATCCGTTTAATCTTCAAAAAGACTCATGTTTTAATGTTTATTAAACCCATTCAGACCTGGACAAACTTGTTATATGATTTTTACAATAAAACATAAAGTAAAAAGCGTAAGAAATCATGAGTTATACCCTTAGCTCTTCAAATCAATCAATCGCGCGCCTTGGAGCCTCCCAATTGATGATCTTAAGCCTTAGCAGGAGTTTTTGGAGTGAAATATTCGTGTGGGGCAGTAAGGGGGCGATTAGGGTTGAGTATGAGGGCTGCATGGGAGTTAAGGATGTTTAAATATGAGTTTGAGGCGGTTTAAACCCGTCAGTCCCCTTCGAGCGGCCGCTCGGAGCCTGTGAGCGGCCGCTCACAGGTCCGGGTGGCGCGCTTTTGCGTCGTTTCGCCTCCCGACGCGTTATCCTTCGACGTTTTCGTTATTTCGGACCATAACAAGTGTAACCCCATGCGTTAAGACCCTAATCAACCTCACGCTCCACTTTTAATAATTTTTATTAACGTGTCCGGTTTAGGTTCACATAATCACGTATGGTTTTCACATAAGTTGTCAGATATCACCGAGACACCTAAGTTTATTATTCACCAACGTCCGAGGTTTACTAATCATGCAATCACACGTTAACTCACACAAGGAGTCAAAACCCGACCCACACAAGGAGTCAAAGCATCTCATAACCCGAGATGTGAAAGTAGTCCCAAACCGGACTAGAAAACGTTTTGTAAGTTGTCTCAAACCCGAGACAATGCACGTATGTCCTATCTAGCTATCTCGCTAACCCTCGTTAAGTATAACATACGCGTGACTCGCTAATGTTAACCAGAATTTGCCGGGTGTCACATCGAGGGTGTTACAGATGGTATCAGAGCCAATGGTTATAGTGAACTAGGACTGCATGTAGAGTCTAGTCTATAGCCGAGTCGCACACACTAGACGATCACATGGTACTAAACATTATGGTGGTTTACGTATGGTCTTGTCGGGGTGTCTCTAAATCATTTGGTCTTTCTACGTTACATCATCCGTTCTATCTTAGGTCGGGTTACTTACTTTCTAGGCAGTGTAGTATATTGGAGTGAATCATGTACTCTTGAGATTTATCCAAGGCTCGGACTTCTCCCTTTCATACTCCAATAGAAACACTTGCCATAAACTACCGTAGTATTACGGTGTATAGCTAAGAGTCTATGTTCGGTGATTTGAACTTTGAACTAGGAGAACACTTGGAGGACCATGTAGAGCGGTTTATCATTTTGGGTGCACACAAAATCATAAACCGAAATGCATGGAAGCCCTGGTGAGCTCTGGGTTTGAAGGGATAGTCCTGGATTGGATCTAGCTTTGATCTTGCGAACGCTAGTGGTTACCATTAGCTGTGAAACTAAATTTTCTCATTCTTTCTGCCAGAATCATGTCTGGAGTACGAGGAGGACGTGGAGGTGGTCGCAATGGTGGACGTGGTGGTGGTCGCGGTGGTGCTGGTGGTCGTGGAGGTGTTAACCTATCGCAGGACGATCTGAACAACTTACTCCAAGCTGCCTTTCAGTTAGGGCACAACGGTGGTGGTAAGTTGATTTATCCATTTTCCTTGCCTCATTGGTGAACCTTGTTTGCATTCTTCGTGGCTTCTCATGCGTTTCATTTCAGGTGGTCCTGTTAACCCACCCCCACCCATGTGTACCTACAAGATGTTTCGGGACTGTAAGCCCCAGGAGTTCTCTGGCACTGAGGGTGCGGTGAGCTTGCTTAGGTGGTTGGAGAAAGTGGAGTCAGTATTTTTGATGTGTAACTGTCTCCCAGAAGATCGGGTAAAGTATGTTGCTGCATTATTCCAGGATGTGGCATTGACTTGGTGGAATGGCATCACCCAGAATATGGGTATTGGGGAGGCATATGCTATGCCATGGGAGAATTTTGTGCAGTTGCTGAAGCGTGAGTATTGTCCGAGGGAAGAGGTACAGAAGCTGGAGCATGAGGTGTGGAACCTCAAGATGACTGGGTCAGAAATTGAGAAGTATACTGTGAGACGGAATGAGTTGGCAGTACTGTGTCCCGATCTGCATGTGCCAGAATACCGTAGGATTGAACACTATGTCTCGGGGTTAGTACCGGAAATTGCAGGGTTAGTGGCTGCGGGAAATCATCCTACGTATGCAGAGGTAGTTCGATCAGCCCATAGGATGACCAACTTAAAGGTGAATGAGGGTATTTTTCCTGCGAAGGGTTCGACTGTTAAGGCCCCAGAGAACAACAAGCGCAAGTGGGAAAATGACGGGAAAGGATCTGGGTCAGCACAGCAGGGTAAAAGGTTTGATAATGGGGGTTCTTCTTCTTCGGGTAACAAGCAGGGTGGTTATGCGGGAAAACTACCCAAATGCAACAAGTGTGGACGCCATCATCAAGGGAACTGCGACAGTAACCGTTGTCACCGCTGCCAGCGAACAGGCCACTATGCTAAAGATTGTCGGGCTACACTTCCATCGACCCAGGCTCCGACTAACAGCTCAGCTCCGACTACTCAGGGGACTACAGGGAAACAAGGATGCTACAACTGTGGTGACACTGGGCATTACAAGAAGGATTGCCCAAAATTGAAGCAGGGTGGGAACAACGGTAATGGGAACAACGGGGGCGGCGGCAGAAATGCACGTGCCTTCGTCATTGGAGCCGCTGAGGCTAGACAGGACACTGACACAGTCACCGGTACGTTTCTTCTCAATAATCGTTCTGTTAGTGTGTTGTTTGATTCTGGTGCCGACAAGAGTTTTGTATCCATGGGAGTTAGTCGACTGCTAGATGTAGTACCCGTACCATTAGAGACTAAGTATATTATTGAGTTGGCTGACGGTAAAAAGATTGAAGCTACTAGTATCCTTCGGGGGTGTCAATTAGAGTTGTCGGGTTTATCGTTCCCCATCGACCTTATGCCGGTACCATTGGGTAGTTTTGACGTAGTGGTAGGCATGGATTGGTTATCATTGTACCGCGCGGAGATTGTTTGTTACGATAAGGTTATTCGGATTCCTCTCCCTGATGGAGAATTCCTTTCTGTTTACGGTATCAAGGGTGGTGTCCCGCTGAATATCATCTCTAGTATGAAAGCCCTTAAGTGTCTTCGAAAGGGTTATCCAGCCGTTTTGGCACTTTTATCTGTTTCCTCTGGTGATGAGAAGAAGATCGACGATATTCCGGTTGTACGCGAGTTTCCTGATGTTTTTCCCGATGATTTATCTGGTCTTCCTCCTCATCGTCAAGTCGAGTTCGGTATTGATCTTGTACCAGGGGCTGCTCCTATTGCTCGGGCCCCCTACCGTCTTGCACCTCCCGAGATGCAGGAGTTGTCTAGTCAGTTACAGGAACTCTTGGACAAGGGTTTCATCCGGCCAAGTTCTTCCCCTTGGGGAGCCCCGATTTTATTTGTTAAGAAGAAGGATGGAAGTTTCCGGTTGTGTGTAGACTACAGAGAACTGAACAAATTGACCGTCAAGAACCGTTATCCTCTTCCACGTATTGATGATCTATTCGACCAGCTTCAGGGTTCTAGTTATTATTCCAAGATCGATTTGAGGTCCGGTTATCACCAGCTGCGCGTCAGGGAGGCTGACGTTGCAAAGACTGCTTTTCGAACACGTTATGGCCATTTCGAATTCTTGGTCATGCCTTTCGGTCTCACGAATGCACCGGCGGTTTTCATGGACTTGATGAACCGCGTCTGTAAACCATATCTTGATAAATTCATCATTGTGTTTATTGATGACATTCTGATCTACTCCAAGAACGAGACCGAACACGGGGAACATCTGCGGTTAGTTTTGGAACTCTTGCGACGGGAACAACTTTATGCCAAGTTCTCAAAGTGTGACTTTTGGTTACGCGAAGTTCAATTCCTAGGACATGTGGTTAATGAACTAGGAATTCATGTCGATCCAGCTAAGATCGAAGCGATCAAGGACTGGGGAGCACCAAAGACGCCAACTGAGGTGCGGCAATTCCTAGGCCTTGCGGGCTACTATCGTCGTTTCATTCAGGGGTTCTCGAAGATTGCTCAACCCCTCACCACTCTCACTCAGAAGGATAGGAAATTCGACTGGGGTGAACCACAAGAGTCAGCGTTTGAAGAACTGAAGTCAAAACTGTGTTCTGCTCCCATTTTGTCTTTACCTGAAGGCCCTGATGATTTCGTTGTTTACTGTGATGCTTCTATTCATGGTCTCGGTTGCGTGTTGATGCAACGCGAGAAAGTGATCGCGTATGCTTCTCGTCAACTCAAAGTGCACGAGAAGAACTACACCACCCATGACTTGGAGTTGGGTGCAGTGGTTTTCGCGTTGAAAATTTGGAGACATTACTTGTACGGTACCAAATGCACCATCTACACCGATCACAAGAGTCTCCAACACATTTTCGACCAACAACATTTGAACATACGGCAGCGTCGTTGGATCGAACTTTTGAACGACTATGATTGTGCTATTAAGTACCATCCTGGCAAGGCGAATGTTGTAGCAGACGCCTTGAGCAGGAAGGAATCTACTAAACCTCGTCGCGTTCGGGCGTTGCAGCTCACCATTCATTCATCCTTACCTGATCAACTCCGTTCTGCCCAGTTAGAAGCTTTGAAGGAGGAAAACCGTAAAGCTGAAACTATGCACGGCGCCGACAAGCACCTAGAGCGAAGGCCTGATGGCCTGCACTATTTCGCAGAACGTATATGGGTTCCTTTATTCGGGGGACTACGGGAGCTTGTCCTTGATGAGGCTCACAAGTCCCGGTATTCTATTCATCCTGGTTCGGATAAAATGTACCAAGATCTGAAGGTGCTTTACTGGTGGCCAAACATGAGGTCGGATATAGCCTCATACGTGAGCAAATGCTTGACCTGTGCTAAGGTCAAGGTGGAATACCAGAAACCGTCGGGTCTCTTGCAACAACCTGAAATTCCGGAATGGAAATGGGAACGGATTACTATGGATTTTGTCACACAACTTCCTAAATCACCAAGCGGGAATGACAAGATATGGGTGATTGTCGATCGGTTAACGAAGTCAGCCCATTTTCTCGCTATTAAGGAGACCGACACCATGGATCGTTTGGCTCGCCTTTATTTGAAGGAAGTTGTTTCTAAGCACGGGGTGCCAGTTTCTATTATTTCGGATCGTGATTCCCATTTTACTTCTCACTTCTGGAAGTCTTTGCACAAGGCTTTGGGTACACAACTAGACATGAGTACAGCTTACCATCCACAGACTGACGGTCAGAGTGAGCGCACGATTCAAACTTTAGAAGACATGCTGCGGGCATGTGTGATCGATTTTGGCAAGGGTTGGGAAGCTCATCTACCGTTAGTAGAATTTTCGTACAACAATAGTTATCACACGAGCATCAAGGCGGCTCCGTTCGAGGCACTGTACGGACGGAAATGCCGTTCTCCTCTTTGTTGGGCTGAAGTGGGTGAGAGTCAACTCACTGGGCCTGAGCTAGTGTACGAAACTTCGGAAAAGATCGTACAGATTTGCAACCGGTTGGCAGCGGCACGGGACCGGCAAAAGAGTTATGCCGATCAGCGTCGCAAACCATTGGAATTCCAAGTTAATGACAAAGTACTTCTAAAAGTCTCACCGTGGAAGGGCGTCATACGCTTTGGGAAGCGTGGCAAACTCAACCCACGGTATGTCGGACCATTTACGATCCTGGAACGGATTGGGCCAGTGGCATATCGTCTTGATTTACCGACGGAGCTCGGTAACGTACATAACGTCTTCCACGTGTCAAACTTGAAGAAGTGTCTGGCTGACGAGTCTCTCATCGTTCCACTGGAAGAGATCAAGGTTGATGATCGTCTTCGGATTGTGGAAGAACCTGTGGAGATTCTGGATTACAAGATTCGTAGCCTACGTCATAGCAAGATTCGTATCGTTAAGGTTCGGTGGAACTCGAACCGGGGACCAGAGTATACGTGGGAACGGGAGGATCAGATGAAGTCTAAATATCCTCATCTCTTTCCTAAGGAAGCGTTCGAGTCGAGATATGTCTCTTCTGCAGCTGAATGAATCTCGGGGCGAGATTCCTTTTAACGTGGGGATGATGTGACAACTCGGGTAAATCTCTCTTTTTTATTTCTATTTTTGGTTTCTATCTTTTGTTGTTTCCTTCATATTCCTTTTGGTACTTGTGCAATTTTCGGGACGAAAATTCTTTTAACGTGGGGATGATGTGACACCCGGCAAATTCTGGTTAACAACGTTGTCTGGATTAAAGTCTACCTTAGCGAGTCACGCGTATGTTATACTTAACGAGGGTTAGCGAGATAGCTAGATAGGACATACGTGCATTGTCTCGGGTTTGAGACAACTTACAAAACGTTTTCTAGTCCAGTTTGGGACTACTTTCACATCTCGGGTTATGAGATGCTTTGACTCCTTGTGTGGGTCGGGTTTTGACTCCTTGTGTGAGTTAACGTGTGATTGCATGATTAGTGAACCTCGGACGTTGGTGAATAATAAACTTAGGTGTCTCGGTGATATCTGACAACTTATGTGAAAACCATACGTGATTATGTGAACCTAAACCGGACACGTTAATAAAAATTATTAAAAGTGGAGCGTGAGGTTGATTAGGGTCTTAACGCATGGGGTTACACTTGTTATGGTCCGAAATAACGAAAACGTCGAAGGATAACGCGTCGGGAGGCGAAACGAGGCAAAAGCGCGCCACCCGGACCTGTGAGCGGCCGCTCACAGGCTCCGAGCGGCCGCTCGAAGGGGACTGACGGGTTTAAACCGCCTCAAACTCATATTTAAACATCCTTAACTCCCATGCAGCCCTCATACTCAACCCTAATCGCCCCCTTACTGCCCCACACGAATATTTCACTCCAAAAACTCCTGCTAAGGCTTAAGATCATCAATTGGGAGGCTCCAAGGCGCGCGATTGATTGATTTGAAGAGCTAAGGGTATAACTCATGATTTCTTACGCTTTTTACTTTATGTTTTATTGTAAAAATCATATAACAAGTTTGTCCAGGTCTGAATGGGTTTAATAAACATTAAAACATGAGTCTTTTTGAAGATTAAACGGATTAAACCTATTAATAAACGCGCAGTAACATCATAGGATGCTTGTTGCGCAAGTTATTGGTGTTTTGATCCTAAAAGCTTTGATCTTGACATGTTTGATAATAGGATCTGATGGGAATAGGTATTAGGAAAGTTGTATGATGATCATTAGGTGTTATTGATTGATAATATGCAACTAGGGTTTGATATAATTGATAATATTGTACGATCAGAATCTAGACAGATTCTGAAAGTCGACTTGTAGGGTCTGTTTCGTGGCTTGAAAACAATTGGTTTGATCGATTCTTTGCATGATTGTAACGTACAAGGTCTTAGCTTTTCATAATGGGTAAAACCATCGAATTTGGACATCGTTTGAGTCGTTTTTGGAATTTTAATTGATTAGGGGTCATATCAGATGTTCGGATTTGTAAATTGGGCTAACTTTAAATGGTCATAACTTGAGATTTACAAGGAATTAGATTATGAAATTTTTACAGTAGGTCAATACTGGAAAAATAGAGCTTTTCCAAGTGGATTCATCTCGTTTGGATGAATACACAATTTTTAAGAATTTTCCTACTAAACTGACCTGTTGAGGAGATTTTCTGGACATAGCTGTGTTGTACGAATTTTCATAATTTTTGTGTTTGGAATTGAGACAAAAAAAAAATAGGTATTGTCGAGTGAATCCCAAAGTAAATTCAGTAAAAATTTGGGAGGTTAACTCACTGGTTTGCTATTTTAAATAAATTAGTTTTGATGGCGCACAATCTGTCCTGAAAACACAGGTTGTGTATTATGTGCTTCTGTGATTAATTGAGGTCTTAGGTGGTATGGAATTGACATGTAACTGAAGTACACTTGTCTGAGACACATACGGAATGTAGAAACTAATTGTAACCAACGTATTCACCAACGGGTCCGTAGGGTTTACTATTGCATGTAGAATCACTAGGCGTCGCATACACACTTTTGAACATTTAAAACGCCTTGGACAAACGAGTTATATGGGTAATGATATTACGCCTATACTCACTAAGCGACACTGTTATTAGGGTGTCGGTAGCATATATTGCTTGCTGTTCGGATTCTTTGCTTGCACGTTAAGGTGAGTTTACGGCCCCTCTTTTAAACTGGTTTACACTTTTCGGGGGAGAAAACATGTGTTAAAACGATTATTTGGTAATTACTGTCATACTATGGGTTTACACTGTGTACTACACGATCTTTGGAAGTCCCGGGGGGAACCATGAATGTGCGGGTTTGCACAACGGGGAAATGTGAATAGCGCTATTGGGAGTGACCAACCCCGCTCGTCGACTTGGAGGGTCGGCGGGTGCATATTGTCTCAAACAGGAACAACAGGAACAACAGGAACTACATCGGGCATACTTTTGGTATTCGCGTTAGTAATGGTTTTCCAATCGTGGTAGTAACAAAACATACGCCTAGCTAGCGTACACTGGTTTTCGATTTGTTATAGTATGGACAGGTTGACTTGGTACTTGGATACAAAACCTGTAAACTCACCAGCATTTTTGTGCTGACGTAAACTTTTACATGTTTTCTCAGGTCGCTAAGGTAGCACAATGGAACTAGGGCGTACGCGTCTGCACGGCGTCTAGTTAGAGTTGCATGGTTTTACAAACGTTGAACATTGGTTTACTATTGAATATTGTTTTGAATAAGCTTCCGCTGTAAACGGGAATTTTAAACATTGTTTTGAAATTGCATTATGTTCATTTTAGACTTGTTTATTGTGATCGTTGGTTTGGATCCTGGTTTGTCATGCGCCTCGCGGTAAAACTCCGCAAGTGGATTTTGAGGGTGTGACATAAACGAACACAAATGAACATAAACGAACATTAATGAACAAAAACAAGTTTAATAATGATTCATCACAATTCAACCAAATCTAATACATCACAATGCAACCAAAACAAAATCTAAATTAGTAGGGTTGTGGAGTGTAGAGAAGAAGAGAGGTGAGGCTGCAAAGTGTGGAGAGCGGCTGATATGTTTAAAATGTTAGGGTTAGAATTAAATTTTAGAACATATCAAATATATTGTATATAATATAATATGAATTAATTTTACTTAACCAAAGGGAAATAAATAATAAAAATAAAGTAAAGTTTAATTAAACGAACATAAATGAACGTTCATGAACATAAATGAACGAACAAAACGTGTGTTTATATTCGTTCGTTTAATTAAACGAACAAAAAATTGTGTTCGTGTTCGTTCATTTATCTAAATAAACGAACATAAACGAACTTCCCGCCGAACAGTTTACGAACAGTTCATGAACGTTCGGTTCATTTACAGGCCTAGGGTTAGATAAGTGTAGGAGAATGGATGAAAACAAAATAAAAGAATAAATTAAAAACTCTCACCTCAACGTGCCACGTGGCACATTTAAAGGAGGGTTGAAGCCTCCATTGAATGTCACCTCATCAATATTCAATTCTTTTATTATAAGTTATAGATTAAGGTGTTGGATAAGGCTTTATCTTTTCAAATAGTAAGAGGTTCAAATCCTATGCCGAACCAATCCCTATGTATATGAAATTGCGAATTGCTTTTCTCTTCGTATTTTATTTTTCTTTTCTTATTTTTTATTATTTTAGTTTTAAGGGTGGGGAACACGGAGCAAAGATACACTTAATTGGTTGATTTAGCCGTAAATTATAATTCACTAGGTTAAACCGTGTGATACACGGATAACTAATATGAAATGCCAATGTTAAAATGCTATTTAGATTGAAGTCAACATATAATATCAAAAGATAAACAAATATATGATATAAATATAAAAAGGTATACATACCAAAATTCAAAAAAAAGTTCAAGTTACATTTTAACATTCTTTTAGCCATTGAATTAAGAATTTTAGATAGAGATGTAATCAAAATAAATAGTATAAAAGTGATGCAATATAATGTTATGTTTAAATAGAGATAGGTGAATTAAAATTTCAAGATGTTAACGAAAAATTTGGCTATTTTTGAAGGATCATAAATCAAATTATATATATATAGTGGAAGTATAGGGAAGAAACCCTCCCAAATGGAAAAACTCCAACAAACCCAACACTTGGCCCATATTAAGCCACATCATCTCACCCACTATCACTCTATATTATATTATTAAGGCTAGTTTGGTCTTTTTATCCATCCAAATATCTATGTCATGTCAAGGCACACATAAAGTTAATTGTACTTTTCCCTCCCACATCTCTATTATTATTACCCTTCTCTCTCTTTCTCCATTAACATCTTCACTATCCATCATCAACATCAATAAATGTGACCATCTTCCTTTATTTCTCCATTAACTCCCACCATTAATAATCTTCATTAAATAACCAACCTTAATAAATCCGATGGATGTTAACATAGAATCATCAGATCATTTAATGTCCGATGATTCTGAAATCGATGCAACGAATATCAAGGTTGTTGTTCAGGCTGTACACAGGGATGGGCTAAGATCATCTGAATTAAACGGTATGTTTTTGACTTTTGGGTGTAAACTAACATTTTTTTATTAGGTTTTTATGTTAGGTCTGAGGTTATTGTAAAGTGTTATACATGCATATATACATATGAAGTTGTTGGTGTTTTTTTATATATTTTTTGTTTTTAATTTTGTCTTTTATATTTGTTTGTGTTTTAACAAGGTGATGCAACCTACAAAGAAGGAGGTTCACAGGATAGAAGGTGTGGTGGTGTTTTTATGGGGGTTCCAAATAATGTAGGGGAAGGATCATCTTCTGGCTCACCGGTATTGTGTTGGGAAAATCAGACTTCTTGTCATGGTGAAGATGAAGGTTTGTGTATATCCCTTCCTTTTTTTACAGTGTGCAAGTATGATTGTTCATGTGTATATACCTTTGAGGCAGATCATGGTGATGATTGTTTTTTTTTTTTAGCTATTTTTTTTTATGTAGGTGATACAGACCCCCCCCCCCCCCAGCATTATGTGATTTCAACACCTAATGGTACCCAGTTTTGGGTACCTAATGTTAGCCCGAGGTTCATACCTGAACATGGCCAATCGTTCATGACTTTCGAAGCTGCGTTGGCGATGTACAAGGACTATGCTGATCAAGCTGGGTTCTGCGTTAAGAAGGGCCAAACAAAGGTGTGGATGGGGATCGCAACGCATAAGTACTTACGTTGTGCAAAGTATGGGACACCTCAGTTGAAAAGAACATTTGACACATTAGATGAAGCGTCGTTAAGGATACGCAGCAGTTCATTCACACTCTCCAACTGCAAAGCTCATTTGTTACTTGCAATCAGCGACGAAGGTTCTTATTATACAGTTAGGGGCTTCAATGATGTTCATAACCACGTGCTGATGGATCCACATAACCGTGATCTCAGAAAAGTTTCAAGGAAACTCTCATATGCTACTAAACAGTTTATCCACAACATGAGCTTAAATCGGATAGGTCCTGTCAAAGCACACAGGTTTTTAGTTTCGCTTAAGGGTGGGCACCATAATGTCAACGGCACTGTTGTGGACTTTAAGAACTTCAGCAAACAGTTACGAATTTTTATCGTTGATCGTGACTCCACACTTTTCCTGGAACGGTTGCGTGATCGCTTCGAAAACTTGCCTGATTTCTATTTTGATTTTGTTGTTAAAGAGGGCAAGCTACATTCCGTGTTCTGGGCGGATGAGATATCCAAACTTAATTATAAGTCTTTTGGCGACGTCCTCTCGCTTGATGCAACTTACCACACCAACAAGTAAGGCTTTTTCCCAACACAATGCGTTTTAACATGATTTGTAGTTTTAAATTATCACACGTATAAGCTGTCGTCTGCCCTTTTTTAAGTGTATATACAAAAAATAGAAATCGCCGCTGATTGTTTAATGGGGCTGGCGGACAGAATGGTACTTGCACAGGATACATGGTTTTGAAAGTGTTGCATCATTTTTAAGGAAACACCCATATGGTACCTAACACATGTTACCTACACAGCACACTAACACCCATATGATGTCTAACACATGTTACTTACACATCATTTTCCTGTGCCACCCATGTAGGTACAACATGATCTTGGTCCCGTTTACCGGTGTCGACCATCATAAGCAATGTGTTACGTTTGGGGCTGGGTTGATAACAAATGACACAATTGAATCATATGTTTGGTTATTACAAGCTTTCTTAAAAGCACACGGCGATCAGCCCGCGTTAGTGTTAAGTGATCAGGACCCGGCCATGTTGCAAGCAATACCCCAAGTTTTCACAGAGTGTCGCCACAGACTATGCATGTGGCATATAATGAAGAAACTACCTTTAAAGGTTTGCAATACGATTATTATTACGCATATCCACCCCATAGTGAATATTAATTATAAAGCTAACCAGTTATTCATTGCATATCAGGTGTCCGGGGAGCGACTGAGTAAAACAGATTTCTGGGCTTGCATCCAGCGATTGGTGTGGAACATATACATTAAACCATCGACCTTTGAGACACGATGGCAGGAGCTTCTCGATACATTCGAAGTAGGGGATAATCAATGGTTGAAGGACATGTTTGCAATTAAGGAGTTATGGATTCCAGCTTATTTTCGGGAGATTCCAATGTGCTGCCTAATGAAAACAACATCAAGAAGCGAGAGTTCTAATGCAGCTTTCAAGGTGAGTTCTACGAGCGCCAACACGCTTGTGCAGTTTATGCTATGTTTTGAATCGAGGGTTGACAGCCAACGTTATCGCCAAAGGGTGGCTGAGTACAAGACTTCGTCTACTGTTTTTGTTGGTACCACGGATTTACCAATCGAGCAACATGCGTTCAGCTTGTATACGCATAACTTGTTCAAGGAGGTCCATAAGGAGATTATAAAGGGTAGGTTTGCTTGCTATATTTCCAACACCACTCCGCGAGAGGCTGTCACTGTTTTTGATGTCACACACTTGGACCGTCGCCGTAATGTTACTAACGTATATCAGGTAGCACATTGACTGCCTTCCGTTAGTAATAATTTGTACTATAATTGCAGCTTCCTGTATAATAAGAACTTCTAATATAAGTACACTAACACATGTATTTGTATGCCCATTTTTCCTACGCTGATGTTCAGATCAGTGTGTTGATCCTTTTTTTTGTTAACTAATACAGGTCAGCTTCGATCCAGCGGACCACACGGCTGAATGCTCATGCAGGGGTTTCATCCGCATTGGGTATTTGTGCCGTCATTTTTTCTGTGTCTACATGGTGCGAAAGGTTGACCGTATCCCCGACAAATATGTTGCAAAGAGGTGGACGCGTGATGTGCTTCCTAAGAAAGTTTTCTCAATTTCTAGTCGTTACGGTGTTGACAGCCACCCAAAATCGATCCTGAGGAATGAAATCCTTGAACTAGTAACTGAATGCGTGGACGTTGCAAGGATCGATGAGAAGTCACTTAATGATTTGGCTGAACAGCTACGAATGATGAAGCTTAACTTGTTAACACAACAACCGCTTTCACCACTTGTGCCGGAGTCAGAAGAAGCTGTGGTCGAAGACATAATCGGTCAACCCATTGACTGTGAAGTGGCTGTTGCCAACCCGGATGTGGTCCGAAACAAGGGATGCGGGAAAACTAGGCGCATTAGTGGTCCAGGTGAGAAGGCGTTAAAGAAAGCAGCCAAGATCCAGAAGGCCCCCCGTTTATGTGCCAAGTGCAAGAAGTATGTGACGGATCATGACTCAAGAAACTGCGAGAAGGTTGCTGCGATGAAGAAGGCAAAGGAAGCACGTAACTCGGCTGTTGCGCCACCATAGCTTTGACTAAGCAACGCATTTACGCCTAAGCGGTATGTTGATAAATAAGCAAGCACTTTTTGGACCGTGTTATGGTACTTGATAACATTTCCTGGTTTGGCACTGCAACTAGTTGTTATGTACGTAACACAGTTATGGTTACAGCTACGTAAGTTCTTAGGCGGTGCGCAGACTTATTATATATGCTTTTTATTTGGTGTTTTTTATGTTTTCAATGTATGGTGGCTGTTTTTGAAAGGACATGCTTGCAAATGTTGATGTGGTTACATATATTATATGATGTGTCACTTATGAAGCCTTTTTACAAGCTCCGGCTATTTTTTTTTTTACCACTGTACCATCTGCTGCATTACAGTGCCATGGTTGACAGACCACAAACAGGAAAACAATGGTTAACATGTGTTACCAGGGGCAGACTAACACATATAACCAAATCACTAACACATGCACGAATCAAAACCCACTTGCTTTACCATGTCCTATTATGTTTTTCCCTAACAGACATAAAGCCATGTTGTAGGTGGACACATCGCTAACATGTGTAATCCATCAATAATATGTGTACCTGATTGATAACATGTGTAAGTACCATATCACTAACATGTGTAATCCAAGAATAATGTGTGTAAGTGCTTACTAACATGTGTAGGCCCATCTCACTAACATGTGTAAGTACCATATCACTACCATGTGTAATCCAAGAATAATGTGTGTAAGTGCTTGCTAACATGTGTAAGCCCATGTCACTAACATGTGTAAGTACCATATCACTAACATGTGTAATCCAAGAATAATGTGTGTAAGTGCTTGCTAACATGTGTAAGCCCATGTCACTAACATGTGTAACCACTTGCCATGTATGAATTAGTGCCTGACTGCTTAACATATGTAAGGCCCGTGTCACTAACACATGTGTGTGGTCAAAAACATGTGTTATGATGGGTTCACTAACACATGTAACCACTTTCCATGTATGGATTAGTGACTGACTGCTTAACATGTGTAAGGCCCATGTCACTAACACATGTGTGTTGTCAAAAACATGTGTTATGATGGGTTCACTAACACATGTGTTAACATGTGTTATTATGGCACGACTAACACATGTCTGGGTCCAGAACTAATATTATTGACCATATCACATGCTATAATACGTGTATTCCATCAAATAACATGTAGGAGTACTTCTTAAACACCACGATATCATACATTAAAGCATACTAAACTATTACACACGGATAGATTTAAAGATACTACATCACGATCTTTTATTAAAGACATCCGCTGTTTACCGAAACACAACGGGCCCAGACATGTGTGTAAACACACACATTCAAAATAATCTTACTTTAATTTTAGCTTGAAATTTTTTAGTTTTTCTAACAATAAAGTACACCCACAAGGCCTTTTTTTGTAATACAGGCAAAGGTGTCATACTTCCCTTGCCATCATAACTTAAAGTTATCTTACATAAGTTAGTCACAAAACACATTTAGTGATCATGGTACAGACTGATTAAACCTACAACTAGCTTACCAAAATAAACATTGTTTTTGTGTGTGGGGGGGGGTAATAAAAAGTGTATGTCTTAAAGCTACAACCAACAAGCATCAAAATAAACTCCCACCCGCCCATCATCTCCAAACGCCCACAATGCAAACTAACGCTTCCTCAACGCTTGCTTAATAACCTTCGCCTTCAATGTATTAACATCGGAGCACATGATGTGGGCTGCATACTTTTTGCGTAACCTGTTCACCTCCCCTTCCTTTTTCTTCCAGTGCGAACTGAAGTCACACTCAAACGGCACATGCATCCCCAAGTATCTCTCCATATGTCGCATCAGAAATACGCCGCAGTCCGTCCCATTCCCGGCTGTCCCCCAATCCACATCAAGGTTTTGTATGGCTGCAGCCTCAATCGCTTTCGCCTTTGGGTGCTCAATTTCAAGCAGGAAGTTTACAAACATGTGTTTCTGCAGTTATTACATGTGTTAGTCCCTTAATAAATATCTTTATCATACATAGCCGTGCATAATAAAAGGCCTAAATATTCAAGCGAAATGCAAAAAACTTACGTATTTATATGGCACATCCATGTTCTTGAATTCGCTGCTTGCTCGGAACCCACGGCGGCCTCTCTTCTTATCATTGTCAATCGGAATAATCGCTACATTTCGAAGCTCAAAAATCAACAAGTAGAAATGCCCTCTCTCAAGAATAGGGAACTGGATGATGTCATAATTCCTGAAATCTGTGCACTTGTGGTAACTTGGGATAGCGGCCTTCATGCCGGATGCAAACCTTTGCTGTCTTGCTTGGGGATCACATTGCTTATCATTTAGCATCCATGGAATCTGTGAGTTTTAGAAAGGCATAATTATTGAAAAAATAATACTCACAACATAACTATAAATTACAAACTAATATTGAGTATTCATTACCACAACTTTGGTTCCTATAAACAGCCGAAGGTACGCGTCATCTGACTTTAAAGTTTCTTCATAATTGAGGACCTCCGCCCAACAATCGATTATGACGTCACCAACCCACTCACCTGGCTTCAATGTCTTAAACAAATCACGCGTAGCTTCCACGTTAGAACTACTTCTAAACAACACCTCCCTACACATGTTTAATATTGATATTAACGTTTATTGAGGAAAAACTAAATAAAAACAAACTATGCGCAACTTACTTAGAGAGCGTATGTAACTTTTCGCATTAAATCGTACGTTACGGATTACAACGACAAGCCTTAGTATTATTTTTTGGTGATATTTTGAACCCTAATACAACGATATTTATTCATATATATATATATATATATATATATATAAATGTATATATATAATAATAATAATAATAATAATAGTAATAAAAAAAAAATCTGATTTTGTAATCCTTTGGCTAAGCAACCTGATGCATCAGCGGCCCAACCTGTAAGCCCATTCCAGAAGCAAGCCCAAATCCCGGCCCACCAGAACTCGGCCCAAAGCCCCTCACCCTCTCCCTTCTCTGTTTTAAAAAGAAACAAAAAGGGGTGCCTCGGCTGGGATTCGAACCGGGGACCCTTCACACACCACACACGCGTTTACACCACTGGACCACACCCTTCAATTTGATTTTAACCCAGGCACATTTACATTTATACCCGTTTTTCTGTTCCTCACCTCCTTCCTTTTTGCACGTCTGTTCGCGTGCAGCAGCAGACTTTTTTTTTATTTATTTTTTTTTTCTTCTCTTTTGACCAAATCATTTGGCTTAATTCGTGTATGATTGATCTAAATTAACACAACATCGTAATCTTCGGTCCATTTGACGTCAAACCCACGTTCAATTATCATAAATTCTTACCGATTATAACCATTTTCACGCGTATACAATTGAACGTGGTAAACCTTGCCAAATCTAATACCTAGACCCATTCACTATAAATTGAACCTCTGAGAACGATCACAACTCGCCAATTATCTCTTCTCAACCCCCAATCTTCTTCAAATCACTCTGTTCATTATCTTTTGATCGTGTTTTGACTTTAAGGTTGACCGGCCAATCGAGTATCAAAACAACATTGTAAGTTTGATTTTTCCAGTGGGTTTTGATTATCGGCATTCACACATCATAAACCCTAAGATTAATCAGGTTATTGATGTGTGAATTGCTTGATTGGAAAAGCTAGGGCTTGTAGTTATTGATTTGGGGAAGAAACTTATTCTGCTTGTTGTATTTATTTTTTTTAACTGAGATAAATCACAACCACAGGCCTAGGCCAAGTGGTTGTGACTGATGCCTACATCTAAGGCAACCCGAGTTCGAGTCCTGTCTTGGACACTATTTTCACTTAATTTCATTTCTTTTTTTAACAAACCATTATATATATATATATATATATATATATATATATATTACACTTAAATTTTGTAAATTCCTTTTTAAATATTAAAACTATTTTATAAATTCTAAAAAAAATATATTTATTAAATCTGGGTTAAAAGTTTTATTTACAATTTTTATTTTTTTGAAATTCATTTATTTAATATTTATTATAATTAAATCAATTTTATACTATTATATTTATAAAAATCCATTTAAATATCAAAACAATTTTATTAAATTCTACAAAAATTATCCTGAATTTGTATAAAGTTAAACTTTACTGAAATGATTTTTAATTCTGAAAAATCATTTATTTTATATTTTTTATCAATTTTTGTTAGATTTAATCATAATTAAATCATAATAAATTCAATTTTCATTATTTTTGCACCAAAATTTTATACAATTTATTTTTAAATATTTAGAACAGAAATATGATTTTTAAAATAGAAATTCTTTAATTTTAGTATTTTTGAATATTAAAGTTAAATTTTGACAATTTGTAATAAATAGATTTAAAAATCTATTTTATAGGAAATAATTTTATAAAAATTATTTTTGTACTTCAAACACATTATTGTGATCATCCTGAATTTAAATTTCATAAAAAGATTTTTGGTTATTTATTTACTAATATTCTCTCATTTATTAAACAATTTTCATATTAATCAAACAAGCATTTATCCCCAAATTCGAAGCCCTAGAACTTATACATTTGTAGACTTGATAGACTTAGACATATTTATTACCTCATTATAGGGTTATACTTGATACATTTGGGCAACACACTATTTTCAAGAGATAACATTTTACCAAGGTGAGTTTTACATAGCCCTTTTCTATTTATCACCATTTTTGGGGTGAAACATGTTACAACATTATTTATGCAATTCAATCATCAATGTGTCTATGTGTATTTCTATGTTGCATTATGTCTTGAACATGACTAGGGTAAGCACAATTCTAGCATAAACATTCATCAGCCAAACGGTATACATTGATAGATCTATTGGACTGACAATCCCACCCGGATACGTGCCTCCTACAAAGGTTACGTGGGTGTTTGTTACTGCAATTTAAACGAGTGAACCATGAGCGTATGGGATGTACCACAATTACAACAGTCAACAAGGTTGATTATGCACTCGATTTACTTCTAGTATGTTTTTGCATATGGACTAGATTGCCATGACACATGAATTGCACAAAAATTTTATTCTATTATCAAAACCTATGTAATCCTCACCAACTTTTGTTGACCCAAAACATTTTCAACTTAACATGTTTCAGGTTCTGTTTGCTTGAAGATTTGATTTGATGCTTGAAGATACGTGTATAGTTTTATACAATTTGATGTACAAATTCTAGAACAATTGTATGTAATTCATTTAAATCATTTAATGAAATTTATTATTTACCATGAGCTACTGAACAATCATCAATACGTGACATCCCGATGTTTCCGCCATCGGTTGGGGTGTTACAGCGTATCAGGATCGTCATCAACTGTTGCATCAAGCTGCTTGCCTTTCCCAGCCCTGCGCCACAACAAACATAGTTATGCTTTCAATGTTATAAAAATAGGATAGCATCACTATATAAGTTAATACGCTAACTTACAGATCTGATTGCACTTTTTTCCTGGCAAATGTCCCATGCAGCTGATGGATCAAAGTTTCATCTATGCATATGTAGCTCCACACATCTTCGTCATCTTTGGTCACACCCTCCAGCAGGTTTACACTACGTATGATGAACGGAGACTTGTGCACGTACGTCACGCTTCTTTCCCGATGTGGATTTCTCTTCGCCTTGTCCAATTCTGCAATCATTCTTTTCCGATCTGCCAACGTTAGATTATCATCATCATCTTGAGTTTCCAAACCCCCAACGCGATATTCATTGTAAATGCCACTACTGGCGTCAAAGGAACTAATAGGCAAAACCATCGGGAAACGAAAGGGTGTTTCCACGGCTTTCTCAGACGATGTGCACGCTGTTTTTTTTATCAAATAAATATGGTTTTTCAGTTACACTCAGCACACATAAAACTAACATACGAAATAATCAGACTAACATATGAAACAGATAGCATACCATGGAGAGGAACATTCATGCCTAGATCACCTGCGTCGTTGCTCATTCCCGGGGCATTTTGTTCCAACTGTGTCAGCCCAACACTAAAAGAAGGTATGTTGTAGTCGTCAACCGGTGTAGTTTGTTTTGCTTGCACCTCCCCCGATGGCCCGCCCGATGCTCCAACCTTATCACGCGCACCTGGATTAGGGGCTGTGTCACCCATTGGCGCGTTTGCCGAACACTCTATTGCTTCGCTACCCTCATCTGCATTGACCAAAAAAACTACATGGTCATTACGAAAAAGGTTTAAGTTGACGATCCAAACTTATCTCAATGACAAAAAGCTCTTGGAAAACTTACTGTGTGTTTCTTTCGATACCGCACCCTGGTCCGTTGACTGTTGCTGGGTATGTTGGACGTTTGCAGCAGTGCTAAGATCAGTCGGACAAGTTTCTGGGTCAGCACCTGCCTTCTCATCTGTTGGGTTGCATATATATGTTGAAAAATGAACAAGGCCTAACACATGATAGGGAGTACCATTATAACAAACGTTGCTACATGGTTGAGGGCAGAACTTACTTTTGGTCGCCCCTGGTCGCATATCTGCGCCTACTGGTAACGCGGCATGTCTCGTGGACAAGCTTGCAATAGCGCTAACATCAGATGGACAACTTTCAACCATGGCAGTTGCGTTCTCATTTGTTGGATTGCCTAGTCAAGAAAAAAAAACAGCATCCCGGACGTTAACATGTAAAATTTTAAGAGAAAAGGGGGGGATTGTGCACAATGCCTAACACATGCTAGTCAGTACCATTAACACAGGTTAGCACATTCTTGAAACGAAAAACTTACATGTTTGCGACTCTGACTGCATATCTGCTGTTACTAGTGGCCCGGCATGTCTCGTAGAGCAGTCCCCGTCTTTGTCAGTATCATGAACATTAGTCCCGACATCAATGGTCGATTTTTGGGATCCATAGCAGCCTTGTCATCTTGCAACACCTTCCCTACTTTTAAAAAAAATAACAAGACATGTCATTGTTAGGTTAGGTTAGCAATGTGGTAACTTTTTGGTGTAACTGAGAGGAGTATTAACACAAGTTAACTACCACATAAATACATTTTTTTAAAGTAATACAAGAGTGCTACATATTTTTTTTAACAACTGACCATCACCCTTGTTGTGTACATCGACAGTGGGCACCTCAGGGTCCACTTCCTCACCGCTCATCCCACCGGGAACTGCCTTATCAATATCCAGAACTATGTCGACCAACTTGTGTTTCTCAACCTCATGCAGTATCTTTCGGTATTGGCTGTCCACCGGACTAGCATCGCTAACGTCGTCATTGCCAAGCACACTTTTCGTACGAACCTGCACAGGTGTCGTTAATGGTGACTTCTGCGTGCCTGTGTTTAAGTCATCCAGTCCACCAGCAACGTCAAACTCTACCGCAGGACCTGTAGTTTGGGTTGTGACGCCATGTACAGACATCAGACAATGTAGTTTTTATTGTCAATGTTAATCAAATTCGCAGCCACTTACCAGGATTGGTTGATGCAACGTCTTGAACGGACGGAATGTCTGATGCAACCTGTTTGATGCCATCTTTATCTGCCGGCATTTCTGCCAAATCTTCCAGTACGCCTGCTATGCTGCATGATACAGTATCGCGGGCTCCAACTTCTTTATTCTTCCACTTGGGTAACTCCTCCGTCACGCTCTCATACTTCGCTCTGACTGCAACGACATCTGCCCTATCAGGATACTGATCATATAACTTGCCAATTGACGTCTCAATACGTTTCTTTGTCTTCACAACAAGATCCACTAACTTGCCAACTGCCATCACCTTTTCCTGTAAAGCAAGGGGGCAAGGGGTGTAAATATCAGATTAAAGCATGAATTCCTATGAACAAATATCATACAATAACAAAACTTTTTACGTAAACAAGTTCTAAAAACCTGAATGCTTGTTTCGTCTGTTCCAGTATGCACGCTTTCACACGCTGACAAACCCTTGAAGCTACCTGTTCCAAACCCACCATTTTTTATTTCTAGCCTTTCCCTGTCTCTCAGTCGTTGGAAATTCCAAAATGTCATTGGATATACAGAATCATCAACGTCTATCCCTTTGCATGTAACGCAATCTACATACACAAGCTGCAGGTTTAACAGATGTTAGTCAATGCAGTAACTCATGTTATAAATTCAAAAAACGTAATGAACAAGGTTACCGTCAGCAATGCGAGGGGCCCAGCAAATGGTGTCTGTTGGGAATCTCTATTCCATCCATTTTTGCAAGTCCTCAACTTATCCACTAAGATGCCACACCAATCCACCTTTGCAAAATCCATATTATCCCTTAAATACTCAACTGTTGAATCCTTCAAACTACCTTGTTTGTGGCATTCAACCATCACAGCATAGAAGCACATCAGAAAATCTAGACGAAACTCAAAGCTGTCAGCTCCTTCAGACTCATTCTGGATCATATCCACCATCTGTTTTGGCGCAATGTATTTGTTGTCCGGGTACCTCTTACGCCATTTTGCTACTCCTTCGTCATACTTTGACAACCGGACAAATGAGTTGAATGGAACCCCTCCACGTGGAATGCTAAGTATCCCCTCAACCACTTTTTCATCTATAATAATGCTCCCGCATGGGAATGTCATCTCCAACGTATCAGGGTTGAAATTATCAACCACATAATGCCCCAACTTGGATGGTATATCGTCCATCTTAAAGTTTAACAACCTCCTGAACCCCAATTCCTTCACAACCAATCGTTGTTCTTCGCTTAACACCTCCACGCACCTAGCAAATTGAATGGGCGACGACCTAGTCCGTATTCCATTCCATTCATTCTTTTTTGACCTTTTGCGTTTTTTCGCGTGTCCAATCGCCTGCCTATCCACATTTTTAGACCTTTTTCGCTTAACGCCGGAACCTGGACGCGACTCCCTGGTTCCCGTTTTCTTCACATCTGGCGGCGTGGAACTTTCAACCACCCTCGACCCAGACCGGGTGACCCTAACTGACCCGCTTGTAGGCTCTGTGTGTAACACCCCAACCGATGGCGGAAACATCGGGATGTCACGTATTGATGATTGTTCAGTAGCTCATGATAATACATATGTTTAAATAATCCTTTATTACATTACAATATTGAATTACATTAAAGTCTACATCAAATAATCAAACAAAGCTTAAAACTTCAAATATCTCCTCATGCTAGCTCTAGACTTCATGCATCAGTATTTCCTGTTGAGTTTGGAAAAATGGGGGGGTTAACTAGAAGTTGGTGAGAATACATAATCCATGTTAAGCATATAGTTTAAGTATAAAAGTTTAGCAATTCGTATGTCTATCGTAAATTTAAGTCTACATGAATAGTATAATATGTTGACATAATCAAACCTCCGACTAGTTTAGGTCCATCCCGTCATCTACGGTTCACCTTAGTAATATGTTGAACGATAACAATCACCCACGTTACCTATGTAGGAGGTACACGTATCCGGGTGGGGTTGTCAATCCAATAGATCTATTATTGAGTATCGCCGGCTTGGCCATAGCTAATGATTATGTAAATGTTGAAACTCGTTGAAACTCGTTGAAACTGTTGACTAATTCATGAGGCAATAAAGTTTACTACTAGACATGCATGTTGAATTGCTTAAATAATTGTTGCAAGTATAAAGAATCGCATAAACATGGTTACGTAAACTCACCTTAGCAAAGTATTAAGTCTCGAGAAATAGAATATGTGTAGCCCCAAAGTTGCCAATTACAAGAGCTTATAATCAAAGCTTCAATTGTAGAAGTAATAGACTATAGAAGAAAGGTATGAGGGAAAGTTTAATCGGATTGAAACAATCGATTTAGAGGTGCAAAGTATAATGGGTCATAGGTGGGTTTTTATACTAGTTTTGGATTCAATTAGCCATTAAAATTGGTCAACACCATAAAGTAAGGTTTTATGATGAATTGACTATTTGACTAAGACTTTGACTGTTTGACTAAGACTTTGACTAGGACTTTGACTATTTGACTCAAGGCTTTATTTAAATAAAAAAAAAATCTTGTATGTGAAAAAAAAAAGAATTTAGAATCATATTATTATTATTATTATTATTTATATACATTTATGTATGTATATAAGTTGTGAGTTAGGATAAATAAAGACTTAGGCACATTTGTCTAATATTAATGATAAAGGTGTAATAATAAAATATATATATATATAAGGGTTTTTTATGTATTAAAATTTTGGGGAAAATTTTGCGATGTTACAGTCTCCCCTACTTTTGGAAACTTCGTCCCGAAGTTTATTGAAAACACAGGGTTGAAGGTGATTGGGTAGAAATTAGGACAAGGGTGGTTTGGGAAGTTTCGAGTTAAGGCATGACATAAATTTATAGGTAATAGAATAAACTGTTTCGAATAATTTGGGTAAGAGTTTTGATATGTGTGAGTTTTAAGGGTTGGATTAGGTTTATCTGAAATAGCAAGGAGAATAAGAATCTTAAGTTTTAGGAGTCCTAAAAGGAATGAGTTGATGGACTATTGAAAGACTAAATGAACTACCAGATAACTAAGGTTTATAATTGGTCAACTACCGAAAACCTTGATAGAATTTCACACTACCTTAACGTACCTGTAAATTCATGATTACGTTCCGGACCGCAATCACCCATTTACCTTACATTAGGGTTTTGTGTCCTTCTATAACTCTAGACACACATGTAAAATAATATGATTAACCATGTATCCAAAAATGAGTCCAACTGTTGAGCAGGAAAAAGACTTCTACCAGTCAGTGAGTAGGAACCTCTACCGATTGTTGAGCAGGTATGATAGCCTCTACCAGTCGTTGAGCAGGTTGTAGGGCCTCTACCGACTGTTGAGCAGGCATGATGACCTCTACCAATCGTTGAGTAGGTTATTTTGTACTCTACTAACTGTTGAGCAAGTACTTCATCCTCTATCAGTTGTTTGATTAAGTGTACCAATTATTACACACATGAATTGCAAATTGATAATATGTACATGTAAGCAATCAAGTATCAAGTATAGCATACAAGTTGTAATAGAGTTGCCCTAGATAAGGTTAATGACTCTAGGTGTGTCTATAGTAAATAGTTTATATTCCATGAATTCTAGTTTCAAATGTTCAAATAAGGCAAATAGTCGAATCCTCATGTATAACTAAGGATTATGTTTGATGCACCACACAATCAAGTTTCAATAGTTTGGTTATCATGGGTAACTAGCTCATGTGTGAGAAGGTGAAGGATATGAATTTAGTTCTTGAGAGGATGATGAAAAATTCTTGAAGCAGAATCAAAGTTGTGAGAGATAGTGAATGTGAAGATAGTTGATAAAGAGTTTATTTTATAGTATGGAGATTATATGATTTGAGTAGGGTGTTGAATATTTAAAAAGTGGCTAAGATGGTAAGGTGAAGTGTGATTGTGAAATCCATGGATGGTTATGAAATGAGATTGATTTAAGCTGTAAAATTTTGAGATTTTTGAGCTTAGTTTAAGGAAGGTGAGTGTAATCATTTATTCATTAATTAAAACGAATAAACGAAAACGTTGACTTATCAAAACTTCTAGATTCTAATAACATAGTGAAGACATGCTTTAGCCTATAAGTGAACACTCATCCCGATTATTCCCAGGTAGGCATCCGGGTCCCTCGTCTGATTGGGATATATGCGCAATGCCAGTCCTAGACAGAAAACTCAGAATACAGGCGTTCACCCTTCCAGATTGCACGTGTTCGTTATTAAAATCTAGAACTTCGACGAGATCTCAAGGTGGTTCAGGCTAAACCTGAGGATTGTCCTATTAGTCTAAGAGTAGATCTTGTGATGGAGAGCAATCTTCTTGTAGGGGTTGAAGTAGGGATAAGAAGTAGGAGTGAGATAGAGAATAGCAAGTAAAAGTTGCAAGTAAAGAGATTAAAATCCTATGGTTATAGACTAGATTATTTTTTTTTTTCTAATAACCTAATTCCCTATAACCATGGCTCTGATACCAATCTGTAACACCCCAACCGATGGCGGAAACATCGGGATGTCACGTATTGATGATTGTTCAGTAGCTCATGATAATACATATGTTTAAATAATCCTTTATTACATTACAATATTGAATTACATTAAAGTCTACATCAAATAATCAAACAAAGCTTAAAACTTCAAATATCTCCTCATGCTAGCTCTAGACTTCATGCATCAGTATTTCCTGTTGAGTTTGGAAAAATGGGGGGGGGGGGGGTCAACTAGAAGTTGGTGAGAATACATAATCCATGTTAAGCATATAGTTTAAGTATAAAAGTTTAGCAATTCGTATGTCTATCGTAAATTTAAGTCTACATGAATAGTATAATATGTTGACATAATCAAACCTCCGACTAGTTTAGGTCCATCCCGTCATCTACGGTTCACCTTAGTAATATGTTGAACGATAACAATCACCCACGTTACCTATGTAGGAGGTACACGTATCCGGGTGGGGTTGTCAATCCAATAGATCTATTATTGAGTATCGCCGGCTTGGCCATAGCTAATGATTATGTAAATGTTGAAACTCGTTGAAACTCGTTGAAACTGTTGACTAATTCATGAGGCAATAAAGTTTACTACTAGACATGCATGTTGAATTGCTTAAATAATTGTTGCAAGTATAAAGAATCGCATAAACATGGTTACGTAAACTCACCTTAGCAAAGTATTAAGTCTCGAGAAATAGAATATGTGTAGCCCCAAAGTTGCCAATTACAAGAGCTTATAATCAAAGCTTCAATTGTAGAAGTAATAGACTATAGAAGAAAGGTATGAGGGAAAGTTTAATCGGATTGAAACAATCGATTTAGAGGTGCAAAGTATAATGGGTCATAGGTGGGTTTTTATACTAGTTTTGGATTCAATTAGCCATTAAAATTGGTCAACACCATAAAGTAAGGTTTTATGATGAATTGACTATTTGACTAAGACTTTGACTGTTTGACTAAGACTTTGACTAGGACTTTGACTATTTGACTCAAGGCTTTATTTAAATAAAAAAAAAATCTTGTATGTGAAAAAAAAAAAGAATTTAGAATCATATTATTATTATTATTTATATACATTTATGTATGTATATAAGTTGTGAGTTAGGATAAATAAAGACTTAGGCACATTTGTATAATATTAATGATAAAGGTGTAATAATAATATATATATAAGGGTTTTTTATGTATTAAAATTTTGGGGAAAATTTTGCGATGTTACACTGTGACAGTCCCCCTTGTCCTACCTGCAACATGTGGACGATTCAGTCAAAAAATTCACAGGCCAGGCCCTGCCTAACACATGTTACCATTAGCTAACACGTGTTAGCATGTAGAAAGCGACAGGTACCTTTAGTCTTTTTCTCAGGTGTCCTGCTGCTGACCACAATTACTGATTCTTTGCCTACACAAAAACATGTGTCATAATCAAAATGTAGGACCACATAATAAAATGTATCCATATGCTAACAAACAAAACAAACCTTTATGCTTTCTGGATGTACTAGCATCTGCTGGCCCAACTGTTTCCTTTGCAATCCCTCCTTGATACATAACAAAAAACATCAACCATCACAACAGAACACATTAATATCTTTACCATACATAAATAAAAAAAGGAAAAAAAAACCCATTAATAATATATTACCTATCCTTTTCTTCTTTAATGCACTTGTAGTGGTGTCAGAATCATACTCTTCCAAATAGTAAACAAGAACAACATCAAATTATAACATTTTTTTTTTCAAAATGTAATTAGTAAACAAGAATCATACTCTTCCAAATAGTAAACAAGAACAACATAAGTGTTTTTATACCTAATGTACGTTTCGTTTCTGTTGGTGGAGACTGAGATGGCCCCTGATCCTCTAAAACACCCTTTCCATGTGTAGATCCATCAGACACAACAACTACATCATGATCAGGTCGTTTTTTATTCCTGAATAAAATAATCATTCACTGTAAGTAGTGTAATGTAACAATATCTAATAATATAACAAACCCTGACAATCCTGATATACTAATAATGATTGACACACCTTTTTGATGATTTTTTTTTGAAGATTTCTTCCTTTCCCGTCGTCGCCGGCACCAGAGAGGAGACAGGCTAGAGGATTTCATCTTCCTTTTTGCTGGCTTCTTAATAGAAAGGGGGGTTGTTGGGGGAAGAAAGTGGTTACGAGAGAGAGAGACTGCAATTTTGAAGAGAGATTTGTTTTTTGAATTGGTTTTAATGAGAGGAGGGAGAGAGAGTGACAAGATATGCATGTCAGTTACACAGACATGGGGGTGGGTAAAGACTCTATTGCCCTTGGTATCATTATCAGCCACACAATGGTGTCTTGCTTTATATTATTATATAGAATTAAATGAGGACCCTTGATCAAGCTTGATCAATGGTCATGAAAGAGTTTACAAGGTTTTTTCAAAAGATGGGGTTTCCATATTATCCACACCCTATATATATATAGGATTTGGATCATTTGAGAACCAAAGAACCAAGTGTGAACACAAAAACCCCTCCACCAAAAAAAAATAATAAAAAAATTATATAACCTAAAAAAATAAAAAAATAAAAAAAGTAAAAACACCAAAATGTTTTTTTAGTGTTAATCTTTCTGAAAAAAATAAAAAAAATACAAAAAAAATAAAAAAAAACAAAAAATGGCCTTTTTTACGTCATAATTACGTCATATACCGTATGCACATGTGCATTTCACTATTAGAGCACACTTTTGAATAAATTATCAATTGCCATAATGAAATGATCATTTAAATGGACGTGATATGATATATAATGTGTAAAAAAATTTATTCAATGATCTATAAATAAACGCGAAGTGCATTTCACTATTATAGTTAGGTTTTTTTTTCATGGGTTTAGCTTTAGGGTTTAGTTTTTAGGTATGATGGGAATGGGGTTAGGTTTTTTGGGGTTGTTGGTGAATAAACTTAAAAAAAAACCCTATATAAAACTATAAAATAAGATAATTGTACTACATGCACATGTGCATTTCACTATTATAGTTAAGTTTTTTAATGGGTTTAGCTTTAGGGTTTAGTTTTTTTGGTATGGTGGAAGAGGGGGTATCTTTTTTTTTTGGGGGGGGGGGGGGGATGGGATGGAGCGTTTTGGTTTTTGGGGGGTGTGGGGTTAGCTGCACATGTTCATTTCACAATGGGGGGGGGGGGTTGGGGCGGTGTGGGGGATGGGTGGTTTAGGTTTTTAGGGAGTGAGGTGGATGGGTTTAGGTTTTTAGGGGGGTGAAGGTGGGGTTTTTAGGTTTTTTTTGTTTGTGTTGACAATGGTTCTCTAGTTCTCTCCCTAAAGTTGGTTCTCGTATGATCCCTACCCTATATATATATATATATATATATATATATATATATATATATATATATATATATATATATATGAGAGGTTATCTTGAGAACGCTAAATATCGCGAGAACCGTGAGAACAAATGAGAAAACCAATCAAAATCATTTTTTTTCGATACAAACGTAATTATAATTAAAATATAACATTAAAAATGAATTTTCTTTGTAAATCATCTTTTCTTGCAAAAACACTTTAAAATTAACTTTTACACATGTGTAAATGAAACAGTTTATACATGTCTAAATAATAAATTTACACATGTGTAAAAAAAATTATTTTCGTATACGTTTAAATTGTTACTCGTAAATTGTGTTTTTGAGATTGTATTTTAGTAATAAAGAGAAGTGTAAAAAGAAATTTTGAACTTGAAGGGTTTTAGATAGCATTCTCGCGGTTCGCACGAAATATAAGTGTTCTCAAATTAACTTTTCCATATATATATATATATATATATATATATATATATATATATATATATAGCAACCGTTTTATGCATACTTTTTTGTACTTCCAGGTACAAGTGTTTAATGTTTTGTCTTTTTATACGTTCCTCACTGTTACCCTTCTCAATTCTTTCTCTTCATCACTTCCCATACATCTCCCCCTATGACTCCATCGCCGCCCCTTCTTCTCTGCCACCATTAGGGATGAGCTCGGGACGGTATCAGTACCAACCGATACCGATACCGATCCCGAAAAAACCGATACCGAAAACACCCTAAACCCAATACCGATACCGATACCGATATCGAACACATACGGTACGGTACAGTATCGGTTCGGTTCGATATCGCTATGGTATCGGTATTTTACCTTAAAATACCGATACCATACCGATCTAGTACCAATACTGATAATACCAAAACTGAAAACCTCTAATTGTGGATACCGATACCGAACACCCTTGGTTCGGTATCGGTTTGGTATGAGATTGGGATCGGGACGGGACGGTATCGGTATTCGGCTCTATGTGCTCATCCCTAGCCACCACCACAGTCATCAAATCCGGCTCTTCTCCTCTCCGAGATCTGTTTTTGGTTCTTCGTATTCTACACTGTTGTACGTCACTTTGTATCCTTCGTCCTTGGTGGTTATTGACGGTGCTTTGAATCCTTACTCGATGTTGAAGGTATTAACGGTTGTGTTAATCCGAGATGGTTCCAGTAATGGAGGGAATAGCGGTGAAGTCGTAGGTAACGCTGAAAGTGGTGCTGGTACGATGGTGGATGGTCGCCTCCACCGTTGTCATCATCGGTTGTAGCCGCCTTTTGCGGTAGCAGTAACCGGTTGTTGATCAATATTGTTCCCCTAATTTTGGGGTTTCGTTGTTGGCGTCGGTTGTTGATGGCAATTGCAAACTGTACAATCTTTCTTTGCTTATGTTTTCCTCAGGTACAACTTTTCTATGTATATGTGTTTCTTTCCTACTTTTTTTCGTTTTTTGTTCTCTACTGCTCATTTTTTTTTGCCTCTGTCGCTTTGAGGATTCAGGTATTCCTTTTGCCTATTGCTTGTCATTGTCTCTTTGTTCTTTGAAAATTGTACATGTAAGAATATATATATTTATATATTCTAATTAAATGGCCCTTATAATCATTTATCTAATAAATGATCAATGACCTAAATACCCCTATTGGTTTAACTGGTCTTTATGTGATGGACGTAATTACCCTTAATGAACCATTAAATAGGGTTTCCCCTTGGGTGTATATATAGAGATTATTAGGAGAGGTAAAGACTAATGAAACACCAATACTCTAAACCCTAATTCTTCCCTCTCCCCTCTAAAACTGAGATCTATGATCTCCTTATGCCATCCTAACTGTACACCCTAAACGGAAACCCGATCATCCTGTAGATCATGAAGTATTCTCTCTCAGTGGTTATTGGCTAATAAGGTACACATGATTAATTTTATGTTTTATTGTTATGATATAATCAACATGTGGTATCAGAGCAATGTTGATTATATATAATCTAATTTGGAAATTAAATGGAGGCTTACGATTTCAATAAAATATCTTCACTTGAAAACTCGATTTGGATACCCTTCAATTTTCTGGATATTTGTGCCACTAAAATCGAAACATAATGTTTTGTTTCTAAAGTTAACTTCAAAAAGATTTTATGAATACATGATTGGCATTATCAAGAAACTTTAATGGAAACATAATACTGCGAAACTTCATTGAAATTGATTCAGGCATTTAATTTTCACTATATTGACTTAGGGGGTGTTTGAGATTGATTATTCAAAACAGATTATGCGTTTTGAAAAAGCAGGGGTGGAGCTGCTTATAGATTATTGCGTTTTGGTAGCCTAAAAAACTGATTATTTGCTTTTCCAAAACGCAATCCCAAACACTAAAAACTGATTATCTACGTTTTCAAAACGCAATAATCTAAAAATCAGATTCAAAACGCAATCCCAAACACCCTCTTAGATAATTATTATTTATTTTGCTTTATGTGAAAACTTAGAATACTAATGTGTTGCCTGGCTAATAAGATTTCAATGGAACTGTTTCAAATAAACTAATGCGAGTTTCTTTGATCTTTGCTGTTATGAGTAATTTCTTTATTACTATTATTGAATTTTCATCCTAAATTTCGATGAAAACTAATATAATTTGGTTTTGAATGAGGATTGTAATATGTTTTCCTAATCTAGGGTAACTCTATCTTCAAGATTTTTTTTGAAATCTTATTAATGAATAAACTAAATATTTTCAAAATTTATAAAAATCTTGGATATACTCAAAAGCCCTAAAATCATGAAATCAGATAAAACTACAATCCCTAAAAAATTCGAAATCAAATCTTATCGGCTTATTGTTCTCGGATTAATATTTTCGAAAGGGAGTTCTCAAACAGGTTTGCGGATTTAAGGTTCACGGACAACCAGTTCTCGGTTTCTATTCCCGAAATAATAAAAAAAAAATCGAGAACCTAAACCACAACCGAGAACCTAAGAATAAAATCGAGAACCACTACGAAATCTGAGAACCAGCACTAAATTTGAGAACCCCTGTATTTTCCGAAAACTAATTTGTTTTTTCGAGAACCTAACTGATTTCCGAGAACCTAAGGCCACCCGAGAACTAGTAACTTTTCCAAGAACTAGGAACAAGGTCGAGAACTAATTATTTTCTCAAGAACCTCCTTGTTGTTTTCGGGAACTAATTGTTTTTTCCGAGAACCTAATTTCTACCGAGAACTGAATTGTTACCAAGAACTATGACAAGTTCGAGAACTAACCATTTTCTCAAGAACTTCCTTGTTTGCGAGAACTAACTATTTTTTCTCAAGAACCTCTTTTCCCAGGAACTAAACCTACTTTCCCGAGAACTGGTAATCTAAAATTTTCTCGGGGTTTGCTATTAATTAGTTTATTCGTTTTGAAAAACCTTAACTAATATGTTTTCAAAACCTAAATCAATTAACGTTTTGCTTCACTTTGATAACACTTAAAGGTCCAACTTCTGCCCAAAGGTGATGTGTTACCTTAACATAGTTATCTAAGTCTAACTAAGCATACCAAATTAGTTTTGCCTAATTAACATGAATGTCTCACTTCTATCCAAAGATGACGTGTTACATTCATGCCCTGTAAAACTAAATTGTGCCTAATAAATTAAGTGTCCCACTTCTGCCCAAAGGTGATGTGCTTTTATTTTAAGTAGAACTTTTAATTAATCTATTATATTTGGTGTTTATAGTAGATTTATCACATCTTCATCAAAACAATGATCCTCACATATTAATGATCCTTCATTAATATAATGATCCTAATTTGTGTCTGCCTTACTTGAATATCCCATAACAAATCACTCTAAAGTTCTTCTAAAAGGTTATATCTCAAACTAACTAATCCACTCTTATTCCAAAACCTTCTATGATTTGCTCTTATTGAGTCTTGATTATCCCTTAAGATATGACACTCCTGCTAAATTTCTAACAAACTAAATTTTATTTTCATTAAGAAGTGGGATGAGTCAAATATAATGTCACTTATGGTAATCAAGAACTCAAATTAATGATTGCTATCAGGGGAGCCATTAAAGATTCTGAAATTCCTAAGACTAATTTTGTTTCTATGGAGGAATCAACAGAACTCTTAAAGAAGCATGCAATAAATCTAAGTCAAATAATAACGTTAGGTGACATTCGTGAATACATCATAACATGGCCTATTAACCTAAGGGCTTATTCATGTAATCGACAAAGATTTTCAGTGCGTTATACAATAACTTTTCCATTAGTACGATTGGATGCCTTATTAATCAACTACAACACTCAGAAGTACCAAAGGAAAATGAGTGTGTTGATAGCGACATACGTGCAGGAAAAGAAACGCCTAAAACTGAAAAATCAGATGTTATTCATCTTACTACCACTAAACCTTAAAAGTGGAAGATAAGTTACAAAAGAGAGGATAGTTTTAAAGTCCGGAAACAAAATTCAAGTACTGCTTCCAGCTTTAACTTCTCCAAGCGGGTGTCTCACTGCAAAACTATGCCATTAGACTAGGCACAAGCAATGAGATAATCCATAAGCTAAGGAAACAGCTGGCTAAGTTAAGTAGTAGAAAAGTCAATGATATTTGACTCCACAAATATAAATATTCCAATTAACACATAATTGTTGAGTCTAGTTCTATTCGTTTCCTTACCAGATTTCAACAAATACTTAAGATGAGAGTAAGTGGCGAATTTATTGTTAAGGTTGAAAGAACCATTAATAACTGATCTTTGTATTAGGCTTTATGATACCTTACAATATTTTGGAGATTACTCAGAATTTTAGTATCAATACTAAAGCCACACTTTGGCAGTTATGAGTTTTTATGACCAAAACAAAGTCACTATTAACTTAAACTCTCATATGATTAGTTATTATCTGAACAGAAACATTATAAAATAGAACAAGATGATACGTACATTTTCACAACTTTGTTATCATGAAAATGAAAATTTAACAAAGGATAATGAGACCTATATACTTCATCCATTGAGACCAAATTTTTTCATGAGCAATCATGAATAGGTTAATGAAGGATGATTTGTTATCAAATCTCATTCTTAGTGACTTTAAAACATGTGTTAAATGCCCTGAAATTTAAAATGGCAGAAGGAATAAATGGGTTTCCATCACATGGTATAATTACCTGACATTAGTGGAGCTTAGAAAAATATCGACTTGTATCTAATTTGTTTCATACGGACCTAAGTCTTAAAGAAATCAATTCATATATACTTAAATAGTTTCCTTCTAAATATGTCCTTAAAATTTCTTATGAAATCTGGACAATAAGGAAATCAAGTCTAAAATATATGAAATATTCCTATTCACATGCATCGCTAAAACTTATCATATGGAGTTCCCAGAGACCTAAAAGATCAGTGGGAGTATTAAGTGTCCTAATTATAACTTGCAAAAGTTGCAAGAGGTGGGGGGAAGTGACAATTTTGATCTTATCTCAAATTACACCTCTTGTATGACACTGCTCTATCACAACTTGTCTCCTTAAAATATAATGATACTCCTAATAAAGTTTCATTGATGCTTAACTATGGGAAGAACTTAGATTTCTTACAAAAACTAAAGTAATCCTCAATAAGAGAAACTAACATAAACATCATTGTCTTGTTTCTCTGTTAGAGTCTTCCATTTTTAGACCTTATGCATGCTAAGTTCCTAAAGATTTCAAAGTTTAGTGGGAGCAGTAAAAGTCCTTAGCATGACTTGCCAGAAGTACAATGTGACACCCGTCACCTTCAATTTATTATTTATGCAACTTTAGTCCTCAAATTTTTTATTTATATTTCGAATCTTTGTATTAGAGATGATTCCAAAATAATAGCAATAGTAATAAGATCAAAGGGAAAAAAAAAACTAAGTTCACAAAACTTCAACCTTCATGTTTTCGTCGATTGCAAAAATATACATATAGAGAGATATAAATAAAATAAACTAATGAAGGAAAGTTGTTCATGATTTAGACTAGAGGACAAAATCATAAAACCATCCTCTTCATTCCATATATCCTTATGTAAATCCATAAATAAAAATAGAAATGTCATTACAACCATTCATACCTCATTAACCCATTGATTGCTCATTTCAATAACCTTAACAATAAAAGAGGCAAGAATAGAGGACAGTCAAAGTCAAAGCATGGCTATTAAATATACGAGAAAATGGCAAGCACCCGGATTCATATATTGTCTCCTATTTTTTTTTCGCTCAGTCCCAACACCACCGAACACCCTACAAGCCACCTTCGTTCACCATCACTACGACATCTCGACAAACAACCGCCACACATACAACAACCGTTGACCAACTTCCTCTCTTGGCCTCCATGTTTTCTGACGGGTACCGTATAACGACCATCGCCGCCGCCCTTATTTCTTTCATGAATGGCAATACAAAATATAGAAGTCAAATGGAAAACTGTAATCGGTTAGCAACGGTTGCGTGATTCAAAGTCTCAACGTTCATGCTTGTTCATATATAGTCGGAGTCAATAAACCGAAGGTATCGAATTCTCAATAGTTTCTTGAATTCAAGTTTATTAAGTACACAAAGATTATATATGGTTATCAAACCACCTTTGAAAAAAAAAATGTTTTGTATGTTATGATAAAAATATAATAAGCCAAAGCTAAGTGAGGCATGGACTATCTTTATTTTCATTCACAAATATTTAACTGAATTAAAATTTCGTTGTTTTCTTTTGGTTTGCTTTAAGATATTTTTTGACTAGGATATATCTATTGTTATTTCTATTTGTTTATTATTTTTTTAGAAACGAAAGAGCATGAGTTTTAATTACTAAAAACATTTTGACAAACTTAGTAAGGTTATCAAATGACAAATGTTTCGTTCAAATTCTCGAAACACTTTTAGAGAATGGTTATCTAGTACTGTACAACTCACTTGCATGATGCAAATCATGTTATTTCTTTTGTCATTATCTTAAAGCTCTAATTGTAAGGTTTTTTTTTTTTTTTTTTTTTTTTTTTTTTTTTTTTTTTTTTTTTTTTTTTTTATGAAAAACTAATACCAACACTATATATGGACAATACCACTTTCAATTTTTGAGAAAACTAATACTAGTATTTATATAAATCTCGAAAGTGTCTAAACATACATGTCAAGTTTGAATTACAATTAATGTTACTTTAGTAAAATTCTAATAATGAAACAATATCAATAAAATAAATAAAAACGATACATTTTGCACAAGCATTATATCTATGATATAACACTAAATTATTATTCTTAATTTACTTAGGTTCAAGAAAAATTCATTGATAATCGTTGATTTCTTTTCGTCACAATCAAGGTGAGTTTACGTAATCATGTTTATGCGATTCTTTATACTTGCAACAATTTTAAGCAATTCAACATGCATGTCTAGTAGTAAACTTTATTGCCTCATGAATTAGTCAACAGTTTCAACGAGTTTCAACGAGTTTCAACGAGTTGCAACATTACATAATCATTAGCTATGGCCAAGCCGGCGATACTCAATAATAGATCTATTGGATTGACAACCCCACCCGGATACGTGTACCTCCTACATAGGTCACGTGGGTGATTGTTATCGTTCAACATATTACTAAGGTGAACCGTAGATGACGGGATGGACCTAAACTAGTCGGAGGTTTGATTATGTCAACATATTATACTATTCATGTAGACTTAAATTTTACGATAGACATACGAATTGCTAGACTTTTATACTTAAACTATATGCTTAACATGGATTATGTATTCTCACCAACTTCTAGTTGACCCCCCCCCCCCCCCATTTTTCCAAACTCAACAGGAAATACTGATGCTTGAAGTCTAGAGCTAGCATGAGGAGATGTTTGATGTTTTTAGCTTTGTTTGATTATTTGATGTAGACTTTAATGTAATTCAATATTGTAATGTAATAAAGGATTATTTAAACATATGTATTTACCATGAGCTACTGAACAATCATCAATACGTGACATCCCGATGTTTCTGCCATCGGTTGGGGTGTTACATACAAGAGGCGGGGGGAGAGACTCATTAAATTCTACTCCGAATTTAACTCCGATTACACCTCTTGTACACTATACTGCACCAACTCTTATACACTTAGAAACTAATATTGCTCCTTATTTACCTGAGAATGAAAGCACCTAACCAAGAGCTAATTCATAAAATTGCATATGTATCCTAATAAACCCAATAGTTAACTCAGGAGGTCATCTAGGTCTAAAAAGGCCTACTAACTTTGATGATAAAGTACCTTACCTGACTAAAGTAAAATGGATGTTTGGAAAGTTTATCGATCCTACCTCTTCTAATTACATCATCGGCATCAATTAAATCTTCTAAATGGGACAAAGCTATTATTGGCAAGCTTGATTCCATAAATTAGAATAACGTTTGGATTTAGTTGAATTACCTAAAGGTGTTCATAACTAAACTGAATCTGAATGGAAACGTTATCACATTAAAAGTATGATTGATTGCTGAGGGTTATACTCAAGAGGGAATAAATTATCAAAGAACCTTCTTACTTGTCTTGCAAAAGGTTTATTTGAGGATCATTACCGTTCTAGTAGCTTATAATAATTTAAGAGCTACATTAGATGAACATTAGACAACTTTCCCTAACATTGACCTACATATTCATAAAATAACCTGAAAGTTCTAAACTGAAGGTCAAGAACACTTAGTTTGTAAGTCAATGAAATCCATGTATGGGTTGATGCAAGCATTTAAACATGATGAAATTATAATGCAATTATTTTCATCAAGAACCAAGTGGATTAATACACCTACCTCAAGATGAGTGGGAGCAACTAATGGAAACTTGTCCTTATATAGATGACATTCTTTTGACAAGTATATGTTACGTTAATCAAATCATTGTTCACGCATACTTTGACATAATGAATCTCGGAGATACCTCTTATGTTATAGGAATCAAATTATACCGAGATAGGCTCAACGAGATATTAGTTTCATCTCTAAGCGGGCCCTTACACATGTAAAATACAACATTGCTCTCCTTTAGAGGCTAATAGGATAATTGAGATTACTACCTTATGCTTCATTAATTAGAAGCCTTATGTAAGTTTAAGTCTATGCTCGTTTGGATATTGCTCATGTTGCTTAACACTAGACTCGTCTAGATTATTGTGAAGCATCTAATAAAATATTACAATATCTCTAAGAAACGAGAGACTATAATTTAAAGAAGAAGTGATAACTTAAAATAGTTGAATACTCTTATTCTAACTTTGTTGTATTTAAAGAAAACAATATGTCAACTTCGGGATATATCCTTATTTTAGCAGACAAAACTTATCTCATGGAGGAGTCATAATGAACTGTTAACAACAACCTAAATAATAATGACATAATATGTTGCTTATCACAACGCAGCTGTCACTAAATGTTGTTGGAATTTTATCAGTAGACTCATAATTAATAACTCCATCTAAATTCTATATTGAAGACTTACTGTGATAAAGTCAGCTACCCTGTTTTCTCGAACAGTAACAGTTCGAGCGGAGCTGCATTAGAAATTCGATACGAAATTTATTGTTCACTTATTTTATGAACAAGTAGAGGAAACTAATTCTTTGTATCGAATTCATTCATGATATGCTTATGGATCCAATAACTAAAGGTCTATCACCCATAAGTCTCTCTAAGGGCCTATAATTGAGACGGGTTTTACTAATGACCATGTACAACTGCATATTGCACTATGAATGGCTAATTATTAATTATTCCTCATCCGTTTAATATTTGTTTGTCTCTAAATACGTTCATGCATGCCTAACGACGTATAGACACTAATTATACAAATTAACGTTTAGGGCTTACTTGTCATGATCATAATGTTAAGTTTTAAATTTGGGGTGTAGTATGATTAATGGGGGTCCTGAGTTGAATAACTGACTTAACGACTGTATTTCTCTGCTACATTTCTGGGTTTAAAACTAAAATGAGTGTTAACTCCTGACCAGGCTTATCTAATGCTCATAATAAATGATTACTCGGCCAAGTGGGAGAATATAAGAATATATATTTATATATTCTAATTAAATGGCCCTTATAATCATTTATCTAATAAATGATCAATGACCTAAATACCCCTATTGGTTTAACTGGTCTTTATGTGATGGACGTAATTACCCTTAATGAACCATTAAATAGGGTTTCCCCTTGGGTGTATATATAGAGATTATTAGGAGAGGTAAAGACTAATGAAACACCAATACCCTAAACCCTAATTCTTCCCTCTCCTCTCTAAAACTGAGATCTATGATCTCCTTATGCCATCCTAACTGTACACCCTAAACGGGAACCCGATCATCCTGTAGATCATGAAGTATTCTCTCTCAGTGGTTATTGGCTAATAAGGTACACATGATTAATTTTATGTTTTATTGTTATGATATAATCAACATGTACATCGTTGATCCTAGCATGCATTAACTTTCTTTCCTTTGTTATTCGATTTTATCATCTTTTACGTTTGGGGAAGAATGAGCGAAACAGAGATTGCTTAGATCAGTTTGCTTTTTTTCGTTGCCAAAGGCTTTGTTTGCTTCTGTGGCGGCGGCGGCGATGATTACTGTGCTCCGATTATCCTTGCATAGTTTGCCTATGTGTTTGTCTTACTGATCCTTTTGGTCGATAAGGGTTTTCAATAGGGCACTGATGAGTTGTAACTTCCGAGTGACATTGCCGGAAGCTTTGTTGCCTTCTATGGCGGCTGCGTTAGCGGTTGTTCTGCTCGGATTGCCCTTCCCCGGCCTGCTTTTGTGTTTCTTCTACCGGCCCTTTCGCTTGATTTGTGTTTTCACAAGGGCTGTGATGAGTTCTAATTTCTGAGTAAAGATTTGTGAATATGTCACCTTGGCTTGGCAAAATTGGATGATGGTAGGTCTTCACCTGCAACCTCTCTTGCAGCCATGGTACTTCCATTATATGGTGAACTCTGAGCCTAATTGAACTATTTGAATTTGTTCAGTACGGTTGCTTTACCTAAATAACTTTTTGTTCAATCCCATAAAAACAAAGCCAAGGAGATTAGTAGCAAAAAAGGTATGTTGTCTATGTAACTTGATGATTTCATCCATATTGTTAGTTTAGTGAGTTGTTAATGGTTTTCCTTTTAGGCCAATGGAGATCATTAGCAAAAAGCCAGTTGATATTAGAGAGGTGATTCAGGCTCCTAAAAAGGTGAATAATGGCATACAATTTATTATTTAAATCTATACAATACATATGCGGTTAATGTGTTCGTGAATGACAATGAATATTATGTATGGTGCAGGGACAACGAGTATTGAATCTGTAAAAGAGTCTACATAGACGTGAGTTGAGATAATGCATATCATTTTTTATGCTATATACTGGTACACCCATTTTTTAGTTGTGTACATGTATATGACTTGAGGTAATGCATATATTTTATATTGTTATATACCGGCACACAAAATTTCGACATGCTATATGTTTTAATGCCACCGCAAAGCCATGGCTTGGTCCATATGCCAACCAAGTGGTGTTCCCGCGACGATGCCTGCCAAGTGGTGTTTCCGGCGCAACGCGCAGGGGCAAAATACTAGTTTTGAACAAATATCCAATTACTATCAATTTAGGATGCCTGTTTTCAAAAACAAAGAGGCAAAATTCGCAAAGATAGTGGCTAGTTTAAATCTTGGTTCTTTTTGTGGTTAAAGAGTCGGTCTAGGTTTAAGACCCTTTCTTTGGAAGGAGTGGGTAGTATCTCCGTTGTATAAGTTGTAATCGGTGTTTGTTTTTTAGGCGGTCCTTGCTTTGAGGGCGTGCTATGTTTGAATGAAGCTCATCTTTCAAAAAAAAAAAAAAAAAAAAAACAATTTAGGATGCCTAAAATCAACGATTTTTTTATAAATAAAACTCAAAGATTTAGTTTAGGATGCCTAAAATCAAGAATTTTTTTATAAATAAAACTCAAAGATTTAGTTTAGGATGCCTAAAATCAAGGATTTTTTTAAATAAAACTCAAATATTTAGTTAAACATAAATATATACTTATAATTTGGGGTGATTATACCGAACTTAACTAAACGAAGAGAAAGTATACAGTACATATTATCATTAACGTGAGAAGTGTAGGAAGCCATCAGGGAATGACTTGTGGAAAACCATAGTTAAGTTGTCTAACCTAAACATGGTTGATTATAAGGGTAATTTAGTCCTTTTATTTTTTCCTAATCTCAGATCCAATCAAACCCAGTTCTATTCACGATTCAAATCACCTTTCAGTTATAATCTACAATTATTCAGTTTCAAATGCAGGATTAAATTAACAATTATTTTATAAGATTAAAACCATGCTCTATTTTTTTCATCGATCAAATTTTTTTCTAACGATTGATTACGAATTAAGATCATATGTTTGATTGTAGTTTTACAACTTGATCATATGTTGTTAATCAAAATCAATAATCGTGGATGTATTTTACAGAAAGAAATAGTTCGATGATGAATCAGTAATGATATGTTGAAGAAGAAGAAGAGGCATAGCGTGCGTTTATAGTGATTCTTGTGTTTTTCAACGTGCGTTTATGTAAATCAGTATCTACTTTCATAGTTGTTTTGTAAGTGCGTTTAATAATCATACATGTGCGTCTATCAAAATTTTATAAGTAAATCAGTATCTGGTTTCATAGTGTTTTGTAAGTGCGTTTAATAATCATACACGTGCGTCTATCAAAATTTTATATGTAAATCAGTATCTGGTTTCATAGTTATTTCATTTAGTAAAACAGAGCATGTTATTTGTAAAGAAGATGGATTGATATTTGATATCTCTATTTTGAAGAAATGAATTCAGAGTCATATCGTGTAAAACAGAGCATGCTTATTCTATTATGTAGCTTATTCTATTTTTCATCTTATGAAACGTGCAGGTAAACATCTTCTGTTAGTAGAACCCCTCAAGATGGACACCTTTGTCTTTGAGATTGGGGAAGTGGGACACTAATTAAAAAGAAGAAAACATGTTTCATTTTTGGACGTATGTGATTTTTATATAATGAGTTTGTTTTTATGTGAGGTGAAGTGAGGATCTAGAACGTGTGTTTAAATATTTGGTGTGTATTTATAATGAAGGGTTAGGATCAAATACACAGTGAAAGAAAAATAGGAAGTCGTAGGAAGGGTATCAAACGGACTCCGATTGAACTCATTCAAGCGGCATTGGAATCGTCTTATCGAACCCTACGTCGTTAGTTTTTAGGTCTTCGTTTTTTTGGGGTTTTAGCTTGTAGTTTTTAGAATATGCGTTATATCATTGTGTCTTTTATGTACCATTGTGTCTTTTTCTTATTTTCATCGTTGTGTCATTTTTTCAATTCATTGTGTTTTTTTTCTTCAGCATTGTGTTATATTTTTTGGCACTGTGTTATATTTCGTGACTCATTGTGTCATATTTGATGATCTATTGTGTTTTTTGTATCCTTCTCATTTTTTGTAGCCTTTGTAGAATAACTCAACCCTTATAATGAATGGATCAAAACAACTTATCATCTTTTATTTCCTCTTGCGTATCATGCTCTGTTTTTTATATAAAAAAATAGAGCATGTTTTAAGTGGTGGGTTTTCAAAATCAGAGTATTCGTTTACGTTTATACATTTCATCTTCTTCATTTACATTCAGTAACCACGCTCTGTTTTTTGTTTTTTGGAATGATACTCTATAATCTTTTTCTTTTGTACTGTTCTTCATTTACGTTCAGTAATCGGTTTTTTATTTGGTGTACTTGATTTGTCTGTTCTTCGAAAATGTATAAACGCTTAATAGTCGCTGGAAAAGAAGTTTTCAATTTAGCCTCTGTTGAACTAAAACAAAGTTTTGAACGTTTTATTCCTAATCTACCTCTGGTTTGTTTAAGCCGACCATGATTAAGGTTGATAATTACCATCATGCCACCACCTAAATCTAATGGCTGTAAATCCGTCCTACGCTTCTCACGTTAAGAATCTTTGTACGTTATCTCTTCCCCAAAACTAATATAAGAAAATCTAAAACAAACTCTCATGTTCAAAAATTGAAATCAGATAATTCGTAAATCGTTATTTAGCCAAAATAACAATAATTTCTAAACTTAAAAAAATGGTTTAACTAATCAATTTTTATATTTCAACCGTAAATATTTCATTTAAATAATTTTTACTTTTTTTTTAACAGCCAAACGAAATATTTTATTCACAACGCTCAACAAGTACAAGTTTACATCTCAAACTCATTAAGCCAGCGGCTACCTGGGCAACTTTAATTAAAAAGACAACACACCAGCACAAAATAAACTAATAACTACTGGTAGTCGACCCATCCACCCCATCAAAGCCATAAACTCTAACCATTGTAAAAAAAAAATTGAGAACTCGTACCACCTAGCCATATCTAACTCCGGTCTCTTCGCCTTTTGATCATCCACCAATAAGATTCCGCCTTTATTTCTTCAACTATTTTCGATGTCGTTGTGTTGATCATCCACCAATAAGATTCCGCCTTTTGATCATCCACCAATAAATTGCCCCTTTCTTCTACCGCTCCATATCTAGGCCCCGGCAGGACTTGATCAATTGAACAAGAGATGCTTCGGGTGCTGGAAAGCTAACCTTCAGCCACTCGGACATGTTCCACCATACCGCCCTGGCCCATACACATTCAACGAAAATATGGTCAATCGTTTCAAGTTGCTGCCCACATTGTTTACATAACCCATCCCCGACCTGCATACCCCTAAAGGCGAGCGTCTCTGTAGTTGGAACTTTATTGTCCAATGCCCTCCAGACGAAACAGTTTACCTTTGGCGTCGTAATTCTGCTCCATAAGAATACATTGGCTTGATTCGTACCTACCCCATACGAACCCATCGTTTCTCTAACCGCTTTCAACGAGTAATCCTTTACCTTGTCGCCCGATAATCATCTCCATTTATCCGCTGTGTTGTTAATCTTTACCAATTCCAGCATGCTCATCATTGTGTCTCGTTGTTGACTTTCATTTGCTGATGTTGGTTATCTCTTCCATCCAGAATCTTACCCCCCCCCCCCCCCCGTTCATGACTTTATAACATTCAACAACCTCAATTCTCTTTTTTTTTTTTGCACATCGCTAACAACTACGGAAATTTTTCTCTAAACCTCTCCCCACCACACCACGTTTCATCCCAAAAATCCACTGTATTCCCCTAACCGACCACACACTTGAATTTGGAGGCAAGCTCAATCCCTCTACATGTAAAAACTCCTTGTGAATTGCCCCAATTGACCCCCATGTATCCGGAACCGGTTTTTTACAAAGGACAAAACTATATCTTGTACTTCCCCATGTATAGCATTGACTGCTCTTCACCACAGTTGATCCCCTGAATTCTTGTGTCTCCACCACCACTTCGAACGAAGGCCCAAATTTAGATCTTCTACTACCAACCCCAAAACCCCCTCCTGTTTTGGTTTGAGAATTTTATCCCACGCAACCCATTTAATCTTGTTTGTTGCTAATGAACCACCCTAAAGAAACTTGCGGCGTAAACCTTTGAAAACTTTGATCACACCCTTTAACGTCTTAAAAAGTGAGAAGTAGTACCGCCTTAATTAGTAGCAATCTACCTACAAACGATAAGGCTCATATTTTTGTTTGATAGTCAATCTATAAAGTATAGCTTACTCGTAACTCGCTCTGCTACCAAACAAAACCATGAGTTAAAATTGGTTTACTTTTATTTATTTTTTCAAAATTCATAGTTTGATATAAATCTATAATGTATCACTTATAATAAAAGAATTGAGTTTGTATGAGGTGACATTCAATGGAATGTGTCATGTGGCATCATGTGAAGCTTTCTTTTAAATTTATTTATTTTAAAATTTCAAATATATATCTATATTATCTTAAAATTTCAAATATGTTAATTAATATATTTTCCTTATTTTCCTCTCATATTTTTTAAATGTTAGTGAACTATTAATTATTTTAAAATTTCAAATATGTTAATTAATATTTTTATCTTTATTTTTATCTTATTTTTCGCTCACAATTTTTAAACGTTAGTAACTTTTATGTATGTAATTTTTTTTGAAAAAAAAAAATACACCAAATTAACGATGGTTTTATTATCTTTCCAACGAGCACCATATATAGTGGTATACAAAAACGAAAAAAATGTTTTTTAGTGAGTTTTTGTTCATGCAGAAAAAAAACACAATGTATTTAGTTAATTTCTTAATCATATATAGGCAAGTCACTAATCATGTTATGATAGTATATATATGTTTTTGAACCTACTACTACATATATGAATTGTCCATGTTCATGTGCTATAATGATATGCTTAGCATTAAAAAAGGTTGTGATTTTTTAATCTGCTGGGAATGCAGCATGAGAACCCCTTTTGATAGTATAAACATTAGAACAACTTTCTTTAGCATTAAAAGAGGCTGAGACTGTTTACTTCTTTTATCTTTTTTTATTAAGTAATATTAGATTTTTCAACTCCGAAACACTCCCGAGGTAATCAACTAGTTATCTATATATTAATTTAGGTGATAGTTACCAATAATAGGCCTTTTGTCTTTTAATGTCTTTTATCATTTAGGGTTTATGTCTTCTACCTAACAACGCTGATAGTACGATTGTAAGCCCCGCTCGCAACGCTGGTCACTCAATTTTAATAAAGTTCTATTTTTCTTTTTGTTCATATTTTTTACCGAATCATACACTCAAACTGTTACGTGATTTTTTATGGTTGTTGTTTTATTTAGGAATAATGGAAATAAATAATCCAAACTATTAACTATTGGCCAATAACAGTCCCAACTACGAAAATTACCAATAGTGGTCCCAACTTTCGACATATTGGAATATAATGGACCCAAACTAACGGAGGTCTAACTCCGTTAGTGTGATGCTGACGTGGCATCCTAGGTGGCAAAATGATCCTACGTGGCATCCGACGTGGCATCTTAGGTGGCAAAATGATCCTACGTGGCATCCTACTTGGCATGCCACGTCAGCACCACACTAACGGAGTTAGACCTCCGTTAGTTTGGGTCTATTATATTCCAATATGTCGAAAGTTGGGACCACTATTGGTAATTTTCGTAGTTGGGACTGTTATTGGGCAATAGTCAATAGTTAGGATTATTTCTTTCCATTATTCCTTTTATTTATCAACACTCCAAGCGAATGATTTTATATACGTTTTGGACGTGACTTATCCTCATGTTTGTTTCTAAATAGACTGATTATTTCAAATGTTTTTTAAACCGTTCGGTTTATTAAATCGTCTAACGCCAATTCTTAATACACCATTCCGGCATGTATTTGTCTTGTGAATTTTTGTAACGTATTTTTTTAAACAAACCGGTTGTTTTAAAGGTTTTCTTAAACTGCCTGACCCTCATATTAAATACACCACTACATGTATTTATCTATGTTTACACCGGCTCGTTGTAATTCATGGTCGTCGTGTTTATCTTTATATATGTTTTGGTGTAAAATTTGTTCGAATAATTTGGATTTCGTACACAACAATGTAACTTTTCCGTGATTTTAGAACATACAATCATAACGTTATTTTTTTGTGGTGTACATTCGTGATTTTCTTATTTTATCTACGTTTCAAACTCGACTTAAAACACAGGTGATAACCCTCTAGTTTATTATAAACTATAATAAACTATAACTACTTATATATCAATTTAGCAATTACCCCTACTTAACCAACAACTATAAATTGATAAACCTCAACATAATCTGTTGGAAAATATTAGAAGTGAATGTGAGTTGATTGTATCCCACATCGGTGGGAAGATAAAAATTGGAGGTGTTTATAAAGTGAAGCTTGAATGGAAGGAATTAAAATGTTAAGTTACATTATACTCTGGCACCTACCCGCGCGCAGGGGGCGGTGCAAAAATGGGTTCTGGCTCGGAAAAAAATCCTTGAACCAACGCGACGCCCGCATGACCTGCGGACACGAATGCAGCTCGAAAAACCCGGGTCCGCGTGCGGTCTTCAGCTTCCATCTGTTATTAATTGGAATATTAATCACGAATTTGAAACACCATCACTTGCTGTTATGATGCACAAGACACACAAAACAAACACATACTCTCGCAAACAAATATTGATCGATCACTGCAGCAAAGTTTTCCAGAGTCAGTCTCATTTCGGTTTCTTTTTAGGCAAGTGGGATAGTCCGCAGTACACCGTCACTGTTGATTGAACCGGTGTACCCTGGGAACAGACGACGAATCTATTTAAGGGAATTGTGTCAAACACAAGCCCGGTTCTGTTAATCTGTTTCGTTTTTCTGTTTGTCTTCTTTGCAGAATCTTCTCATTCTCCGGTTTACTGTAAGATTTTCTAACATAACCTTCAACATCAACCCTAAGCCAGTCACGTCTCACTACTCACATAACATATTTATCTAAACATTTCACAAACAGTATGTTTGGCAAAGAGCTTTTATTAGCTTCAAACTTTAAGCTTTTAAAAAGCTCAAATTCAATAAAAAGCCTTATTAGGTTGAATGAGTTTGAAGCTTTTATGTTAGGAGAAAAACCTCTATATTGAAAAGCTACTAGTACTAGCGTTTAAGAAAAAAACTTTTACTAACTACAAGCTTCTAATAAGTAAACGACACAAATACGCATTCTATCATAAAAAAAAAAACAAAAAAAAAAAAAAACATGCATACAAACTTTTAGTTAATGCCCATTTTGGTCATTTTATAAATTTTAATAAAAGCTCCAGCTACTCTGGCAAACACTAAGGGGGTGTATGGATTGATTATTCAAAACAGATTATGCGTTTTGGAAAAGCAGGGGTGGAGTTGCTTATTGATTATTGCGTTTTGGTAGCCTAAAAAACTGATTATCTGCGCTTTCAGAACGCAATCCCAAACATTAAAAACTGATTATCTGCGTTTTCAAAACGCAATAATCTAAAAATCAGATTCAAAACGCAATCCCAAACACCCTCTAAAATATATTTAAAAAGTTACAGCTTTTAGCCACCAGCCTCCAACTTTCAACCACCAACTAGTTTTGCAAAAATAACCAAAATCAGTGTTTTGAAAAACGGACCGGACCGGTCGGTCGGACCGGTGTCCGGGGCCTGGACCGGTCCGGTTCGGGTGTTTGGACCCCCTGCAACTGAACCGCTTGTGGACCGCTGAACCGGCCGGTCGGACCGGAAAACCGGCCGGTCGGACCGGAAAATAAGGGGTCGGACCGTTCTTTTTTTATTATTTTTATTATTTTTTGGGTTTCAATACATTTTTGACCCGGTTCGTTGGACCGGTCGGGCCGGTTGGACCGGTCGAACCGGTGAACCGCCTGGGGTCCGGTTCGACGTCCGATCCGGTTCTGAAAACCTTGACCAAAATAAAACCAGTTTACTAGCTGTAACTAAACCGTAAACATACATACTTTATAATAAAGTTTGCAATCAGGTCCACAAAGGTTTACAGATAAAACTCACAAATCACATAATTCAATTAACATTAACACTATTAAAAATAAACAAAAAAAGAAAAACAACTTTTTGCCACATAATATAATTAGTATATTTTATGACTTAATAATCCAAAAGCAGATATTTTACACAAAAAGTCATAAGGTCTCTCCTTAGATATGGTCCAAGATAGATACGTAAACAACCACTTCCTAAATATTACAAATACACCCCTCCAACATCCCAACAATTACAATATTCACCCTTATATAATAATAACATACTCTACACACAGTTAAAACTCATTTGCTCTGATTTTTTTTTTATTATTATAACATCACATACCGCCTCCAAACACTCTTAAGTCTTAACTGTCCATCTGTTCTCCGACCAAACGTTGTATGTTCCTGTTTCTTGTATCTGTCATGGATCTGTACTGTTTGCTGTTGAAAACATGTGTTTAAGGTTGTTTTATTATGTTTGTGTTTGTAGATCCGGTTTGTTTCTTGGTTTTGTGTTGTGGGTCGGATTCTTTTAGGTGTTTTGTCTGTTTTGTGTAGTTGTAATGTTTTGGAAATAAAGATTTTAGCTTTAAAGAATTATTGGGTGTTATTTATGTCCAGTGGACTTAATTCTGTAGCTTTAATTAGAATTTATATAAAAGATTAGGATTTAGAAATTTAGAAATTGAGTAAGTTTTTGTCTTTTTGATGATTAATTATGTATACTTAGAAAATGGGTCGAGGAGGGGTTAAAACGTGTCTACTTAAAAAAAATTACATATAAAAATGTGCGTGTGCGTGTGTATGTATATAACTGGAAAATATATGTAATAATTCCAATATGGTTAATCTTAGTTAATCGCTAGTTGGTAGTTGGTACCCAACTGGTAGACTGGCGCCTAGCGAGTTTTACAACCGTGTCCAGTATGCTAAGTTCAATAGGGATAATAGAAATAGAGTAAGATTAATTTTTCTTTAAGAGTTTATTAAAAACAGGATGTAGAAATTGGCTGATGTTGTTTATGTTGAATTGGGTACAAAATCGGTGGTTTGGATTTTCTTTCTTGCTGGATTTTGCGTTCGTGGTCGGATTTTTTTAATATGTTGTTGATGAGAGTTTGTTATTTGTTCAGTTGTTTGGCTAGTTTATGTAGTTGTACTGTTTTTAAATAAGGATTTTAGTTTGAAATTTGAATTGGATGTTATTCGTGTTGCCTTTGTGGTTGAGCATAGATGCAAACTTTTAAACCTGATTTGAAGTAGAAAATATTTGTCTAGTACACAAAATTCTATAGCCGTAACAGAAATAGAGTACGATTGATTCTGCTGTAAAAATGTTTGAAAAAATAGGCAGTCGAAATTTACTAATGTTAAATAAATCTCTTGTGTTATCTTTTAGGTTGAAATTTGTCAGAATAAATCTTATATACTACTTCTAAGAGAAAAGGATTGACATATCTGAACAAGCTAGCCTGAGGGAAGCAAGAAGAGTTTGTGGAGTTGTTTGTGTTATCGATCTGTACTGTATGCTGTTAAGCATGTGTTTAAGGTGGTTTAAGTATGTTTATGTGCTTAGATCCGGTTTGTTGCTTGATTTTGAGTTCTGGGTCAGATTTTTAAGTAGGATTGGTTTTTGCTGTGTAAATTTATGAAAAATTAGGATGTAGAAAACTAGAAACTGACTAAATTTTGGCAATTAATCATTCATACTTAAAAAATGGGTCGATGAGGGGTTAAAACATGTCTACTTAATAAGATTACATATAAAAATGTGTGTGTATATGTGTAACTGAAAATTGTGTAACTGAAAATTACATATATAAATCCCAATTCGGTTAATTCTGATTTTGTTCTTGGTGAACAAGTTCATATACATTCGGTTCGTTTACAGGCCTAATGTCGTGTTTGTACTAGGATGTTATTTATATATATTCGACGTGCTTTTGTTATTAGTTCAGTTGCCTTTGCGATGCCTGTTGCCTTTATGGTTGAGCATTAATACAGACTTCCAAACCTGATTAGAAATAAAAAGTATTCCCTATTACACTAAATTCTATAACCATAATTCTGTGAGTTGCCAGGTGGTGTGTTAACAAATCTCTTTTGTTATCTTTTAGGTTGAAATTTGTCGAATAAACGTTATATATTTAATATTTCTACGTAAAAGGATTTACATATCTGAACTAGCTAGCCTGGGGAAACAAGAAGAGTTAGTGAAGATGCATCAGCTAGCATTCAACTGAGATGAAGAACAATCAGGTCCGTTCGCATTTCGTATGGATAATGATATATCTTATAATGGTGCTTAAATGTTTGATTTGTACGTGTTTATAGCGAAAAAGTTAATGGCCCAAACTTACTTTTTTTGGAACTGTATTAATTATGTAGTCAACCGGATTATTCTGTATCGTTTCCGACGACTTTATATAATAACTGTATTTTAGAAACCATTCAGGAATCCAAACCAGACATACAGTCCTTAACCCAAGTTTCGCACGAGTCGCAGAGTGACCAACATAACAATGCGACAGACACTCCTGTTCCTGACACTGGCTCAGCCTCCATTTCAAGCAACGACAACAGAAAAGTTTCTAGGGAAGATATTGAGCTTGTAAGGAATATTGTTATGTCTTTATGTGTCATTATCAAACCAGTTTCGATTATGCAGATCTTGATTGTTTCCTTTATTGTTGTAGGTCCAGAACTTGATAGAACGCTGTTTGCAGCTGTACATGAACAGAGATGAGGTGGTGAAAACGTTGCTAAATCGTGCGAGGATAGATCCTGGTTTTACGACTTTAGGTATACGACTTCCCAACTCACCACACGTAATCCATGCATTGTTGGATTGCATCATCATCATCATACTCAGTTAATCCCACATATAGCAAAGCTAAGGTAGGGTCTGAGGAGGGTAAGATGTATGCAGCCCTTACCTTTACCCCTAAGAATAGAGAGGTTGCTTCCAGTGAGACCCCCGGCTCGACGTGGTTTGGTATCAAGCCTTGGACATAAGGCACAGAACACTTAGCAATCGGGACAAACCCGATCGGTTGCATGTACCCCTTTGTCTTTTGGCTATCCACGCCACCACATGATGCATGATTAATCGTCCGTCGTTTTTAACGTTATTTTCACGAAATTAGTAAAATAACGTTAAAACTAGTGCAACTTTACTTTTGCCCCCAAGGGCCGCACATATATACATTATATGCGCACACCGTAAGTGGGGCGTCATTGTTGGATTGCATACATTTCATTTTTTATTAATGTTGCAAAAGGCGCTAGGCGCTAGGCGGGCGGTGAGGTTCAGCCTAGGGACTAGTCGGGACTAGGCGGAAGTAGGCATTTTGGTATTTTTTTTATACGAATTTTATATATATATATATATATATATATAAACACAAATTTAGGTGTTTTTTTTTTTTTTTTGAAAATATGTTAAGATATATACACATAATACTTAAAAAATTACAAAAAAAAAAAAACAAACAAAAAAAACAAAAAAAAAAAACCTCACCGCCTAGGACCACCTAGGCCCGCCTAATGGCCAAAACGCCCAGAACTTTGACTAGGGGCTTATTCCTATATTTATGTCCGACTAGGGACTAGGAGGCGCCTAGGCGACCGCCTAGCCTGCCTTTAACAACACTATTTTTTATAGATTCTTGTAATACGTTTAAGTGCCACTAGAACTGACTTCGGAAGACAGTTTGGCAGAAATTAGAAGAAGAAAATGCAGACTTTTTTCGAGCATATTACATAAGGCTGAAACTGAAGAAGCAAATCATCTTGTTTAATCATTTGCTCGAACATCAATATCGTCTTACAAAGTATCCGATGCAACCGAAGCTTCCTCTTGCTCCCATACAAAATGGTATCCATCCCATGCCAGGTAAAATCTTGTTAAATCAAACACAATTCAACATACTTACCGTATTAAATTATTATCATGATCATTCATTTTTATACATTGCGGTACAGTCAACAACTTACCGATGGGATACCCTGTTCTACCACAACCGCCAATGGCAGCTACAGGCCAACCTCATATGAATCCGATGGGTATATCCAACTGTCATGTAGTCAACGGAGTACCTGCTCCGAGTAACTTCCATCCTATGAGGGTGAACTCTGGAAACGAGTGAGTTCATATTCATTTCCTTTTTACGCATTCCTCATTTTTTTTTTCAACTTAAAGCGTGTAACTTTTCAACGGTTTCATCCTTGCAGAAATATGGGGATGGATAATAGTGCGGCCGATGTGGCGCCTGCTGCTCCAGTGAATGGGGCCATTTCGCCCATATCAGATATGCCTATGAGTCCTACATCAGTGGCATCCAGTGGCCATTTCCCTTTTACTGCATCCGAAATTTCAGGAATGGGCGTTGACACGTCAGCTCTTGACACAGCTTTTCCATCTGATGTGGCAAGTTCTGTCGGTTTGCATTTGCCACCCGATAATGGAAATTCTAGACCTTTTGGCAATATCCCTTGGAATTTTAGTCTGTCGGATCTAACCGCTGATTTGTCAAACTTGGGAGGTACATCATACATCAAATCACTAATTTACTTGCTTGCAAAGTTTAATAGAATGGAAACGAGCCTTAAGGCGTTTTCCCTTCGCCTTATGAGGCATAAGCCTCGAGGCGAACCGAGGCGCAGTCAAAAAATAAATATAAAAATTATTTATCTTATAAAAAATAAAATAATTGACCTAGAAAAGTCTAAAACATAAAAAACACACATCAAAAATAAAATAATTGCCCCAAAAAGTCCAAAACACCAAAAAAAAACACACATCAAAAACAGCCTAAACCACTTGAGGCGCACATTTTCTTAGCACCTCAGCCCTTAGAGGCGTATGTACAATCCGAACCCCATGAGGCGTGCCTCAGACTCGTTTTCTTAGCGTTTTGCCTTGAGTTGCGCCTCGAGGCGCACGCCTCACCCGTTTTTTTAAACCATGCTTGCTTGCAACTTTTTTTTTTGTTTTTTTTAAACTGATTAAAGTTTTGAATTGATTGTTTTCAGATCTTGGAGCTCTTGGAAACTACCCTGGTTCGCCTTTTCTGCCATCTGATTCCGATATATTGCTCGATTCCCCTGAGCAAGAGGACATTGGTACAAACTCTATATCCCTGCTCTTATGTTCAAACTCTTGATCTTTATTCTTATTATTTATAAAACTGGTGGAAATTTAACTCTTTTTTTTTTTTTTTTTTTTTTTTTTTTGTAATCGCAGTGGAAGAGTTCTTTGCTGACTCTGTTCCTGGACCGCCATGCTCCAATTCAGATGACGAAAAATCTTAATTTAAGGTTAGGCACAAACTATTGTCTTTGGAACACAATTATGTACAATAAAAGGGTACACAAGTAACTGAAATGTCAATTTTATTATATCCCGGATCTTAACGCCCAACCTGCGCCTTTTATGAAAGTTTAGATTTCGTTTGAGCTTTAGCAGGATCCGAATGAACTAGGCAGCTGAACAGCTTAACTATATACATAAATAATTTAAGTATTTAACTAGAGTACTTGAACTAAAAGTAAAAACCAATATCCTCAACCCTCCTCCTCTGCCACTGAATAAAGCATGCGACCATCTCGTGGACTGGACTCTGCTGACGAACACGAAAGATCTTCGTCGACCACCCCAAGAATTGTCTCCAAAACCTCAGCCATTGTCGGGCGATTCTCAGCAAAATGTGCCACACATTTAAGCGAAATATTTAACAAAGGAAAACCAACCATTCCAACCTTCGCAATCTCTTTGTCGAAAACCTCTCCTGTCCATTCTTCTCTAACCATCGCCTTCACCCACTTTGGTAGATCTAATCCGCTGTTGTCGACTATCTTTCCCGTCAACAGTTCCAAAAGAATCACCCCAAAACTGTACACGTCGCCTTGTTCGGATAAAGATCTCTCGGGAGCTGTATAACCGTTGGCTTTGAACAAACAGATACTCTTTGGATCAAGCAAACTTGAGTACCCGTATTCACTTATTAGCGGCTCTTCATTTTCGTTTAAAAGAATGTTAGATAGCTTTATATTTCCATGTGGAATAATCTCCGACGAATCTTCAAAGCTTTTGTATATATGATCCAAACCTTTTGCTATACCAACGGCTATAGACAACCGAAGTTTCCATGGGAAATCCCGTGACCCCTCAACGTACCCTGCGCATGACACAATATTAGTTACAAGGAAAAGATTGCGGACGTGTCGTATGATGCCAGGTGACTGACTTACTTTCCATGAGGGAGAGAAGGCTGCCTTTAGTCTGATACTTATAAATCAAAAGCTTTTCTTCACCTTGAGAACTATAAGCTACCAAAGGTAGAATATTTGGATGGTTTACTTTCCCGACTTTCGCCATAGCGCATTCAAACTCTGCTTTAGACGCTTGTAATTTCTTTAATCTTTTGACCGCATAAGCACCATCGTTGTTTAGCTGAACCTTGTACAGGCTGCTACAGAAGTTTTGGTTTTTCAAATCAGCTCCGGCGTCAAGAAGGTTCTCTAGTTTAAACCGATGCTCTTCTTCCCCAAAGAATACAAGATCTTGACTTTTTTCTTCCTGTTTGACTTCGGTCAGGCTCGGGATAATGGAAGTTTTAGGGGAAGATTGGAGATTGCTCTTAACGTTCTTCTTTTTCTTCGACGAGTTTGTAACTTTTAAAATCACCACACAGAAAACCATGCCAAGTAATGCTATTAGAACAATCTCCACAATAAACACATTACTATGCGTCGGTTTGTTTTCATAATACATGTTGCCGTGTGACGGGGTGGGTGAGGGGCTGGACGCAGCGTCGTTCTGGGCTAGCGTTGTAAGTTCCTTCCTACCGCTTGCTTTGACAGAAAGAGGTGATACTAGTGTTAGCGCGAATAATAATCCCCTAATAATCATGTCCATATTGCAAGTAACATGCATAATATGATCAAGATGTTTAAAGAATTGACAATGGTTTTGGTTATTTGAAACAAGTGATGATGTGAGTCGACGTATCGTATGGTAAATAAAGACAGGTGATGTTCATAGGTTCCAAAGACACAATAACAAGAATCTAAAAATATTTGAGGGAAACTATGTTCATCTTAAAGCATTGTGGTTGCTACATTTTATGACTAGATTAACCCTTTTGAGGTTATGATACGTGTTAGCTATAGCGATCCTAGCGAGGGCATAATCGCGAATAGAAAATGTGTACATGAAGTTTGACTTGGCCTTGCATTGTTTTTGGAGATCGACAGAAACAATGTGACAATGAAACATTGATGTCTTAAGATATAACAATTGATAAGAGTAAAATTAATAATCTTTGATGAAAACAAGAATGAAGATTAGTTTGGATCTATTTTTGGAATCAAATGTATTACCAAAAATATGATGTTTTAGTAATTTAGTGTTTATGTTTGAACAATCAAATGTGTTGCCAAAATATTATGTTTTAGTGTTTATGTTTGAACTATGGTTACCGAGATTGTTAAGGAGGTGTTGGGTAACTTCTAAATGGGTAAGTGCTGAACCAGTAAAAGGTTTGAACCATTCAGACTCAGTATAATGTTTACCCATTCAGAGGCAAATGTCTGACCGACTCAAACATCTGCTCATGTCAGTCTGAATGAACTATGTCTAACTGATTTAGACATCTGTCCCATTAAAAACTTATTAAGAGCTGAAACAAAGAGTCTCTAACTAAGTTCAATAATAAAAAAAAAATGATTAGTAAATTGAATTTACTTAATTCAAGTGATATCGGACTCTTATCCAACTCTTCAAAGATGCAAAAACTCGATACAACATATTCAAACACTTGCATTATCTTAGACACCTTATTTTTTTCTTCACTAAGAGCGTACTTTTAAATATATTCAAATGCGTAATCTCGGTTTTCACATCAGATTTCCATTTATATTTTAAGCACTCATTTTCTCTACCTAGTCCACTTTTAAAACACTATTTAAAAAATACTATTAAATTTATATGTGTGTAGAGGGTCCGCTATTTACCTGTTTGCTTGCATTTGGAGTTCCATAATAGACTTTAACATATTTTGTATAATTGATCGATATTATGAGGTTTACCGACATTATGAGGTTGACTGACATTATAAGGTTGACTATTATACAAATCAATTATACAAAATATGTTATGTCTATTATTCCAGACAACTGCACAAACGTAACATTTCGGACGCCTTCTCCGACACTACCATCCATTCACGTAAGCGTCCGTTTATGCCACCGCCTTGCCCGTTATCATGTGTTGGAGGTGAAGCTAGACGTTTATAAATAATCAATTATGTTCTAAAACATATTTTTTTTAAACAAGACAAGTTACATTTGGATAGTGGGTAGTTCGCTTTCTCTCTCACAGAATTTTTCTTACATTCTCATCTCACAACTTCACTAATATTGTCTTATATATGCGTCTTTATAGCAAATTTATATCGATATATAAAGATACTATTATGGTAAACGAAGAGTAAGCTCGTTTAGGTATTACTATTTTGGAGTCGAAAAAGAAACTTGAGCATGTCATTATGTTACTAAATTCATCAAGAGACGTGTAATGTTGCAAACAGATAGCATTTAGTTGTGAGGGATGAAGATATTGTTCCTATAAATTACCAATTTCAAAGATCTCCTTTGTAATGTTGAAGTACCACTAGCAAGACATTTCCATAAGTACCATTTCAACAACCTAAATACCTAATGTTTTAGCTTGAAACATAGTGATGATACTAAAGATACTTTCAATGATGATAGAGATGAATTTAATCATAAATAATGCATGTGAAATTCCAGTCCAACTTAATAGAGGAATGCTTTAAGAAGACATGACTCAATGAGTGATGAAATATCTTTCTTGATGGGTGATTGCGGCAACTATGAACCATTGACTGAAAACAACAATAGAAGTTGGCTTTTATGTTAGGCAGGTGGCATGTTGTATGGATACAGAATGAGATATGAATGACGTTATTATTTATCCTTATCTATATAATTTAACTAAAAATTATCTTTTTCATAAATTTAATTCTTACTTTTTAAAACAATCTCAAATTCATTCTTTATCCATAAAAATATAAGGTTTTTATTTAATTTTTCTTAAATATAAGAACTCATATAAAAACTCACATTAGTTTTCTTAAAAATACGTGGATAAGGCAAATGGTCATCTGGTGCATTGGCAACTCCATGACCTTTCAATGTGAAAATCATGGGTTGGAGTTTCTTCTCAGCAAAAAAATATTTTAGGTTGAGCTAGAGGTTTTATCAAGTGGGCATTCGGACGGTGAGTTTTCTCTAGAATGGTGGCGAGTCGGGTCACCGACGTTGTCTGTGTTCGCGGGCATGGGTGGCCTTTTGGCATTGCGTTTACCTGGGTGATCAAGCTTTTGTCGGTTTAAAAAAAATGCATGGGTAAAGTATAAGGATAAGGAATAAAACAAAGTCGTGTTTGTGTGTACTTTTCTTAAATTTTATGGTTTTAATTAGGGATGAGCTCGGGATGGTATCGGTACCAACCGATACTGATCGTGTGTCAAGTGCTAATCAAAAACTATTTTAAAAACAAATCCTTAGCTACAAGAACTGCAGTACAGGGAGTAGGGTTGTCGAACCACGAGGAGTATGTGGTTAGTGTTAATAGCAATTTTACTAGTTAAACTCATTAATTAAAAATAATATTTTATGAAGTAGAATGTTGTCGTACTTGCGAAAACTGAATTAAATTGATTTGAAAATAAAACAATAACAATAAAGAAGCAACTCCCTCTAAACTTCAGGTTTTCATACAGTTTTCAGTTTATAAATTGGGAACCACATAGACATGGTTCTGGAAATTAGTTAATTAATTGGTAGCACAAGCTCTTGTCATCAAACCCTATTATCTACCCAATTGTAAGCGTCAAGTCAACCCTCTTTATGTCACCCAACCCGCTACTAAGTTTTGTCATCAACTAAACAAGTTGTAAAGAAAGGACTCAAAACACAAATCAATTGTTTACTTAACTAATGCATCAATAATGTTTAAGATGTTTGTCATCACAAACAAAAACAAAATCCAATACTTTTGGGATTGAGTTTGGAAACAGCTTATTGACTTATTAACTTTTTGAAAAGCCAATAAGTTAATAAGTCATTTGAAAAAACATCAAATCATGGCTTTTCAAAATGACTTATTGGTTTTTTCAAAAAGTTAATAAGTTGTTTCCAAACTCAATCCCAAACATGCTAAATAAACATAAAAAGTGTGAAACCTAATCAAACCGTTCGTCTAGAGGAAGTTACAAAGATTTAGCCTTGCATCTTGGTCGCGTGCATGTCCCTCCCTTTTCTTATTTCTTCTCGTGCGATGCTTCCTCTTCTGCAGCCGTCCTCCAATTCTTGTCCTCCTAAAAGATGGGAGCCCCTTAAATTATGTCGTCGAATCCCAAAACTCCCTTCTAAAATTCACCGACTTCTCATATTATCACTATTTTTTTTTCTATTCATGGGCCTTAGCCCTTTTCATGTTCACTTTTCTATTTGTTTTCCTTTTATTTATTATTATTATTATTATTATTATTATTATTATTATTATTATTATTATTATTATTATTATTATTATTATTATTATTATTATTATTATTATTATTATTATAACTCTGTGCTCTCGACTCGGGTGTTCTTCGCTCGACCAAAATTTCTTGTCTACGCCCCAACACCTATGAACACCTGCTCTCAAGTGTTTGTGTCTGGATTAAAATTCTTTTGTTTTGAGTTCATTATCCACGAACACCTACAAAACATTTGCGCACTAATAAATAACTAAATCCGACTAAAAGTACACAATAAAAGACTAAAATATATACAAAACTAACATATTAACAATGTGTGGTTCACAACACATCAGATGCCGGTCCCGAAAACTCCCAAAACCCAATACCGATACTGAAAACATGCGGTACGGTACGGTACGGTATCGGTTTGGTATGGGTACGGTACCGGTATGGTATCTGTATTTTACCTTAAAATACCGATACCATATCGATCTTGTACCGATACCGAAAATACGAAAACCGAAAACCTCTAAATGTGAGTACCGATAACGATACCGAACACCCTTGGTTCGGTACGGGATAGATATGAGATCGGTTCGGTTCGGTATTCGGGGTTATATGCTCATCCCTAGTTTTAATGAGTATAAGGTATATGTTGTGAATGTTATGAGCTTAGTGATGAACAAAAAAACCGGTGCTGGAAACGAAAGTGGTAAAACAGACCCGAACGAAACTTGTACAAAACTTGAAAACGGTACTAAAAATCCCAAACTGAAACCGAACAAAAATTGGGCTCAAACTAACACTAAAACCGGCGAAACGAACCAAAAATGATACACAAACGGAAACAAGTACCGCTAAAAACCGTTTGGAACCGAAGAAAACCCAAAACTGAACCGAAACATTTTAGAAAAACGATTTGGCCATATACACAAATAAAATTATGTTTTCTTGGTCTTAAAATTTACTTTTCTTGTTTAAAAAAATCTAAAACTTAATACAAGTCAAACTTTATAAAGTTTATATGATTTTAAAAAGCGTGTATATGAACCGGAATGGAATCGAAACAGAATCAAAAGCGGGTAAGAAAAATATTTGTGACCAAACTAGGATGAAAACAAAACCTGTTTGGATTGGAACCGGTCAAACTCAATATTGGTTTCAAACTGAAATTGGTTTGTGAAACAAAAATTTCACATATGGTCCATCAACTTTGATAATAACATGTTTAACCCTCAACTTAAATTAGGTTTCTTTTTCCAAATTAATTTTTTACCCTTACACTTTATTATATTTGAGGGTGCATCTTTACTTTATGTTTGTTTTCGGTTGGTCTACAATTTTAACATAAATTTTATTTAAAAACAAATCAGATCAAATACAATAGTTTTTCACCAGACGGTATAAAACACCAAAGTTCTCAATAAATAATATTTCTCGGTTCTAATGTTAACTCTTCTCATTATCCTAATAGAACCTTAATTCAACTTTCAAGTAAACTATATATCTTCGTTCTTTTTTTCGTTACATAAAGTACTGTCCATAAAATACAAAGTGAAACTTCCCTTAGAATTTACGTTCTAGGATTGCAAATTTGCAATCATCATATTTCACGAATTTAAATACTCATCATCCTATAAAATTATTTCGATGGTTGACTTTGATATACCCTTCTTATATAATAATTTTATTTCTAATTGATTCCACATATTTTTAAGAATTAGAATAATGGGTCAAGTTATTCTACACAGTGTAACAAAAATGAGAAGGGTGAGAAGGATACAAAAAACACAATAGATCATTAAATATGACACAATGAGCCACAAAATATAACACAGTGCCAAAAAATATAACACAATGCTAAAGAAAGAAGACACAATGAATTGAAAAAATGACACAATGATGAAAATAAGAAAAAAGACACAATGGTACATAAAAGACACAGCGATATAACGCATATTCTAAAAACTACAAGCTAAAACCCTAAAAAACGAAGACCTAAAAACTAACGTCGTAGGGTTCGATAAGATAGTTCCAATGCCGCTTGAATAAGTACAATCAGAGTCTGTTTGATACCCTTCCTACGACTTCCTATTTTTCTTTCACTGTGTATTTGATCTAACCCTTAGAATAATATATCATTTAGGCCTATAAACGAACCGAACGTTCATGAACTGTTCGTGAACTGTTCGGCGGGAAGTTCGTTTATTTAAATAAATGAACGAACACGAACACAATTTTTTGTTCGTTTAATTAAACGAACGAACATGAACACACGTTGTGTTCGTTCATTTATGTTCATGAACGTTCGTTTATGTTCGTTCATTTATGTTCGTTTATTTTGTTCGTTTATGTTCGTTTAATAAAACTTAGCTTTATTTTTATTATTTATTTCCTTTTGTTAAGTAACCTTAATTCATATGTTCTAAAAACTTAACCCTAACCCTAACATTCTAAACATATCACTTATTATCCGCTCTTCACACTTCACAGCCGCTCTCCACCCTAACCCTAACGTTCATTTATGTTCATGAATCATTATTAACTTGTTTTTGTTTGTGTTCGTTTATATTAATCATTTGTGTTCGTTTATGTTCATGAACTGTTCGTTTAGGTTTAAATGAACGAACATAAACGAACACGACAAATTTCTTAATGAACGAACACGAACACAAAAATGTGTTCGATTATGTGTTCGTGTTCGTGTTCGGTTAAAGTTAAATGAACAAATACGAACACGCCTGTGTTCGTGTTTGTTCGATTCGTTTACAGGCCTAAATTATCATTTATTAAATAGCCTTTGAAAAAAAACAATCATTTTTACTTCGTGAAAGTTGTCTACAACAACTTTGAGTTGTATACCTCATAATATGATGAGTCGTTGTTGTTCATTGACATTTATTTGAGTATTCCACACGTAATACTTTATTTTAAATAAGCCAAGCATGTTTTTTTATAATGATTACAAATAGTTTGACCGCAAAAATTCAAACAAAATATATATCATATACCTTAGTCATAATAAAACAATACAAATACAATCCAACATATATCTACAAGTTGTGATCCCACCACCAAACAACTACCCAAATAAAACCAAATCCTATTACATGGTCGTATCTAACCTTTCAAACATGCGAAATAAATCAATTCAAATCTGCCGTCCCCAAATAACACGCGAAAAGACAAGTTAAAAACATTTGACACGCGATTATAGTATGAAACTGACTAGTGATAACCAAGCCGTCATCATATTTCGTCATCATCACAAATATTATCAAAGAATGGATCCTTAAGGAGGTCGGCGGCAGAAGGCCTATCCCTTGGTTGGGCTAGGCACTTCTCGATAAAGGCCTTTACCTCAGGGTCTTTTACTTTGTTCATGGCATCTGGTCTAACTCCAGATGTCACCTTTTTGTAAATTCTAGCAACGTTGTTACATTCGCTGTAAGGCAATTCAAGAGTCACCAACTCGAGCAAACACATGCCAAAAGAATATATATCGACTAGCTCTGTGTAATCCTCTTCATACAACTCGGGAGCCATGAATTCAGGTGTCCCGAGTATTGAATGTGCACAATGACTTTTACCGACTATTGCAGCTAGTCCCAAATCGCCAATTTTTACCTGATGAGTCAAGGAAATATTCTTGGTTAGAAATTGGAAATGGTAATAAATTTCTCTTAGGGTTGAATTGTTTAATTTATGATTTAAATTACAATCTTTATCCACAATTGGGTTCATATTTAATCCATTTTCTCTATCGAAATCTCTTGCAAAGAGAAGTTACAAGTTACATGAACCTTAATTTCATCTTCTATAGAATATATTATTTAAATGCATAGAGATAAGTAGATAACATCCAAACACTTATCACCATTTCAAAACTTAACCTAATATATCTTCATTCCTCAAAGTTAGGGAGGTTTGCCGTCATCCCACCCTTCCTAAGGGCTTTGTTATCAAAGAAATTTTACAACATGTTTGTTAAACCTAAACTTAACCTAATTCATCTTCAATCTCTATCCCTTGTGATAGAGATTATCAACAAGAGTTTACTCATTACATTTGTTTGTTAACCTTATTTATCTTCATACTCTAAAATCAACAACATAAGATGAACTAAGCATCAAACACTATTCAAATGAACATATGATTCGCGTACCTGACCGATATTCCCATTAATCAAAATATTACTGCAATTGAGATCTCTATGAATAATACACGGATCATGCGTGTGCAGGTAATCCAATCCTCTCAATATCTGTCGACACCACTTCTTCACCGCCTGCATCGACACATGCCTGTGCTTATTCCGGTAATCTCTTAAATTACCAGACGTACAAACCTCCGTAATAAAGTTCAACGTGTTCTTTTCACTATCTCTCCATTGCCAAAACAAAGTAATAATATTCTTGTTCTTTAACGTTGTTAACAACTTAACCTCCGAGTACAACCGTTCGATCATCGACTGATCGTCTGAAAAGTTCCTTAGTTTCACTTGATTCCATGCAACCTCAATCCCTTCTTCTTGATCAAACGCTCGGTACACCTTCTTCACTGCACCTGACCCCAGTAGTTCGTTGTAACGCCCGTATCTTCCTGTTGGATCGACTTCAACAAACGGTTCCTTATCGCGGTTCACCATATCCGGTTCCATTGCCGGCATCTTCACAAAATTTATTCGAAAATTAATAACATAATATTATTATAAAGTTTGTCAGGTAAACGGCCAACAAGCTATTCCCAATCCCTTTTAATTAGAAACAAAGTTTTGGGTGTCTTGGGGCGAAAAATTACTATGTATGATGCGGTGAACCTTGTTAAAAAATTCTAATGGGTTCGAGTCTAGGAAAAAAATATATATCAAAAGCAAAGGGTATAAACCAGTGTTGATTCTCTAACAAGCTTTCGGAAATATTAGTATTAAATGAATGAAACATGATATTCTGGGGCAGAGCTACACGTTAGCCCTTAGAAAAATTAGTGTAATTTGTAGGAAAAAAACGCCTTGTTGTTTTAGAAAATAAATCTTGGATCCACGGACGATATTATATAAATATATGTATGAAATAAAAGAATAAGTAATGGGTTAAATGGAAATTATTATTACCATGAGAGAACGCGTCGGAAACGTGTTGGTCGCCGGAGTATGAATCAGAAACAATCAAAGAGTGTAGACATGAGGGCAATGGGGTGAATGGTGGTAGGGTTTATTTATAGTGGTGACGGTGGGATTAATATACAATGTGTAATCATAATCAAGTGTCAATGGGTTGGTGGATGTTTCCTTTTCATCTTGCTTTTGATTTTATTATTCTAGGTTTTACTTTTTTCCTTTTTTTTTCTTATATTTAATATTTTTGGTAATGAAATGCATTTTTTTCTAGAAATAAGGGTGAATTTCCTTGTTTATTCTGTTTTATTTTGGTATTGATTCAAAATTTTAATAGTATTTTACCATATCCAAATCAACGGTTATGTGTCAATGGTATTATGATGGAGTGATATATGATTGTTTACTATATTTATAGAATCTGATTTAATTCGTGGCTTAAAAATATATTAAATCTAAAATATCTTTTAAAAAAGTTATTAGTGTAATAAAACTTTTTCTATAGGTAACACTAGATTATATCCCAAAACTTTTCGATATAGACAAATTTAATATTTATGTTAAAATTGTGTTATGATACAACATATAAATTAATTTACTACAATATGATAAAACAACAATTTTAATAATGTGAATAAAAATGAAAGTATATATAAAAAAGAATATGTACGTTTGGATGAGGAGTAGAGCCAGAAGCAAGCATTGCAGGGTGTGATTGAGGCGGTGGTCTTAAAGGTGTGGCTTTTTCCCCTGGAAATGAGTGATTTTAAACAATTATGTTCTAGATAAAAATAGAATTCCAATTTATTGGATTGAACATGATTAGTGACTTGCCTAGACATGATTAATGAATTAACTGAACACATTGTGTTTTTTTCCTGTATGAACAAAAATCCATGAATTTTTTTTTCCGTTTTTTGGATAGCACTATTGTAGTCGTTGAAAATATAATAGAACACTTGTTAATTTGGTGTATTTTTTTTTTAAATCTTGTATATAAAAGTTATTTACGTTTAAAAATTGTGGAGGAAACATTAGAGAGAAAAACAATTTTGAAGGGAAATAAGGGGTAGGATGACACGTGGCACACCTAAGTGAAGGAGGATGACCTCTTTGAATGTCATGTCAGTTTCATTGTTTTTCTTTTATTAATATATGAGTCGACAATGATCAACTAAAAAAATGTAGGTATAGATTTATAACTTATTTAAATACATAAGAGTTAATGGCCAAAATCGTTCTTGAGGTTTGGGCAGTTTTGCTACATCAGTTCAAAATCGATTTTTTTTTACATCTGGGTCATTCAGTTTTACATTTTGTAGTCAAATTCGCCCCTGAAACTAACCCAGTTAAATATTATCGTTAAGTTGGGGGTATTTCTGACTTTTTACCTAGGAAATCGGGGGCATTTTGGACATTGTATACTTTATTTATTTAAAAATTTTTATTTCTTTTTTCAGCCTTTAAAAAAAACCCTCTTTAACTCTCTCTCCCCTATATCTCTCTTCAAACTTCAAACCACCATCACCACTACCATCACCATTCCACTATCATTCTATCAACCACTACAGAACGTCAACCTAACATCACCAATCCACAAAGCAAACCCAAACTTGACACTCGAGTTGAACTGACTCAAACCGAGACTCGACACCCGCTGTGTGCAATTGGATTAGGGAAGAAGATGAAGGAGGGTTTTAGGGTAAAATGTTATGAATGATTTTGGTTTAATCACTGTATTTAAATTGGGTGGAAGATGAAGAAGATTAGAGAGAGATAAAGATCGGGCTAGGGTTTTGAGGTCTAGGAGGAGGTTGTTGACTACTCAGGAGGTTTTTAAGCATATGAGACGGGAAGATTGGATTGAGTTGCAAAGGGATTGTTTGGGTTAAAAAAATTGACCGTTCGGTGGGGCTTTGGGTGGAAGGGAATTAAATGGAAGGGGTAGGCGTAAGGTTTAGGGCCACGGTGGGAGAGGTTGGCAGTGGAGGCGGTGGGAGAGAAGGTGGTTTAGGGAGAAGGTGGGTGGTGGGTGTTGGCCGAAGTTGGTTAAGGGAGAAGGTAGGCGGTGGAGGTGAAGGAATTTGTTGAGGGGTAAGGGTGGAGAGTTGGTGTGGATGGTCTAAGGAGAGAAGAAGAGAGGGATCAAGAGTGCGTGCAAGTGGGGAGGTCTAGAGGTAGAAGAATGTGGGGAGGTGGGTCCCACTTATTAAAAAATATTAAAAAATAAATGGGTAGGCAAAAGGCCATAAATACCACCAACTTAACGACAATATTTAACTGGGTTATTTTTAGGGACAAATTTGGCAAGAAAATGTAAAACTGAAGGACCCATATGTAAAAAAATCGATTTTGGACTGATGTAGTAAAACTGGCCAAACCTCATGGACAATTTTGGCTATTAACTCAATACATAAAGACTAAATTTCAAGTCTTACCTTTTATATTTATATCATGTTTCAAAGCATGCATGTACGTTTAAAAATGATGAGTTATGTACTTTACATTTCAAAATCTTGCACGTTTTGTGCTTTTGACACTAACCCAGTTAGTTTTTCTCGTTAAAATCAGATAATTTGCAAGGCACGTGATGGTATAACTGTCTTTTAACCCACCACTCACTACCGCCCCCACCTGCACCACCACCACCCCCACAACCCCCCACCACTGTCACCACCACCACGACATACGGAAATAAAACCCATTCCTTCTTTATCTTACCCATTGTTGCCGCCACCACCACCCCGTCAGAACCCTAACCTCCAATTCCTGAAAAAGTTATAAGCGCTATTATTTCTGACCTTGGTTGAAACCATGACTGATTGTCTAAGAATTGATGTGTTTTGGGTGGTGATTAGGTACCTTAAGACCTTCATTTTGTTCTTAGAATGAGGTATACATTTGAATCACTTGTTTACCAATTTGGCTTCTATCTGTCCCAATTATTTGCATCAACATCCTTACCTTCTTCAACTGGGATCCATTAAAGTAGCCAACACTCTCGATCCATCTGTCTCCTACATTTAACTAGGCGCCGCTGAATCATATACCTAACCAAGTTTCCATAACCCTATAAGACCTGGTTTCAAGCCTAAAGACGAGACACGCTTTGTTCCAAGTGGGGTGGTGGTTGCTGATTATGGCAGATGAGGTGGTGGTTGGTGGTGGTAGATGGGGTGGTGGTGGTGGATGGTGGTTAGGTATTAAGAGAGAGATAGAGAGGGTAGAGATAATGTAATATTATATGTTTTCTTTTTTTTTTAATTGAATTATTAAAATAAAGAGGTAAAAATATTAATATACCTTAAATGACCAGATTTAACAATAAAATTAGCTGGGTTTGTGTTAAAGAAAATAACGTGCAAGATTTTGAGATGTAAAGTACATAACTCATTAATTTTTAATGTAAATAACATCCTTTAAAACCTGATATAAACGTAAAGGAAAAAACTTAAAAATTTATTCGTAAGTAAATATACAAAGTTGACTAAATTAAACATGTAAATTTCAGATTAATTCGATGGATTCTCTAGTTGGCCCATTTATTTTATAATATTCTTTTTATTGGAAGGGTGTTTCACTTTAATGAAGTTGTATGGGTATTTTTTTTTGTCAAACCTTATTTTATTAAAATGCATATAAAAAATATATATTTTTCTGTACTTTTTTATGCACATGTATATACATATTTTTTTTTAGAATTTTGCAATATTTGAGCATTAATATGCAAATAAAAGACATATATTTTTTCGATCAAAAATGTTGTGTTTGTGTTAACTCACGAATTGTCAATTTTAGTAAGTGTAACATGTCTTGGATCACATAATTGTTTGGAGGTGAGTGTATGCATATATACCTGCCAACCAGAGTACCGGAAGTTAACAATGTGCCTTGGAGTCGTTTGTTGATGTGGTGTCTGGGCCCAAAATTGGTAAACTAGACATCGGAGGTTTGACGATTGATCTCCCGCCTTTGACTACCACAGCAAAAAAGACTTGGGAGTTTTACTCTCTTATTGGGGAAGTTAAGGATTTAGAAATTTTGGATAACCTTCTTGGTATTCTAACTATGGTTTGGCATTTGGACTTCGAGTTAAAATATGTCAAAGGATTGAAGTTTCTGATGAAATTCTGATCGTGTGTTGAGGCGGAGGAGTTCCTGAATTCTCACTACGACTTCTGGTCGGATTATTTCTCTAGGTGTATGTGTGGGATGGGAATATTCCAAATTTTGAGAGAGTTTCTTGGATACGGGTCACCGGTGTTCCGATTTGTCTATGGGACCGACATATATTCAACAGAATAGGGGAAAGATGTGGAAGATTGATTGCAAAGTCCTGTCCATCATTGGATGACGATAATTTGGCATCAAGCAAAATGGCAATTCAGGTGAAATCGGTTAATGCGATTAACAAGTCGTTCAACATAAAATGGAAGGGTTTGGTGTTTGATGCCCAGATTTAGGAAGTGGATGTCGAATGGGTGCCACCAAACCGGTGGTTACACAGCCAGGGGGTCAAAAACTTAAGTCTAAGGTGGTCAAATGTGGTGAGGAAGATGAACAGACGGGGGAAGAGCAAGAGATTAATTTTGTAGGGTCATGCATGGGAAATAGGGTGGCTAATAATGGTGTTACATTTTCCGTGGTCAATCACGTGCATGAACAACACAATGTTGTCAATGAGGAGGCCCCACAAAATCCTTCCAATGAAATTAACAATAATACGGTCGATGAGCCCACCAGCCCAACACATGCCCGTTTGGATGCAACCAACTTTGGGTTGTCCTATGTCACATTTGGGCCCAAATTCAAATCCAGATTGAATTCTGTTAAAGCCGACCACATACACATTCCAGATCTGAATGTTGAAGCTAATTTGGACACATTCAATATTGACGATAATATTATCCAGGAAGCTCATTCAAATCTTCCTATGGATGATGATTGTAGATGTGAAGAGGGAGGTGTTACCGAGGTCCTTAGAGCGGCTGGCGAATCTGAAGATGGCTTTATGGATCTGGATGAGGAGGAATCACTTGATATGGAGAACGAAGTGGGTGAGACCATTGCTTACGGCAAATGTTTGGGTATTCATCTGGATGGTATCGGCAACCAGGTTAGAAAGTTAATTCACGGGGAAATAGAGACAAATCGGTCTTAAATGAATCTTGTCTCTTTAAACATCAGGGGGTGTTGGGTATCGACAAACCGGGTTGGGTTCAGAAGGTTAAGTTGGAGACTAAGTGTTCTTTTTTGGCCCTCCAAGAAACTCACTAGGCAAATTCTCCGGGCTCTTTTTTCAGTAGATTTTGGGGGAGATTTGAGTTCAAAGTTGTTACTGTAGACTCGTCGGGTAGATCTGGTGGCTTAGCTTCTATTTGGTACCCAATATTTTTTCGGTTGATGCTGTGGTCAAGAATCAATACTTTCTATTGACCTGGGTTCCATTTCGGGGGTAGATAATAAGGTGAAAATCATTAGCATTTATGCTCCTAATGATCAGGTTAAAAGAAGAGAGTTGTGGGATAGTGTGGTCAATCTTAGGATGCAAACTCCTGGTATGTGGGTCACTTTGGGGATTTCAACGATGTTCGTTACCCGGACGAAAGGATTAATTCTGTTTTCAACACAAACGCGGTTGTCTGTTTTAATGAGTTCATTGGAAGGGCCGGTTTTTTGGAATACAGAATGTCGGGAGGTAAATTTACATATATCTCAGATAGTCTTGAGGTTAAAATGAGAAAACTAGACCGTGTTTTAGTGTGTGAAGAGTTCATGAATAAATGGCCTACGGCGGTGTTGTCGGTTTTAAAGAAAGGAATGTCGGACCACTGTCCGGTGTGCCTTTCGTGTGTTAAGGTTGATTCGTGCCATGTCCATTTAATTTATATAATTCTTGGATCGGGGCCGCGGAGTTGGATCGTATTGTGGATTCTGCTGCCACCATTTCGTTGGGAGGTAATAATGGAGATGCGAAACTTCTGAATTTTCTTAGAGAGATAAAGAAGAAAATTAAAATTTGGAGAAAGTCGGTTCAGGCAACGAATGATGTGGTTGTTTCTGCTCTATCTGAGGTGGTTGATATCTTGAAAAAAAAAGTGGAAGTTTCTAATATGTCGGATGACGAAAAGAAATTACGGGTGACCACGAGACACCAACTGAGGAATTGAGAGATAAATAAAGCGAAAGATCTTCATAAAAAATCACGTATAAAATGGCTCAAGTTCGGTGATGACAACACAAGATTTTTTCACAGTTCGGTTAATATTAATATGGATGCCAATAGGATCAATGGTTTGGAGTTTAATGGGGTTTGGACTACGGACCCGACCATCCTAAAGAACAAATTTTTTGAGTGGTTCAGTAAAACTATTTGCTGAACCCATTCGACGAAGATCCACTTTTGATAATTACAGGCTGTCGTGTCTTTCGAATGATCAGGCATCTAGACTGGTCACTCCTTTCGGTTGTGAAGAGGTTTGGGTAGCAATTACAGATATGGATGGAGGTAAGGCACCCGGACCTGACGGGTACACGATGAAATTTTATAAGAAATACTCGGGGGTTCTCAAACCGCTTGTGATGGAGGCTTTAGGGGACTTTCATTCCTCGGGGAAGATTAGCGAAGGATGTAATTCGTCTTTTGTAGCGTTAATTCCGAAAGTTGATGATCCTCTTTTCATTCAGAACTTTCGGCCGTTTTCTCTTATTGGGTCCTACTACAAGATTGTGGAAAAAATCCTAGCTAATCGGAATAAGTCGGTGGTGGGCGATTTGATGTCTCATTCACAAGCGGCTTTTGTAGGGGGCATAATATTCTTGACAACCCGTTGATAGTCAGTGAGGTCATCTCATGGGCTAAAAAACGTAAAGCCAAAATCCTCATTTTCAAAGTCGATTTCAAGAATGCTTACAATTCGATTAATTGGAAATTGCTCTTCAAGATGATGTCGTACATGTCGTTTCCGGATACGTGGAATAATTGGGTGAGAGGTTGTCTTGATTCGGGTAGGGGCTCAATCCTCTTAAATGGCTCACTGACAAATGACTTTCGTTATAAGAGAGGGATTGATCAGGGAGATCTGATATCCCTGTTTTTATTTATAATAGCTTTGGAAGTGGTTGATATGTTCATGATGAGGGCGATCAACCTCGGTCTCTTCAATGGAATTAAAATTTCAAATGATGGACCGGTGATTTCACATATTTGCTATGCCGATGATGTTCTTTTTCTGGGTGAATGGTCAGACCACAACGCGGTGAGTATTAGAAGGTTTCTTAGATGTTTGGATCTGGTGACATGCCTTAAAGTGAATCATGGGAAGAGCAAATTATATGGTGTTTGTGTTGATGATGCTGAAATTTCTAGAGTAGTGAATATTATGAAATGTGAAGTCAGCAAGTTCCCATTTAACTACCTGGGTATACCCATCGGAGTTAACATGAAGCATGCTAGATTTTGGCAACATGTGCTCGACAAATTCAGAAAAAAAAAAATTATCCAGCTTGAAAGCTAGCATGTTGTCTTTTGCGGGTAAAGTTACGTTGGCGAAAGCGGTCCTAGGGAGCCTTCCGTCGTATTTCCTCTCCATTTTCAGTGTTCCAAAATGTGTTTTAAAAAAGTTGGAAGCTATGTGAAGAGATTTTATTTGGGGGTCGACGGGGTTGAGACAAAAAATTAGATGGGTCCGTTGGTCCAAAATGATAAAACCGAAGGTTTACGGGGGTCTCGGGATTGGAGGAATCGAGGACTTTAATGTTGCTATGATGTCGAAGTGGTGGTGGCGTTTCAAGGATAAACCAAACCAACTTTGGGCGAGGGTTATTCATGCTATTCATTGGTCTAGTTCGAATGGTAAATCAATTTCGGTTAAAAAATCTATCGCAGGGCTCTGGAATGACATTGGGAAGATGGACGAGGTTCTCGCAGGATGGGGCATTGATATTGTTTATAAACTTAAAGCGATGGTCGGAAACGGTGGAAAAAAGGAAGTTTTGGATGGACACTTGGGTAGGCGAATGCTCTTTAAAAGTGAGATTCCCTACTTTGTTCAAGTTGGCGAAACATAAAGACGCCTTTATTTCTCAGTTTTATGTAAAGGGTCCGGCTGGTGTGCTTTGGCAGTGGGAATGGAGTGTCTCGTCGACTAACAGCACTGATCTACAGTGCCTAAATCAGCTGATGTTGATGTTACAACAGGTGTCTATTTCGGACAAGGGAGACAAGTGGGTTTGGGACAATAATATTGGGTGCCGCCTAAGGCCAACTGCTTTCTATGGAGGGCGGCGTTGGGTCAAATTGCTTCTAAGGAGGGGTTGCTGCACCGTGGGGTTCTATTTGCGGCTACTGTTCTGAATCTGCGGATCACATTCTGGTAGGCTGCCTATTCGCGAGATCCATCTGGTGGCTGATTCTGACTTGGTTAAGGATACAGTGGCCTCCTGACTTGGGGTCGATCACGGATTTGCTTCAGGTGGTCAAGAATTGTCCGGGAAGCAAGAATTGGAAGAAGATTGTCTATACTATGGCCATGGCGACGACATGGATGATTTGGCATGCACGTAATGCTAAAGTGTTTGAAGATAAATCCATCCCTGTGAAGAACTCGGTAGAAACTATAAAAGAAGACGCGTACATGTGGATTGTTCATAGAAAGATGGCGGCTTCGATCTCTTGGGAAAAGTGGCTCGACTTTGATGTTTTACAGATGTTGTAATTTGTTTTTGCTTTCTTTTGGTGTTTTGGTGTTGGTGGTTCGTGTTTGTACGTTCTCTCCAACCTCTTGCTGAGTCTTTATATTTATATATAAAGTTTTTGACCGTTCAAACAAAATCCAAATCCAACACTTTATTTTATTTTAGGAATTATGATATTTTTTTTCTAATCATAAATTCACGCTCCTAATTCAAATAACCAAATATCCGTTTAAATCTAACTTTGGATTGTTGTTGGTGTTGTTGTTTCATTCAGGGTTTCTCTCCAAGAATGTCGGGGCGCGATCGGTTTCAACCAGAAACATGGTACGATGTTCCATTCAAGAAGGGTAAGGGCAAGCGTAATCAACAACAGGATAAGGAGAAGGTTCAAGGGGTGAAGTTCTTTATCTCCAATCTCCCAGAAGGCTGTGCATCATCAGATCTGACTAGGGTTTTGACGGGCTATGGTGACATACAAGGTACGTACATCGCTCGTAAATATGATAGGCTGGGTAAACGGTTTGGCTTTGTGACGTTCAAAAGAGGCCGCAATATGGAAGATTTGGAATCTGCTCTGAAAGACGTTTGGATCGGGTCTTACAAACTCTTTATTTCTCCTGCGCGATTCGTTGATGGAAAAGAACATCCAAGGAAAACGGAGAAGAGGTGGGAACCAGCCAAAGGAAAGGATGTGCAAGAGGAAAATACGGACGTAGAGAATGAAAAAACACCGGAGGCCATGGAAGTTTGTGTGGAAGATGGACGATCATTCAAAGATACGCTGTTGAACAAGGAGCCGAAAAAGAATACTTTGCTAGAGATTAAGGTGGACTCAGCGACGGTGGCTTTTGGAGAATGGTATAACCGGGCTGTAGTTGTACATCTGAAGTCTTTGGTTGCTTTGACGACTCTTAGAACATGGTTGAAAAACATGAAGGTAGAGGCAGTCGACATTAAGTATATTGGAGGATTGTGTGTGCTATTGGTATTTGAAAACAGCGAAACAAAGATGGAATTTACGTCCAAAAAAGAAGTGTGGGCTGCTCAGGTTGATTTGATCGAGGAATGGTACGGCCAAACTTTTAAGGTTCCCAGGGTTGCATGGCTTAAGATTCGTGGAGTGCCACTGAGCTTGTCTTGCTCGAAGGTGTTTGACGATGTGGCCGCTAGTTTCGGGTCGGTGATTCAATCCGCATTGTTTCCAGATGAAGATGGTGATTTGTCCGTTGCTTGTGTGGGAGTTTTACGTTCAGATGTGGATAGAGTTAAACAATGTGTTAGACTTAACTGGAAGACGTCCAACTTTGATGTATGGGTTGAGGAAGTTACGGAAGATTGGATACCCGATTGCTTAGTTGATTTGGAGGAAGGAATGTCTGATGGTAGTACGGATCCTAAGGAGCAATTGGTTAGAGAGGTCGCTGCTGATGTGATTAATGATCACGGGATTGACTCGGCTGATAATAATAACGTGGGAGTGGGGAATGATGTACAAGGCGAGTTTGATAATGGTACTCATATTGGTATAGGGGAAAACAGTCCGTACTTAAAAAAGAAAAGGGGTTTTTGCAGGAAAAAAGGGAGCAGGAACAAATCGAAATCTCCTTGTGACTATGATAGACCTAAGAAGCGGCAACGTGAAGGTGAGGATCTCTTTGACATAGATCGTTTCATTTATACTGTCAACGAAGGTCAAGTTAATCTAGAGAAAGAGGCGGGTGTGACCTCCGTCACTTTTATCCCTATTATTATTATATATATACATTTTTTTTTATTATTTCATACCACTTATCTTGTACGTCACATTTTATCCCCATATAATAATAATAATAATGATAATAATATCCCTTTTATCCAAGTCTAGCCTAAACCACTCTTAAACCCAACCCAACACAACCCAAATCCATATCCCTTTTATCCATTTCGGCCCAATGCTCCCATTCCCTTGTCCATTAGTCTGGCCCAACACAGCAGCCCAAACCAACTCCCTCCCCTTCCCTTATCTGTTTAAAGAAAGAAAAAAAAGATGATTCTGCCGGGACTCGAACCCGGGCAGAAGCTGTCACAACACCACGCGCACAACCACTTGAGCCACAGCTCATTTGTTTTATAATCCCAATCCGTTTTGTATTTATAGGTTTCCGTATCTGATTCTTTTCCTTCTTTATATCTGTTGCTGCGTGCGACTTGCACAACCAAACCCACAAACATTGCTTTGATTTATGTTAAACTTGGAAACCTTTGAATCACAATCAATCTGGCATAATAAACCATCAATCACGCATGAATTTCAAAGTCAAAACATACCAAATTTTCGGATCTTTACGCGCATCCTCTTAAAGTCGGGTCAAAGATTTCTATAATTAATAACCCGGATCGAATTCGTATATATACGTGATTATAATTCAATCAAACCTGCACCCACACCCACGTTTATGCGACTAAGAGAACCCCTATAACATCTTTCACTATCAAACACCAAATCGTCCTGAATCAAAGCTTTAAATCGCGGTTGACTTTTCTGTTGACCGGGCTTATAGACGCGAAATCGTTCTTGTAAGTTCAATCTTTTTGATGGGTTTTATTCATCGGCCATCAACAAACAATAACCCTATGATTAATCGGGTTATTGTTTGTTGAATCATTGTATTGGATAATTAGGGCTCGATGTATATTGAATTGGGGAAGAACACATTTAAAAACGAGTTTATATATATTAAACGGTTACGAAATGAAACAAATATGATCTATAGACCAGTTGGTTGAGACAATGTGTGGTAAATCAGTGAACCGGGTTTGTACCCAGGTTCGACCCCCACCATGAACATTTCTTTTTTTTTGTTAACCTTTATGTTTATAATTTCCTTTATTCTTTTAAAAATCGTTTTAAAATACTAAAACTATTTTATAAATCCTACAAAATTTATTTTATGTTCTTTCAAGGATAAACTTTGCTGTCCAATTTTTAGTTTTTCAAAAATAATTTATTTAATATATATTATAAATATTACAAGTTTAATCATTTAAAATTGTAAAATTCAATAAATATATCTAAACGATTTTATAAAATTCCACAAAAATTATCCTAAACTTGTATAACAATATACATTTCAGAAAATATTTTTATTTCTGAAAAACCGTTTATTTAATATTTTTAATCAATTTTTGTTAGTTTTAATCATAATTAAATCATAATAAATTCATTTTTCAATATTTTTGCACCAAAATTTTATATAAATTATTTCTAACTATTTAGAACTGAAATACAATTTTTTTATTCAGAAATTCTTTGATTTTAATATTTTTAGATATTAAAGTCGTATTTTGACAATTTGAAATAATTAGATTAAATATTCTATTTTCAAGAAAATAATTTTATAAAAATTATTTTCATACTTAAAACCTTATGTTGTGACTATATTCATCTTAAAATTGTACAAAGAGACTTTTATTTATTTATTTACTAAATTTCTTATATTTAATAAACAATTTGTTTAGTAAACAAACAAACGTTTATCCCCAATTCGAAGCCCTAGAAATACATGTATCCTAGAGTTATTTCCCTTACACATTATAAAATTCTTTAGGTTGATACTTTGAGATAATTCCAACACATATTTCGTTGTCCAAGTTCAATTTCAAGCTATTACGTAAACAGTGAGTATTCCTACCCCCTTTTTTTTTTTTGCTTTTATACATTTTTGGGGTGTTACATGTACACTATTACAAATTTCAAATACAAGTTTACATTTTCACAATACAATTCTAGTACTATGTGCATTGCTTACAACGTGTTTTATGCTTAGACAATACATGTGGATTACATTTGTACTTAGTGAAATCATTAACATGGTACAAGCCGACCTTAACATTGGATAGCGCTATTTGGATTGACAACCCGCCTAGATTGATTCTCCCCCTTTTTCATCGGAGAATCCGTGGCCAGTGTTAAGCTTTTATCCATTTATTGGATAAGTACACTACAGTTCATACAGTACATTATACAGTCACAGGGTTGATTTCGCTCATTTGTATGATACATGGTTTACATATTTGCACTGTAGGTTGCACTTGAATTGTATAACTTTTTAACCTACTATATATATCAAAACTAGGAATGCTCACCAACATTTCATATGTTGACTAAATCTATTTTGTACATGTTTCAGGTGCAGTTTGATCTAATGCTTTAGCAAGAGACATTTAGTGCTTTATTTTATTTCAGTCATTTCCATATTTACATTTCATTTAGACAATGTAATTTCCATTATCATGTAAGACAATTCTGGTTTATTCAATAATATTTACATTTTAGTACCATGTGCTTTTGAACAACCGTCACTACGTGGCACCCCGATGATTCCGCCATCGGTTGGGGTGTTACAGATTGGTATCAGAGCCATGGTTATAGGGAACTAGGTTATTAGATAAAATGGCCTAGACTATAACCGAACTTTCATGCATACTATTTTCTGAATTACCTTATCCTCATTTCCCTCTTCTATCTCTCCCTCCTTCTCCATTCTTCTCATCTTTCATCATGGTGCATAGAGATGGTGTCCTATAAGGGAGTGGGAAGTCTACATCATCATGGGATGGAAACAGTACCTTTCGTGAAGACACTCTTAGGCATAATGCCTACCCTTATTTTTGCTCCTTCAAAGTTGTTGAACTTTAATGAGTGTGATAAGGACACGTGCAATCTGGAAGGGTGGATGCCTGTACACTGGGTTTTCTGGCATAGGCAAGCATAGCGCATAAATCCATTTACGGACCTGTTATGCTTACCTGGGGATTCCTGGAGTGAGTGTCCACTTATAGGCTAAAGCATGTCTTCTTTGATCACCATTGGGTTCAATTCCTTTGAAAAGTCAACGTTCTTGTTGGGCTTTACAGCTAGACAAGGGCACTCTAAGCATCTTATGCAAGTTTTACAATAATACCCTCTCGTTTCATATACAATACCCTATATATCATGATTTTCATATATTGCTTACAAGTTCATACTTTCATAATCATTTGTACAGTTATACACTCACATTTTCTAATCTCATGATTATTCATTGACTACCTCATAGATGTCTGCTCGCCGCATGCACCGTGATGCCAGCCAACGCCCTGTTCGTGCTTCTGGACGACGTTCTGATCGTCGCCTCGCATCTTTAGTCGTCGAGCAAATTGCTGCAGTGATCCCAAACCTTGTCAATGAGATAACCCAGAATAGTAACAGTGCCAACACAGGGTGTACGACTCAATTTCGGTGCACTTTCAAACACTTTAACTCCTGTAACCCCACAAAATTCACTGGTGAGGAGGATGCTACTGGCCTCCTCCAATGGTTTGAAAGCATGGATAGTACTTTTGTGAACAGTGAATGTCCTGATGAACTCCGCGTTCGCTATGCTACTAGTGTCCTTCAAAAGGGGGCGCTAACCTGGTGGAATGGCGAAAAACGCAATCGAGGAGCTGATGTTGCTTTATCATTATCTTGGGCAGATGTTAAGGAACTCATGATCGCCAAATTCTGCCCTAGGAACGAAATCAGGAAACTGGAGGAAGAGTTCCATGGACTGAAACAAGACAGTGGTGAGAATCTTGCGTATAATACTCGATATCACGAACTTAGCATACTGGTTCCACACATGGTCACCCCGGTCTCTCGAGCAATCGAAAAATATATCGAGGGATTACCTGACCTGATTCAAGACGTTGTCACTGGAGGCAAAGCCACTACGGTAGAAGAAGCCATCCAACTTGCAGCCACATTAACAGACAAACACGTAAGGAAAGGAAACTTGGTTAGGAAGGGCACCAAGACACCTACTGAGAAAACCACCAATGTTGTTGAACAATCTAAGACTGTTTTAGCAAAGGCCGCCACTACTGCTTCGAACTCTAAGAAACGAATGGGCGATAATCTGAACCATGCTGTTGTTGATCCGGTGGCTCAGCCTCCTATCAAGAAAGCCTACACGGGAATCCATCCTCAATGCAACACCTGCAAATATCATCACCCTGCAAATCTTCCATGCCGCCAATGCACTAGATGTGGAAGGTTTGGACACTTTGTTACCACTTGTCGAGTAATGGTTGGGACACAGAGTAATCATCAAACAGCTGCCCAGGGACCACTACAGATTACTAACGGTCGAGCATGTTATCATTGTAGAGACCCTAATCACATGCTACCTCAATGTCCCAAATTGAACAATGTAAACCTGGTGGCACATGGACGAGCTTTCAATATCAATACCAACGAAACACTGATCAGGATGACGTTGATCCCACTGGTTAAGCCATGGATGAAATCTTCCTAAGACTCAAGAATCCAATACTTGTGTTTTCATTTTCTTGATTCCATTATCACTTTGTACCCAATTTTGTCGCGCTCATAACATCTAGAGATTTCCTTGCATACTATTATGTACGAACACAGATTGGGGATTTATCATATTGGTTACGTTTATCATACAAGACTCTACCTTACATTTATTTGAAACGTTTGGACTTGATACTTGATCTTACAGAGTTTTTCTAAGAAAACATCATTGCTTATTATATGAAACCTGATTTTTCCTTAATTTGACTATCCATTGAACATTTAATTATTCATGATACTCGTAAACTATTCCTATAGGCCACTAAGATAACACTTACACTTAAAGGTTGTAGTGCTTACAAACTTGCTTGCATGTGTGTATTATCCACACAACTCAGATAAACATTCCATTTAAAGGGCTCCTCGGACGAGTGGTAGCCCATACTTAAATACTGTTATGCTTACAAGTCATTGCAATGCAATTGACCTAGTCATTACATAACCTCATTTCATTGATAAACGAGTTGTGAAACTTATTTGCTTTAATGTGTTGTTAGAATAGGATCATAGAAGGACATAAAACCCTAATGTAAGGTAAATTGATGATTCCGGTCCGGAACGTAATCATGAATTTACAGGTGCGCTAGGGTAGTGTGAAATTCTATTAGAGTTTTTGGTAGGCGTCCAGTACGTTTTCGAGGTATCAAAGGTGTGGTGGGTTAGCTGCGGTACACCCTGTATACAAACACTAATGATGCATTGAAAGTGAGACTGGAAGTCGGACCGGGAACAAACTCTGTTTAGTTGGTAGTTCAATTTCAATAGTCAATCAACTCGTATATTTATCTTAGGATTCCTAAAACTTGAAGTTTAGTGTTTACTAGATTCTTAGTCTCCTTACTATTCGAGACGAACCTAATCCAATCATTAATTCACACCTATCAAACCTCTTACCCAAATCAATCGAATTTTCCAAACCACAGTTATCTTAATTTTTACCCAAGCATCCATAACCCTATGTTTCTAATAACTTCGGGACGAAGTTTCTAAAAGTAGGGGATGCTGTGACCTCCGTCACTTTTATCCCTATTATTATTATATATATACATTTTTTTTTATTATTTCATACCACTTATCTTGTACGTCACATTTTATCCCCATATAATAATAATAATAATAATGATAATAATATCCCTTTTATCCAAGTCTAGCCTAAACCACTCTTAAACCCAACCCAACACAACCCAAATCCATATCCCTTTTATCCATTTCGGCCCAATGCTCCCATTCCCTTGTCCATTAGTCTGGCCCAACACAGCAGCCCAAACCAACTCCCTCCCCTTCCCTTATCTGTTTAAAGAAAAAAAAAAGATGATTCTGCCGGGACTCGAACCCGGGCAGAAGCTGTCACAACACCACGCGCACAACCACTTGAGCCACAGCTCATTTGTTTTATAATCCCAATCCGTTTTGTATTTATAGGTTTCCGTATCTGATTCTTTTCCTTCTTTATATCTGTTGCTGCGTGCGACTTGCACAACCAAACCCACAAACATTGCTTTGATTTATGTTAAACTTGGAAACCTTTGAATCACAATCAATCTGGCATAATAAACCATCAATCACGCATGAATTTCAAAGTCAAAACATACCAAATTTTCGGATCTTTACGCGCATCCTCTTAAAGTCGGGTCAAAGATTTCTATAATTAATAACCCGGATCGAATTCGTATATATACGTGATTATAATTCAATCAAACCTGCACCCACACCCACACCCACGTTTATGCGACTAAGAGAACCCCTATAACATCTTTCACTATCAAACACCAAATCGTCCTGAATCAAAGCTTTAAATCGCGGTTGACTTTTCTGTTGACCGGGCTTATAGACGCGAAATCGTTCTTGTAAGTTCAATCTTTTTGATGGGTTTTATTCATCGGCCATCAACAAACAATAACCCTATGATTAATCGGGTTATTGTTTGTTGAATCATTGTATTGGATAATTAGGGCTCGATGTATATTGAATTGGGGAAGAACACATTTAAAAATGAGTTTATATATATTAAACGGTTACGAAATGAAACAAATATGATCTATAGACCAGTTGGTTGAGACAATGTGTGGTAAATCAGTGAACCGGGATTGTACCCAGGTTCGACCCCCACCATGAACATTTCTTTTTTTTTTTGTTAACCTTTATGTTTATAATTTCCTTTATTCTTTTAAAAATCGTTTTAAAATACTAAAACTATTTTATAAATCCTACAAAATTTATTTTATGTTCTTTCAAGGATAAACTTTGCTGTCCAATTTTTAGTTTTTCAAAAATAATTTATTTAATATATATTATAAATATTACAAGTTTAATCATTTAAAATTGTAAAATTCAATAAATATATCTAAACGATTTTATAAAATTCCACAAAAATTATCCTAAACTTGTATAACAATATACATTTCAGAAAATATTTTTATTTCTGAAAAACCGTTTATTTAATATTTTTAATCAATTTTTGTTAGTTTTAATCATAATTAAATCATAATAAATTCATTTTTCAATATTTTTGCACCAAAATTTTATATAAATTATTTCTAACTATTTAGAACTGAAATACAATTTTTTTTATTCAGAAATTCTTTGATTTTAATATTTTTAGATATTAAAGTCGTATTTTGACAATTTGAAATAATTAGATTAAATATTCTATTTTCAAGAAAATAATTTTATAAAAATTATTTTCATACTTAAAACCTTATGTTGTGACTATATTCATCTTAAAATTGTACAAAGAGACTTTTATTTATTTATTTACTAAATTTCTTATATTTAATAAACAATTTGTTTAGTAAACAAACAAACGTTTATCCCCAATTCGAAGCCCTAGAAATACATGTATCCTAGAGTTATTTCCCTTACACATTATCAAATTCTTTAGGTTGATACTTTGAGATAATTCCAACACATATTTCGTTGTCCAAGTTCAATTTCAAGCTATTACGTAAACAGTGAGTATTCCTACCCCCTTTTTTTTTTTTGCTTTTATACATTTTTGGGGTGTTACATGTACACTATTACAAATTTCAAATACAAGTTTACATTTTCACAATACAATTCTAGTACTATGTGCATTGCTTACAACGTGTTTTATGCTTAGACAATACATGTGGATTACATTTGTACTTAGTGAAATCATTAACATGGTACAAGCCGACCTTAACATTGGATAGCGCTATTTGGATTGACAACCCGCCTAGATTGATTCTCCCCCTTTTTCATCGGAGAATCCGTGGCCAGTGTTAAGCTTTTATCCATTTATTGGATAAGTACACTACAGTTCATACAGTACATTATACAGTCACAGGGTTGATTTCGCTCATTTGTATGATACATGGTTTACATATTTGCACTGTAGCTTGCACTTGAATTGTATAACTTTTTAACCTACTATATATATCAAAACTAGGAATGCTCACCAACATTTCATATGTTGACTAAATCTATTTTGTACATGTTTCAGGTGCAGTTTGATCTAATGCTTTAGCAAGAGACATTTAGTGCTTTATTTTATTTCAGTCATTTCCATATTTACATTTCATTTAGACAATGTAATTTCCATTATCATGTAAGACAATTCTGGTTTATTCAATAATATTTACATTTTAGTACCATGTGCTTTTGAACAACCGTCACTACGTGGCACCCCGATGATTCCGCCATCGGTTGGGGTGTTACAGATTGGTATCAGAGCCATGGTTATAGGGAACTAGGTTATTAGATAAAATGGCCTAGACTATAACCGAACTTTCATGCATACTATTTTCTGAATTACCTTATCCTCATTTCCCTCTTCTATCTCTCCCTCCTTCTCCATTCTTCTCATCTTTCATCATGGTGCATAGAGATGGTGTCCTATAAGGGAGTGGGAAGTCTACATCATCATGGGATGGAAACAGTACCTTTCGTGAAGACACTCTTAGGCATAATGCCTACCCTTATTTTTGCTCCTTCAAAGTTGTTGAACTTTAATGAGTGTGATAAGGACACGTGCAATCTGGAAGGGTGGATGCCTGTACACTGGGTTTTCTGGCATAGGCAAGCATAGCGCATAAATCCATTTACGGACCTGTTATGCTTACCTGGGGATTCCTGGAGTGAGTGTCCACTTATAGGCTAAAGCATGTCTTCTTTGATCACCATTGGGTTCAATTCCTTTGAAAAGTCAACGTTCTTGTTGGGCTTTACAGCTAGACAAGGGCACTCTAAGCATCTTATGCAAGTTTTACAATAATACCCTCTCGTTTCATATACAATACCCTATATATCATGATTTTCATATATTGCTTACAAGTTCATACTTTCATAATCATTTGTACAGTTATACACTCACATTTTCTAATCTCATGATTATTCATTGACTACCTCATAGATGTCTGCTCGCCGCATGCACCGTGATGCCAGCCAACGCCCTGTTCGTGCTTCTGGACGACGTTCTGATCGTCGCCTCGCATCTTTAGTCGTCGAGCAAATTGCTGCAGTGATCCCAAACCTTGTCAATGAGATAACCCAGAATAGTAACAGTGCCAACACAGGGTGTACGACTCAATTTCGGTGCACTTTCAAACACTTTAACTCCTGTAACCCCACAAAATTCACTGGTGAGGAGGATGCTACTGGCCTCCTCCAATGGTTTGAAAGCATGGATAGTACTTTTGTGAACAGTGAATGTCCTGATGAACTCCGCGTTCGCTATGCTACTAGTGTCCTTCAAAAGGGGGCGCTAACCTGGTGGAATGGCGAAAAACGCAATCGAGGAGCTGATGTTGCTTTATCATTATCTTGGGCAGATGTTAAGGAACTCATGATCGCCAAATTCTGCCCTAGGAACGAAATCAGGAAACTGGAGGAAGAGTTCCATGGACTGAAACAAGACAGTGGTGAGAATCTTGCGTATAATACTCGATATCACGAACTTAGCATACTGGTTCCACACATGGTCACCCCGGTCTCTCGAGCAATCGAAAAATATATCGAGGGATTACCTGACCTGATTCAAGACGTTGTCACTGGAGGCAAAGCCACTACGGTAGAAGAAGCCATCCAACTTGCAGCCACATTAACAGACAAACACGTAAGGAAAGGAAACTTGGTTAGGAAGGGCACCAAGACACCTACTGAGAAAACCACCAATGTTGTTGAACAATCTAAGACTGTTTTAGCAAAGGCCGCCACTACTGCTTCGAACTCTAAGAAACGAATGGGCGATAATCTGAACCATGCTGTTGTTGATCCGGTGGCTCAGCCTCCTATCAAGAAAGCCTACACGGGAATCCATCCTCAATGCAACACCTGCAAATATCATCACCCTGCAAATCTTCCATGCCGCCAATGCACTAGATGTGGAAGGTTTGGACACTTTGTTACCACTTGTCGAGTAATGGTTGGGACACAGAGTAATCATCAAACAGCTGCCCAGGGACCACTACAGATTACTAACGGTCGAGCATGTTATCATTGTAGAGACCCTAATCACATGCTACCTCAATGTCCCAAATTGAACAATGTAAACCTGGTGGCACATGGACGAGCTTTCAATATCAATACCAACGAAACACTGATCAGGATGACGTTGATCCCACTGGTTAAGCCATGGATGAAATCTTCCTAAGACTCAAGAATCCAATACTTGTGTTTTCATTTTCTTGATTCCATTATCACTTTGTACCCAATTTTGTCGCGCTCATAACATCTAGAGATTTCCTTGCATACTATTATGTACGAACACAGATTGGGGATTTATCATATTGGTTACGTTTATCATACAAGACTCTACCTTACATTTATTTGAAACGTTTGGACTTGATACTTGATCTTACAGAGTTTTTCTAAGAAAACATCATTGCTTATTATATGAAACCTGATTTTTCCTTAATTTGACTATCCATTGAACATTTAATTATTCATGATACTCGTAAACTATTCCTATAGGCCACTAAGATAACACTTACACTTAAAGGTTGTAGTGCTTACAAACTTGCTTGCATGTGTGTATTATCCACACAACTCAGATAAACATTCCATTTAAAGGGCTCCTCGGACGAGTGGTAGCCCATACTTAAATACTGTTATGCTTACAAGTCATTGCAATGCAATTGACCTAGTCATTACATAACCTCATTTCATTGATAAACGAGTTGTGAAACTTATTTGCTTTAATGTGTTGTTAGAATAGGATCATAGAAGGACATAAAACCCTAATGTAAGGTAAATTGATGATTCCGGTCCGGAACGTAATCATGAATTTACAGGTGCGCTAGGGTAGTGTGAAATTCTATTAGAGTTTTTGGTAGGCGTCCAGTACGTTTTCGAGGTATCAAAGGTGTGGTGGGTTAGCTGCGGTACACCCTGTATACAAACACTAATGATGCATTGAAAGTGAGACTGGAAGTCGGACCGGGAACAAACTCTGTTTAGTTGGTAGTTCAATTTCAATAGTCAATCAACTCGTATATTTATCTTAGGATTCCTAAAACTTGAAGTTTAGTGTTTACTAGATTCTTAGTCTCCTTACTATTCGAGACGAACCTAATCCAATCATTAATTCACACCTATCAAACCTCTTACCCAAATCAATCGAATTTTCCAAACCACAGTTATCTTAATTTTTACCCAAGCATCCATAACCCTATGTTTCTAATAACTTCGGGACGAAGTTTCTAAAAGTAGGGGATGCTGTGACCTCCGTCACTTTTATCCCTATTATTATTATATATATACATTTTTTTTTATTATTTCATACCACTTATCTTGTACGTCACATTTTATCCCCATATAATAATAATAATAATAATGATAATAATATCCCTTTTATCCAAGTCTAGCCTAAACCACTCTTAAACCCAACCCAACACAACCCAAATCCATATCCCTTTTATCCATTTCGGCCCAATGCTCCCATTCCCTTGTCCATTAGTCTGGCCCAACACAGCAGCCCAAACCAACTCCCTCCCCTTCCCTTATCTGTTTAAAGAAAAAAAAAAAGATGATTCTGCCGGGACTCGAACCCGGGCAGAAGCTGTCACAACACCACGCGCACAACCACTTGAGCCACAGCTCATTTGTTTTATAATCCCAATCCGTTTTGTATTTATAGGTTTCCGTATCTGATTCTTTTCCTTCTTTATATCTGTTGCTGCGTGCGACTTGCACAACCAAACCCACAAACATTGCTTTGATTTATGTTAAACTTGGAAACCTTTGAATCACAATCAATCTGGCATAATAAACCATCAATCACGCATGAATTTCAAAGTCAAAACATACCAAATTTTCGGATCTTTACGCGCATCCTCTTAAAGTCGGGTCAAAGATTTCTATAATTAATAACCCGGATCGAATTCGTATATATACGTGATTATAATTCAATCAAACCTGCACCCACACCCACACCCACGTTTATGCGACTAAGAGAACCCCTATAACATCTTTCACTATCAAACACCAAATCGTCCTGAATCAAAGCTTTAAATCGCGGTTGACTTTTCTGTTGACCGGGCTTATAGACGCGAAATCGTTCTTGTAAGTTCAATCTTTTTGATGGGTTTTATTCATCGGCCATCAACAAACAATAACCCTATGATTAATCGGGTTATTGTTTGTTGAATCATTGTATTGGATAATTAGGGCTCGATGTATATTGAATTGGGGAAGAACACATTTAAAAACGAGTTTATATATATTAAACGGTTACGAAATGAAACAAATATGATCTATAGACCAGTTGGTTGAGACAATGTGTGGTAAATCAGTGAACCGGGTTTGTACCCAGGTTCGACCCCCACCATGAACATTTCTTTTTTTTTTGTTAACCTTTATGTTTATAATTTCCTTTATTCTTTTAAAAATCGTTTTAAAATACTAAAACTATTTTATAAATCCTACAAAATTTATTTTATGTTCTTTCAAGGATAAACTTTGCTGTCCATTTTTTAGTTTTTCAAAAATAATTTATTTAATATATATTATAAATATTACAAGTTTAATCATTTAAAATTGTAAAATTCAATAAATATATCTAAACGATTTTATAAAATTCCACAAAAATTATCCTAAACTTTTATAACAATATACATTTCAGAAAATATTTTTATTTCTGAAAAACCGTTTATTTAATATTTTTAATCAATTTTTGTTAGTTTTAATCATAATTAAATCATAATAAATTCATTTTTCAATATTTTTGCACCAAAATTTTATATAAATTATTTCTAACTATTTAGAACTGAAATACAATTTTTTTATTCAGAAATTCTTTGATTTTAATATTTTTAGATATTAAAGTCGTATTTTGACAATTTGAAATAATTAGATTAAATATTCTATTTTCAAGAAAATAATTTTATAAAAATTATTTTCATACTTAAAACCTTATGTTGTGACTATATTCATCTTAAAATTGTACAAAGAGACTTTTATTTATTTATTTACTAAATTTCTTATATTTAATAAACAATTTGTTTAGTAAACAAACAAACGTTTATCCCCAATTCGAAGCCCTAGAAATACATGTATCCTAGAGTTATTTCCCTTACACATTATCAAATTCTTTAGGTTGATACTTTGAGATAATTCCAACACATATTTCGTTGTCCAAGTTCAATTTCAAGCTATTACGTAAACAGTGAGTATTCCTACCCCTTTTTTTGCTTTTATACATTTTTGGGGTGTTACATGTACACTATTACAAATTTCAAATACAAGTTTACATTTTTACAATACAATTCTAGTACTATGTGCATTGCTTACAACGTGTTTTATGCTTAGACAATACATGTGGATTACATTTGTACTTAGTGAAATCATTAACATGGTACAAGCCGACCTTAACATTGGATAGCGCTATTTGGATTGACAACCCGCCTAGATTGATTCTCCCCCTTTTTCATCGGAGAATCCGTGGCCAGTGTTAAGCTTTTATCCATTTATTGGATAAGTACACTACAGTTCATACAGTACATTATACAGTCACAGGGTTGATTTCGCTCATTTGTATGATACATGGTTTACATACTTGCACTGTAGCTTGCACTTGAATTGTATAACTTTTTAACCTACTATATATATCAAAACTAGGAATGCTCACCAACATTTCATATGTTGACTAAATCTATTTTGTACATGTTTCAGGTGCAGTTTGATCTAATGCTTTAGCAAGAGACATTTAGTGCTTTATTTTATTTCAGTCATTTCCATATTTACATTTCATTTAGGCAATGTAATTTCCATTATCATGTAAGACAATTCTGGTTTATTCAATAATATTTACATTTTAGTACCATGTGCTTTTGAACAACCGTCACTACGTGGCACCCCGATGATTCCGCCATCGGTTGGGGTGTTACAGCGGGGGGTCAAGATAATTTGGAGATAGAGGCGGGGTGTACTCCGATGGGTAATGACGATGTTGGTACGAGTAACGGGCATATGGCGTCTGTGTTCGCTGGATTGGCAGACGATGAGGGAATAACTAAAGAGAGGGAGGATACATTGTTGATGGCTAAAAGTTTGGGTGCTAAGAATTTGGAGAAATTCAGCGACATGTTAAATCAAGTGATCGTTAATGAAGGCTCTCAAGGCGTTGCTCAATGAATTGTTTATCGGTTAATATACGCGGCATGGGTAGCGTTGACAAAGGCAAGTGGATTCGTGAGCTTAGGGTTGCAAATGAAATCGGCGTTCTCATGATCCAAGAGACTCAATTCGCGTCTCTTGAAGGTTTTGACATCGGCCGATTTTGGGGAAGAGGTTTATTTGAATTTGATTGGGTGGGTGCTACGGGAAGGTCTGGTGGTTTGGTTACTATGTGGGATCCAAAGAAGTTTGTGTTGTCCCGGGTGATTAAGCATCGTAATTATTTATGCATTTTCGGTACGGATAAAGATGATGGGAAGGAATTAGCGTTTATTAACGTTTACGCGCCTCAAAGACTTTGTGACAAACGGTCTGTATGGAATGATCTTGAACGTGTGATCAATCAAGATAAAGTATATTGGGTGGTGGCCGGGTATTTCAATTGTGTTCGTGATAGGTCGAAATTCTAAATTTAATGCTTTGGCTTCTAACGAATTTAATGATTTTCTTGATAAGGTTCAATTGCTTGAATATGCTTTGAAGGGGAGGAAGTTCACGTTCATTACTGGGAATAAGTGTAGCCGTATAGACCGTATCTTTGTTTCAGGTAATGTGGTGAATGAATGGGCGAATGCGGAATATAGGGCGTTAGCGAGGGAGGAATCGGATCATTGTCCGTTGGTGTTGAAAATTGAAGCTCGGAATTTTGGTCCTAAACCATTTAGGTTCTTCAATTCTTGGCTTCAACGTGATGGCTTAAGTGATTTGGTGGAGCGTGTTAGTGCGCTGGATACGACGGATCTTGGTAACGGCTCGCATCAACTTGGGTTACAATATAAGTTGAGACGGCTGAAACAAAGTATCCTTGAATGGAAAAAGGAATGGTCGACGAAAGAAACAGAGGAGGAAGATAATCTTAAAACGGAGGTTCGGGATTTAGACGAAGTTATAGATGTTAGAGACTTGACCGAAGCCGAATCATGGGTGTTCGAGGAGGCTAAAAATCGGCTCAAGGAATTGGGGGTGATGAAAAAGAGAGATTTGATACAAAAAGCACGGGTTCGATGGGCTAAAGAAGGGGACGAGAACACCAGGTTTTTTCATGGTTGTGTTAACATGCGTAGGGTTGCTAATAATATTCCCGGTTTAAATATAGACGGAAAATGGGTCTTCAAGCCTACGAAAGTGAAAAAAGAGGCATGTAGATTCTTTAGAAATCGATTTCGTGAAGACTTGGTGGATAGACCGGAGCTGGAATGTAGCGGGTTAAAAATGTTGAATGATAATGAAGCCGAATCATTGATTTCCCCGTTCTCTGAAACGGAAATTAAAGAGGCAGTGTTTGAATGTGGGAGTGATAAAGCCCCTGGACCGGATGGATTCAATTTCCGGTTTATTAAACGGTTTTGGCCGTTTTTTGCTAATGATTTTTTGAAAGTGTTGCAGGAATTTTTTCACACAGGTCAGATCAGTCGCGGTGTTGGCTCATCGTTCATTACTCTTATTCCTAAAAATAATGACCCGGTTAGCCTGAACGAGTACCGTCCTATTACTTTGATTGGCGTGATTAACAAAGTTATTTCTAAAGTTCTGGCAAATCGAATTAAAAAGGTGATGGATAGCGTTATTCATGAGACACAATCAGCTTTCTTGGCGGGAAGGTATATTCTTGATGGCCCTATGATTATTAATGAGATATTGTCTTGGGCAAAGAAGACGGGGAAAGATTTATTTTTGTTGAAAATAGACTTCGAGAAAGCATATGACAACGTTAACTGGGGGTTCTTAATTTCCATTATGAAGCAAATGAAATTTCCGGATAGATGGTGTAAGTGGATTGAAGGGGTTCTTAGCTCGGCTCGTTCATCGATTTTAGTGAACGGCTCCCCCACGTTCGAGTTTAAGTGCGAGAAGGGGATTAGGCAAGGTGATCCAATCTCTCCATTTCTCTTTTTGATTGTTATGGAAGGTTTGTCCTCTTTGATAACGTCGGCCTGTGATAAAGGCTTGCTTCATGGTGTTCGTTTTAGTATGGATGGTCCTATTGTTTCACATCTTCTTTATGCCGACGATGCGCTGGTAATGGGTGAGTGGTCTCTTGGTAATATTAATGCTGTTAGAAGGATTCTTCGTATTTTCCATATGTGTTCAGGGCTCCGTATAAACTTGGGTAAGTCTAACTTATTCGGGTTAGGGAAGGGCGCTGAGGAGGTTCATAGGTTTGCGAATAATATGGGGTGTTGTTCGGGGTCTTTTCCTTTTAAATATTTGGGAATTTGTGTGGGAGCCAACATGAATCGGATTGGAAACTGGGACTCGATTATTGACATATTTCGTAAGCGTTTGTCCTCTTGGAAGGCTAGTGTGGTATCTATAGCCGGAAGGGTGACTCTTATTAAGTCTGTCTTAGAGAGTTTACCTATGTATTATTTTTCTATGTATAAAGCCCCAATGGCGGTGATACACAAGATGGAGTCGATTATTAAAAGGTTTTTATGGGGAGGTTGTGAAGATAAGAACAAAATACACTGGGTGGCTTGGGATAGAGTTACGCGCTCTATTAAAGACGGAGGGTTGGGTCTTTCGAAATTAGAAGATAATAATCTAGCGTTGATGCTGAAATGGATTTGGAGATATCGAGTCTCAAACGATGCTTTATGGAAAAAAGTAGTGGATTCTATTCACGGTTCGACTAGAAGATGGGAAACAATACAGTGTAATAACCGTTTTGCAGGTGCTTGGACCAGATTGATTAAAGCCGGGTATAATCTTAAAGTTAATGGCAACGCCTTCATAAATCAGATTAGAGGGGTCCTGGGAGATGGTTTGACTCTCAAGTTCTGGATTGACCCATGGCTAAGTGCTGACCCGTTGAAGAACTTGTTTCCCAGTTTGTTTCGGTTGGACGTTAATAAAAGATGCAGCGTGGCAGAGCGCTTGTTTGGTCGGAACGGTTCGCACTCGATAAACTGGAGTTGGAAACATTATCCAGTCACAGCGCTTGAAACTGAGGAAATGATTCAGTGTCATCGGCTCCTGATGAATGTGCAGCTCATGAATCAGCAAGATTGTTGGGGTTGGTGCATTGGCGATAGCGAAGAATACTCGGTTCAGGATATGCGTAAATGGCTGAAAGGGAACGTTCAGTTGGATGGTAACGAGGTGTTTCGTTGGTGTAAATGGGTTCCTCGAAAATGTAATATATTCATGTGGAGGGCTACTTTAAATCGTATACCAACAAAAGAAGCTTTGCGTAAACGTAATATTTTTATTGAGGATAATTCATGCGAGTTGTGCGGCGAATATGAAGAGACGGTGGATCATTTGTTCTCGGGATGCAGGATTGTTGGTGTAGTGTGGGAAGCTATTGCTTCTTGGTGCAATATCCTGAGATTCTTTGTTTTCTCTTTATTCGATATTCTTCATGTTATGAATGGATCGACACATGGCGCTAAAAAGAAAGAAATAGTATATGGTATTTTGATATTGGCTTGCTGGCGGATATGGAAGGCTAGGAATGATAAGATTTTCAACGGGGCGGATTTTAATGTTGCTCATCTGATAGTGGACATTAAATCTTTGGCGTTCTTGTGGTTTAAACATAGACATAAAGAGGGTAATATAGAGTGGAGAAATTGGTGTAATTTTTCATTCCTGTTGATGTAATTTCCCCGTTTTTCCCGTTTCTCTCTATCTTAGAGAGTCTCGGGCGGGTTGTTTGCGTTTAATGAAAGTTGCCTTAAAAAAAAAAATGATTTTCATTCCGTCACATGTTTTTGAGAGAAGAACTTCACGAGTGCTAAGGAAAGAATATTTCTATTCGCTTGAAAATTAAATATTATTTAAATCACATATATTCTTGCTTATAATTGATATGCTAAGCATGTCACACACTTTGGTTCCATGTATAATTCTTAGAATTTAAAAGTTTTTTTTTTTTTTTTTTTTTTTTTTTTGTCACACACAATATTGTGGAATTTTGTGGGTAATAATAAACTTTTATCGTCACGTGAATTGCATTATCTTATAGGGTAGTTTACCTTTCAAAAAAAAATCCTATAGGGTAGTTTAATCTATACATATAATAAACCAAAGCCATTTTAATGACATGGCACTCAAAGAGGCATTCTCTTCCTTGAGTGTGCCATGTGTCATCCCATGTGGCATTGAGATATTTTAGGAAAAAAATAATTTAAAAACAAAATTGGATTTTTCACCCTCATGTTTCCTCCCATAATTTTTAAACGTTAATATCTTTAATATACGAGATTTTTTAAAGAAAAAAATTACACCAAATTAACGAGCGTTTTATTATCTTTCCAACGAGTACCATAGTGCTATATAAAAAACGGAGAAATTTTTTTGTGGGGTTTTGTTCATACAAGAAAAAAAAACACAAAGTGTTCAGGTAAATCATTAATCATGTATAGACAAGTCACTAATTATGTTTAAATCAGTAAATATGATTTTTTTTTTCAACCAGAGCCGAATAGGTTAATAGAGTTATACGTTGTTTTAAGTTAGGTATCAATATTAGTATGTTAAAGTTGTACATTTGTTTAGTCTTTAGGATAGATGTTAATATTAGAGTTAAATTAAAGTTCTACATTCTTTTAGGTTAGGTGTTAGTATTGTAGTTGTACATTGTTAATTTGTTTTAGGTTAGATATTAATATTAGAGTTATACATCAGTCTATTTCATATGTAAAATTGATGTATCATATTAAATTTCTCAACCCGGGACGCTCCCGGGGTATAATCTAGTTGTTTATATAAGTGGTTTAAATGCAATAAGTTATGTTTATATGAGCGTGGGTGTCAAATTGGAAACTAAAAGAGAAAATTCAAAAAAAAAAATATGGATAAAACGTAATTGACGTTGTTCCTTTTAGTGACATTAAGAATTTTAGATACATACTAACAGGGCCGGCCCGACAGGCTTAGCAAACCAGGCAAAAGCCTAGGGCCCCCAAAAAGTAAGGGCCTCCGATTTTTATTTTCAACTTTCTTCTTGTATTACATGTGTATTTAGCCTAAATTAACAAACTGAAAACTAAAGACATAAATGACCAAACAAGTAAAATGTCTGGACCCAAAAATTGAAGAACTAGTGGCCATATCCTTTTTTTCTTGAACGCATCCTCAACTCCTATCCTCATTACCCGTGACCTCGCTAATTGCAACTAACATGGATGGCGATTGGCAAAGAAATTATGAGCGAAATTAAGGGTAATCAATCATCGCCAATGGTTGCTCAATGTCTCAATATCAAGCGAAACAAGGATTATCTGCGTAACAACTATTTTTTTCTAGTAATACTAACCTATATATGTAGTGCGATTTACGATTGAGTAACAAAAAAAATCAATTTTGCATTTGATATTTACGGTTGTTTATACTTATTCAACGGGCCCTGAAATTTCAGTTCGCTTAAGGCCTCCAAAAACCTAAGACCGGCTCTGCATACTAATAGCAAAAAGCATTTAAAAGAAATAACAATAAAGAAAAAAGTAAACCCAAAAAAAACTATAGTTGTACAAGTCTATGATTTCTTAGTTTGTTTTATTGAGTTTTATTTAGATAATTATAGGGGAATATTTTTTTTTCCCAAAAACTGTTAATAATTACTATTTTAAATTTAAGTCAAATGATATAAAGTAATTCCAAAATTGTATAAACCCAAAACAAAATATACCAAAAACAAACTAAAAAATAATACACGAAAAAAAAAGGTATAAACTAAAAAGAAAAGTAGAGAATAAAATTTTAATGTAAAAAAGAAAATTCTAAAGTAAAGCGACAGATACAAAAAAGAAACAAAACAAAATATATTTTTTTTTCTGAAATAAATATTATAGTTTTTATGCCTTTGTGGCGTCTAGAGCCCAGTCTTGAAAATTACATGACCATATCCTTCGGAATAGTGGGGTTGTCGGGCTTGGCCCAGCCTATCAGCGGGCACTCGAATGTTTAAATGTCTCTCTTTCGGACTTTGATATTGGCGGTTTCTCTAATAAGGACACGGCCCCATTGAAGCCACAAAAAACTTTGGCGTATGCTCTGTTTAGCAAAATCGCTCAAAGTCTGGGAGAAGTTTTTGATTTATCCCCCCGCCAGAAGGCGATGATTGAATGCCTGAAGGGTTCCTATGCTGAGGATTTTTTTTGACCATTATCTCGATTGAAGGCATGGGTCAATGCATGTCCACATTAGAATACAGGGTTATTCTCAAGTACCGGTTGATGATTCCTACGTATTCGAAAGATGAAACATGCCCGATTTGTCGTAAAGCTTGTATGGATAAATATGGGGAGTACACAATTCTTTGCTAGGAGCTCCCCGGTTTCAATTACCGTCATGACTGGGTGAAAGACGCTTTGTGGGACATCTTGAAAAGAGCTGTGATTTCTGCTAAGAATGAGACCCTTGTAAATTTTCTCACAGACCTTACGGAAGGAAGATCCACTCTGCGAGCAATGGATTTGCTCGTCTTTGGCTAGGTTGAGGGTAAACATGCTTGTGTGGACCTCATGAGGATATCTCCATTAGTTGGTTTAAGGGAAAACGAGTTTGTAGCTGGCCAGGCTTCGAGAAAGGAGGAATTGAAGAAAGTGGATAAAAACGTTAAAGCTTGTGCAGAGAACCAACATGTCTTCGTCCTATTGGTCTTAGATACCTTTGGCTCTCTAGCACCAGAAGCAATTCGTTTCTTGACCAGGGTCTAACGGATTATCCATAACAATAGTTCGTCTCAAGGGGGCAGGAGTTTGTATTTGTTACCTGTCTACTTTCTATTTTGATGTAACTTAGCAGTTTAAGAAATTGAAAAGAAAAAAAAAACTAAAATAAAAAAAAGGAATATAAAAAGAAATTAGAAAAAGGAGGGAATTAAATGAGAAAGTTGGCACGGAGGGGTTGAACCGGAATTATAGAGCTACAAGCGCAAAGTCTTATCTACCCAATCTACCTTAATTTTATTTCGTTTCTAATCTAGTAGCCATAGTAAGCGGTCGGTGCCTGGTACCCCAATACCCTATAAGTTCATCGTCGTTAGTGGCTCGGGTAGTAGGTTTTGTTTAGGTGGGAATACCATTCTCGTGTTCTAGGTCAAAGGGAGGGAGGGGGAGGGCAGGGGCGGATGTAGCTTATTAGCAAGGGGTGCGGACGTTGCGGCTCAACTTCGCGTGCGTAGTGGAAAATTTGTTTTTTTTTTACGAAATTTGGAAAACGTTACTACTAAAATGAAAAAAATGAAAAATATTACTACTGAAAAATGTTTCTAGATCCGCCACTGGGGGAGGGAGGGAGAGAGAGATATATATATATATATATATGTCAAGGGGAGAGAGAGAGATGCAGGGTACCCGAATACTTTACGGGTAATGCCGCCGCTGAGAAGGATTCTTGGGTGGTGGTGTGCGGATAGTTCAATTGACAGGCTACGATTGGTGGTGCGGCGGAAGGGTACCCGAATAATTCACGAGTGGCGCCCCTCCACCCTGAACATATCTATACATTCTGATCAGTTGCATTTGACGTGTGTATAAATAGCATGTACAATGTACTTTTGTTTGTGTCTAATCTCGTAGCCATAGCAACATATCTATAAATTTTGACCAATTGCATTTATAGTATGTATAATAAATTATGGGGTTCTTATTCATACTCCTTTTATATTACTTTTACTTGTAGCCAATGAGGGTGGATTTTCCCTTAATTATGTTACAAAAACAAGTTGATGAAACCCACACGTTACGGCAGGATGTTTATTATGAGTATCTTTTAGTACATGTAATTTCTCTTTTGCTAACCTTGAACCAATTAGTTAAAATTGAATTTATTTCGGTGTCGACACTTGATATATTTATATTCTTGATGTTCGTGCATCCAACCGTTACACCACTAATCCTCATGTTATTTTACCTTGTATCAACTTATGAAGTAATCCAACAAATAGACTGAACAAAAGAAAAAAGTATAGATAGATAATATATTTATGTAATTTCATTTTGATATTTTGTAGCTTCGACTAACGCAAATACGAATTTGATATTTTGATTCGAAGATCGAAATATGAGTTCAAGTCTGTTGCTTTTAAAATTCAAATCCCCGAATTCGAACTCGTAATATTTCAAACTTGGTTAGGTTTGAATTTTGGTATTTTAATCATATTTGGATATTGAACATCCTATAAAACGATTTTTGTGGATGAACTAAACTACCAAATGCTAAAATTTTGTACAAGATATAGATTAAGGACCTGAGGGGGATTCTAGTTGTACTAATTGTAATCTAGATTCTGAGACCAAACTAATAGTATATAAAATATTACTATAGATCATAGATGTATACAAAATTTTGTAGATGAGACTTGTAGTTAATTAATGATGATGACATATGTTTACTAAAAATAAAACACACCCATCCTATTGACGTATATGCTTCAACAGCCCCAAGTGGTTAACAACCAGAATGGTTAAAGAATGAGAATACAAAGTTTCGAAGGTACACACGCGTTCGGCGGGATCAAATTCTATTTTTAGTTTGTTTGATTTATTTTTGTCTTAGTTGTAAGTTGTAACATACTTATTAGCTTTACAATAATGAGAAAGTTTAGCGTAAAAAGCATATTAACATACGTACAAAGTGTAAGAAGCAATAATATAACACCACGTGGACGACGGTTTTTTTGGTAACCTCATATTTAATTTCCCCAGTCAAGGATAGATTAGACTTTTTGGCTACCATTGCAATCCATTTTCCAATATTATGTATTTTTTGCTTCGATTTTCAGTTTTCAAAATAAAACCGATTATTATCATCAACTTCATCCAAAATAAGCCGAATTTTCAATTTTTACAATTACTGAATTCGATTATTTCAGTTGCAGGTTTAATTTTGTAATCCCCCTATTAAGAACGTTGTAGATGACGGAGATTTACAAGCAACGTCAATCAATTACTAACTTATTAAATTTATTTTTTGTTAACTAATCTATTTTTTGTTTTGGTTTGTAAAATTTGTTAACAATGATGATTTTGATATCAAAGGATTCAAATTACGGATGAAAAAAGGGAACGTATAATTTTAAATTTTTAAAAACAGGCTAAAGAAATACTTGCGTATTTATTGTAAGTCATTTGCGTCTTAAGAAAATATGCGTATCAATCCTCTAATTTCATATCATTCTATGTATTATAATTTGACGTTTTTTTTTTTTTATTTTTTATTACCTTTTGCGTTTAAAATGTTAAACTAAATTTCTTTTTGAGTTTGAAATGACGATGCATATTGTAGTCATACTTTCGTTTTATATGAGAATGCATATTGGACAAACTATGTTGAACACACGCAAGTTGATTTTCATATGAAACGCAAGTTATATATATATATATATATATATATATATATATATATATTCAAATACCACGGAACAATTTTTATATCAAATGCAAATGTTACTAATAAAATAAACGCAAGTTCAATTTCATATTAAACGCAAGTTATACATATATGAAAAACAACTAATAACAAAACACGCAAGTTGATTTCATTTGAAACACAAGTAGTTCATATACGAAAAAAGATAAGAACAACACAACAATTGAACTTACTCCCATCTTACAACCTAGGGATAAAAATCAAATGACTGTTTAAGTAACAATGATGTCAACAAAACTGATTTCATGGTTTTTAGCAGGTCGATCGTTATTAAGACAGTTTAAGTAACTAATTTCTTGGATCGTCTCTCATATCCAATCGTTTCTTTACATCAGGATTTCACATTTTTTTCAACAAAATAATTGTGTAATATAATTGAATCAACTTTATAATTAAGAATGTATTTGTAAAATTGTCAAAAGAAATAGTCGTATTCTCCTTAGAATCCATTAGAAGTTAGATTGCTCTGTTTTTTTGTCTTCAACGACAATCCTATTTAAAAAGTATCCCGCTTTAATTTTGCATTTTACAGCTAATGACTAATTTGCCCTTCGCATGTTTTACCGGAATTTAATGACGCAACAAAATTACAATCATAATCCTAATTATCTCATCTAATCAACCGGTTATTATTCCTTCTTAACCTTTTTACGTTAATGTCGTTTTTACATTAGCCTCCCTCTACAATAATAAATAAATACAAATAGTGAGTGCTAAAAATAGTGAAATCATATCATATAAATATAATAAATACTCATTGTATTGGACCACTAGTTTCTTTATTCTTATACTAAAATATTGCCACTTACACTCAAATTGCGGTTTACATTCAAACTGTAGGGAGTTAAGATTTTATTGAATCCAAATATGAAATTATTCGTAATCAGATATTCATATGTTTGCAAACCATGGAGATCTTGTTAATGGATTTAGGATTTTTTTTTTTTTTTTTGAAAGTTAATTTCATTAAAAGCGGCACGGCAAGACCTCAAAGCAAGGGCTACCGGCCAAAACAAACGAGATTACAATGAGTCTAGCGGATACTTACACCAATCTTTCCAATCTAAACATTTGACATTATTTCTATTTTTAAACCAAAAATACGAAGTCATTTTGATGCTTTCGAACACTTCTGTAGCATGCCGTCTTTTTCCTTGAAAAATGCGATCATTTCGTTCAATCCAAATAGTCCAAAGAGTGGTAAAGATAATGCCGCGCAATATATATTTGGCCCTTCTAGACATAGGCTGATAATCAGAAATCTTCATAAGGTCACTAACATCAAAAACAAGCGATGGGTTCAAACGACACCAATTCTCCACACGGGTCCAAACTTCCGCCGAAAAAATACAACCTGTGAAAATGTGTGTGGCCGTTTCTGCATCAACATTACAAAACTCACACGATAAATTTGGAATATCAACCCCACGCTTGGACAACTCGGCTTTAGTTGGTAACCGATTAAGAATCGCTCTCCACGTCATAATCTTACATTTTAATGGCGTCCATCCCTTCCATTTCATTTGTATAGACTGAGCAGGGCCTGGGCGTTGAGAAAGCAGGTGCCTAGCGCTGCAAACAGAGAAGACCCCTGACCCATTTGGTTTCCACTTCCAGTTATCAATACCACCATTCCAACCAAAATTATAAATATCATCCAGCAGTCTGAAAAGGTCAGAAAGCTCCGCAGCCGCAGCAGGGTCAGATCGCCAGTCCCAGACCATCGTTTTTTGACCATCAACTACACGTAAACGATCAGAAATAAGCGCCCACTTGTACTTTTCGAGACGTAATAAGCGAGGATAAGTTAAGCAAAGAGGTTCGTCCCTTATCCAAATATCCATCCAAAAACTAATGGTAGATCCATCACCCACTATAGCTTCAAAATAACTCCCAAGCGTGTGCCCAGACCAAATCTTTTTCTCGCCTAACTTGACAATGTCTCCAACACCCACTAGCCGATGTCGTACAAGGAAGAAACGACCATTTTCTACTCAGACCATGGCAACCAATTATCACTTTTTTCCACAAACAATTACCTCCGGACTTAAAACGCCACGCCCATTTAAGAAGAAGAGCATCATTAACATCTTCCAATTTAGAAAGACCTAAACCCCCTTCTTTTTTAGGTTTCGTAATTAAATCCCAAGCAATCCAATTAATCTTTTTATCATCATGACATCCCGACCATAAAAAGCGTCTCATAATTTTCTCCATGCTCTCTATGACCGCCTTTGTAGCTTTATAGAGGGAAAAATAATAAATAGGAAGATTCTCCAAAACCGATTTAATAAGGATCACCCGACCACCCATAGATAAATTCTTAGCTTTCCACTTAGTAAGGCGATTTTTTATAGTGTTCAAAACCATCTCCCAGTTGTTAATTCGCGTCATCTTTGCGCCTACTTTAATCCCCAAATACACAAAAGGAAGAGTCCCTTTTCTACAACCCAAAACATCCAACATACTATCAATCTCATCATCGTTCGTAACAATCCCGAATAAATTAGATTTATGAATATTGATACGAAGGCCGGAGCATAAATAAAAAATCCGAAGAATACGAGCCATGTTTTGAATATTCTCACGGGACCATTCGCCCAAAATGAGCGCATCATCGGCAAAGAAAAGGTGATTAATATCCGTATTGTCAATCGGAAAATTAATACCTTTTATAATACCCAAATCTCTAGCCTTATTAAGCAACCAAGAGAGACACTCCATAACTATAAGAAATAAGAAAGGCGAGAGAGGATCACCTTGGCGAAGACCTTTCTCACTCTTAAATTGAAATGTAGGGGACCCATTAACAAACACTGAAGCACATGTAGACATAAGAATACCTTTGATCCATTTACACCAAGTATCGGGGAAACCCATTTGAGAGAGCATGGATAAAAGAAAATTCCAATTAACATTATCGTATGCTTTTTCAAAATCTATCTTCAAAAGAAACGCCTTTTTCTTCCTTCTTTTGAGCCATTCCAATACTTCATTAACCACCAGAGGACCATCTAAAATTAAACGGTCCGATAAGAAAGCCGATTGATTCTCCGAAATTAACTTACCCAACACCTTTTTAAGATGATTAGCAAGGATTTTAGAAACAACCTTACTAATCACCCCAACTAAAGTAATGGGCCTATAATCTTTGAGACCCATAGGCGAATTAATCTTGGGAATCAAGGTAATAAAAGCGGATCCACAACCCGGGTTAATCGCTCCAGTCTTGTAAAATTCAGCCATTAATTGGAAAAAATCATCTTCTAAAGCATCCCAAAAACGTTTAACAAAATAAAAGTTAAACCCGTCAGGGCCTGGAGCTTTATTTGAACCACAATCGAAAACGGCATCTTTGATTTCCTGTTTTGAAAATAAAGAGATGAGACCCGTACCTTCCTGAACATCAAGCCGAGACAAACCATCGCAGTATAAGGTGGGACGCAAAGGGACCTCCTCCTTAAAATGATTTCTAAAGAATCCGAGAACTTCTTTCTTTACTAGCGCCGGCTTAGAAATCCACTCATCTCTAATCAACAGCCCCGGTATCGAATTAGTAGCTTTGCGGCCATTTATGATACTATGGAAAAAACTTGTATTTTCGTCTCCAAGAGCAACCCATTTGACACGAGATTTTTGCCGCGTATCCCGGTGTCTAAAATAATCAATCTCGTGAAGACATTTTTTGCATTCTGCCCAAACCCATAATTCCGCTTCATCCATATCTCTTTGTTCCATAATACGCTCCATTTCTTCCTTCTCTTTGTTGAGCCGATTAATCTCTTCATTATCTTTACTTCTAATGTCTTTAATCCAAGCTCTTAATTTATCACGAAGCACACCCAGTTTTCTCATTAGGTTTACATCAGGCGGCCCATTACTCGGCAACCCCGATAACACAGACAACACCAACTCTTCACAACCCGGCCGGTCCACCCATGAATCAAACCAACGAAACGGCTTAGGACCAAAATTATTATCAACCAAAGATAAACATAAAGGAGCATGGTCCGAATATTCTCGCTTCATAGCTCTAACACAAGCCGTAGGCCATTTATTAAAAATACCATCACAGACAAAAAACCTATCTATCCTGCTCAGTTTACAAACTCCCCGTCTATTGACCAAGTAGGTGTACTTCATACCTTTTAAACTATACTCACGAAGGCCTGTGTTATCCAAGAAATCATTAAAATTTCTCGCACAAACAGGATCAAAGCGAGAATTTTTTTCTTTCATCTAGCTCTCTGACAGCATTAAAATCTCCAAAAACAATCCACCAACCCTGGTTTACACTAATGACTTGTGTAAGTTTGTCCCAAAGATCTCTTTTCCCCCTATTAGATTGTGGAGCATAAACGTTAATAACATTCACACGTGTCACCCTATCCGTTAAGAACCCAGAAACGAGCAGAAAATTAGCATCCTTAACCACCAGATCCTTAGTAAAAACTTTCGGATCCCAAATGCTCAACAAACCCCCCGAATTCCCACAAGAATCAACCTTCTCAAAATCAGAACCCAAACCACCCCAAAAATTAGATACGACCCCTGAATCCACATTACACGACATCGTTTCTTGCAAACCTATGAACGAAATACCCGAATCTGATTTAAGTTTTCTAATCCATCCTGCTTTAGAAACAGGACCCAAACCCCTAACATTTACCGACAAACAATTCATTTGTTACCTCTTTGTAAACCTTCATCGACAATAGACTCCAATATCAAATCATCATGTTGTTCCAAATTGACACCGAACTTGATACCCAAAGACTTAGTGGCCTCGGCTTCCTGTTTTTGCATAGTCTGAACACAAGTGTCACCTTCACCCATAGAGTCTTCGATCGGCCCTTCCTCTTGCACAGGGGTTGAAGCGATTGGAGATAAATTTTCATAATTTTCTGCTTCAGGGGGGTTACAGTTAAGATCAATATCTTGGTCTTCAGTATCACTTGCATCAACAGACTGGTCTTCCACGCTACACTCCTCATCAGAACTATCCGAAATACCAAGAAGCCCATTCAGCCCAAATATATCACTATTTTTCTTTTTGGGCTTTTTTACAATTCTTTGACTCTCATTACTACTTGTGTATGTCATACTGGGCCGGCCCAATTCAGATTTCTTGCATTTTTTCCTCTTCACCACCTTAACATTACTATCAATGATGGAATCTTCATTAATGTGTTTTTCAAAATTGAAGTTGACCGCAGGTACAAATCCCGAATTGATCTCCTCCATAATTGGGCTTGAATGGCAGTTAATGCGCTCATTGATTGTGTCTTCATTACCTTCCAAAATAACGTTTTCTACACCAAGGTTTCCATTCTGTTCCTCATCGGAAACAGGCATCGGAATACTATCCGACGGTTCGTCTACTTCAACATTCATATGCACTGGATCGGCGTTGTTGACAACATCTGTATCATTGGTAGCATTCGACGGAACAGAATAGAATTCCGGGCTCCAGCTTTCCATGTCTTCATGAATCCACACTCGAAATTTACGATTTTTCCATTCCAGGATAAATTCTTCGGATATATTTCTACCATGATCAACTAAAATACCAACATAATCGAATGATAAATCATTGTTCGACTCTAACTTGGCTGCTTTGTAAACAACTTTTCCAACCATGCCCCCAACTAGATTAAACACATCCCTTGTAAACAAATGAAGAGGAATACCTTTAATTTTGATCCATGCCAACCTTTCATAACTTAAAGATTGACCTTTCCATAAACATACAGCAGAAAACCTTGTAACATCTTTTTTAGCCGCCTCAAGAACATTAAGAACCATCTCCGGATCGTCGAAAGAGATTAACAAATCAAGCCCACCGAGATACTGAACTTTACCAAACCCCGGGCAAATATCATGTAAGAATAAATAAATACCTTTCAATGCTTCCACATCGACCATTCTTCCAACAAACGCATGATCATGCAGCCCGGAAAACCCGTTAACATGATCATCAATATTAATAGTTCTTCCACTAAGCATATCTTTAAACGACATTTCCCCCGGTTCAAATCTGGAACCTTGATTTGCCATCCCTTCTCTAACGTCAGAATTACCACCCTTGTGCATTGTTGCATCATCTCTTGGTCTATTAACTTCCCCATCTTCTAACACAAAACGAGCGACATTAAACCAAAGTTTATTGTAACCCATACGAATATTTCTCAGATTCTGCAGTAACTCCCCACTGTTTTTTACATCCAACATGGATATAAAACCAAATCGATTCCCCCCTTTATCTCTTTTTCTTGCAATGTATAAATCGAAAATCTGCCCGAACACACGCACATGACTCGCAAGATCAACCCCACTACATCCCTCCGGAAGATTTGTGACAAAGATCTTCGTTATACGCCGCTGGATGGCCTCCGGAATAGGCTTCCGGCGGTGCTCCATTCGTTCTACTAGAGTTGGATGGCCTCCGGAATAATGGATTTAGGATATTATTAAATTATTTACCTTCTTGAATTATGTCCTCAAAAAAACATTAATAAATCATTTAATTTTAAACAAGCATTCAAGATAAATACAGAGCCGGCCCAATATGTGAGACCCAAAGCAAACTATGAATTCGGAGCCCTTTTAAATTTGTATAATTAAAAAAAATAAAAAATAAACACATCTACTTTGATTGAAAAACTTATTGAATATTAAAGCATTATTTAATGGTAGGTAGAGACGCCGTGTTGAAGCATTTGATATCAATGATGGTAGTAGACAAGCTAACTTGTTTAAGGCATTATAACTAGTCTCCTTTTTGAACTCTACCTTGTTTCTAGTTAAATACACGAGAAAGAAAATGTATAACAACAATTGAGAATATATATTGAAAAGTATATAGTTGGTGTAGTTATTTTGTTTTTTTTAAATGTATGTTTTGTGTAAAGATAATATGAGTTTATAAAACATTGTTTTTCTAGCTTTAACTAATGCAAATTGTTGAATGAAAGAACCTAATCAAGTTCTTCTAATAAATATTTTTCAATAGGCAAAATAGCTAAAAGTTTAATATTTCTTGTGAGATCTCAAGTAACTTTTATCAGTTTAAATTTGAAAAAGCTGCTTTTTTATTGGTTCTAATTTTTGTCGGAAACAAAATTTAGTTGCGAATGGTTATCTCATATCGGATTGGGCCTTTTTTAAGGTTGGTTCAATAACCATTTGGGCTTAACATATATACAGTATATATTTTTTTCTAATATTGGGGGCCCAATTTCTGTGGCCCTAGGCTCTTGCCTAGCTTAACAAGCCCATTGGGCCAGTCCCGGATAAACATAGAAGACATCTGAAGTCGATAAGATGCCAGCATAAAGAGTAGTTGAGCCTTCGATCCATGTTATGTCAAGCCTCAACATGTCAACCCGACATGCATGCTAAAAGTCAGTTACGCTGTGATAATCATCTCTACTACTTTATTAAGGAGGAGAGATAGGTAAGAAGATAATTTCACCATCATTTTAAGATGGTATACAAAAAGTCTCATGCATAAATCTATAACTTTTACCATTTTCTTCCATCTATGCCCTTATGTACAAGTCACTAATACAAATCAATTGCACCATTCAATAAATTTAATTCATGTATTAACTTTTTGTTACCTAGAACCATTACTAAGTAATAGATTAATTCATGTAACTTTTTTTTAATGGATTAACTTTTTGTTACCAATGGAATTTGAATTATCACCACAAGAAAAGGCTAAGCCTTATTTAACACTTTGTAACCAGTAGGCTAAATGCTCTTTGGTTCATGTGTGTAACTAAATGTTGCAAATAAAAATCAAGCACGGATCGGGTTGGATAAATGACAGTATGGTGTATAAAGTTTTGGCAATTTAAAATGTGAATAAAAATACATACCCGCGGCAATGCGCGGACATTCCACTAGTAGCTTTATAAAAACAAGAAGTTAACAATTTAGGTACAACATTTAGTAATTTTCATGAAAAAAAAAACATTTGACAACAAGAATGTGCGCCAACTTGTAATCTACTTGAAAAAAGTTGTGAAGTGAACTTCACAGCAGCCAATGGCTTAACACTTGTTTCATGTAATCAATGTAATCAATGCTTCTTGTTTCAAGCAGTATCCAAAATATGATTCTAGCATGAATCCTCGATTCTATTCTTATCTAAAAATACGACTTTAGCATATTTTCTCCCTTATGGTTCACATACAATTTAAAACAATTTAAAAGGGCGTCGTGAAACTCATATGAAAGTGTAGTGCAAATGAACAACTGGTAGCGAAGCCTGACTATGTAGATATACATCCTCTAATGCCTAAAGTATGAATTAATGACACTTTAAGGTTTAATTAATTATCGCTACGTACATGCATGACATGTATTCGATTCACCCATCACGACTCAATGTGTTAACATGTTTCATGTTTTAAATGTTTAACTCAAAATTTTTAACCTGACAATCGTTGGCGATGTGTTCCCTATTTCCCAAATATATTTTTATATGTAAGAATATAAATATAAGTAAATACATAAATAATGTACATTTCATTTTTGATCTCTACATCTACGAGTCTATGTTTCGTGTTAAAATCTTCGGTTATCTTTTATAACTACATTGTAACCCGTGTCGTGTTTAGTCTCAACAAACAAATAATTATATATGTGTGTATAAGGTAGGGACCCTGTAGGAAAATAGGTTTTTGTGAGAAGTGTGAGAATGATTAAAAAGTTATATGTATGCATCATTTTTGGACTTATTTATAATATTTTGCCTAGGAAAACACCAAACATAACAATTAAAAACCGAAAACAATGTATTTTAAGCTTAAAACTTAAAACACCATGCCACGAACATTAAGTAGTGTGTTTTAAGTGTTAACTAGTGTGTTTTAGTTGTGTTTTAAAATTTAAGAGTTAATTGCCAATTTAATCCCTAAGGTTTGTCAAAAATTGTCACTTTCATCCAAATGTTTTTTTTCTCATCTGTGTCCCTGTGGTGTCCATTTTTTGTCATTTTAGTCAATTGCCCTAACTCAATTAACAAAATCCAGATAAGTTAGGGGCATTTTTGTCCATACACACCAAACTTTTTTTTTAACCATCTCTTTTCAACCCCTTTTTAATCACTGTATTTATAAACGTTTAAACCCTAATTTTCACCACAACACGAAACCTCATATACACACACGATTAACAGCTCTCACCATCATATCATCATTAACAAGTGACTCACTATGTGGAATGTTCGAAAACCAGGGTCAGATTTTGACCCTAACATCGAGTAGGATTAGTCGTTATACGAGCCCTAACTTACTTGAACCCCTATTTTGGTTTAATTATTTGCTAATGTTGGTATGTTTGTGGTGTTTTTTTCAGTTGATGACCCCGATTCGTTCACAATTGAGTTTCATCATAGTGGGGAACTGATTGATTATCCAGAAATAGGATACAAGGGTAAAGTCTCTTATGTTGACAATGTTAATGCTGACCTATTTTCTGTAATAATTGTTAATTATATGATGATATCTCTGGGTTATAAAGAAGATGACTTAGATGGAGTTAGATACAGTTTTAGGATACCAGGAGAAGACTTTGAATTTGGTTTAAGGCCATTGATTATGGATAACGATGTGCTTAGGAGGCTTAAGTATGTTAAAAAAAATAAGGTGATTGAGGTTTATATTGAGCACTTCAATGGCATTCCTGAAGTAGGTGAAAATGTTAATCCTGATGAGGGTAGTGTAAATTCTGATGAGGGTAGTGAGAATTTTGATGTAGAAATCATTGAAGACGAGTTCAATGATGATGAAGATAGTGATGATAAAAAATACAAGGAGAAAGAAGAAGCTGCTGATGAAAGTGATGAGGGTAGTGATGAGGGTGAATTGGATGATGGTTCAAAGGCAAATGTTGGTGAGGATCCTGATGTTAGTAAGGATCATGATTTCATTGTAGATGAGGACCATATAGATGATGATATTGATGTAGACTTGTATGAGTTTAGGCCTGCTGTAGACTTTGATGTCAGTTCTAGTGATGAAGGTAGGTATAATCTAAACTTAGAAGATGGTGAGTTTGACTTGGATAACTTTGATAGTCTAAGTGATGAGGACATAATTGTTAGGGAGAAGTATGTTAAGGATATAAGGAAGAAGAAGAAGAAGAAGAAGAAAAAGTTTAAGGCAAATGATGATTGCCCATTTTATGTTACCAAACCTTTCCTGATAGTGCTGTGATAAAGCAAATGGTGAACCAATATGCAATTAGGTCAAGGAGACAGTTATTTATTACTAGAAATGATAAGGTAAGGTTTAGGGTTGTTTGTCATGGAACAATTCCAAAACTTGGTGGTGGTGGCCTTAAAGAAGACAATAATTTGAAGGGCAAATCAGTAAGTTCAAGTTCAAGAGGTGGGACCAAGGTAGCTCAAGTGTACAAAGTTAAGGGTAAAGGAGTAAATAATAAGGAAGTGGGTAGCTCAAGTGTAGGTAAACAAAGGAAAGATTGTTGGATCAGTTGCTCTACTTAACAGTTCTTATTCATGAACACTTGTGTGTTGTAAATGTATCAAAGTAAATTGCATAGCGGAATATTAAAGTGTTCAAGTTAAAGCATCACTTTTAAACAGGAGTTATGACTCCCCCTCAATCAATGAACTAGGAAGTAAAGATGAGAATCAATAGTGAATGAATATAACAGTAAATGCAGAATGATTCTCAGATATATATGAAAAGGATAACTACAAAGTAATTTGAAGGAAAATGTTCAAGTCTTAGATAGATGAAATATCTGAGCATCTAAAAATAGTGGGAGTGACCCCTCTATTTATAGACGAAAGATTACATACAGACTAAGTAATCAAAAGCTTAAAATAATGTAAGATAATACTACAACAGGCTGTAGTTATCGAAACTTGAACAAAGACTTTAGTGTTAACTAACATAATACTAAACTGCTAAGATTAAAGGCGGTTAGAAGCTTTTTAAAGAAAGTGCTGATGAGTGACAATGTAAGGCCCTACCCGATAAACGGGTGATTATACGATAATTTACGAGGAAATAAACTTAGTTTGGAAGTTTAAGAATAAAGCATTACATGTTAAACGTGGTTCACAAGTTTTTAGCACATACGCATCACATTTCAAACATACGTATAGTCTAGTTAATGTCAAACACGACAACAAAACGCCTTCCAAAAACCAAGTTTTAAAAGATTAAGTTTAAACGTTGCGGAAGCGGTCGAGTCTGATACGTTCGGTTCTTGCTCGAGTCTTGATCATCATCCGTATCACATACCTGATTTCCTGGGGGTTAAACACGGTTAAAACACCCAAAAGTTAGTTTAAACAAGTCAATGATAAGCTTGATAAACACCCATGGGCGTATCCCTACTCCCATGGGCGTAGCCCTACTCTTACTCAAAATTGGCTTTTGGGCGTATTTGGGGCGTATGGCAGCAGGATTTCATGATTTCAGAAACTTGACAACAGAGTGGCCGTAGCCCTACTCTCCTGGGCGTAGCCCTACTTTGCTCAGAAATGGCTGCACGTTTATACTTAGCATTTTTGCCCATTTTCTCTTGCACCAAGCTGCACTTTTCATGCAACTTCAAAACCATTTTTGGGACTTCTTAGAACTCATTTATGGGTCACAATGTATAGTTTCTAAGTGATTAAATCTCGAGTACAATACCTTATTCGGGTTCTAACACTATTACCATAGTGATTCGATTCCTCTTCTACTTGACCCGTTAAGGTTTGTATAAATTGAAAACATGCATTTTATGATTCCCAAGTTTATATTCATGAGTTACACACTAATAAATACTAATAAAGCCTCAACTTGACTAAGTGATTATTAGTCCAAGCCATTCAACCGTCATAGTGATGCCTCGTGTCCATGGCCACATGTGCCACTTCTCTAGGTTTTACTCGCGCGACCCATATAAATCGTGACATTGTTTTTATGCAATATATCATACCTCTTGGGAATCACAATGGTAGCTCAATTTATATGACAATGCTATCATCTTCAAAATTTCCATATATGTATAAAGTCATATTTATGACTTACCTTAGTTCACGCCCCTTTTCGCTTATAGGCTAGCTTGAGATTGATAACATAAAGTCACCGAATATACTCAAGCAAATAACAAAATCGATATCGGCATAATTTTGACTCTTAGCTTAGGTCCTTGACTAACTAGTGTTTTACCCAATTGACTCGTTAGCCTAATTTGGGACATTGACAACCTTCATCTAAGGCCGTTTTCTATGAATTATGAATCTCGTTTAGGCTTCTTTTATGACACTCCAATGTCTAGATCCCAAATGCATATACAAAGTTATAACTAAGCATATGAACATACTAGGAATATATCAAGATTTAAGCCATCGAGTGACTTACCTTTGTGCGTGCTCCTACCCCGTACATTTCCTTCGATTCTAGGCCTCTCGAAGCCTCTCTTTTTACTACCTAGTATATTGTTATTCACTTAGGTTGTTAGGATCATAATTAATAACATGGTTACACATGATCCATCGACCTTTTACTAGTCTTTACCATGTTCAACCCATTAATCGAGTTTTAGTCTAAATTCATTCATTTAGACATTTTAACAAACACTTGGTGGGCATGAATTTTCAAGACTAAAATTTGTGGGTGTTCTATGAGCCATTTGCCCATCAATCAAGTATTCAGCCTTGGTCCATCATAAGACGATAATTTAACAACCCATGTTCAAATTCTTAGTTCTAAACACTGATTTTTAACTTATGAGCATACATGTTGCTCGTACCCATCAATACCCACCAAGTTACCTTAGGGATTTCACCCTATTTGATAAACTAGCATGAATTCCATAAAGATTTGTTTGGGTTAAGGTTCCCTTGCACTAGAGACACCTTCCCCAACACCCAATTAGACTTTTATATAAACCCTAGATTATCCAGATCATCATGAAAGTTATGATACATCAAATATGATGAAACAAAAGTTACCTGCTGATTACATGAGGTTAGTAGGTCTAATTTCTTGTTATCCCAAGCAAAAGCCCATTGATTTAAACTTGATTCAAGCTTGTTTATGAGTTCTTAGGGTTTAGTTTGAACGAGGGTGTTTAGAGCGTGAGTTATGAGCAGGGAAACATATTCCTTGCATTTTATTCAAGCCTACAAAGCCAACTTTAAGATTTTGGCAGGTTTAGCCCCTCCACTTATGGATTTTGGTCAACTTTTGCTAACCCACTTAGTTTTATAAAGCCCTTTGTATTGTTAGTCACCTATCGTGACTAACGAGGTTAATTCCCAACTATTGTTTATCCGAGATTATTTAGTATGGTAAATTGGGATTTAAGCCGGTTATTACCCTTATTAGCGTAAACGCTAATTATCAAATTTTGGGGTGTTACAACTCTACCCCCCCTTAAAAAGGGTTTCGTCCTCGAAACCGGATATATATATATGAATTCCCATGGGTCGCGCCTCATGGTTAACCTTGAGTTTTGTCCCTGCTTGACGAGGGTTATCTTAATAGAATTTGATTTTGTCCCTAGACTTTTGTATAAACATCCATTTACCCTTACCGGGAATTATTCTAGATTAGGCACCCGCAAGTGTCATTGTTTGCCTAAGAGTCATCGATTTGACTCCCTTGCGTGTTTGGAAACCTTAAGTCTCTGAGGGCTTAGGGTATTCATTAGATTATTTACTCTACGTAGAATCATTTCTATGCACTGAGGTATACATTGGGTTTGGCTATCATGACGGCTTCCAAAAAGTCGTCACCCACATTCAATGTGGTTTTAGTTTCAGTTTGATTTCGACTCAAAGGCCTCTTTTAATGCCATGGTTTTACCGGAAAGCATCGAGTCCTTTCCGTGCCTCACATTTTCCTTGTCCTAGACACCACATGTCCCTTTTTATAGTGTTCTCACATGCCACTAGGCTTAGTTATATTTATGCGTTCCTATAGTTCCAAGTGGTGACGACTTCACTTGACCCGTTTGAACCTTCTAATGGTTTCTTAGCTATCACTAGACTATTAATGGTTCATCATTTGTTTTATTACTATCCGATTGCTAATTCTGTGAATAGTTAATTCATCAGGGTTTTCGGTTACAAGTAGACTTAATTTTCATAAGTCACATGCTTTTGTCAGACATCCAATCCAATGTCTACGACTTCTGATGTGTTTCTACACACCGTCTGTCAAACTTCTTAGTTAAGTTTGTTGGAGTTTATAAAAGTCTAACTTTCGTTTACCATGAGTATATGTCCTCGTTCAGAGGCCTTCACCTAGGCTAGTATTGCGTATTACTCATTTAGAGTTAGAATATTTCATGGAGTCCTCCATATACTACCTTTGATAGCATTTGACTCATCTCCTGCATACTTTAATGCACATTAGTATCATTTTATCCGAATTTCGGTTTGGGAGTTTCTACTCTTAGTCGAAACAAATTCCAGGCGATTGCCCTGATGCCCCAGCCTTTTAGGATTTTTTTATCCTATCGATAGAATTAGCATAGGGTCCATGACCCTTTTCTTTTCTAGCCTTTCGAATTTACATTTCAAGCTCTCGCAAGCATCTTATTTGAGATCTAACCTGAGTCTTCTAACTCTTTTATTTGTCTAGGTATTATTTCGTATATAACACCCCGCCTTCACATCCCTTTCCGGATTATGTTTTTATTTAATTCCTCAGAACGCTCTAGTTCCAAGGAAATTTATTTATTGGTCAAGCCTTATAGGGCCCGTTACTGAACCATGACCCGTTTCTGTTTATTTATGTCCATTAAGACTTATTGACTCATAGATCAATTCAACGTTTCTCAAAAGGGTTCTTACTCATCTGTGTTTCATGGTGTTACGTTACCATGTTTAGTCGCACAAGTCTATTACTTATGTTTTCTTTACTTAGTATTCGTATGCATAGTGAATCAGCAGGCCGTGTTTGGTTTATTATGAAGGCATTACCTTCATTTCTTTGATGCACACCCATCTATATGATTTAGAGTTTAGATTTCTTGTTCATCCATCACATGCTAGCCCATGAGATTTATCTCGCTTTATGTGTTTTTGACATGTCTTTATTAGATCACATCACTCATCGTTTACTATCTCACGATCCTTGCTCGAGGCTAGGATCGTTCCTCTGGTGCGGATGCACCTTCGTTTTCTAGGGTCTACTACGATCCCCCTTTTGATTTAGCATTTAACTTTTTCTTTTATTGAACACTTTGTTTTACGGTATAAAACCTTGTTTTTAGCTCAGATTCGTGGAAATTATAGTTCACACCTGCCCCATGTGTTTTTGTTTTCGTCGCATTCCAATTTTTGCGAGACGAGTAGTTTTTGGTTGCCCGTGAACTTTCACGGATCTTTATGATTTAGTGTAAACATAGTTCACATTTGCCCGTAGGCTTTCACGAATTTATTATGATTAATGTGACGCATAGTTCACATTTGCCCGTAGGCTTTCACGAATTTATTATGATTAATGTGACGCATAGTTCACATTTTCCCGTAGGCTTTCATGAATTTATTACGAGTCAAGTTTAAGTGTAACTTAACCTTAAGCTTAGCCCTAATCTTGGCTTTTGTCTTACCATAGTACGGGGTTCCCGTTGGTATACGAGTTGGCCCTTGGGTACGGTTTAGACTCGTTAAAAGTTTACCCTTTAGATGAGGTTCAGAGTGGTTTATGATTTAACCTTTCGTTAAGGTTTGACTTTTAATGCTTGATTGACTTCCTATATAGGTTCGAGTTTGACTATGTCTTAACCTTCAATTAAGGGTCAAGTTTCCTTACAGTTTAACCTCTCCTCAAGGTTCAAATGTGATTATGACTTAAACTTGTTTAGAGTTCAAGTCTAGTTGTGAATTTAACCTTTTATAAAGGTTCGAGTTTTATTATGACTTAACCTTCGATTAAGGTTCAAGTCAATTTACAAATTTAACTTTCTTTAAAGGTTCAAGTTTTATTATGACTCAACCTTGATTAAGGTTCAAGCCTATTTCTAAACTGAATCTGTATATGACTCAACCTTGATTAAGGTTCAAGTCTATTTTTGTACTGAATTTGTTTATGACTCAACCTTGATTAAGGTTCAAGTATATTTCCGAACTGAATCTGTTTATGACTCAACCTTGATTAAGGTTCAAGTCTATTTACTAATCCGTGTAAACATTGTGGTAATACATTTGGCTCTATGGCCCCGCCAGTCGTTTATGCATCGGTTTACATACCCGGTCTACCAGACCTTTATTGGTTCGGCATTACTCCCGCGTTCTATGACCTCGCGAGTCATATAGTCGGAAGTTTCACATGCCCTTTTCTCCCGACCTAGTCCTTGCTACATGGGACGTATGCATAAAGAACACAAGAAGCCCACCGTATCATGTGTTTAACACTTACCTGGCCAGGGTAAGCAATTCGCACATGACACTGGTGATCTCGTCGCGTTCGTCACGATACTTCCCAAATAGACAATTCCCAGTCGCCTGTTTGATTTAATTAAATCTCTTTTGTTAATTTTCTTTAGTATGTTGATTTCGTTTTTTTTTATCGGATTGCATTGTTTTGCAAATGCAATCATGTTTTCCAATTTCCATTTTGGCTAAGCCTTGGCCCACCATCACCGTGTAATTGGTGTGTTTCCAAGTTTTGAATTGTTTAAAGCGCCTTTCTCATGATTTATTCCTTATTGATTTCATGTTCATACATGAAACATAACATTTCGACTAGATTAAGATAACTTTGGAAATGAATTCCTTACCGGATTGATGATCAGCTTGAACCAAACGCTTAACTCGTTTAACCTTGGGCTCTGAATACCACTTGTAAGGCCCTACCCGATAAACGGGTGATTATACGATAATTTACGAGGAAATAAACTTAGTTTGGAAGTTTAAGAATAAAGCATTACATGTTAAACATGGTTCACAAGTTTTTAGCACATACGCATCACATTTCAAACATACATATAGTCTAGTTAATGTCGAACACGACAACAAAACGCCTTCCAAAAACCAAGTTTCAAAAGATTAAGTTTAAACGTTGCGGAAGCGGTCGAGTCTGATACGTTCGGTTCTTGCTCGAGTCTTGATCATCATCCGTATCACATACCTGATTTCCTGGGGGTTAAACACGGTTAAAACACCCAAAAGTTAGTTTAAACAAGTCAATAATAAGCTTGATAAACACCCATGGGCGTATCCCTACTCCCATGGGCGTAGCCCTACTCTTACTTAAAATTGGCTTTTGGGCGTATTTGGGGCGTATGGCAGCAGGATTTCATGATTTCAGAAACTTGACAACAGAGTGGTCATAGCCCTACTCTCCTGGGCATAGGCCTACTCTGTTCAGAAATGGGTGCACGTTTATACTTAGCATTTTTGCACATTTTCTCTTGCACCAAGCTGCACTTTTCATGCAACTTCAAAACCATTTTTGGGAATTCTTAGAACTCATTTATGGGTCACAATGTATAGTTTCTAAGTGATTAAATCTCGAGTACAATACCTTATTCGGGTTCTAACACTATTACCATAGTGATTCGATTCCTCTTCTACTTGACCCGTTAAGGTTTGTATAAATTGAAAACATGCATTTTATGATTCCCAAGTTTATATTCATGAGTTACACACTACTAAATACTAATAAAGCCTCAACTTGACTAAGTGATTATTAGTCCAAGCCATTCAACCGTCATAGCGGTGCCTCGTGTCCATGGCCACATGTGCCACTTCTCTTGGTCTTACTCGCGCGACCCATATAAATCGTAACATTGTTTTTATGCAAGATATCATACCTCTTGGGAATCACAATGGTAGCTCAATTTATATGACAATGCTATCATCTTCAAAATTTCCATATATGTATAGAGTCATAGTTATGACTTACCTTAGTTCACGCCCCTTTTCGCTTATAGGCTAGCTTGAGATTGATAACATAAAGTCTACGAATAAACTCAAGAAAATAACAAAATCGATATTCGGCATAATGTTGACCCTTAGCTTAGGTCCTTGACTAACTAGTGTTTTACCCAATTGACTCGTTAGCCTAATTTGGGACATTGATAACCTTCATCTAAGGCCATTTTCTATGAATTATGAATCTCGTTTAGGCTTCTTTTATGACACTCCAATGTCTAGATCCCAAATGCATATACAAAGTTATAACTAAGCATATGAACATACTAGGAATATATCAAGATTTAAGCTATCGAGTGACTTACCTTTGTGCGTGCTCCTACCCGTACATTTCCTTCGATTCTAGGCCTCCCGAAGCCTCTCCTTTTACTACCTAGTAGATTGTTATCCACTTAGGTTGTTAGGATCATAATTAATAACATGGTTACACATGATCCATCGACCTTTTACTAGTCTTTACCATGTTCAACCCATTAATCGAGTTTTAGCCTAAATTCATTCATTAGACATTTTAACAAACACTTGGTGGGCATGAATTTTCAAGACTAAAATTTGTGGGTGTTCTATGAGCCATTTGCCCATCAATCAAGTATTCAGCCTTGGTCCATCATAAGACGACAATTTAACAACCCATGTTCACATTCTTAGTTCTAAACACTGATTTTTAACTTATGAGCATACATGTTGCTCATACCCATCAATACCCACCAAGTTACCTTAGGGATTTCACCCTATTTGATAAACTAGCATGAATTCCACAAAGATTTGTTGGGGTTAAGGTTCCCTTGCACTAGAGACACCTTCCCCAACACCCAATTCGACTTTTATATAAACCCTAGATTATCAAGATCATCATGAAAGTTATGATACATCAAATATGATGAAACAAAAGTTACTTGCTAATTACATGAGGTTAGTAGGTCCAATTTCTTGTTATCCCAAGCAAAAGCCCCTTGATTTAAACTTTATTCAAGCTTGTTTATGAGTTCTTAGGGTTTAGTTTGAAAGAGGGTGTTTAGAGCATGAGTTATGAGCAGGGAAACATATTCCTTGCATTTTATTCAAGCCTACAAAGCCAACTATAAGGTTTTGGCAGGTTTAGCCCCTCCACTTATGGATTTTGGTCAACTTTTTCTAACCCACTTAGTTTTATAAAGCCCTTTGTATTGTTAGTCACCTATCGTGACTAACGAGGTTAATTCCCAACTATTGTTTATCCGAGATTATTTAGTATTGTAAATTTTGATTTAAGCCGGTTATTACCCTTATTAGCGTAAACGCTAATTATCAAATTTTGGGGTGTTACAGACAAACTTCTGTTGAAAGATCTTCAGGAGTTTGTCTTCAGCAGTTTGTTCTTCAGATATTTGTCTGGTTTATCTTCAGAACTTCTGATCCTTTTACTCTTCAGAACTTTAGATATCTTTCACTTCAGTAGTTTCACAAAATGTGAAGAGGATATAAGACTAAGGTTTATAATTGGCTTGTCAATCCTTTTTGACCCTACAATCTCCCCCTGGATTGATGAAGCCAAAACCTTTGTCAATCTTTATTTATAAGATCCTCTCTTCCTTAAGTCAAGAACTCTCCAGATTTCCTTGACTGTTTGAAGTCTGAGTTCTCTGACCTCTGGTTCTAAAAGTAGTCCTTTTTCTGGCATCATATCCTAAATGGTTAGTAGATATTCATCAGATAATCTTTCCAATTCAGTCAAGTTATGAAGGACTTTTGTTGAGAAGTCTTTTCTTTCTAGAACCAAGGAACTGGACTTGTGGGTGAAGCACCATTTGACAATTGGAGATTTGGATTTGAAGAAATTGTCTTTGTATGGTACAATTTGTAGGTTTGAATATAGGTCTGATGTTGGAGGTTTTTCTTTTTCAGCATTGATCATATTGGATCTCCTTCTCTTTTCAACTAGCACAGTACCAGGTGTATCACCTTTTGAAATAGGCATGTGATGTTCAGCGACTACCTTGGTATGTTTTTGTTCTTTGATGGTTTGTTGCAGTTGATAGGCAAATGTTGCAAGATCCCTATATTGTGTTATCAGAGGCTTTTCTTCAATAGTGAAATCATCTTCAACAATGGTGTTCTTCTCAATCAAAACCATCTTGAAGTTTGTTTTTGTGTTTTCCCCTAACTTTTTATTGGTAGCAGGCTGTGTGGGTTTGAATTTCTCCGGATTTGCAAGTCTATCAGCCTTGAACCTTTTGTAAGTATCATAAAGTACATCTTCTTTCCACTTACATATTTGCTGTTTTGAGCCATAATTGTTCTCTACCAATTCTTGAATGATTTGGGCTCTTTTCAACTTTCTGTCTGTTTCTTTGGCTAGCCTTTCTGATACAAGATGTGCCTGTTTTGTTAGTTCTTCAGTTGAAAGTCCCTTAAGTGAGAATTTCCTTGTCTTGTTGTGTTTGCTGATATAGGTCATCAGCTGTTGTCTTTTATCTTCTTCTGAAGCAAGAAGAGTTTGCTCAGCAAGTCTTTCTTGTGCTTCCAACTCACTTAACTTTTGTTCATAGGTTTGTAACTTATCATCAAGACTCAAGTCATCCCTTGCTTCTAAGCTTTCCCATATCTCATCTTCCTTTGCCTTTCTTTCTGCTTTTATTCTTTCTTCTTTTGTCAGTTCTTCTTCTTGTGTTTGATCTTCTGTAACTGGTATAGAAGAAATAGGAACAGGCTTTGGAATATCAGCTGGATTTGTTTCTGTTGCTTTAGAAGGCTGTTTTGGTTCAGTGCAGGAATTGTCAACTACTGAAGTGTTGATCTGAGCAACATTAACTACTGAAGGATTGTCTTCAGTACTTTTGGTCTTGTCTTCAGTAGCAGCTTCACTATGGCCTTGGGTAGACTTTTCAGCTTTTTCTCTAAGGACTCTCTCTTCTTTTTGATACCATTCTTCTCTTTCTTTCAGTGCTTTTTCTTGTCTAGTCATGGCAGTTAATTTTTGAGATTCCTTGAGATTTTGTGCTTCTCTAGCTCTTTTTGAAGCTTCAAGAGACACAGTTTCAGGTTCCTTTGACATCTCCCCCTTTTTGGCTTCATCCACTTCTGGAAACCATGGAGGTGGAGGTGTTACACCAGATAGATGGGCTAATTGTCTTCGGTTGTCTTCCATCTTTCTTGACAATTCATCAAACTTATGATAAATTGCATTGTTAATCATCACAATCTGAGTATTGTTCTTTAACTCCATAGCAGTCATAAAATCTTTGAGATGATCAGAAATAAGTTGATGTACCATCTGGTATAGGGGACCATCTGGGCTGCATAGGTGGGTGATCCTCAGTGTGAACTGGGGATGCCACTATTGGGGAATTGGGGTTTAAGTAGTCTTTAACCTGTTCTTCTGTGACTGTCTCCTTGAGTACAGATACATTAGAATCGGGACCTTCATAGTCAGCCGTCAATTCATTTTGTGGAGATTTTGATCCATCATCCAAATTAATGGAATCATCTGGATTACTGACATAGTCCTTAATGAGAACAGTATCAGTTGTCTCATGAGCTAGGCCCAACCTAGTTGTCTCATGAACCTCTTGTTCTTGGTACTGAGGTTTTCCTCCTTCAGGCACAGAGCCTTCATCAGTAGTTGCCACATTTGAGGTCTTAGCTATGGTACTACTGTCCTAAAATCATCACCGGATGGTATAGGAGTAGTAGCAGCCTCAAATATACCTAAGGAATCTAAGTTTGGGCTTAGAGGCCTTGGTTCCTCCTCATCTCTTTGGTTAGGGCTGATCACATTCACATCAATGTCCATTTCTGTGTTTTCATCCCCTATTTTATGTGGTGATTGGGGATTGACATTTTCAGATGTAGTGTGTTGTTTCAGCCCAGAGAGAATATTAGCTATCTCAACTGCTGGTGATGTTTGTGGGTCAGTAGTTATGGGATCAGCAGTTGGGTTTTGTTCAGTTGGTTCAGTTGTTTTGAAAGAAGGGTCAGTAGATACCGTCATTTGAGTTTCTTTCTTAAAAACGGAATGGATATTGGTGCTCTTGCTGGTGTTTGAGATGAATGAGACTGAGAGGAAGTTTCAGTCACATTTTTTGAAAGTGCAGATTGCACATTAGCAGCTTCAGGCATCTCAACTTCCTGAATTGCTTTTCTTTTGGGGTTGGTGGGTTTGGATATTTGTTGTTTGATTTGTTTTGGCTTTTTGGAAATGGGTTTTGAGGATGTTGGGTCCGCCAATGTATATATTAAGGGAAAATCACCAAAATAGCCTTGACTTTTGGTTTTTTACCCAAACAGCCACCCCAAGCGTCTCGAGAGAGACGGTTCCCCACCTGAGGCGACTCCAAAGACTTCTGAGAAAACGAGCCAATCAAATGATACCACGTGTCTGACAAACCTCTGAACCGTCATGGAGATGACTGAGCGTCGCCGTGACGTCTCCCGACGCGTGGGAGGCGGATCCAGGTGTAGCTCGGCTGATGGCTTGAGCCGTCGACCAGACGTCTCGGCTTACTTTCTCGGAGACATCTTTAGCCAATTATTTTTTTTCCTTCCATTTTTGGGTATAATTATGGAGCTCCCCCAATCACTTTTTTATATAGTTTGGGTATGGGTATAAATGTGGGTCGGTTGCAAAGTATTCAAACTATGTGGATTCACTTTTTTTATAAAATTTTGTTTATCATTATGACTTCACATCTCCGTTACAATCAGTTTTTTTACAAAGTTATCAAAGGTTTGGATTGTTGTTATATTTGCGTATAAATACTTGAATCGTTGTTACATTTGCACGTTGTATAACACGTGTAAAATGTAACTTCGGTTTGGTATTTTATAATATGGGAGTGATCATGCACCTCCCAAATCTACGTCATGTCATTGCTCGAACATCTTTCTCCCAGGCAGAAACGACGTCGGTTGTCGTGATTGCTGGTGTGTACGCCGACGAGTTCTAAGGACGGATGTAGGGAAGCGAGGAGCCCTTAATTGTTGTTGATAGGATATTTCCAAGGTTTACTTGCTTTTGAACTCCCTTGCAATAGCTAAGCTATCAGATGAGTTGATAGTAGGAAATGGGAGTTTCAAGAATAGAGCGGGAAAAAGAGTAAACTGGATGTACTAAGCTATCAGATACATTGAAATGGGAGAACTCGCTTTATTTTGTCTATGTAACGATATCGAGTATTTTGTCTTTTCAGAAGCACGTCAAGTGCATTTATTAATTGTTGTCTATGTAACGATATCGAGTATTTTGTATTTAGATAGGTAACTTGAATATATGTTGTATGATATCCAGTATTTTGTAAGTGATGATACCAACATATAATTATGTTTTACACTGTGTTTAAACTAATAATTGTCGATGAAAAACAAAAGAAACAATAAATATAAATAAGCATAAGGTTATCTTTTCATTCGATTAAATAAAAACATAAACAAACATTTATTAAAAATATATCATAACCATCAGCACCACAACCATCAAAACAAACATTTTACACCACAAGCATCACCACCCCAACAATCAAAACGAAGAATATAACCATCAAAACCAACAACCGGGAAAGCTATTCGTTTAACCTAGCCCTCATCATTTGCCAAGTAGAGATGTGTTTAAATTCTTTCCTTTGCTTGCACTCATACTCGATTTGGGTTATTCCGATGGCCACGTCTTCTAATGTGTCCGAAGATACCTCTCGTAGTGTTTGATTGTGGTACGCGTTGAAGATTTGACACTTGGCATTCAAATCGGTCCATTTACGGCTGAGCGAATCGATTGTTCTGTTCGAACCTCCTACCAACTGATTGAACTCGGTTAGGATTCGGTACCACTTGTTACTTGCATTCAGGGTGTCTTCGACAAGTTGGGCGATTTCTTCTTCTTCCGTCCAACGAGTTGGTGCCATTTATGTTGTATTCGGTTAGGTTTGAAATCGGATTGGTTGTAGTAATGGGATTTCGGACGGTAACAAAAATTCGGTGGAGAGTGGGACGGAGATCATACAGTGGTTGATGTTATATATATTGTGGTATTTGTAGAGGTAGAGATTTATGGTAGTTATTGATGGTACGCGGAACCGTCTTTGACGGGTGATGAACCGTCATGGAGACGGCTCCCTGTAAGCCGACGGAGTAAATGGAAACGGCTCAAGCCATCAGCCGAGCTACACCTGGATCCGTCTCCCACGCGTCGGGAGACATCGTGGCAGCGCTCAGACGTCTCCAAGACGGTTCAGAGGTTTGTCAAACACGTGGCATCATTTGATCGGCTCATTTTCTTAGAATTCTTTGGAGTGGCCTCAGGTGGGGAACCGTCTCTCCCGAGACGCTTGGGGTGGCTATTTGGGTAAAAAAAACAAACGTCAAGGCTATTTTGGTGATTTTCCCACATATTAATCTAGAGAAAGTATTGGGTACAAAGTACTTTAATGTAAAAACTGTATGAAGCCACATGATAATGACACATGTAAACCATAGTTAGGGTTAATAAACTCAATCCGTTTGATTACATGTGTAATTTAGACATTTTGTTTCTTCAACATCTGATTCAAATACAGAATCAAACATAGCAATATTTATTTCAATTACGATGTAATCATATTCGATTGAAGAAATTTACGACATTCCAGTAATTAACAATAGTTTCATAAGTTTTTGATCATGTTTTTGCAGATTTAAACATAACTGCTATTGATTCAAACCTAGATCTCGATAATCATGTGATGCTCTGTTTTTTCATTCATTTTTATAACGTTTGTTCACGATTGATAATGAGTGTTGATCCCTTGAGTGGTTTAGTTTTATATGTTGATTATATCTATTTACTGAAAAACAACGATCACTGAGGTATTGAAGAGAATGAAGAAGAAAAAGATTTTTTATGATCAATATGTATATGAAGATGAAGGTGTGTTTTATGATTTTATGGGTGATTACAGAAAAATAACGATCAAGGTAGCATGCGTTTTTTGATTTTTTATAGGTGCGTTTTATGATTTTATGGGTGCGTTTTTTTTTTTTTTTTTTTTTTATGAGTGCGTATTATGGGTGCAGGTCTTTGAATGCTTATTTTTTGATTCTGCCTTTGAGAGATGAAGGTGCGTTTTATGATTCTTATGGGTGCGTTTTATGATTTTTATGGGTGCGTTTTATGATTTTTATGGGTGCGTTTTTTGTTTTTATGAGTGCGTTTTATGGGTGCGTTTTTTAGTTTTTTTTTTTTTGTAGCTCTGTTTAGTAACCATGCTCTGTTTTTCGTTTGAAAACAGAGCATACATTCGTTCATAAAAGTTTTTTGAAACGATAACACACGTTTATACATTTCATCTTATTCATTTACGTTTAGATGGTTATTCTTTTATTTTGGAGTTTTTTTTTTCAACATCAGTATCATGCTCTGTTTTTTTGTTTAAAATTGTTTAAAAAACAGAGCATGTTTCAGAGCAAATTGACTTATCACTTGTTATGAAACGAGAATTGCAAATTCATCGATTGTTTGTAAATGTAAACGTTCTCAACAATTAATGAGATTTGGGCGGTTTAATTAAAAAAAATTAATGGATTATTCTAATTTCCCTAACTTACCCTTTGAGTATTTTACTGAACATTAATCATGTTTAGATATTACGATCATGCCACCACAAGTTTTTAACCCTAATCAATAATCAATGGCTAGAAATCATTCTCAGACTTTGTACGTTAAGAATGCTTATTACAATATCCCCTCTCTATTAATCTAAAACACAACTATACTATAAATAGGGATGACAATGGGTCGGGTTTGGGACGGGTTTAGGTAATCCCAACCCCATACCCGATTATGTATGCTTGTCCCAAACTCGTCCCAAAACCCGTCAGGTTTGTATCGGGTAATTACCCGTCGGGAATCGGGTATACCCGTCGGGTTTCGGGTATACCCGTCGGGTTTCGGGTATACCCATGGGTTTCGGGTAAACCCGTTAATTTTAAAAACTTATCCATTGGGTATATCTGACTAAAAACCTGTCGGGTATCTATTGCGTGACTACTAACCAATACATTTAGTATTATCAAATATGTATGTAAATGATTACAATGTATAAATATAAAATAGTTAAATCATATAAAAACACTAAAAGACATATATTATACACAAATAATTGGTTTTTTTTTTTTTTTTTTTTTTTTGAAGAAGATGACAATCTAGATGGACAATTAGATATATTATAAATACATATTTTAAAAAATATATAGGAAATTATATCGGGTATCTAATCGGGTAAACGGATATACTTTATCGGATAATCGGGTTGGGTAAATGGGTATATCATCAAATCCCAAACCCGTCCCAAAACCGCGAAAAAAATAAAAACAAATCCCATACCCGAACCCATACCCGATTACCCGACCCAAACCCGTCCCAAATATGTCGGGTTTCAGGTTTACCCATCAGGTTCGGGTTTGATTATCATCCCTAACTAAAAGCCAAAACAAAACAAACCAATTACCTTCTTGTTCCTAGTACACAACTAAAAACCTCTTCCCTTCATCATCATCATCATCATCATCATCATCATCATCGTCGTCGTCGTCGTCGTCGTCGTCGTCGTACAATCCATGTCCAGCAATTACAGGTCTCCTCCAATGGCAACAACAATACAAGACATCTCCACAGCAATCAACCAAATACCCATTAAAAAACAAACCCTTTACAACCAATTCCTTCATCTCCAATCCCTTACACCCTCTTCCTTATCCCTCCCCTTTAACTGGGCCCACATCGATGCACACTTTACATCCCTCTATTCATCCCTCCAGTCCAAACTCAACCTTCTTCAGACCTTTAACCCATTAACCCGACCCGAATTACTATCTTTTTGCCTTAACTCAGATGGGTCTGGGCTGACCCGGTTCATTGATCTTGCCCATGATTATGATCAAGAGTTAATATTGTCTGAAGTTGTTGATGGTTTTAAGGTGGCTCCAGATGCTGCAGCCATGGTTTTGGATGCTATTGTAGGGTGTGAGGGTATTGAGTTGACTGAATTGGGGTTGTTTAAGAGAGGGTGGTTGGTTATGTTGGAGGGGTTGGTTCGGGTGAAGGCGGGTGTGTCGGTTGAGGTTAAGGAGAAGGCGATGGAGGTGGCGGTTGAATGGCGGAAGAGTGTTTCGGGTTGTGGGTCGGAGGAAAGGGTATTGGGGTTTCTGCTTCTTGTTGGAGCTTATGGGCTGATGGATAGGTTTGGGGTTGATGATGTTATTGATTGTTTTGTTGTTGTGGCGAGGGATCGAAGGGCTGTTGATCTGTGTCGGAGGATTGTTCCAGAGAATAACATAAGCGGTGAGGCGTTTAATGTTTTATGATATAATTTGTTTTATTGTTTAGGATTTGTGTCTAGACTGACTTGTTATATGCGCGCGTCGTATGGTTAGGGGGAAGCGGCCAAATGGGTCGTATTATAGTCATATGCGCCGTTTGATATGGTGAAAAATGGTCGTATGGGTTATATGATAGTCAAACTGTCCATGAAGCGAAAAAATGGTTATATGGGTCGTTCTGATTTCGCTCATATGGCCTGAAAAAGAAATGCCAGATGTGACCACGACAAACTCGTACAACCCTTATGACCTATACGGGCCGGCCCTAAATTGTTTTGTAAAACTAGGCAAGCGCCTAGGGCCCCCAAAGTTCCGGGGCCCCTAATTTTGCTAACCTTTGATTCATAAGTCACAAATCAAATCGAATAGATTTCATTGTATACATTATGGTTACATAACTATATATCTAAACTAGTTTTCACTTTCCAGTTCATTATAGTGGTTTTAACTAGTAAATCGTAATGAACTTAAACGTCAAATTAGACGCCATCAAATTTAACTTCATGCTTTTTTGCACGAATTAAGGAAAAATAATAAAAAGGAGGCATTGCTCATACCAACCAAAAAAATTTTAGTTTATTGTTGCCGGTCTGAAGCCCGGGTAAATGAGGTGAGCATATAAAAAAATAATCTAAAAGGGCCCCGACTCTTTAGTTCGCTTAGGGCCTCTAAAAATGTTGGACCGGCATTACGGCTCATATGATATTACAGGTTACCAGATGTACAATTTAGAAGAGGGGGGGGGGGGGGGGGGGTCTCTTTAACAACGTTGAACTTGAATTTTGTATTGATTTATTGTTTACTATGCAGATTTGATTAAAAAACTCATAGGTAAAGATATGCATGTTACCGCGGTAAACTTTAGCATTGGTCTTCAAAAAACTAAAGAATATCCGCCGGTTGGTCTCTTGGAACAGCGAAAGTTAAGATCATTGGATGTTATTGAGGATGCGCGCAAGAATGTGAAGGATCTTCATGTTTTTGTAAGTTCACAGCCCTCAAATCTTCATAACTGATTCATGTCTATTTACCTTTTTCTAAACTTCTTTTTTTTGTATGTAGAATGATGTAACAATGAAAGAAATCAACACGTTGAAGTCGATCATCGAATGCATAGAAGAGAATCGCTTGCAGTCAGAGTATCCGAAGGATAGTGTGGTTGAACTTGTGAATAGGCTTGAGAATGAGGTGGAAAACAGTAAACTGGCTCTTGTGAACGATCTGTGTTTAAGAAAACAACCAACAAGAGCGGCTGTGTTGAAGAGCCAGTCGCAATCAAGAAAACAACCAGCAAGAGCGGCTGTGTCGAAGAACCAGCAGCGATTAAGACAACAACCTGCAAGAGCGGCTGCTGCGTTCAAGAACCAGCAGCGATTAAGAAAACAACCTGCAAGAGCGGCTGTGTTGAAGAGCCAGCAGCGATTAAGAGAACAACCAGCAAGAGCGACTGCGTTGAAGAGCCAGCAGCGATTAAGAGAACAACCAGCAAGAGCGACGGCGTTGAAGAACCAACCGCTATCAAAGTCAAAAAAGCGAGAACTAAACAAAGGTCAACCGGCTGCTGAATCTCCTGCAGCAGCGACGCCGATACAAAATGGTAAGTTTTTGCAAGAATTTATTTCACAGAAATCAGATTTGTCGCCGGATAATGTTGGTGAATGCCACAATTCGCCATTTGGGTCGGGTCCCACTGGTTCAAATGCTCCATATGCAAGCCCGGTTGTCAGCCAGGATGGGTCGACAAGAGCAGTCAATGGTAATGACCCGACTGGTTCAAATACTCCATGTGCAAGCCCAGTTGTAAGTCAGGATGGGTCGACAAGAGCCGTCAATGGTAATGACCCGACTGGTTCAAATGCTCCATGTGCAAGCCCAGTTGCAAGTCATGATGGGTCGACAAGAGCAGTTACTGGTAACGAGCCGACTTGTTCAAATGCTCCATGTGCAAGCCCGGTTGTAGTTCATGATGGGTCAACAAGAGCAGTTATTGATAACGAGCCGACTGGTTCAAATGCTCCATACGCAAGCCCGGTTGCAAGTCATGATGGGTCTACAAGAGCAGATATTGGTTGCAACTTCTATGTTCAACAGTTGCTGCCTCCTCCCGAGTCTCATTCAAATGGTTGGATATGGGATTAAAACCACCAGTTCGGTTTGCTCGGCTTAACCACCTTTCATCGAACTGGTCAATACTGACAGTTGCTTTTTTTTTTCTTGTGTAATCTATGGTGTTCGAACTTCATATCATATTTTGTAACATTATCAGTGTTTTATACGTATATGAGAGCAATAGGGCGCGGTTTGTCCTGGGTCGGAATTGGTCAAAACTATAATGTTCTTATGTAAACGGATATGAGGCGCACAAACTTTTGGTTGTAAATCACGCCTCAGCTTTTGAGACCAAAACGTTTCGTAGCGCCTCATGCTTTGTCGAGCCAAGTTTATGACATTGCGCGGTTGATTAGTTAAAATTGTTTAGTTTTTGTTTGTTTAATGGGTTCATTTAGGTCTGCATAAATTACAAAATGGTTCGAAACGTAACACCACAATCGCAACACAACAATCACCATCGCAACCATCCACCACCACAGTCAGCAGTCTCAACAACCGGATGGGGCGGCAGTTGCGGATGATGATCCATACTGAGAAACAAGGCAATAAAATTCTTAAAAAAAACATAAGTTTATTACCATATAATGTATTTTGACACATTACACACAACACTGGACCTTAGCCATCTAAAACTTACAAACCTAACCACCATTTCATCTCCATGCACAAGAAGACACCAAATCCCTATTCATCCATCCAAGAAACAAAGCTCCATCTCTCTCTTCAAGTCTATACTTATCACAGTAACTCTCAAGCAGCTTCTTGATCGTAGCATTCACGTACGAGCTCAAAGGGTACGGGCTGAACCCAGCCATTGTGAACCGCGATCTCCATTTCGCCAAAACCTCGTGTCTCTCTTCCCTCTCAACCCCCTCACATGCTAAAATGTTGACTATTTCACCAGCAAGACATTGCTGCTCGACGTTGATTCGATCTTTATGATCTCTAGGTAAAGTCGCGTCGATCGATTCAAACATAGCCGAGTAGTAGCTCAATGCTTCTTGGAACCTATGAAAGAACTTTGCAGTATTCACATTAGCTTCTTGCTCAACAAGTGTCACAACTTTTGGTGACAAACTCTTTATAAGCCGCAACAATCGGTCCCTGTGGTTCTGTGGATCTACACTCTCGTCTGGCATATGGTGCAACACAAACGCACAGTTAACCGCCAACGCCTCACCAGGCTGAACCTGAAGATGTTCAATCTGAATATCAGAACCGGAAACCACCAAACCATTAAACTTAAACGGGACGTTACACGCTTCAGCCAGTTTCGCAAGTCTTTCACCGACGATGTTCAGTCCACCACCTCTAGCAAACGCGTTTCTAGAATCATCAATAGCAGTGATACGTAGGCTTGGTGGACCACCAGGTAGACCCGCTAAAGCCTGGATAAGAGTCACCCACTGACCACCCTGCGCAATTTGAAAATCTATTATATGAATCCGATCTTCATTCTTCGTAGCTTCAGCGATCGCACCATTTGCAGACAAATAACCGAATTTAAAATACGGGCATGCTTCATAGAGCAACAGCATGTAAGAAAAGAGCTCACTACCGGTCGGTTCTTTGCATTTTAAGGCTTTGTAGATAAAGATACCCGAAGAAGACATACGGGCCACAAGCCCTTCTAACATGTATGCACCTAACCTTTGTATAGGCTCCCCAGAAACCGAAACCAACGGGCGTAACATTGATATCAACAAGTCAGCTTTTACTGTATCATTGTCTGCAACTGCTTTAGCACAAACAAGAAGCCCTTGTTTCAAATCTCCCCTAGCAACAATACCTTCCATCATTCTATACTCTTCGTTGTTCGAGTTATTTAAACTCATATCATTTCCCCCCCAAGACGACGAAACATCAAACGACTCAGCCAAATCTTGATCAGTTTCCAACAAAGCTCTGATCTCACTAAGCCTAACCTGCAAATCATCTACATTTTCTTCGAAACCTGGATCAGTTTCCAACACAGCCGGGTAAGTATCGTCGGGTGAATGATACGGGTCAGGCTGGAATGACCCATCTGGAGAAAAGCTAACCGAAGAAGACGAATTATGCGCAGGTTCAGGTGTCTGCACCGAAAACAAGCTTTCTTGGCTTACACCACCAGCGTATAGATTCCGATCCATACGCTGTGTAGGCCTCCAGTAATGTGTCTGATTGGAATCAGATGTCTGCATTCTTGTACCAAAATACTAAATTCTGAACTCAATTAAGTTTCCCTGATATCTACTGATTCAGATCTCCATACAATCTATAAAAAAAATAAAATAAAATAAATAAATAAATAACAGAACAGTTAGCTAATAACCAACATGCAGGTCAAGATTCAAGAAAATGAAAAATTAAGTAAATCAAATAAGAAATATCAATAAATTTAAATGCTTTTCTAACAATTAAGCAGATCTATAGACAAGAATAAAATAAAAGCAAAAATCTTGCAGACCCAGATAAAGAATTGAATAAAAACATGAAACCCTAATCAAGAACAAAGGATAATTAAATTCATGAAGGGCCCAGATGGGAATTAGTGAAAGAAAGAGGAAAGGTGTTACCTTTATTGTTGTTGTTAAGGGATAAGATGGTGGCTAGAGATGATATGAAGGGGAGGTGTGTTTTTATAGAGATGGATGAACGCGTTGAGTGTGAATAATATTATTAATAAGGAAGAAGGAAGGTTAGTTCAGTTTATAGATGGTTGATGGATGGTCCACTCAGTTCAGCACACACCACCAGAACATGTGGTTCGGACAACTACTAATGTTCTTGATAAAGTGTATGTAAAATATTAAAAGTACCGAGTACAATTATTATGTGTTGGTTTAGTCATTAGTGTCTACTTTTGGACTTTTGGTTGTAAATGATATATTTGGAACAAATATGTTGAAATTAATGCTATGAAGTTAGAGCATTCACGTTCCTTCTACCATTTTATCTATATTATATTATTATATTATAAAGCATGAGTGAAGGATACCCATAAAATTTAAGTAAATACAACCTTTATTGCTTATAGTACAATGGTTGTTGAAGTCATTTAGAGGGTAAAATTGTCTTTCTACCCAACTATTAAATTGTTGAAGAAATTAATTTTAGCATAATTATAAAATTGATGAAGAAATTAACAATAATGTGGTGACTCTTTACATTCATAACCTCCATGTCTTTATTATGTTTGTATCAATGTTATAGTCTTATAAATATTATTTGGTATCTAAACAATGGGGTGACTCTTCACATACATAACTTACATATCTTTCAATTTTTATAGGCTTATAAATAGTGGTCTTTTATTTGGTATATGAAACATATCAATGAATAAAGTTCTCTCTTCCTTCATTCTTTCTTTCCATACATGATGTTTAGAGTCTTTTTCTCATGTTTATATAACTTGTATGTAGGTTGCTACTATATTGTTATTTTCCAACACGTTATTAGCACGAGTTTTCTTGTTGCTCTTTGTTTTAGCAATCTTAATAATGCAATCTTAAAATCGTATTTGAAGGAGCGCAAACAGGCGAAAAGTATGATACATGAAGATCAAGTGGTGAAACTATGTATTACATGTTGCCAGCAAAACAAGATAGATTTAATGAAACCGACATTTTTTCTGCCTAACAAGTTATTAAATTTAGAACCATTAGTACTAGGTTTGTTTTTGAAGTCACTTAATTGTTAGTTTCTTGCTTAAATACTATGTTTTACTTGTAATGTAAACCACTGAGTTTTTACTATAATCACACATATACATACATTCATATTCTTTTCACGGCTAATTCTTTTATCATTAATTTTGGAGTTGTGTTTATATATAGTTAATGATTTCGGATACTTTTGTAAACAAAATAATATTAAACCCACGAGATATGTAAAATAACAAGTTAATAAATTTGCATAAAAAAATTCGTGTCTAAAATTTGTAGCAAAGACCATAGTTAAAAATACCTAGCAAAAATGGTAATTAACATTTTCATAGCAAAAACCGTGTATAAAAATCCATAAGCAAACATTTTTGTAGCAAATTCTATAACAAACATTTTGGTATTAAGTAAATACAACATTTATTGCTTATAGTACAATGTTTGTAAGTCATTTAGCGGTAAAATTGTCTTTCTACCTAAATATTAATTTGTTAAAGAAATTAATTTAAACATAATTGTAAAATTGAGGATGAAATTAACAATAATGTAGTGACTATTTACATTCATAACCTCCATGTCTTTATTACGTTTGTATCAATATTATAATCTTATAAATAGTGGTCATATATTTGGTATATAAATAATGCGGTGACTCTTCACATACATAACTTACATATCTTTCAATGTTTATAGACGTATAAATAGTGGTCCTTTATTTGGTAACTAACTTGTTGTACTAACATGGAGGTCATGGGTTCAATACCCACTTTGAATCCATAGTCTAACCTTGCTTTGTACCGATACGTTTACGTAACAATGTAAAAATATAACCGTCACATGTATGTTGCTGTTATAGCCATTGGAATCAAAAGTGATTAGAAATCACAATCAATCTAATCCATCTCCATTCACAATTCAAGTAATAAATACATACATTTTTCTTTGTGATGTATATACATAAAATACGAAAGAACAATTTTAGACACATTTACTGATTTGTGTAAATTGTTTCTTCAATTTCAGATTACTTTTTTTTATTCAGACTCCCCTTATTTCCCTTGCAAAATTGGTAATGTTGTATTTTTTTAATGATTTTTGTATGGTAGGATTTAAATTAAAAAAAAAAAGGTTGTTTTATTATAGCTATCTAATAATCAATCAAAATTTTAGTAGCATAATTTGTTCCCATTATTAGTTGCTAATCATAATTTGAGTATAGAAGGTGATGGGGTGAGGGTTGCTTGGTTACGTAAGTATTGCAAACGGAGGCCAACGATTTTAATGGTCTGTCGTTTCTCTTTTATTGTTAATCTCAAATACTATTAAAATTCTTTAAAAGCTAAATGTTTTTTCACTCAAATTGAATGAATTAGTAATTGAGATTTTATTAAAAAAATTGAATTCCGGTCTGGTTCATCCGGAGCTTGAAATGTTTTGATTTTTTTTTTTTTTTTATTTAGAAGGTAGAGATGAATATAGATATGGAAATGTTTATTAATATTGTTGGTAAAAATGGAGGGGAAAACAGTTAATAAGGTCATATTCAATGTGAGATGGCTCAAGTTATAAGGTAGAAATCCATAACTTTTTTTTAAATTTTTAATTTGGTATCATGTATACTATTTAAGCCCTAACGTGTACATGATTTTCAATTCGGTAATATTTTCAATTCTTGTTTTTTTTCTTGGTCCGGAGACGCATTATATAACTCTATTGATTTGATTATATATGTCAATTGTAGAGGCATAATTCACGATGCATTAATACATATTGGTTATGAATGCAAAGAATATGTGGTTAAATCTTGGGTAATAACCCATTTTTCACAAATGGGTTAAATAGATATTTATTTAACAACTAAAAACCACTTAACTTGTTTGTCTTATTAAAAGTTACAAATAAAGTTTTATAAAACATATAAAAACAATATTACTAGTAATGACAATATGATATTGACCAGTAATGACACCATGGCATAATTTTTTGTCGTCTTCTCAACCAAGTTAGTAGTTTGTTAACTAATTAATAGTTTGTTTATATTTATTTTCTACAAGTCCAAGAACCATCTTAAAAATAAAATCCATTAACAATATATTTACTAGATCTAGCACACCTTTAAAATCAAATACTACACAATATATCATGAGAGAATCGATAAACTAACAGTAAAAAATATCGTGTGACAAATTATCTTCCCGCAGCAACGCGCGGGTTCCCCACTAGTACTCTATAATATAACAAAAAATCATATTTTTCAAAATTTATCTCTCATTTTAAAAAACCTTCCAAATCCCCTCCATCATATTTACCTTTATCTTACTTACAAACACTTATTTTATAATATTCCTCGTTAAAATACACTCACAATAATTTGATGGGAGTGAATAGTAGCTTTTTATATATAAAAAGCTAGAAGATGGGTTTTTTCATAATATAAAGATGGGGTATAAAATGGTGGAGGGGATGTAGGATGTTTTTAGTAAGTTTTTTTAAAATTTTAGATATGGGGAAAGGTTTGATAGAAGGGATGTGAATGCTCTTAATGATATCTTTATCTTTATGTTTTTGGGGAGTGCAAGAATCAAACCTAAACTTGGTCACTAAGCGGTAATGTTTTCAGAATCGGATCGAACGTTGAACTGGTCTCCTTACTAATTTACTGGTCCAACCGGATATAAGAACCGGATTGTATCGTAAAATTAACATGGTAAAATTTTTAAAAATATAAAAAAATCCGGTTCAACCCCTTTAAAACCTGGTTCAACCGGTCCGGCTCCCGGTCCAACCGTCGGTTCACCGGTCCACCGACTGTCTGATGCACCCCCCGTTCAATACTTGGACCTGGACCGGTTCGACCCCCGCTTCCCTGTCCAACCGGTTCGACCGGCCGGTCCGGTCTAGGTTTCAAAACAATGCTAAGCGCATTCACCCAGGCCCGTCTTAGGCCTAGTGTAGGGTAGGCAGTCGATCTGGGCCCATCATTCTAGGGGGGGGGGAACTTATTTTCGTTAAAAATTATATACACTTTTTTTAAAGGGTGATCTGTGTATAAAGCCCATTTCTAAAAATGGTGTAACGTCTGGTCAAACAGTAACACATCAGTGGTGTAATGTCTGGTCAAACAGTTTCGTTTGAAACTTTAAGAACATAATAAATGACATTTGAAGACGTTCAATGACGTTTATTTTCGTTCTCAATGCTTTCCAAAACTTATTCGAATTGGACTACTATAAATACCAAGGAGATCCTTGGTTGGAATACACACTAACAGAAACACAAAAGTTGTTCTGATTTCTTCACCTCTTACTCTCCAACAGTCGATCTTTTATCTTCAAGTTGTCAGATATCATTCGGGTCAGAGCCAACTCCCGCAATACTCTTACTGTTCCGGCTGTTGTACCCTGGGAAACAAAACGAGTTCTCGTTAATAGACTCGGAATTTGTTTTAAGGGCCCCGTGTTCAACACGATCCTCAGCTTTTAGATATTATTCTGCTACTACTCCATTCTTGTATTTTGTTTATTGAGTTGTAACAGTATTGTATTTGCTTTCATTTTCTTTTGTAATCGTAATTAAATTTGTTTAATTTATTTTATATACGAGCGGTTCCTACAGCCAATGTAAGGTTGATGGACTACGTTGTGTGTTAGAGGGTCTCTTGAAAAGCTATGTGACATGATTGTAGGTGGAATCCACTAAAGTGATAAGGCCATGATTATTCGATATCTCATTTTGTGAGAAAGGGATGTGCAAGTAGGACTAGTTGTAGCCGTCGACTTGTTGCCAACATGGACTAGTCCATGCAAAATGAGACTTATTGCTTGATGAGGATTCTGTGATTTGATGATGAATGTTGAAACCAATGAATCCGAAAAAGATTATGATGTACCACATCCTACATATGTTAATAACAAGGCACAATTATATCGTTGAAGGCAATTGTGTTAATATAATGGAGAGCCTAAAAGAAAAGGCAACAAATTATATGGAAAACACATGGACATAGAAGTTCATGACATAAGGTCATCTTCTCATGATAGAGGATATTGGAAGATTAATAAAAGTAGAGAAACTAAACAAGCATCAACTTAAACCGCATGCTCCACGAACTCGAGAACAAATTTTTCGAAGTGATGAAAATGCTAACGCCATGACCCCCCCCCCCCCCTGGTAGATGGCTTCGGGCATGGGCTCTTTGGCGTGGAAATGGCAACAAGCGTGGCGCGGAGGTTGGGGTGATGTGGAAGTTTTTTATTGGCGGTTTTTTTCTAAAATATAAATAAATAACCGTCGGAATATCTCCACTCCTATACATTTTGAGGCATTAGTTGTGAAGTCCACTTTTTTCACTAGGGCTCTTCACGAGCCGGGCCAAACCGAACGGACCTTTGCTCATGCTTGGCTCATTTACAAACCGAACGGAGCTGAGCGGCTCGTTTACAACCGAGCCGAAAACCAAGGGAACAATTTTCGAGCGTAATTTTTTTTTGAGCGAGCGTCGAGCGTGAAACGAGCAGAGAGTATTTGGACAACCATGAAATTGGGATGTTTTCTTCAATGTTTTCGTTGTCGAGTGACAACTAAGGTTGAACTGTCCAATGAGGACACTAATATTGAGGTCCGAGTTTTCGAGAACGAGACTTAGGTTAAGGCTGATGAGGCAATGAGCATACTACAGAGAACAATTGTCGCATTGTGGGGTAGGTTGATATCAAGCGACGATTAGCGATGGACAACTAATAACATAAAGAAGTCAATATTGTCACATTACGACTTAGGGTTTTACTATTAATCTTAGTGTTAAATTTTTATTTGATAAAGCGGGCTAGTAGTATTTTATTTGCATATATTGGGTCAAATGTTATGTATAAAGCTATAAATATTACTATGATTTGTGAGTATATATATAATTATATATAGGGATGAGCACATAGCGTCGAATACCGATCTCGTCCCGATCCCGATCCTGTACCGAATCGATACCGAACCGAGGGTGTTCGGTATCGGTGCCCACATTTAGAGGTTTTCGGTTTCGGTATTATCGGTACGGGATCGGTATGGTATTGGTATTTTAAGGTAAAATACCGATACCATACCGGTACCGTACCGTCCCGTATGTTTTCGGTATCGGTATTGGGTTTTGGGAGTTTTCGGTAGTAAATTTAAGATTTAACAATCAAAATTACAATTCTTGTTTTTTTTACAACCCACATATGTTTTTATGTTTATTTTGTTCATACAATCATTCAAGCTTAATTTTCTTAGTATAATATAATGATTTTAGAATTTATATTTATAAAATCTAGTCATTTTGCAATTAATCTAGACGGTCACTTTGTCTTTTTAATTAAAATCATATAAGGATGAGGAGCTTCAAAACAACTCACATGATAGTAATGAACATTTTTATAAAAGTAGATTTTTCATAGAATACTTCAAATTTTATTTATACATAAGTACATGATAGTTATAGTACAAGTGCATAATGTAATAAGGGGTATTATGGTAAACTTTTACATGACATATCTATGTTAAAGCATGAGTCTCTTGACATCTCATCTTAAAATGGGTGTAAAATTACTTTTCTAGACATGTCTCCTCCTTAATAAGGTAACATAGATATATTAGATAAATAATAATTTATTCGAACCGAGCCGAGTGGACCTTTGCTCGTGCTTGGCTCGTTTACGAATCAAACTAAGCCGATTGGCTCATTTACAACCGAGCGGATGATTAAGCGAACATTTTTCAAGCATTTTCAAAACGAGCGGCGAGCAAGACACGAGCGACGAACGATTTGAACCACCCTAATTATAACATAGCAACTCATGCCTACAACCCAAGTCCCCACTCGTTTCAGTCTATGAATAGAAGGGAAGGAGTATAAATGTATAACATACTCCAAAGAACAAAATAAAGTCAATTCTTAGGAAAAGTATATTGTTGTCTTGTGGTTAAATGTCAAGTCAAAAAAGCATATTTTAGGAAGTCATAAATTGAGTTGTGGTCACATGAAATCGAAAGGATGACTTTCATAATATCAATAATTAATAATTTATACTCCATTGTCAACCAAAACGTTTGACGAATTTCTTTCATTTGAAAATTTTAGATAACACTTGGTCATGCTTAGCAAGTGACTACGTGATCTAAATATAACTTTAACCTTTTATTAATATCGAAGATAATTTGTATACTTTCGACCTTACGTAGACCTCCAACTTTAAAGAACAACTATAAGTCCAAACAAGATTTGCCAAACGCTATGTATATGAACAATTAATCTATGTTGGGTTTTATAGATTAAGTATAGTGTAAACACATGTAATGTTGAAAAGTGAAAACTATGAACTCGATCAATTTCTTAACCTTTTTTTTTGAACTACCAACTAATATCACATGAACTATCACTGGGTTAGCATTCGACAAATAGCTGCCCACTAGACAGCCCAAGTCTACCAAACCATCAATTCAGGGAAAAACCCGTCGGCCAAAGGCCTACTGTGGTTAAAATCCCTTTGGATCGGATTCGAACTTGATTACAAGTAGTCTCAAACTTTTATCGTCATTTCTCCGTGCCACTCCACCAATTTGTTAACTTACTTTGGTTGTCTTGACTTTACTTTGAGGAATTTAAGAGGTGAGATGCACCACTTAATATCAACCAAATTGAAGCCTAAACCAAAAATCATATTTCTTTCTCTTTTCTTCCAAATAAAAAAGTCTAATTGTTTGACCAAAAATGATCCAAACCCATTTATGAATCATAGTTATCCAAATGGCCATCTACACACCACATGTAAGGCAATTTAATATTTGTTTCTATTGATAAAAAAATTATTTTTATTAACATTTAAAATTGGGTCCATAGATTTTGTATACAAGAGGGGTGATCTTCTTAACTTAAAAGACAAAAACAATAACTAGTTGTCTAGTTGTTATGTCTGAAACAAAGGGCCCAGTAAAATAATAGATTAATTTTATATGATGAAATGTATAATGTTTGTTGTTTGTTAGACTACCCGTAGTGGCTCGTTATGTTGGGCGTTTTAGGCCACCATAGCGCCGGGAACACCGCCCCCCCAGGCGCTATGGTGGCGTTATGGGGTAAAATGTTTTGAAGATAACGAGCGTTTTGGTATTAATTAATTAAAGTTGACCGTTTGCAACGGTCATATACCCGTTCAAAAAGTAATTAAAAAAAAAAATTATTCTAGTCTATATATATATATATATCCATTCTATATTTCTACAATACACACATACAATACACACATACTTTTACTCTCAAAAAAATTCAACACACAAAAAATCATTAAAATGTCGTCCCCTCCTAACTCCGATGATTCGTTTATGGATCTATATAATCGGTTTTTTAAAGAAGACGACGCGGAAGAGGAGGCGGCCGTTACGAGTGCGGTTCAACTAGCGTGTAGCGCGGCGGAAGCTATAGGTACTTCCGCCCCACGGCCGATATTGTCTAGGCAATATATAGAGCGAGACCGTGTAGCCGCCAATGAGCGTTTGATGAATGACTACTTCAATGCCGATCCGGTTTACCCCCCTGATTTGTTTAGACGAAGATTTCGGATGCGTAAAAACTTATTTTTGCGCATCACCGGAGACTTAGAGAACAACTATGACTACTTTAAGCAAAAACCCGACGCTAGAGGGTGTTTAGGATTCACCGCAATTCAAAAGGTGACTTCCGCAATACGTGTGCTCGCCTACGGGAACACGTACGATATCAATGATGAGTACTTGAAGATGGCGGAGAAAACCACACGCGATACTTTGGTGTATTTCTGCTACGGTATTTACAAATATACATTTGATTTTTTTATATATACATATAGTACGTACATATTTTTTATATTTACATTTGATTTTTTTAGGTATATGCCAATTATATGGAAAAAGATACTTGAGAAACCCGACATGGAGCGACCTTCAACAACTATATGAAGCGCATGTTCAAAAACATGGATTACCCGGTATGATTGGTAGTATAGATTGTCGTCAGTGGCGATGGTATGCTTGTCCAACCGCATGGCGAGGTCAACATACACGCGGTGACCAAAAGGGACCAACGTTGGTTTTACAAGCAGTTGCCTCACAAGACATGTGGATTTGGTCAGCCTTCTTTGGTCTAGCCGGGTGTATGAATGACATAAATACTTTCCAGCATTCGCCATTGCTAGAGTCTTACATTGGCGGAACAATACCGAAATGTGGGTTTTATGCAAATAATAATTACTACGAGCATGGATACTACTTGGCGGATGGTATATATCCGGAGTATTCAATGCTTGTCAAAACGTTTAGTCAGACTCAAGATGAAAAAAGACAATATTTTAAAAGAGTTCATGAGTCTGCAAGAAAGGACGTTGAGAGGTGTTTTGCCTGTCTTCAAGCACGATGGCATTTTGTAAGAAATCCTTGTCGTATGTGGGAAAAAGAAAGGATTAGAATGGTGATGTATGCTTGTATCATAATGCATAATATGATACTTGAAGACGAAGGAAAGGCAATATGCCCAAATTATGTAGCAGGAGAAGATGTTCCAGGGACGCAAGCGACACAGCAGGAGAGATTCCAAAACAGTGCCATGTTGCGTTCCAAGGAGTTACATAACGCGTTGAAGGCGGATTTGGTGGAGGAAGCATGGTCGATTCGCCCGATTCATCAGAGCCAGGAAGAAGAAGAAGAAGAAGATGATGATGATGATGATGAATTTTATGAAGAACAAGGAGAAGAAGAAGAAGGAGAAAACCAAGAAGGAGACGACGACGACGACTAGTTTTTTTAAGTAATTTTGTATTTTTTTTTGTTTTAGTATTTGTAATTTTTTTTTTAGTATTTGTATTTTTTTTTTGTTTTAGTATTTGTAATTTTTTTATTTTTAATGAAATATTATTAACTATTAAATATTCTTATTTAAATAAAAAACAATAATTAACCAATCATTACCAATCATTTATAACCCCAACATAACCCCCCTTCCCACTACACCCTCTTTTTCCATAACCCCAACATAACACCTTTTCTATTACTTTTTAATATTTTAATCCTATAACCCCAACATAACTATCCACCACTACACATAGCCTTAGAATAAGTTAGAATAATAATAAATTAATAATAAAGTAATAGATGCAGGCTGAAAGCAGATTCCAAATGTTGGCAGGTGACTTCTGGATATTATGTTTCTATAAAACATATTAATAATATATGCACGTGAGCGTGTTTTTGTTGACCACACGGTTTAACCAACTCATCAAACTTCTAGTAGCAGTTTAAGAAAAAAAGACACTTTTAGTCTTACCACCATGCTTTAAATCAACGGCAAACCATCATCAATTAAAATGTGATAGACATGGAGTTGGCCGAAAGAAAAATATCTTTCGGGCGTTGTCACTCTATTTCAACTAGAAAATTATTGACGCTGCAAGTCTAAACGGAACTCGTGCGACAAAAACTTGGTTATATTCTCGTTTGTAATAATCCATCATCAATTTCTCTAAATCCACTATTTACCCAAACGTTGTTTAGTTGGATTACCGCGCTCCGCAACGGTTTGGTAGGGCACCGAAACTTGTTATAGGAAGCGGAATATATATGTATCTTCGAAACTAAAAACATATGTTGTTATTTAGTAAAGTTGAAAGAAAAATTAAGATACGTAACTTAAAAAAAATAAAGCTAAATAATAAAAAGTTTTACTTATCCAACAAAAAAGATGAGCAAAGTGTTAAAATATTTGAGAGAATATTAATTTCTAATACACTTTTACTGTTGTTGTATGTTTACATGTTATATGGAGCAATTGGGCTAATGAAGATTGCTAGGCTAGTAGATGGAAGCAGATGCTGATTGGGCTAAAGCTTGTGGATTGGACTTACATTTTGTTTTTTTTACATTTTTTATGTTGCTTTTTATATAATGCTTTTTGGTAAATTCATATTATTTTATGTTGCTTTTACATAAATAAAATGAATTAAACATGAAAAATTGTAACAAGATTACAAATTTTTATTGAAATCTTGTTACATTTTTTATCTTATTATAAAATTTTAATTATTTGTATTATTATTTGTTGTTTCTGTAGATAGGGTTTTTGATGAAGGCGGAGAAGAACATGAAGATGGTTTGTTTACAATGAACATTTTTAGTTTGGACATATTATTTTTTTTTATTCTTTGTCACAAATGATTTTTTTTTGTTACAGAAGTAAGCTCGTTTTGTTACAGAAAACGTTTGTAACTTCTAATAAAGCAGGGGTTTTTTATGAAGGATTTTGTTGTTGTTAAATACAGTTTGTTATCACATTTGTAATAAAATGAGTTTTTTATCATGTTTTATGATTGACATATTGTTTTGAATTAACATTTTAGTCATTAACATATTTTGTTTTGAATCTAATGTTTTTTTTTTTATTTCTTTGAATCCATAACATGTGTAACAAAAGCTATAACATACTAGGAAGTATAAGTAGTAACACATTTTCAAAATCTATAACATACCACAGTGTTACTTATAATGGAGTAACAAAAGTTTGTAAAATACTAACAAATATTGTAACAATTATATAGTTATATAGATATACTATGTTACAACATGTTTCTTATAAGTTGTAACAAACAATTTGCCGTAGCGGTTACCATGTTAGTTTATATGTTATGTTATAAGATAATCTGAATATGAAACTAGAAAAATGTGAAAATTAACTATTAAAAGATAGAGAAAAGATATGAAAGAAAAGTTGAAAAAAAAGTTATTTGATTGTGGAGAGATTACAGAGGAGAGAGAAGGGAAAATGAGAGAGAGTGTTGTCATAAGTTACTATTTTACCCTTTTGGTACCTTTTATGATTAAAATAATGGTTTGATAAAGTTTGAAAAGTGAGATCTAATCTAAGCCGTAGATGATGAATGATCAATAGATGATGAATGATCAATGGGTAGGGTTCCTGTAGAAATATTGCTTTGTGTGAGAAGTGTAGGAAGGATTAAGAATTGACATGTAGGCATCATGTTTTTTATTTTGGAATGATGTATTGGGTTGTTTTGGCTTGAAAAACACTTAACACAACAATATACAAAAATTTAAAACACAATCTAATGTATTATAGTCGTTAAATTTAAATTACAGATAAAACACCATAGTAATTACTTAAAACACTCTGCTTAAAATACATTGTTTTCGGTTATTAATTTGTTATGTTTGGTGTTTTTCTAAGCAAAACAATCCAAAACATCATGAATACGTCAAAAAAATATGCATACATATCAATTTTTAATCCTTCCTACACTTCTCACAAAAACCAATATTCCTACATGATCCTCTACATATATATAGGGTAAGGTTCCTGTAGGAAAATTGATTTGTGTAAGAAGTGTAAGAAGTGTTTTCAACCATTGGATCTAGAAATGGATGGTTGAGATTAAAAGATTGGGTTTGTTAAGATTCTACTAATTATATTTTAATAATTAAGGGTAGGATGGTCCAATATGTGTTTTAAATGAGGGTAGTAATGTCATTTCTTGTATTTTGATATAGAAACCATTTGACTTTAACCCTTAAATCATGCCCCTTCTCTCTCTCATCTTAATTTTAATCTTAAATATTATTAGTTATTATAATCTCTCTCATACATTCAAACTTGTTCATCTTCCAAAAAGAAAAAAACAAATAGAACCACAAAACCTTCTTTGCACAAGTTATTCTTCATCTTCTATAATAGTCGGTTTAAAGTAATAGTGTTTTTTTTTTTTTTTTTGCTGATCTAACCGAATAATAGTGTTTTTTTACTAAACATGATTCGTATTTGTAAAAACACTTCTACTGTTTTAAAACACTTCTACTGTGTTTAGTTTCAATATAAAACACTATTGATGTTATTGTAAAACACTCCCGATGATATTATAAAACACTCCTTATTAATGCATATTAGTTTCTCTTTCATTATAAAACATTTATGGCGTTATTATAAAACACCCCTGATGTTAACCTTCTGCCATAACTTGAATAATCGAAAAAGTGATAGAGATGGGTTATATGTTTGAAGAATCAAACAAGTTTTTGGGTATTGATCAACTTATTTGATATGAATATCTTATGATTATTATGAAAAATAATGAATAATTAGTTAATTTATGATGATTAATCTTCATAAATATCTAGATGTTAGTTGCTAATTTAGTGGGTTTGTAATAAATAAAAAAATGGACAAAAAGTCTGTAATGCCCTTCATCTAAAGATTTAATTAGATTTGATCTAATGGTTGAAAATATTTCCTACACTTCCTACACAAAACAATTCTCCTACCGGATCCTCTCTCTCTCTATATATATATATAGGCTAAGTATCCACAAAAAACCCTCTAAAACGAAGAAACTCGGTAAACTCTAACTTCCCGAGCTTTTTATCATCTGAAAAAATTAGGGTATGTAATATACATGATTTTAAGAGTTTTGAGCCAAAAAAATCAAAAAAGCGCCGAATGGATATTTTTAAAAAAAATAAATAAGTTTTTTTTTGTGTTACGTATGTTACACAAAAACAGACATGTTACATATGTAACACAAAAAAACTTATTTATTTTTTTTAAAAATATCCACTCGGCGCTTTTTTGTTTTTTTTGGCTCAAAACTCTTAAAAACATGTACATTACATACCCTAATTTTTTCAGATGATAAAAAGTTCGGGAAGTCAGAGTTTACCGAGTTTCTTCGTTTTGAGTGGGTTTTTATTTAATCCTCGCCCTATATATATATATATATATATATATATATATATATATATATATATATATATATATATAATGGAAGTATACAATGAAAACCCTTGTTATAGTGAAAACTGTGGAACATCTGACTTCCCGAGCTTTTTTTATGTAAAATTAGGGCATGTAATATACACGATTTTAAGCATTTTGGGCAAAAAAAAAATAATCAAAAAAAGCGCCGAGCGGTTTAAAAAAAAAACGTTTTCGGGTAACATATGTGTAAAATATGTTATTTTCGTGTAACATGTGTTACACGAAAACTTATTTAATTTTTTTTAAAAACCGCTTGGCGCTTTTTTGAATTTTTTGGCTCAAACTGCTTAAAATCATGTACATTATATGCTCTAAAATTTTCATAAAAAAAGCGCAGGAAGTTATAGTTTCCATAGTTTTCACTATAAGAGTGGGTTTCCAAAATATCCATACCCTATATATATCTATCCCTACCACAACCACCACCCGCCACCTAACACAACCGCCACTACCACCGCCACCCGACACCCACCATTAGAACTGCCACTTCACACAAACACTACTACCACCTCCACATGACACAACCGCCACTACTTTCACCACCTGACAAGACGACTACTACCACCGACACCTAGCAAAAATGCCACTATCATCGCCATTCCATTAGCAACCACCGTTCACTACATGACAAACGACCACTACACATAACAAAAATACCACTACCACTGACACTTAACAAAAACACCACTACCATCGTCATTTCATTAGCAACCACTGTTCACTATCACCCAAACCATAAATATCATCATGACCACGCCTGCAACCTGTTATGCACCCATCTGCAACCCATACCTGCAATATCAGTTATTGTTTTGTAACCCTAAATCCCAATTCTGATCTGGTTTAGCCTCTTTTTTGAAAGATACTTTGCTGTCACCATCTGGTGCACCATGAACCACCTCCACCGTGATGGGTGAGGTGGTTGTGTGATGGTGAAAGTCGAAGGTTATGGTGGTGGTGGTGATGTTGTTCCATAGAGGGGGTGTGGTGGTTCTGTGGTGGTGTGTGGTGGTTGTTTTAGGTTATGGTGGCAGTTGTGTGAGGGTAAAGGCTAAAGGTTATGGCAGAGAGGGGTGGTGGTGGTGATGGTGGGCGTTCCAGATAGAGCGAGAAAGGAGGATGGAGATTGTGTGGCGGTGGGGTGATTTTTATAAATATATTATTTTTTATATATAAAATAAAATTTAATAAAATATTTAAAAACAAAAATGAACATGTAAAAAGTTCACACTACTCTTGATTTAACGATACAAATAGACAGAGTTAACATGTTGGATGATAATTGTATGAAAATGCAAATTTCAAGAGTCTAGTAAAAAAAGAAAAAAAAAGGTTATTTGACAACCTCCATGAGTTTATTGATGATCCATTTATTTCTTCTTGGTGAGCATTGTCCGGTTTGTCTTAAGGTTTGTTTAGATAACTTTGAGAATCATGCGGTTTATCGCAAGGATCGACCAAACTTTAAAATACTAACATGACTTACTTAGAGATATCTTATGGGATGTGCTCATACAGGCAGGAATCTCAGTCAAAAAAGAGCCCTCGTGAACTTCCTGACGGATCCGCTTAAAGGGAGGTCTACTCTATGCTCAACAGATGTTTTTATGTTTAGCTTTGACAGGTGGGAAACACGCTTGTGTGGACCTTACCGGAGTGTCACCCCTTATTGGCTTAGGGAAAACAGGTTTCGTGTTGGGTTCCTAAACAGAATGCAAAATGTCGTGCACAACAATTTCTCGCAACCAAAAGAGCCAAAGTTTTGTTTACTGTTGGGTTGCATACTATCCTATCCTAGAAGGCTAGAAGTTACTTTGTTGCTTAGGCTATTGGGTGTGGAGAGGGTGGTATCTTCATGAAGGGCCTCCACGTAGGCGCCACATAGGAGTGGGGGGGGGGGGTGTGGCATCTTCATGATGGGCCTCCAATGGGGTGGTGTGCACTATGATGACGGGCTCCTCATTGGCCAAAATTATTAAAAATAATAAAAATCTCACTTTCTTATCCACATTTGGCCCGACACAAAAGTCATATGGTTGCCGCTCTTGCCGATGCCGGGAGAGGGGGCGGTGTACGCCAGCCCATCATCACCATGCCGGGCCTTGCCGGCCCCCTTGCCGCATCCACACCCTTTAGCCTTATTCACACATCTTGTTGCCGTTTTACTTTAAAAAAATGAGAAATTGGATTTTAACACCCTGAACTATTGACAATTGATCGTTGACGCACTGAACTACAAAATTGAACAACACCGCACTGTACTTTCAACTTATTGGCCTGTATCACCCTCAGACTAACCATGGTTAATTTTAGCTGACGTGGCATGGTGACATGTCCATTTTTGCTGATATGGCATGGTGATGTGTCCAATTTTGCTGACGTGGCATGGGGGATTGGATTTTAACACTCTGAACTATTTATTATTGGCCGCTGACGCACTAAACTAAAAAATTGATGGATTTGAGCTTGGTTCTAGAGTTTCAAGTCTGATTATTCTCTTTTCATCATTCCTAGTCATCATCTCTGTCTTCTCTAGTTTGATTATTTGTATTGTTCGGTCATTAGGTTCTTTGTATCATTGGACCAAGATCCATCTTTGTGGTGTATCATTTTGGGTTAATAATACTAATAACAATAATCACACTTGAAGAAATTTTGTTTGTGTTTGATTAGGTTTGTGTTTGATTTGTTAACCATTTATATCTTTGTGGTGAACCATTTTGTTAACATACACATATAAATGGTTAACAAGAATGCTTTGTTAACCATTTATATCTTTGTGGTGAATCATTTTGTTAACATACACATATAAATAATTAACAAATCAAACACAAACCAAAAACACAAATGAAATATCTTCAAGTGTGATTATTGTCCAAAATGATTCACCACAAAGATAGATCTTCGTCCAATGATACAAAGAACCTAATGACCGAACAATACAAATAATCGAACTACAGAAGACAGAGATGATGACTAGATGAAAAGAGAATAACCAGACTTGAAACTCTAGAACCAAGCTCAAATCCATCAATTTTGTAGTTTAGTGGGTCAGCGGGCAATAATCAATAGTTCAGTGTGTTAAAATCCAATTCCCCATGCCACGTCAGCAAAAATGGACACGTCACCATGCCACGTCATCAAAAATTAACCATGGCTAGTCTGAGGGTGATACATGACAATAAGTTGAAAGTACAGTGCGGTGTTGTTCAATTTTGTAGTTCAGTGCGTCAGCAGCCAATTGTCAATAATTTAGGGTGTTAAAATCCAATTTCCCTTAAAAAAAAAATAAATAAAATATTGTGAGTTAATATAAAGAAACTATCTTCGATAACATTTTAGGCCATGATCAAGCTTTCCAATTTCTTAAGAAATCCCCTGCACTGCACTTATTTCATTCCCTAGGGTTCTTTATTTTGATCTTCAATTCAATTCATCAAATAATAATATCTCCTATATGCACAAAGTTCTTTACTTTTTACCATAATCAATCATCTAAACCAATTATCAATAAAGGGTCTGCATAATATCACACAATACCTTCAAATTATAACACAGATGGATCAATTTCAATCAGTTACACATGTAACACACCCAGATAATCACTCTTATTGGGTACAAGCACTTCAACAATTTGAAAACATCATTACAACCAGTAGTAGTGAGTCATTACAAGTGCAAGCAATAATTAAACTATCCCGCCTGTTGAATCGCGCTCCGGTGAACATATTATTATCCACTGTACCAATGTTAGCTGACCTTGTTGACACATCAGTTAGTGATGCAGTGTTAAAAGCCTCTGTGTATTGTTTAAAATGTTTATCTTGTTTAGGAGATGGAAAGTTAGCTGTAACTATAGGTCAGTCTAGAGCGATTCGTCGCATATTATGTTTGTTGCCTGTATCTGAAGTTGGATTGCAAAGGGTGCTTCTTAAATGTGTTAGAAATGTTGTAGCGTTTGACGGGCCGAATCGGGTTAATGTTGTAAGACTTGGTGGGTTAAAGGTTATTATTGATATGTTAAATTCGGAATCTTGTCCGGATAGTTTAAGACTTTTGTTGTTGGATATATTAAGCGCGCTTGCTCTTTTAAGAGAAGTTAGGAGATCTGTTTTTAATTTACGGGCGGTTGGTTTGCTTGTCGAGTCTTGTAAAGTTGGGAAAATGGTTTCGCGGGTTCGGGCGGGTCAGGCGCTCGGGTTGCTTGGGTTGGTGAAAAGAGCGAGGCGTGAGCTTGTTAACTCGGGTGCGATAGAAGCGCTTGTTGATTTGATGCGATATGGTGATGTTTCGACGAAGATAGTAGCTGGGAATGCTTTAGGGGTGATATCGTCACACGTTAATTATATTCGGCTCGTTGCTGAACATGGGGTTATTCCTTTATATGCCGAGCTTCTTCAGGAACAAGAGCCGTTGGGTAAAGAGATTGCCGAGGATGTTTTTTGTATTTTAGCTGTTACCGATGAGAATGCTGTCGCGATTGTTGAACATTTGGTGAGAATTATGAGAGGGAATGATGATGAAAGTGTAGCCGCCGCTGCTGATGTCGTGTGGGATTTATCAAGTTATAAACATGTGTTACCTATTATTCATAGTTTTGGTGTAATATCTCTTTTGGTTGAGCTTTTGCGAACGAGTAATGATAGTAATGTTAGGGAAAAAGTTAGTGGGGCGATCGGTCAGTTGAGTTACAATGAGGCTGAACGCGTTGTGATTGCTGATTCGGGAGGGATTTCTGTTTTGATTAGCATGTTAGAAGACGAGTCGGAGGAAGTCAAAGATACTGCTGCTCAAGCGCTTGTTTGTTTACACGAGGACCCGTTATTGTCTGATAGAATGTCGGGTGCGCGGAGTCATCCTGTGTTTCTGAGGATGCAGGAGAGGCTGGCGCAGACACGCGCTGCAGAGTTACGGATGGCTGAATCAGTTAGACAGATGACTGTTGATGAGCTTACTTGGAATCCTGCTATGGGGTAATTTTTATTTTTGTCATCTGTAATTATTTCTAAAGCTTAAACCATGTTACGGCTGTATTTTGAAGTTTCGAGATCTATACCATTACAACATCATATTCGTATTTACATTATGTTGTTAAACATGTTATGTATTCATTAACTATTAGCCGATCTCATACTCTAGAATCGTAGCTGGAACTAGATCTTCCTCTGTACTCGGCAACTAGCTTTGCAAAGGAAGTAGATTTGTTTTCCAACAATTTTAAAGGCGAATCAAATTCCTCAACCAGTCCTGCAATAGAATAAAGATTTAAGATAACAGAGAACGTAACTAATAACGAATGATATTAACATTCATCAAACCTTGTTCCAAGACTAAAACCATGTCACCGTTGAGCACAGATGTGATCCGGTGAGCAATTGTGATGACAGTTGAGTCAGAAAAATGCACTGCAAGCGTTTGTTGTATGGTCTGATCGGTTGATGTGTCCACTGATGCAGTAGCCTCATCAAGCACTAAGATCTTGCATTTCTTGAGTAGTACTCGGCCTAAACACACCAGTTGTCTTTGACCCACACTCCAATTCTCTCCGTTCTCATTGACTGCAACAATTTTGTGAATGATAAACAAAAATGGAAAAGAATTTTCATGGTTATTTTGAAATTTCGTGTTTCGAGAAACCTGCTGAATCAAGTTTGCCTTCCTTCCTCCTAACTTCATCTCCAAGCTGACACTGATCTAGAGCCTAATAAGTAAAAAATTAACACGAGGCAGTATCGATGTGTATACGTTATACAATAAGAGTTCAGTCTATTCTACCTCCCATATCTGTTCATCCGTGTACTGTTCAAGCGGATCCAGGTTGCTTCTGACGCTTCCTTGAAACAAGGTTGGATCTTGAGGGATTATGCTCAATCTTGACCGCAGGTCATGAAGCCCGATTGATGATATATTGACCCCATCAATGAAAATATGTCCCCCAGTTGGTTCAACGATTCTAAAGACTGTTTGTATGAGAGTTGATTTACCGCTTCCTGTTCTTCCTACAATTCCTGTCTTTTGTCCGCCATGAAAACTGCATGTAATTCCTCTCAACACAAGCGGCATGTGTGGAGCATAGCGTACCTACACAGCACACACATCGCTAAGTTTGTAGAGCTTTTTTCAAGGGTTGATTGGTATTTTGAAGGCGGAATCCGTTACCTGAAGATCGTGTATATCGACTTGTCCATCCGATGGCCACGAGTCGTTGGGCCTGCATGTCTCTACAACAAGAGGTGCCTCACTAGGTATAGATGTGTATTGAAGTATCCTTTCTACAGAAATAATGTTGTTCTCCATATTGCATAGTTTCCATATTACCGAAGCTTGTAGGGTGTTTAAGTTAAGCCCGTAAGTCACTGCTAACCCCGCGATACCTTCAGGACCGAAGAAAACAAAATTTTAACATTTACGCAAATATGAATTAGGATTCATATAACTCGATTACTTACTTGGATCGATGGTCTCATTTGGGACAATGAGCAAGAAAACTAAGAAAAAAGCGAATATAACAGAGGACAAAAGCTCCACCCGGAATGATAACCACTCTATAGCACCGGCACTGTGAAACTTTGGCCGGGAATATCCGTCTGTTAATTTCATATTCGTGTCTTGAAATCTTTGTTCTTGATGAAAACATCTGATGGTGGTTATACCCGATACAGTTTCTGAAAAATGTTGTATAACTGGGGCTTTGCACACGCCGACTAGTCGTGCTAACTCTCGTGCTGAAGATATATAATAATGCTAACAAAAAAAAGTTAGGTTGTTGATATTGCTATATTGTGCAGGTAGTTTTAGAGTTTAAAACGACGATACCTGCAACCATATGCAGATAGCTATAACGGGAATGAAAACCAGGAACACCTGCCAAGAAATCTGAGACATTATTGCAATAACAGCTAGAAGCTGTACGACTGCAAATGCAAAAACGCCAACTGCGTTTGGAATTGTTAAATCTACTGCACTTTGATCTGTTGATGCCTGCATGAAGGTAAATTATGTATTTAAGTTCATATTTACTACTAAATATTACATGAGTTATATATTAACAGTTAACTTACTCTATTTAAAATGCGACCGCTTGGTGTTGCATCAAAGAACGACATTGGAGCACGAAAAATGCATATATGCATTTTGTTAAAGAGCAGATTAGCCGTCTTATAACCAGCTGTTGTAAGACACACTGCTCGAATAAATATCCAAAACATGCTTCCAACCGCCAAACCAACGTACACAGTTATGAGTGTGGTGCCGCCAACAGGGGGCACCATGTCTTGTGACACAGGTGACGCCCAAGCCAACCAGTAATTGCTTGCAACTTGAAGTAGTTCAAAAACGATCGCTGCAAACAATATACAAGGCACAAGGGCGCCACCGTATGTACTTGTAATATATTTCCAGTAGATAGAAAAACCGACACTTCCTTTTTCTCGTTCTTCTTTCTGAACAATTTGTCCTTTTGTCACCTCTGTATCATCCGATGTATCCTCGACCTTATCTTTTTCATTGAATTTTGTGTTTTCGGATTCAAACTTTGTGTTTATCGAATCAATTATTGATAAAGCTTCTTTATGCGCACCAACAAGTCCCATAAAGTCACTTCCTGAATCAAGAATATCATTATACTTTCCAGCTTGTTTGATCTCTCCACTTTTCATAACCTTATTATAAATTCAAACATGTAGGACTTATTAGCGCTTGTATATACAAATTGACCCGTTTAAAATAAAGAACAACCTACATTGACCCGTTTATAAGCTTGGTTTTAAAAAGCGCGCCTGAGGTGCGCCTAGGTGCAGCCTAGGGCGCCTCAAGGCTTTGCGCCTATCCTTTTTCCCAAAGGCGCGCACCTCGGGCGCTTTTTTGTCAAAATTTCAGTCGCTTTTCACTTGAGGCGCGCGCCTCACGTACACAGGGTTATTTTTTTATGCATAAAAATGTTGTACCTTGGTGTTTTTGAGTTGTACATAAAGGTAAAATCACATAAAAACCTTATTTATAGCTTTATTTTGGGTAAATGAAGCTAAAAACTCATGCAATATATATGGGATATATAAAAAAATTATATAATTAGTGTGCGCTTCGGGTATGAAAATCCCACGCTTTTTGTGTTTTGCGCTTCGCGCAATGCGCTTAGTCCTCGTCGCTTTTGTGCGCCTAGCGCTTTTTAAAACCAAGTTTATAAGGAAAAATGATCTCAATAGCTCACCAGGACAAGATCAGCAGCTGGCAAGAACTCTACTTGATGGGTGACATAAATAACTGTTTTTGATTTCAGAAATCCGAGTACACATTCCTGTTACGCCAAGTTTATGTAAAGAATACTTCCCAACGTCTATACTATTAAAACTTATATTTAAAAACAAAGCATTAAACTTTACTCACTTTAAAGAGGTGGCTTCCCGTATGAGCATCAACCGCGCTAAACGGGTCATCAAACAGATAAATATCAGCATCTTGATATAAAGCGCGTGCGATCTGCAGTCTCTGCTTCTGACCGCCACTCAAATTAATCCCTCTTTCACCTATGACTGTTTGATCACCAAAAGGCAGGATTTCAAGATCTTTCTTCAAAGCACATGCTTCTAGAACCTTATCATACCTTACTCTATCCATGTCTTTACCAAACAGTATATTCTCTTCTATCTTTCCACTTTGTATCCATGGAGATTGAGCAACATAAGCTTTTGTACCAGCAATCTTAACACTTCCTGTTACTTTAGTCACTTCACCTAGTATACATGACAGCAAACTCGATTTCCCTGATCCAACCGTACCACAAACCGCAACCTTCATACCATGAAAAACTTCGATATTTATGTCTTTTAATGATAAATTGCAGGTTAAAACATCCCATGAAAAGCTTCCGTTGATTATTTCAACTGCAACATCCGAGCTATCTCGTGGAGATGTCTGAACCATACCAGAATCTAAGTCAACGAGATTAAGGTATGCTGTAATACGATCTAATGAAACTTTAGTTTGTGCAATCATTGATATGGTGTCGGGAAGATTGTAAATAGGTTGTTGAAGTATTTTAAATGTTGCAATCGCCGACAGTATTTTTCCTGATTCGAGTGGGACCCCAAGAAGCATACATGTTGCGAAAGTGACTGCAGCTATGAAACTCGGGGCGACCCAAAATATTGATATGATTGTGGTTGAGACACACAATAAACTTTTCAACCATTTTGTTTCCACACTTCTAAGTTGACAAATTTTCGACAAAAACTTCATCTCCCATCCTTGAAGTTTAAGGATCTTCATGTTTCTCAAAATTTCAGATGTTTTTACCATTCTGTTATCTTTAGATTTCATTAGTTCATCTTGAAACTTCTCCTGTAAACTCCCTAGAGGAATATTAGTCAACATGACAATACCGATCGCAACTAATGCAGAAAGTGAAGCGAATCCAAGGTTTAGATATAGAATCACTAACGCGATACCAACTTGCAGGATCACTAGCCATGGATCATGAATGTACCAACCAAAGTCGCCTATTCTTTCTGCATCAATAGCTATGAGGTTAGTAATCTCCCCACCCGATTGCCCGACCTTTGACTGGCTTGAAATGGTCAAACCCTTCTGGTAAATCATTGCAACAAGGGCTGCCCGAGCGCGAATTCCTCCTTGTTGAAGCTTAAAGAACCAATGTCTTTGCGAGAGAGATTCCACAACTTTGGCAACAAAGAAGGTAAATACGAAAAGATAACCTTCAAGTCTAGAATCCCGGCTTCCATTAAGGAACTGAACAAATGCATCTATTAGATACGGACCAACATAAGACGCTAGCGTGCAAAGGACTGCTAGGATGGCTGTGGTTAATATGTCCATCCATGTTGTATGGATCAAAGCCATCATCAAGTTGAAGGTTGTGAGTTTGTTGCTGGTAAACCGATCGCGCTCTAATTTGTTTTTTAAAATGGGAAATGATCCTTTTGCACTATCGAGCCCAGATAAGTCAGGAATGTCGTCGAGGTCTAGTGGTTTCTTGTAACCAATGGAGATTAATGGGCTCAACCAAGAGAAGGTCAAATGGCTAAAGATGCTACATTCTGCATAAGGGGTTACAGGTTTAGAACTGTGGGTTAAGAGTTGTTCTTGAAGATTTTGATCACTACTCAGCATTGCAGTTTCTACCTGTGTGGACCTGTAATGCAGATCATCACACACTGTACAGATGTACTATTGTTTCTTTGTTGTAAAAATTCTTCACCTAAATATAAAATATCCATTATATTTGTTAGAGTAAATTACCAAAACCGTCCCTATGGTTTGGACCAATTTGCCACTCCGATAACCAGGTTTTATAACTTTTTTCATACAAAAATAAATAAAGAAATAAATAAAATAAAATTAACGATGATAAAATGGAACTTAAAAGTGATAGTTATGAAAGTTTTTTTTTTTTTTTTTTTTTCTAAATAATAAATGGGCTAACAGGTCAACCCATTTTTATACGCGTCAACCCAAACCCAACATGTTTTAAAACGGGTCAACCCGAGCACGGGCCGTTTTTAAATGGGTCGTGTTAGTCAACCTAAAACCTGTTTTTTTCATGTCGTGTTAAGAATTGCCACCCCTAGTGTATAGTACACCGTTGTGCAAGGCTATTCACATTTCCGAACCTAGTGATGGATCGAGCTGAAAAAAACCAGTGTGGGTCAAAGTATCATTCATGGGTCAGAAAATAAACACAAAAAGGATTTTATTTTATGGGGTGAGCCTTGCCTCGCCTCTTGGAAGGGTCCAGGGCAGCGTCTTGGTGGGATCCAAGGGGCAACGGCTCTAGTGGTGTCACGTTGCCCCATTAGCATGCAAGTGTTTACTATTAGTAAGTTGCTACCGATCATCAAGGGTAACTGAGATCAACAACAACTAGTGATCAACAACCATGTGCAGTAGTAACTGTTATAAGTTGATGTTAGAGTGGTAGTGATTTGTTTTATATTTAAATATATGTATTTTGTGTAATGATTGATGGTTCCTCCAATAGGAATAGGAATAAGAATAAGAGGTGGTTATGAATGATAAAGCTTGTTTGACTGAAGTTAGGACCAGATGATTAAACACATAAGTAGATAACTAAGCTTCATCCATCTATGGAATGGAATTAATCATCAAACTATCTCCTTCTATCATCTCACATAAAACACATATACACACAAGTTTTATATGAATAAACAAATAATAATCTGTATAATTAGAGAGCAAATTAATTAGATTTAAGTAGTCATAAGATGTTGAACCTGAAAGGCTTACCTGTTTTCCTAGTGTGCAAAAGCTGATGGATGAAGGTCGGAAAGTATGCAAATGTAATTTTTGTATAATAATATTATATATATACATACTTTATACATATAGTCAAGTCTTGGTTCAATCATGGTGAAGGGTTTATTTTATTTTTTTTAACGGCGACTTTTATTAGGAACAAACTAGCAAGAAGCTACAAAATAAAGAACATACAAAAATAATTACAAAAGGAAATTACACCAATCATTCTAGTTAAGCGTATTGAGATTGGACCTATTTTTGATCCATAACCCTTCAAGTGTGACTATCCATAGAGGAAGGTCCACGAACCTCCACGTCAACAAGCATCCAGTGCTGCCCTGTATACCGATGCTTTTCTCCCCATCTTTCCATGCCAACTACCCCCCCCCCCCCCCCCCCCCCCCCGAAACACTCTCAACTTACGACAAACGGTTTTACAAGATTTGATCATAAGTTTTCAAATATATTACAGCTTTCAGGGGAAAAAAATCCCCTCTAAGTAAACGGGTCGAACTGCCACATCAGCAAAAAAAAAAAAAAAAAAAAAAAAAAAAAACCAATCAACTCTCTGTAGGTAAGAGAAAAAAAAAAAAAAAAAAAAAAAACAGAGACCAGCTGTGCAGATATTTAAACAAGTAAAATCTTAAATATTAACCAAAAGATAATAAATTTGCAATTTTATTCACTAATTCAAGTCCAACAGATTTAATAATAAATCTATTGATTTTCCATCAACATTGAGAAAATGGTATGGTTTCCCTTTCCCTTCAAACTATGTATCTCTTTTGTTCTTTCAGAAACCTTCTGTTCATAAATCTCCCTCCCTACATCTACTCAACATTTCATTTCAAAATTCAAAACCGAAGGCCGCGTTTACTTCATCATTCTCCCTCTTTTCTTTCATGTTGTCGGATCACATCATCTTCCTCATCCATTATATTTCTTTCATCATCACCGCCATCGTCATCCTCGCCCCATTTCCTTTTCGTGATGACTGGAATTACCACCTTCTTCGCCTCTGTTTCATCCTCATTGGTCACCCGTTCAAACCTCACTGCGCCAACTTTTCTAGCATTTCCTGCTAAAATCTACACACCGAATAATAAACATATTCTCAGAATATTAATGCTAATAAGTAATAACGACTAAATATGAAATTTAAGAAGGCAAACACCATCGTACCTCTATTTGAAATACTTGGCTCTTTTCTTTTTCTTTTTGATGTTGGCGATCGCCATCATCCTCAATATACTCGTCATCAACTTCTTCCTTCTCGAGTATCACTTTTATGCGCTCACCTGTTTTAGGGATGTATCCAAATGCTTCACACACAAACCCTGACACCGTTTCGTATTGATGATCCTGGCATACACAGATTTAATGAAAAGATACTAACCCAAAATCAACAAAAAAAAAATAAAATAAATAAATAAATAAAATACTTCTGGCATCTTTATGTTGAGATCTTCAGAAAGCTGGTCAATAGACGTATTTGCATCCACGTCATAAATTCCTTCAGCCCTCATTACTATATAACCAGTCTTTTTATCTATTTCCTCCTTTTATAACAAAAATAAAACATACATTTTAATTATTTATGGAACCTAAATGCCGACTTTAAAAATTTAAAAACGACTAAAAAAAGCTTACTTTTGAATCATTTTCATCAAAAATTTCACCAACGATTTCTTCAACGACATCTTCCAGTGTTACAATCTGTTGCATACAAGTCATCCATTAAAAATATATATTGTTGGTAAATATGATAATATATCCAAAAGCAAGCGCCGTACTTACTCCAACAGTCCCACCGTATTCGTTCAAGACGACAGCCATGTGTACCTTCCTAATACGAAATTCTCTAAGAAGATTCCATACCGACATTGAATCTACATTATTACTTCTACCGATGATTATTTATCTAATGAAACGTAATATGACCAAAATATTCTTCTCGATTATAAACCGATAGAGATAAAGGAACATGGAACAATCAACATACCCGGCACAAAATAAGCAGGTTTATGAGCCATATCCCCCACCGTGGTACTTTCTAGAAGGTCTCCCTTCAAAATAAATCAATATTCAAGATTAAAAAGGCAACCTTTTTTTAATTTAATTAACAAAAGAGTAGTTGTCTAACCTTTTGAACATAGTCTAATAGATCCATTGCATATGCAATGCCGACAATATTATCAACACGTTGTTCAAAAACCGGTACCCTGTGAGCACGTGCAATGTTGTTAGCATGCTTAAATGCATAAAAAATGTTTGCTAACTTAGTTAAAATAGGTATAACATACCTTGAATATTGATGAGTTACCCACAAGGTGTGGAAATCGATTAATGTTGCACTAGAATCACTGGCTACAACATCAACCAAAGGTGTCATAACCTCACGAACGTAAGTGTCTTTTATTTCTAAAACGTTTTCAATCATATCCTGCAAATGACTTTCACAAAGTATTAATCCTATAATAAATAAATGAATGTATGTATGTATGTACGCGTGTGTGATTTATTTATGAAACATGTTTAAGAGGGTGTTAGGGATTGCGTTTTGAATCTGATTATTAGATTATTGCGTTTTGAAAACGCAGATAATCAATTTTTAGCGTTTGGGATTGTGTTTTGAAAACGCAGATAATCAGTTTTTTAGGCTACCAAAACGCAATAATCTATAAGCAGCTCCACCCCTGCTTTTCCAGAACGCATAATCTGTTTTGGATAATCAATCCCAAACACCCCCTAAATAACAACTATAAACTGATTAAAAGACTCCAAAAACGACGGTGCATACCTGTTCTTCCTCTTCTATGGCCCCGCTTAATTCAGCTCCTCGTAACATCAACTTCAGCTCATCTTCAGTGACATACGGTTCACTAGCAGAAATAAAAAACATGAGCAAAACCCGAAGTTAAAATCATGAGAAACATCGAAACACACCTTCTTCCTTTGAGACCAAGCAACTTGAGCATTCCCATAGAGAGATACGTTACGACTCTTCCAACAGGATATAGAACTAAAGAAAGCCATGCAATCGGCCTGACCTAGAGTCAATGGTGGTCAACTTCTCAGATAAACTCCTCAAAAGTTAATAAAGAAACTAATTATCCATTTGTGTTTTGTTATAACTTCAAAGAAATTAAGACGGTTATCGGCGTACCACAACTCTCGCAACCTCAGTGGCATTATGAACAGCTATACTTTTCGGAGTTATCTCAGTCAGTAACAAAACAGCGACCTGATATAGGTACATGATCATTAACAACCATCACTTTTTTTTTTCAAATCGTATTCCAAATAAGCGGTTTTTTAAGCATACCGTCATTACTCCTGTGGCTGCACTCACGCCTGCTTCACCAAATATTGCAGTTGCTGCTTCAGTCACTAGTGCTGTTGCTCCAATATTTACAACACTAGAAATAATTCAAATAAAAAAAATATCAAATCATATTCATAGCAAAATAGACTACGCTGCAACCGTCATAAAAACGGAGACGGGGATCTCAGCATGAGCAGCGTCTCTATCCCCTAGGTTTTCCCTCGTAGCACCCTCCCCTAGATCCTAAAAGCCTAAAATAGCTCTGTCATGAGTGAGATTTTACCAGGTACGTTTGTTTATTATTCATAACGATATTACACCTAAACGAAGCATAACAGGCCGCCGAGTAAACAGTCAAAACGAGGTGGTAGTGTTCAGCAGGCCCACAACCGTCTTTCATCCATCCTTTTAAACTTTATAAAGCAATTAAGGTGTCAAATACGACTACTAAAGCTATACTATCACCACGTTATTTGAGAGGTTATACGCATTTTAGAACGTCTACATGCTTACTTTTGACATTTATGATACAAAACATAATCCAAACCAATTCCTTTACGCGTAAACAAATAACATTACGTTGTGCCAATAAGAATCGTCGTCAAGAACCGAGTAACATCATTCCGCAGCATTTTAAACACACCATTTTCAGACTCTTTCTCAGCCAACTCTCTAACCTGAAATCATCAATTAAAAAAAAAAAAAAAAAACCTTGAAAATTTATAATTCTTTAATCTTGTAAACCAATAAAAAAACAAACATAAACCAATATACCTTCCAAGGCCAAAGAGTAGTAATAGAAGTCTCAGCCATAGAAAAAAAAGCAGACAAACCAAAAAGTGCAGCCAATATCAACCCTTGTTCCTTCAAAACCTTAAGCACCATCATAACCTTAGGCATATAACTCATCATAGACAGTTTAATCTGCTCCAAACCAACAATATTCCCACCATTTAAAACCCCTTCAGCAGCCAAAGCCCCTTTACATCCCAACACAAACACCCCACAACACACAGCAGCCAAAATCAAACCTTTTTTAACCAAGATTTCAAGAAAATCAGACCCCAGATTAAAAGGGGTTTCAAGACTGCTACTTTTGACCAAAACAGATCTTAATCCTCTGTCTTTTTGAACAAGAGCTGTGAGTCTTGAGTCATGGAAGTGTTTTAAAACAATTCTGTGGGTGAATTGAGTGGCAGTGTGGGTACAATGTAAGAAGATTTTGGGGTGTGTTTTTGTTGTTGATGATTTGAAGAAAAGGGGTTGAGGGATTGTTTTATATGATGTAACATCCATTGGGTATTTCATCAACAAAAAAAAAATTAAAAAAAAAAGTTGTGTTGGAATAGTGATTGAAATAATAATAATAATATTAATAATAAGAAGGGTATTGGAAGATGGGTTAATGGAGAAGAAGAAGAAGAGGGTTACTGAGAATAATAATAATAATAATAGGAATATGGTGTTGGTGATGATGATTATTGTAGCATGTTATGTTCATCGTTGAACACAACACCAACCCCTCTTTTTTGCTGAGAATGCAAGTTGTGGGTTTTGTTTTGTTTTTCTGTAGCCCGGAATGCTGCACAATTTTGACCCTACGACTCACCCTATGTAAACCGGCTCCGGACCCGACCCGATCCACAGGTACATACGGGTAGGGATGAGCTCGGAACGGTATCGGTACCAATGGATACCGATCTCGAAAAAACTGATACCGAAAACACCCTAAACCCAATACCGATACCGAACACATACGATACGGTACCGGTATGATATCAGTATTTTACCTTAAAATACCGATACCATACCAATCCCGTACCGATACCGAACACCCTCAGTTCGGTATCGGTACGGGATTGGGACGGTATCGGTATTCGGCTCTATGTGCTCATCCCTACATACGGGTTCCATTCCTGAGATAAGAAACAGAACCGATCCGAAACCGGTTTCACCTTTACCTGGTCAAAACCAGACCGGAAACGAAAAAAATCTGAATGTACCCGGAATCGATTCCTACCTAGTTTCAAGTTCTAAAAAAATCTGATTTTTGCATCTCTGTGTAAACCCTTACGCAAAAGGTCACTCGTGTTCGTGATCACACGCAACGCCGGTGACATTTTGTGGTACGACCATTAGCTCGCGCATAACATTTTGTCATAAATGAGACTCTAACTGACGGCCACGTATAGAAAAAGTCATTCAGATACCGGTAATGGAATGCCCCGTTTGGTTTCATGATACCCCTCATCATCATTATCATCATACTCAGTTAATCCCACCTATAGCAAAGCTAAGGTAGGGTCTGAGGAGGGTAAGATGTAGACAGCCTTACCTCTACCCCTAAGAATAGAGAGGCTGCTTCCAGTGAGACCCCCGGCTCGATGTGGTTTGGTATCAAGCCTTGGACATAAGGCACAAAACACTTAGCAATCGGGACAAACCCGATCGGTGCATGTACCCCTTTGTCTTTTGGCTATCAACGCCACCACATGATGCATGATTAACCGTCCGTCGTTTTTAACGTTATTTTCACGAAATTAGTAAAATAACGTTAAAACTATTGCAACTTTACTTTTGCCCCCAGAGGGCCACACATATATACATTATATGTGCACACCGTAAGTGGGGCGTAGGTTTCATGATACCCCTACCCTATGTAAACTGATCATGTTTTCTATAATAAAGAAAAGTATGAAATGTAACTTTAATAATGCAAAGTATGATTTATTATGAGATGGTAATTTATACCGACAATGTAACTAATGACACTCATGTCTAACATGGTTTTATTACGTAGTACTATAGGTGCAAAAGATAAAATGATTTTATTCAAAACGTGATACCAAGATGATGTCCTTAGCCGATAAAAAAAATCTTCTAATTAAGTGCTTGTTCGTGGAGAAAGTTTGGGAGGGAATATGTGATTGGTGTTGCATGCTAAGGTTTTGTAGATTTCGATAAGTAACTTTGTTTATCCCTAATTTCACTCTCGTTTCAAAACAAATTACAATATTTTGAGTATGATAAAAATTTGTCAATTGTTTATTAGTGGTTAACCAGTTAGTTTTAGAATTGGTACAGACTTTGTGGGGATGAATATTCTTTTCTTGTAAATTGAAATTACAAAGGATACAAGGATACAATAATATAGTGGGAGACCCATAATCTTCTCCACCAATTACGACATGCATAAAAGGAAAAAACAATTAATAAGGAAAAATACAAGGTGTCAATCAAGGAATCCCAAATGGTAAGTCAATCATACTCAATATTCAATACTCCCCCTCAAGGTGGTGTGTGTAGGTCTCGAACACCCATCTTGCCAAGAAGAAAACGAAGGCGATCACCATTAAGGGCCTTAGTGAATATGTCAGCGAGTTGCATTGAGGATGCAATCGAGCAAGGCATAATCTCATTTGATTCAACTCTTTCTCGAACGAAATAACAATCCATCTCCACGTGTTTAGTTCTTTCATGAAAAACGGGGTTGTTCGCAATGTGACGGGCTGCTTGGTTGTCACAAAACAACGGTGTTGGACCTGATTGTGTGACACCAAACTCTTTAAGAAGCCATCGTAGCCATAATACTTCACTCACAGTGGCAGCCATAGCACGGTATTCTGCTTCAGCGGAAGAGCGGGAGACAACCGAATGTTTCTTTGTTCGCCAAGAGATAGGGGCGCCACCTAGAGATATAAAATATCCTGTTCGCGATCGGCGTGTCATCGGACATCCTAACCAATCAGCGTCAGAGTAGGCTTCCAATTTGAACGAGTTATTGTTTGGGAGTAAAATGCCTTGGCCGGGTGTAGCTTTTAGGTACCGTAATACTCGGATTACACCATCCATGTGAGATTGACGTGGTTGTGCAACAAACTGGCTAAGAATGTTTGTGGCATATTGTATATCGGGCCGTGTGACCGTTAAATACAATAATTTTCCCACTAAGCGACGATACCGAGTAGTTTCAACATGAGAATCATCATCTTTGGTATCAAAACGCACATTGGGTTCCATAGGGAACGAACTCGGGCGGCATCCTAGAAGCCCGCTTTCTTCTAAAATGTCAAGGGTGTATTTTCTTTGGCTAAGAACTAGACCACCCTTGGTTCGTGCCACTTCGATACCAAGGAAGTACCTGAGAGGACCCAAATCTTTTATGCTAAACTTGGCATCCAAAAAATGTTTTACACTTTGGATTTTAGCATTGTCATTTCCGGCTAGAATTACGTCATCTACATAAATGAGTGCTGAGACAAAAATCTCTCCTTGACACAAGGTAAATAATGAATGATCAGCCTTTGATTGCTTGAATCCAATAGTAGTGAGTGCATGCGTGAACTTGTGGTACCAATTTCGGGATGCTTGTCGTAACCCATAAATTGACTTGTGTAGTTTGCAAACTCGAGTATCACCATTTTTAGCGAAGCCTTGTGGAATTTTCATGTATACTTCTTCATCTAAATCCCCATGAAGGAACGCGTTGTTCACGTCAAGTTGGTGAATAAACCAATTGCGTTTAGTGGCAATGGCTAATAGTGTCCGAACGGTTACAAGCTTGGCAACCGGTGCAAATGTTTCATGGAAATCGACGCCTTCTATTTGTGTGAATCCTTTCGCTACCAATCGAGCTTTAAAACGTTCGACATCTCCATTTGGTTTGTATTTTACCTTATAGACCCATTTTGAGTCTATGGCCTTCTTTCCTGGTGGTAGTTGTTCCAAGGTCCACGTTTTGTTGGATTCTAAGGCGTGAATTTCCCGTTTCATTGCTTCTCGCCACTTCGGGTATTTTACCGCCTGTGAGAAATGTTTTGGCTCATCATGGGAAGTGATTGCCGCAAGATAAGCTTTGTGGTTAGTTGAAAAATTATCATAAGATATATAGTGAGCTAGCGGATGTACCGTCGAGGTTTCTGATCTTGGAATGGGTCGCGAATGGTCTAGAGAGTTGGGAATATCGACTTCGTAATCATCAAGGTGTTTTGGCCTTTGTCTTTCTCTGGTGCTACGTCGATTATCCGTAGGATACACTTGGTTTTGAACTTCTCCTTGTTCATCTTGCTGTTGATTCACTTCTGTTTCAATATTCTCGAAAGAATGAGTTTCTTCACCAACTTGTGTCCCTTGGTTAGTGTTTGGTTCTTGACTTTCTGTTGGAAGTATGTCTCCACTGTCTTGATTGCCATATTCTTGGTCATTGTGATTCGTTTGGACACCATCATTGGTTGGAGGCACTGGAGCTTCCCATTCATCTATATATGCACCACTTGGTTCATCATGTTTTGTTTTGATATTACCAGTAGTGGAAAAAGGAAATATGTTCTCGAAGAATTTTACGTCTCGAGATGTGTATATTTTCTTTAGCTCCAAATCATATACTTTGTACCCCTTTTGTCCTTGAGGATACCCAACAAAAACACATGGTCTACCACGTTCATCGAATTTGTCTCCCCCTTTCTTCGTGTCCCGAGCGTAAACAAGGCAACTAAATACTCTCATGTGGTCGTAAGTGGGCACCTTTTTCAGCAAAACTTCATATGGTGTGGTTCCATTTAGAACTATTGAAGGCAAGTGATTTATAATATATGCTGCCGTTAAAATGCACTCACCCCAAAATTTTATTGGTAAGTTGGCCTGAAATCGTAACGCTCTCGCGGTATCTAATATGTGCCTATGCTTTCTTTCGACCACTCCGTTTTGTTGGGGTGTGTCCGTGCAAGAAGTTTCCAAAACAATTCCATTTTTGTGATAAAAATCGGAAATGTAGTGTGATTTGAACTCGGCCCCATTGTCTGTCCTGATTCTTTTTATGGTCTTCCCATATTGAGTTTTGACCATGTTAAAGAAAATGATTAGCAATTGCGCCACCTCAGACTTATACTTCATAAGAAATACCCAAACTCCTCTACTATAATCATCAACGATTGTTAAAAAATAATGTGCACCTGTAAAAGAGGCAGTTTTGTATCCTCCCCAGATATCACAATGAATTAACTCAAAACAATCGGATGTTTTTATTGAACTAGTAGGAAAAGGTGAGCGCGTTTGTTTTGCTCGCATACAAGAATCACAAAATTTATTAAAGGAACAAACATGTTGGAGTTTCTCTTTTGAAGCGTGACCCAACCGTCTATGCCATGTTTCTGGATCTGTTGTGGCTGCCAAAGCCAACTTCACTTTCTGAATCGGCTCTAGCCAATATAGACCATCGCGTTCCTTACCCATTCCAATCAGTTTCCTCGAGCGTAAGTCCTGCATATAACAGAAACTCGGAAAAAAGGTGAAAGATGAGTTTAGACTCTTGGTCAATTTGCTAACCGAAAGTAAGTTGCATTTGAAATCGGGTATTTCAAAAACATTATTAATTTTTAAACCATTTGGCAAAGTGACATTTCCAATGCCTTTAACAGGGACCCTTTTGCCATTTGGTATTGTTACTGTCACATTTCCTTTAGAATGTGATGAATCAAAAATTCCTTCTTCACAAGTAATGTGTTCAGTCGCTCCAGAATCAATTATCCATGGACGACTTAACGGTAACTTACCTGCCATGTTTATCGTTGGGAGTTCCTCATTGCTTTCTTCCTTAGCATGTTCTCGAAAGTATTGTGCCATCAAGGCGAAGTCTTCATTCGAAATTCCTTCGATTGGACTCGATTTGACATGTGCGGCTTTGCTTGACCTTTTCGAACCTTCATTTCTTGTTCCCTGTCTTCTGCCATCATCTCTAACTTGATAGTCTTCTTTTCTTTTTGGATAACCAACAATAAGATAACAATCTTCTATTCGGTGGTTTGTTCTCCCACATTTAGCGCATGCGACTTTCTCTTTCTTTTCTGTATACTGAGTTTTGTTTCTATTTTGGACTTGAAAAGCCGCGGCTTCATTGTTGTTAGGACGTGTAGCAGAGGCGATCTCCCGTCTCTTTTCATCCTCCGAAACAAGGTGATAGGCGGTACCGAGACTCGGTGTTGGTTTTGTGGTTAATATTTGTGTCTTAATGGTGTTGAAGACCTCATCAAGTCCCATGAGGAACTCATACAACTGCTCCTTTTCCCTGTTCTCAATAAATTCTTTTGCTGCCGCGCATGTGCATTTGGGTGCGGGGGAAACGGATTGGATTTCTTCCCATATCCCTTTCAGCTTCGTATAATAAGCGGATACTTTCATGTTGTTTTGACGTGTTTGAGCAAGATCTCGCCTTAATTCGTACGCTCGAGGAGCATTTTCAGTGCCAAATCTTTCCGCTAGGTCGGTCCAAATTTGCTTTGCAGTCTTGGCATATCGAATGCTACTTCTTATTTCTTTGTTCATGGCTGTGCTTAGCCATCCTCTGATCATGGCATTGCATCGTCTCCATGACTCGTAGTCAGTATGTCCTTCTTCAGGGATAGGGACCGAACCATCAACGATTCCCAATTTGTTCTTGGCTAGAAGAAAATTACTCATCTCATCTGCCCATTCTGCATAGTTCCCATCGTGTAGTGGTTCCGTAACATGAAGTTGTCCCGGACAATCGGATGGATGTAGGTAGAAAGGGGATTTTGTTTCGGCAGTTTGAGAACCACTCGAAGTGGAATTCTTGTCCTTTTCGGACATGGCGTTGTGTTTAGAGTTGATTGAAGTTGAGGATAGTGTGGCTTAATTCTGCAGAATCGTATATTGCTCTGATACCATTTTAGAATTGGTACAGACTTTGTGGGGATGAATATTCTTTTCTTGTAAATTGAAATTACAAAGGATACAAGGATACAATAATATAGTGGGAGACCCATAATCTTCTCCACCAATTACGACATGCATAAAAGGAAAAAACAATTAATAAGGAAAAATACAAGGTGTCAATCAAGGAATCCCAAATGGTAAGTCAATCATACTCAATATTCAATAGTTAGTTTTTCGCTAGAGTGAGATTGTTAAAAGACAACGTAAGTGAAAGTTATAATTGTTATTAGTCACACAATCAATACCATGAGTTATTATTATAGTTTAAGTTGTTGAAAATATTGCCTTAAAAATAATAATGCTTTTATTTACTTTAGATAAAATATATAGTATGGTATATCTTTTAAAATGTATATTCTACAACTTAAATTTAAAGTTTGATAACAAATTCGATGATACGTAGTTTCTTAATTTTTCGAGAATAAACAATTTTCATTGCAATTACAATGTTATTGAATAGTTGTAAGAAAACACAGAGTAGCGATATAGTTTGTTGCCATTCACCAACCATCCACTTGTAAAAAATGTTGGTAATAGGTAGGTTATCTATCTCAAGAAAATTAATAATAAAAAAATACATTGATATAAAATTTTCATATTTTTTTATTTATATTTTAATACAAATTTTATTCAAGAAAGTTATTAAGTTTTATTTGATTTTATAAAAAAAAAACAAAACAAAATGAGTTCCAAATGTAAAAGCATTTGGAAATTCTTTTTAAAAGTTCTGAAAAAGAAAACAAATATCAAGTTTAACGTAAAAGCAATAAACTATGATTTTTTTTTTTTTTTCAAACACGTATCTTAACAAAACCGACGAACAAATAAGCCTATGAGTGAGTTGTATACGTTTATTAAGTGTTTTAACGAAACAAGCAAATTAACAAATTGAAAGACTATTTTTTAAGTATTATAATGAACTCGTTTTTTGAACGCTAGCTTTTATAAAAACAATCATTTATTATAAAAGATGTAAACATAAGACATATCACATAAGTACCCATGTTCTCAAACATTTACTGTAACATAACCTTGTTGTAGTAAAACTATCGAAATAAAAAAAAAAGGCGAATCTTCTTTTTTGAGTGGAAATGAAGTATTATTTTCTAATTGCATTTGGTAAAGTGTTTTAACCAACGTTAGTAATCATAATAGAACTTTTAAGGGGTGCGATCGAGAGGTTTAACCGGACTTTTAAGGGATGCGATCGGAATTTTTACCTACAAATTACATTTAAAAAAAAAAATTGAGAGGGGCGCATGCCCCCTTAAGAAAGAGTGTAGGTCTACCAATGAGTATAGTAATTCCCTGAACGTCTGAATTTATAAGTAATCAAACGTATACTAACATAAATAGCATGTGACAACGAGTATTTGAAATCCAAAGTAATACATTGAGAATGCAGGATCAAGGATGCGTTAATGGATACAAACACATGCAATATACAAATGCAAATAACATAACCAATTCGTACTACAATTACTTCGTAAAATGATACACATGTAAAAAAACAAGTAGTTAAATAAACATAATGTAAGTTAAATAAACCCCTACTTTACATCTAATGCCTAAAATTCATTTTCCAAATGTTCATGAAAATCTTTCGAATTGTATTGGTTAATTTATTGATTTGGTGATATATTTGTTTGTTGTGGTTTTTGTGTGTTATAACAAGGCCGGCTCAACCGTTTTTGGGGCCTAAAGCGAAATAAAAATTTCGGGTCCTCCATTTTTTAGACTTTAGATTTTCTCGTTAAAGTCACCTAATCGAAATATATTATAGATTACGAGGATTGTTGTTTTAACCAACTATATATAAATATTTTCACGCATTCCATATATTTTAATACATTTTGTTTATTCTTCTTTTTAAAATCAAAAACCAAAAAAGTAAAATGTTATGTCAAGTTAAGCATAACACATACTAATATTTATAAAAATAATGCTCTAGCATACAAACATATGAAAAGTTGAATAAATAAAAAAAGAAAAAAAGAAAAAAACAATGCTTTAGTTAAAAAAAAACATAATGTAGACTACTGGATTCGAACCCAGGAATTTAAAGAAAAAAAAGTGCGGTCCTTACCACCAAACCACAATGACATATCTAGTTACAAACATAAAAGTTTTTCTAATATCCGAATTTTGTATATTATTTTTTAATAAACGGGGCCCTAATATTTTAAGGGCCCAAAGCTCTAGATTTAAAATAATTAGACTTGGGCCGGCCCGGTGTTATTTATAAGGTTGGTCAAAATCTAACAACTTTAGATCTTTTTATATTAGTACTTTTTAGTTATTCCAATTATGAAGTTTGGTAAACCGTACCATAAATTCACAAATGAGCCATAATGTTTTTTAGTATTTTCCTCACGTGGAGACATTATTAAATTATAAACATCTTTACAACAAGAAGTTTCATTCATATGTACATGTTAGGTAGTAACTTATTATATTTTGTTATTTAGAACGTGCTCATAATTTATGCAAATATTACCACTCACTCACCTTATGGTAGAGTGGTATAGAGGCTCGGTGATAGAAGATCTATGGCTGAAAGGTTATAGGTTTGATTCTTGAAAGCGTCGGAATATTCCATTGTCGGGTTTTATCCGGAACTCGTGGCTGGTGGGCCAGGGGCTCCGTCCATTTGGGCAAGGGCTAGGGCTCCTTTATCTATTGGGAGCCGCGTACGGAGTACCCGACTTCTACTTAGTTGTACGTTAAAAAAAATACGCTAATTAATTTCCAGTCAAAATGATAAAGTAACGACGCAAGTGGCAGTTCAAGATTAGCTAACCCGAATAATATACCTGGACATATTCTCCTTCCAGCACCAAAAGGTATATACTCAAAATCAAGTCCTCTAAGGGGCTGTTTGGTTGATTAAGTGTTGAATCATTAAGATGTCTAAATGGTTAAGAGGCTCTGAATGATTAAGTGCTGAATGGTTCAGCTATGCACCAAGTCTGAATGATTCAACTCTTAATCATTTCATTCAGAGCCTTTTTTGAGGTTGAAACAAACAGTCTGAATGCTGAACCATTCAAAGCTGAATGGTTCAGAGCCTCATTAAGAGGCTACCAAACAGACCCTAAATTCTACTGAACTATTAACAAATCATTCTGGTTCTTTCCAATACTTTGGATCTCTACCAATGGCCCGCACATTCACGATGACTTTCGTCTTCGCTGGAATATCATACCCATTGATTTCACATATCTCCTTGTTTTCCATTGGGAGCATCAATGGTGCAGGAGGGTGTAATCCTAGAGTTTCTTTGATAACCATTGAAGGGATAGGGAGCCTAATCTGAAAGGCGCCCCTATCCCCATTAACACACCCGCGCCACGCCATGGCGCAGGAACGTACTCGCGCGAGGACAACTAATCAAGATCCTCGCGCGACCAGCAAAGGTGATAAGCAACTGATACATGATACGCGCGTGCAATCACACGCGGAAGATTCCCTTGACACATCAAAGGAGGTACAAGGGACGACAAAAGGAAGATTCATAGGATCCGCGTCAGAGCACGGACCAACAGAAGAAGGACATGTGGCAGATAGTACAAAAGAGGAACGGCTGCACTGTACACGCTGTCGTGAACAGTGACCAGCAGGCATTACCTCCTCCACTGTCAGATGTCAAATCAGCCAGCAGAGATTGCCTGGACACTGTAGCAAGTACGACGCCACTGTGCACCACCAGGAGGCGGACACGTGTCCAACTACAACAACGACCACACTGTAGGCTGACGTCATCAACAGTACCTCGTCCTTTCCCGCCATTTCCAGAAAGGCCATGGGCTTGGGCCCTGGTTGGGCCCAGGCCAACGATCTCATTAGTGGGCCTCTCCATGCGGTCCACTACTAAGTCTATAAATAGCATCAGGCATAACTCATGTATTCATTCATACACATACAACCATCATCACCATACTCATCACTTGTAATTCTCTCATTAGCAATAATATTCCGGTGTCTTCACAGTGGACGTAGGTCATTAACGACCGAACCACTTAAACCTCTTGTTCATATCACACACAATATCTATCACGCTCACCTTAACAAACTCTCGGGTTGTCATAACGGTTTGGGTAAAGGATTAAATCTGTAGTCACGTAAGTATTAACCCCCCGGTGATTAGTCCTAATCTCCGGTATACTTATTGTTTCTTCAACCATCTTTAAGAAGTGCAGCGAGTGGATATCAGTTTCGTCGATTGTTGGTTTTGTGCTGAAAACTCGTCTGACTTTGATTTGGGCCTTGTGCATTATGCTTGGGTTCCTTAGCAGCTCTGACATTGTATATTCTATGACCGTTGATGACGTGTCACTGTCAGCGCCTAATACGTCCTGAGAGAATGATAAGCATGGTTTAAAAAATATAGAAACTTGGTATTATCTAAACGTACATCTTTTTTTTTAAAAAAAAGTCAATGATTAACACAATGCGCATGTCTTGAAAAGAACAACAAATGTACAAATAAGATCTATTTATGCGTGTCAACATCAACACTATAAGAGCATCCACAATAAGCCCGCCTAAAAACCTCTAAAAACCTGTCCAGTCAGCTGCTGAAGGACCACAGGATCGATTGAGGGAACGGATCTTGAGAGAGAATATGTAAAACTAGAAATCAATACAATACTAAATGATACAATGTTTAGGGGTATTTATACATGTGAAGGGGTGTGTCCCCTTGATGCTAACCAACATGTCGGTTGGATTATTTAACTAACATACCTATTCTAACTTAGGATATAATAATATGTAACATATACTTGGGATATAATAGATATACTATAGGTTTTGGGAAATAAGAATTATATGTCTAACATTCTCCCCCTTAATTCTTGATTTCCCCAAGGTCTTCAACTCCTATTAGACGTCGCATCTCGAGAAATTTTATTCTCGCTTTCTGCTTCTCTCCACTGATGTGATCAACTTGTATCTGCTCGTTCTCTATGCATTCTCTGATAAAGTGATACCTTATGTTGATATGCTTTGATCTTCCATGAAACACTGGGTTCTTCATAAGCTGTATTGCTGACTTGTTGTCTACTAGTAGTGTTATCTTCTTTGGTTGTTCACCCGTGAGTTCGCTGAGTACTCCTTGTAGCCATATTGCTTGACATGCTGCTGATGTAGCTGCCATAAATTCTGATTCGCATGATGATAGTGCTACTGTACTTTGTTTCTGACTTGTCCATGTGATAGGTGAATCTCTGTAGTAGAATATTGTTCCTGTTGTTCCTTTTCCATCATCTTGGTCTCCATAACTGCTGTCGCTGTATCCAGTGATTTCTGCTTCTTTACTTCTGCTGTATTGAATTCCATAATCCAATGTGCCTTTGATATATCTTATTAAGTGTTTAACTGCCTTCATGTGCGTTGTTTTTGGCTTTTCCATAAATCTACTAACGTATCCAACTGCGTAAGTGATATCTGGTCTGGTATGTGTAAGATACCTTAAGCTTCCAATTAGCTTTCTATATTCTGTCTCATTGACTGGTTCACTTTCATCTTCTTTAGTGAGCTTTAGACCTGATTCCATTGCATATTTTGTTGGATTGCAGTCTTCTAGTCTGGCTTCTTTAACGACTTTCTTCGCGTAGGCTGATTGCTTCAATTGTATCTTTCCTTGTGCTTGATGTACTTCTATCCCTAGATAGTAAGTGAGTGGTCCTAAGTCACTCATTTCAAACTTGCCTTGCATTTCTTTCTTGAAGCTTGATATGTCCTTGATTGAACTTCCTGTTACTATTATGTCATCGACATAAACTCCTATAATGATTGTTGACTCCTTTGAAGTTCTCTTGTATACTGCTTGCTCTTGTGGACATCTTATAAATCCAATTTCCTTTAGGATGTTATTCAGCCTTATGTTCCATGCTCTTGGTGCTTGCTTCAAACCATATAGAGCTTTCTTTAGCTTGTAGACTAGATTTTCTTTTCCTTTCTTTATGAATCCATCTGGTTGTGAAACGTAGACATCTTCCTTTAATTCACCATGTAAGAATGCTGATTTTACATCTAAGTGATGTACTTGCCATCCTTTCTGAGCTGCCAATGCTAGTAGTAGCCTGATTGTTTCTATTCTTGCAACTGGTGCAAAAACTTCATTGTAGTCTATTCCTTCTTGTTGTACGTATCCTTTTGCTACTAATCTGGCCTTGTATTTGGTGATCTGTCCACTTGCGTCTCTCTTGACCTTGAATACCCATTTTAGACCTATTGGTTTCTGACTTGAGGGGAGTGTAGTCAGTGTCCAAGTGTCATTCTTCTCTATTGAGTCTATTTCGCTTTCCATTGCTTCTATCCATTGTGGGTATTCTGCTGCTTCTTTGTAATTTGCAGGTTCTTCATCGTATGCTAAATATAGATGTTCATATTCTTCTGGTCTAAGAGGTCGTGTGGCTGCGTAGATGTCATTAAGTGATCTAAGGGCTCGAACTGGTCTATTTTGAGAGCCTGGTGAGTCTTCTAACTCTTGAGTACTTGTCTCAACTGCTGGATCACTTGTCGGTGTTTCTTGAACTGTTATTGGAGTTCGTGTAGCTGTGATTGGACTGCTAAAAAATTCATTATCACTTTCATTCTCTTGATCTTCATTGTCCTCATTACTTTGCTCTTGTACAGCTTCACTTTCGTGATCTCCATAAACTTCGAATCTTGTCCAAGATGGTTCGTCATTGTTTCCTTCTTTTAAGTAGTTGTTCCAATCCCATGGTTCATTTTCTATGAATTGGACATCTCTACTAATGTGTATTTTTTCTTCTATGGGATCATATAATCTATAGGCTTTGGAACCATTTTCGTTTCCTAGATGTACCATTTTCTTGCTTCTGTCTTCTAACTTCTTTAAATAGGGCGTTGTTACCTTTGCATATGCTGTGCATCCAAATACTCTAATGTGCTTGATATTGGGTGCTTTGCCATTTACTGCTTCGTAGGGCGTCATTCCCTTTAATGCTTTGGTAGGTAACCTGTTCTGTATGTATATTGCTTGTCGAGTTGCTTCTGCCCATAAGTTCTGTGGTACGTTCATAGCCTTTAACATGCTTCTGGTCATACTCATTACTGAACGGTTCTTTCTTTCTACTACACCATTCTGCTGTGGCGTGTAAGGTGCTGTAAGCTGTCTAAGGATTCCTTTATCCTCACAATATGCGGTAAGAGCTTTAGAAGTAAACTCTCCTCCACGATCCGTTCTTAATCTTTTGAGCTTGTGACTTGTCTCTGTCTGAGCTTCGCTTAGAAACTTCTTGAAATTTTCATAAACTTGATCTTTTGACTTAAGCATGTAGATCCACATATATCTTGAATAATCGTCAACTATCAGGAAGAAATAGTTGTTGCCTGCTAATGATGTGGGTGTAATCGGTCCACATAAGTCTGCATGTACGAGTTCTAGAGGTCTTGTAGCTCTAAAACTTGCTTGAGAGGGAAACGGAAGTCTGCTTTGCTTTCCCGTAATACATGCATCACATACTTGAGATGGGTGCTGAATCTTTGGCAATCCACGTGCCATTCCTTTTGTGCTTAATTGTCTTAGTGAATCAAAATTCACATGTGACATCTGTCACTTTTTATTTATAATAATAATAATAATAATAATAATAATAATAATAATAATAATAATAATAATAATAATAATGTTGATCACATTTTTAAACTAAACCCACACCATAGCTTAAGCCCAAACCCCCTCTCTTTTTATATATGCTATACAACCCACACATGTGGTCCAAGCCCAGATCTGATCCGGCCCACCAGATACCCAAGCCCACATCCTCTTCCTTCCTTTACCTGTTAATAAGAAAAAAAAAAAAAAAAAACAAAACTGCTGATGCCGCTACTCGAACCCGAGCAACCCTCCTCACACACACACGTACTTACCACTCGAGCCACACCACCTGGTTGATTTATTTCCAAGCTATATTATATTAATAGCCTTCCAAGTATAAAGGGATTCACCCCTGCTCCATTCGCTGCTGTGATTCAGCCAAAGAAACACCATCTTTCTTGATGGTTTGACCTTAGAATTGGCTCTATATGTGGAAACAATGGACTGAATTGATTCACGATATGGAAGGGCAGGAGATTTCGCACCTATACACGATTAATATGGTCAAAACATACCTATTTCAGACCCTAAATTACCGGGTTTTAACCAACCCATTTTCAAGAATCGAGACCCTATATATACATGTTGTTAACTCAATTAAACTTGCACATACACACACTTACATGCGACTAAGAGAACCCCTATAACATTTTTCACTATCAAATACCAAATCGTCCAAAATCGAAGCCTTTACACTCGTGGTTGACTTTTTCGTTGACCAAGCGTAATACACGAATTCGTATTTGTAAGTTGTGTTTTTCTTGTGGGTTTTGTTCATCAATCATCTACAAACAATAACCCTATGATTAATCGGGTTATTGTTTGCTAGATTTGATTATTGCATAAGTTAGGGCTTGATATATATTGAATTGGGGAAGAACACATATAAAAAAAAAAAAACGAGTTTATATATTAAATGATTTCGAAATGAAACAAATATGATCTATAGACCAGTTGGTTGGAGTGTTTGGATAGAATCAGTGAACCGCCCCAGGTCCCTAGTTCGATCCCCATCAACAGCATAGATATTTTTTTAGCATTTTTCTTTTCTTCTTTTATCTTTTGTTATTATTAACTTTAAAAATAGTTTTTAAAATACCAAAACAACTTTATAAATTCTACAAAAATTATCTTATGTTATTCTTGTAGTAAAGTTCATCATCCAATTTTTAGTTTTTCAAAAATAGATTATTTAATATATATTATTAATAATACAAGTTTATTCATTTATATTTATTAAAATCCATAAAAATATCTAAACGATTTTATTAAATCTCACAAAAATTATCCTAAACTTGTATATTCTTAAACATTTCAGAAAATATTTTTATTTCAGAAAAACCATTTATTTTATATTTTTAATTAATTTTTGTTAGGTTAATCATAAATAATTCATAATAAATTCATTTTACAATATTTTTGTACCAAAATTTTACATAAATTATTTCTAACTATCTAGAACTGAAATACAATTTTTGATTCAGAAATTCTTTGATTTTAATATTTTTAGATATTAAAGTCATATTTTGACAATTTGAAATAATTAGATTAAATATTCTATTTTCAAGAAAATAATTTTATAAAAATTATTTTCATACTCAAAACCTTATGTTATGATTATATTCAACTTAAGATTTTACAAAGAGACTTTTATTTATTTATTTATTAAATTTCCTATATTTAATAAACAATTTGTTTATTAATCAAATAAACGTTTATCCCCAATTCGAAGCCCTAGAAATACATGCATCCTAGAGTTATTTCACTTACACATTATCAATTACTTTAGGTTAATCATTTGGGAGTAATCTCAATTCATATTTCGTTGTCCAAGTTCAAATTCAAGTTATTACGTGAACAGTGAGTATTCCTACCCTTTTTGCTTTTATACATTTTTGGGGTGTTACATGTACACTATTACAATTTCAAATACAAGTTTACATTTTTACAATACAATTCTAGTACTATGTGCATTGCTTACAACGTGCTTTATGCTTAGACATTACATGTGGATTACATTTGTACTTAGTGAAATCATTAACATGGTACAAGCCGACCTTAACATTGGATAGCGCTATTTGGATTGACAACCCGCCTAGATTGATTCTCCCCCTTTTTCATCGGAGAATCCGTGGCCAGTGTTAAGCTTTTTATCCATTTGTTGGATAAGTACACTACAGTTCATACAGTACATTATACAGTCACAGGGTTGATTTCGCTCATTTGTATGATACATAGTTTACATAATTGCACTGTAGCTTGCACTTGAATTGTATATCTTTTAACCTACTATATATATATATCAAAACTAGGAATGCTCACCAACATTTCATATGTTGACCAAATCTATTTGTACATGTTTCAGGTGCAGTTTGATCTAGTGCTTTAGCAAGGAACATTTAGTGCTTATTTTAATTCAGTTATTTCAATATTTACATTTCATTTAGACAATGTATTTTCCATTTCCATGTAAGACAATTTTGATTATTCAATAATATTTACATTTTAGTACCATGAGCTTTTGAACAATCGTCACTACGTGGCACCTCGATGATTCCGCCATCGGTTGGGGTGTTACAGATTGGTATCAGAGCCATGGTTATAGGGAACTAGGTTATTAGATAAAAAGGCCTAGACTATAACCGAACTACAACTTGCATGCATAATATTTCCTGAATTACCTTACTCCTCATTTCCCTCTACTTTCCTTCTTCTATCTTTCCCTCCTTCTCTCTCTCCATTCTTCTCATCCTTCATCATGGTGCATAGAGATGGTGTCCTACAGGGAGTGGAAAGTCTACATCATCATGGAACAGGGACAGTACCTTTCATGAAGACACTCTTAGGCATAATGCCTACTCTTACTTTTGTTCCTTCAAAGTTGTTGAACTTTAATGAGTGTGATAAGGACACGTGCAATCTGGAAGGGTGGACGCCTGTACACTGGGTTTTCTGGCATAGGCAAGCATAGCGCATAAATCCATTTACGGACCTGTTATGCTTACCTGGGGATTCCTGGAGTGAGTGTCCACTTATAGGCTAAAGCATGTCTTCTTTGATCACCATTGGGTCCAATCCCTTTGAAAAGTCAACGTTCTTGTTGAGCTTTACAGCTAGACAAGGGCACTCCAAGCATTTTGTACAAGTTTTTCCAATAATACCCTCTCGTTTCATATACGATACTTTGCATATCATGATCACATCTTCATAATCAGCTGTACGATTATACACTTACATTTTCTAATCTCATGATTATTAATTAACTACCTTATAGATGTCTGCTCGCCGCATGCTCCGTGATGCCAGCCAACGCCCTGTTCGTGCTTCAGGACGACGTTCTGATCGTCGCCTCGCATCTTTAGTCGCCGAACAAATTGCTGCAGTGATCCCAAACCTTGTCAGTGAGATAACCCAGAATAGTAACAGTGCCAACACAGGAAGTACGACTCAATTTCGGTGTACCTTCAAACACTTTAACTCCTGTAACCCCACAAAATTCACTGGTGAGGAGGGTGCTACTGGCCTCCTCCAATGGTTTGAAAGCATGGAGAGTACTTTTGTGAACAGTGAATGTCCTGATGAACTCCGCGTTCGCTATGCCACTAGTGTCCTTCAAAAGGGAGCGCTAACCTGGTGGAACGGCGAAAAACGCAATCGAGGAGCGGATGTTGCTTTATCATTATCTTGGGCTGAAGTTAAGGAACTCATGATCGCCAAATTCTGCCCTAGGAACGAAGTCAGGAAACTAGAGGAAGAGTTCCATGGACTGAAACAAGACAGTGGGGAGAATCTTGCGTATAATACCCGATATCACGAACTTAGCATACTAGTTCCACACATGGTCACCCCAGTCTCTCGAGCAATCGAAAAATATATTGAGGGATTACCTGACCTGATTCAAGACGTTGTCACTGGAGGCAAAGCCACTACGGTAGAAGAAGCCATCCAACTTGCAGCCACATTAACAGACAAACACGTAAGGAAAGGAAACTTGGTTAGGAAGGGCACCAAGACACCTACTGAGAAAACCACCAATGTTGTCGAACAACCTAAGATTGTTTTAGCAAAGGCCGCCACTACTGCTTCGAACTCTAAGAAACGAATGGGCGATAACCTGAACCATACTGTTGTGGATCCTGTGACTCAGCCTCCTATCAAGAAAGCCTACACGGGAATCCATCCTCAATGCAACACTTGCAAATATCATCACCCTGCAAATCTTCCATGCCGTCAATGCACTAGATGTGGAAGGTTTGGACACTTTGTTACCACTTGTCGAGTAATGGTTGGGACACAGAGTAGTCATCAAACAGCTGCCCAGGGACCACTACAGATTACTAACGGTCGGGCATGTTATCATTGTAGAGACCCTAACCACTTGCTACCCCAATGTCCCAAATTGAACAATATAAACCTGGTGGCACATGGACAAGCTTTCAATATCGATATCAACGAAGCAGATGATCAGGATGACGTTAATCCCACTGGTTAAGCCATGGATGAAATTTTCCAAGACTCGAGAAATCCAATACCCGTGTTTTCATTTTCTTGATCCTATTATCATTTTGTACCCAATTTTGTCGCACTCATACAACATCTAGAAATTTCCTTGCATACTATTGTGTACGAACACGGATTTGGGAATTTATCATATTGATTACGTTTAATCATACAAGACGCTACCTTGCATTTATTTGAAACGTTTGGACTTGATACTTGATCTTACAGATGCTTTTCTAAGAAAACATCATTGGTTATTACATGAAACTAGATTTTTCTCTTAATTAGACTACGCATTGAACACCTAATTATTCATGATACTCGTAAACATTTAATTATTCATGATAACACTTACACTTAATGGTTGTAGTACTTACAAACTTGCTTGCATAAACATGCTATCAATTTGCAATCTATGTGAATAATTGCTGCACTTAATTGAGGTCATCATGCCTTTTTCAACAGTCGGGAGAGGCCCTACAACCTGCTCCACGACTGGTAGAGGCTATTGAACATACTCAACGATTGGTAGAGGTCGCTATGCCTTTTCAAACAGTCGGGAGAGGCCCTACAACCTACTTCACGGCTGGTGGATGCTATCGAACATGCTCAACAATCGGTGGGGTCATAGAAGGACGCAAAACTTTAATGTAAGGTAAATTGATGATTCCGGTCCGGAACGTAATCATGAATTTACAGGTACATTAGGGTAGTGTGAAATTCTATTAGAGTTTTTGGTAGGCGTCCGGTACGTTTTCGAGGTATCAAAGGTGTGGTGGGTTAGCTGCGGTACACCCTGTATACAAACACTAATGATGCGTTGAAAGTGAGACTGGAAGTCGAACCAGGAACAAACTCTGTTTGCTTGTTAGTTCATTTAGTCTTTCTGTGGTCAATCAACTCGTACATTTATTTTAGGATTCCTGAACTTGCAATTTAAGTGATTTACTAGATTCTTACTCTCTTTACCCTTTCGAAACGAACTTAATCCAATCCTTAACCCACACTTATCAAACCTCTTATCCAAATCATTCGAACTTTCCAAACCACTACTACTTTAATTTCTACCCAAGCATCCATAACCCTATGTTACTATTAACTTCGGGACGAAGTTTCTAAAAGTAGGGGATGCTGTGACATCTGTCACTTTTTATTTATAATAATAATAATAATAATAATAATAATAATAATAATAATAATAATAATAATAATAATGTTGATCACATTTTTAAACTAAACCCACACCATAGCTTAAGCCCAAACCCCCTCTCTTTTTATATATGCTATACAACCCACACATGTGGTCCAAGCCCAGATCTGATCCGGCCCACCAGATACCCAAGCCCACATCCTCTTCCTTCCTTTACCTGTTAATAAGAAAAAAAAAAAAAAAACAAAACTGCTGATGCCGCTACTCGAACCCGAGCAACCCTCCTCACACACACACGTACTTACCACTCGAGCCACACCACCTGGTTGATTTATTTCCAAGCTATATTATATTAATAGCCTTCCAAGTATAAAGGGATTCACCCCTGCTCCATTCGCTGCTGTGATTCAGCCAAAGAAACACCATCTTTCTTGATGGTTTGACCTTAGAATTGGCTCTATATGTGGAAACAATGGACTGAATTGATTCACGATATGGAAGGGCAGGAGATTTCGCACCTATACACGATTAATATGGTCAAAACATACCTATTTCAGACCCTAAATTACCGGGTTTTAACCAACCCATTTTCAAGAATCGAGACCCTATATATACATGTTGTTAACTCAATTAAACTTGCACATACACACACTTACATGCGACTAAGAGAACCCCTATAACATTTTTCACTATCAAATACCAAATCGTCCAAAATCGAAGCCTTTACACTCGTGGTTGACTTTTTCGTTGACCAAGCGTAATACACGAATTCGTATTTGTAAGTTGTGTTTTTCTTGTGGGTTTTGTTCATCAATCATCTACAAACAATAACCCTATGATTAATCGGGTTATTGTTTGCTAGATTTGATTATTGCATAAGTTAGGGCTTGATATATATTGAATTGGGGAAGAACACATATAAAAAAAAAAAAAAAAACGAGTTTATATATTAAATGATTTCGAAATGAAACAAATATGATCTATAGACCAGTTGGTTGGAGTGTTTGGATAGAATCAGTGAACCGCCCCAGGTCCCTAGTTCGATCCCCATCAACAGCATAGATATTTTTTTAGCATTTTTCTTTTCTTCTTTTATCTTTTGTTATTATTAACTTTAAAAATAGTTTTTAAAATACCAAAACAACTTTATAAATTCTACAAAAATTATCTTATGTTATTCTTGTAGTAAAGTTCATCATCCAATTTTTAGTTTTTCAAAAATAGATTATTTAATATATATTATTAATAATACAAGTTTATTCATTTATATTTATTAAAATCCATAAAAATATCTAAACGATTTTATTAAATCTCACAAAAATTATCCTAAACTTGTATATTCTTAAACATTTCAGAAAATATTTTTATTTCAGAAAAACCATTTATTTTATATTTTTAATTAATTTTTGTTAGTTTAATCATAAATAATTCATAATAAATTCATTTTACAATATTTTTGTACCAAAATTTTACATAAATTATTTCTAACTATCTAGAACTGAAATACAATTTTTGATTCAGAAATTCTTTGATTTTAATATTTTTAGATATTAAAGTCATATTTTGACAATTTGAAATAATTAGATTAAATATTCTATTTTCAAGAAAATAATTTTATAAAAATTATTTTCATACTCAAAACCTTATGTTATGATTATATTCAACTTAAGATTTTACAAAGAGACTTTTATTTATTTATTTATTAAATTTCCTATATTTAATAAACAATTTGTTTATTAATCAAATAAACGTTTATCCCCAATTCGAAGCCCTAGAAATACATGCATCCTAGAGTTATTTCACTTACACATTATCAATTACTTTAGGTTAATCATTTGGGAGTAATCTCAATTCATATTTCGTTGTCCAAGTTCAAATTCAAGTTATTACGTGAACAGTGAGTATTCCTACCCTTTTTGCTTTTATACATTTTTGGGGTGTTACATGTACACTATTACAATTTCAAATACAAGTTTACATTTTTACAATACAATTCTAGTACTATGTGCATTGCTTACAACGTGCTTTATGCTTAGACATTACATGTGGATTACATTTGTACTTAGTGAAATCATTAACATGGTACAAGCCGACCTTAACATTGGATAGCGCTATTTGGATTGACAACCCGCCTAGATTGATTCTCCCCCTTTTTCATCGGAGAATCCGTGGCCAGTGTTAAGCTTTTTATCCATTTGTTGGATAAGTACACTACAGTTCATACAGTACATTATACAGTCACAGGGTTGATTTCGCTCATTTGTATGATACATAGTTTACATAATTGCACTGTAGCTTGCACTTGAATTGTATATCTTTTAACCTACTATATATATATATCAAAACTAGGAATGCTCACCAACATTTCATATGTTGACCAAATCTATTTGTACATGTTTCAGGTGCAGTTTGATCTAGTGCTTTAGCAAGGAACATTTAGTGCTTATTTTAATTCAGTTATTTCAATATTTACATTTCATTTAGACAATGTATTTTCCATTTCCATGTAAGACAATTTTGATTATTCAATAATATTTACATTTTAGTACCATGAGCTTTTGAACAATCGTCACTACGTGGCACCTCGATGATTCCGCCATCGGTTGGGGTGTTACATCACATGTCCCATACGTGCATGCCATAGCCATGCAGGTGTATCTATTGTAGCTTGTAAACAAATCGGATTTGTTATTCTGAGCTTTACCTTGTAGAGTCTATTTTTAGCTCTTGGGACTTTCATCAATAGGTTGTTGTAGGCGTCATAGATCCATAGATGTTCATTCTCCATAATTACTTTACATCCTGATTCTGTAACTTGCCCGAGGCTTAAGATGTTGCTTTGGAGTGTTGGAATGTAGTATACTTCTGTGACTAGTCTTTGTTCTCCATTGTTACATTCCAATACTATTGAGCCTTTACCTTTGATGTTAACACACGATCCATCTCCAAATTTTACGCTGCCTGCTATCTTTTCGTCTAACTCTGTGAAATAGGAGCGTCTTCCTGTCATATGATTGCTTGCGCCATTGTCTAAATACCATACTTCATTTACATTTTCTTCATTGTGATAGGGTTCTGGTATTATCTTCTTTTCTTCGAGAACTACACTTCTTTCTTCACCAACTGCCATAAGTAATGTGGGATCCTCTTCTTCCATTACTAGGTGAGATTCTTCTTGCTTATTTCGAGGTTTAGGACATCTGGGAGCTATATGTCCTAATTCATTGCAATTGTAACATCTTACATTGCTGCCATCTCTTCTGGGCTTGTAACTACTGTCATGACGGTTCTTAGTGGGATTTCGATCACTTCTCTGATCTTGATGGCCAAATCTGTCAAAGCTTTTCTTCTCATATCTTTGACTCTTATTGAACTTCCTAAAGTTCTGTCTACCTCGATTCTGATTGTAGTTCTTGTAATTGCTGTTAGGTCTTCTATCTTGCCTTGTAAATAACAGCTTCTCTTGACCGGCTGGTCCATATTTCTTCTCATCTCTTGACTTAAGGCGTTCTTCATAAGCTTTAAGTCTTCCAAGCGCTTCATCTAACGTCATGGAATCTATATCTGAATATTGCTCTATGGATGCAATAATCTGTAGGAACCTTTCTGGTACGGAGTCCAGCAATTTTCGTACCAACATCGACTCTTCAATTGTCGTTCCTAGGGTTTTTGACTTTGTACTAATCGCACTTAACCTACCAGCAAACTGGTCTATGGTTTCTGTCTCTCTCATCGTTATCATCTCAAATTCTGTGCGTAATGATTGAAGTCTTGCTTTCTGGACTCGGTCAATTCCAATTGTTGGGTTATTTAGAGACCACAGTTACCAGAATAGAGACTTTTGAGTGTTTATTGTATAGTTTGATAGTTGAAGGACTTAGTATGTAATTAATACAATGTTTAGTGCTCAAAACCCTAGTCTGCGCACTTATTTGGACGGGCCCTGCGCACTTGTGTTAAGTGCGCAGGCCCAGGTGCTGTCCTATATAAAGAATGTGTGTGCACAGCTCTAGGGTTGGGGTTTTGGAGTTTTATCTTTGTAGCACACTTTGCATACGTGCGTACTTAATCATATTCCAAGGTTATTCATCTTCAAATCTGCTATGGAATTATTATGTTATTCATTGTGTGTGTCGGGTCTTTCAATGTTCATCTAGTTTTATTTGTTTCTTGGATTAATCACTTGAAACACCTAACTAATAGGTGTTTCTAAGTGATAACAATCTATTGCATTCAACAAGATCTAGTATTTCGGGACTACAATTTGGTATCAGAGCCATTGTGCTCTAGATTGTATCTACTTTAAGATACCAAAACCCTCATCTTGTTAAGCTTTTATTATCAAGATTATTTTTTGTAAACTTTAAATTTTGGTGTTTTTCTCATATTTTGGTTTCAAATCTTGTGAAAATCGTGTTTCTAAATGCTTAGAGTATATTATTTTGATCAGAAAATGGTTTGGAAAGGATTCAGCTGAATTTTATGTTTGCTACAGCTCGTATCTGCGCACTTATTTCATATATACTGCGCACATATCTCATAAGCTGAGCACTTATCTCTTAGTTTGAGCACTTGTCATTTTGTACGCATCTAGGGTTTCTGCGCACTTGTTGCTTTTAAATTTGGTTTCTGCGCACTTAATCCTTTGAATTGATCCCTGCGCACTTGCTGTTTTATTTTGAATTTGGTCTCTGCGCACTTGAATCTCTGCGCACTTGTTTACATAAGTAAATCTCTGCGCACTTATAGCATTTCATTGTCTTGAGTACTTATCTAGGGTTTCTGCATACTTAAACAGAAATCTTGGATTTGTGCGCACTTACTGAAGGTGTAGTGTTGAGTACTTGGCTAGGGTTTCTGCGAACTTAAAATCTTAAACGAGAGTTTAAGTGAGTCTGCGCACTTAATTTAGTGCGCAGGCTGATCAGTAAACACTGAGCACTTATAATGCCCAAATGTTGACTGATCTGCGAACTTATAGCCACACGTATACTTCCAAGCTGCATACTTAACTAAGACTACAACTTGACAAGGCTGTTTATATTCTTACAGGCTGCTGCATACTGATCCAGACTGCTGTGAACTTAAGTGTGAACTTAATTGCGCACTTAACTGCGAACTTGCTGTGTACTTACGGACTTGGACAATCTTTTGGACTGATAATTAAAATCTGTTGAACCACGTTTCTAAAATTCATCTAAAAAAATGGCTGGTAACAATAATCAATCAACTGTTAACCCTATCACACAACAAGATCTTGAAACCGGAACTACTACAAGAGTACCTAAGTTAAAAGGTGCTGAAGATTACGGGACATGGAAAAACCGAATGAGGTCATTCTTTTACGTGACTGACTTTACCCAATGGAACTCCATCCAGTTGGGCCCACACATTCCCATGAGAACCACCGCCACTGGAGAAGAATTCAACCCTGATCCAACAACCTATACCGATGTTGACAAACAATTACTTCAAAGAGATCATAAGGCTTATGGTGCTCTAACCATGGCCCTATCTAATGATGTTTACAACATGTTTGAAGAGTATGGAACGGCACATGATCTGTGGTTTGCACTAAATGAATACTACGAAGGCAATGAAGAGATGCGCCAATACAAGCAAGACATGGTGCAAAAAGAATATGATATGTTCGGTAGCATTCGTGGGGAGAGTCTGAGCTCGCACATTGATAGGTTTATGAGTATGTTAACAAAAATGAAAAAGGCTGGAATTCCTGTGAACAACAGAAATTCTATCAAGAAGCTGCTGGATTCATTACCAAAAGAATGGAGCATCCAATGCATGCTAATCAGAAAAGAATATCTTGATGCCCAGTCTACATTGGCTGATCTCATCAACACATTGAAGTCCTTTGAGATGGACATTACAAAAAGGGAGATGAATCAGACCAATCCAAAGGCAGTTCCTATCACTGCAATGAAGAACTTAGCGCTAATGACTCCAGTGGGGAACATGGGTTCAAGCTCATCTCACGTGTATGCTGATGGAACAATTGGTGGTAGTTCAAGTTCAGGAAAAGCTGTCCCATACTCTCAATCCAGTGTTACTAACTCTCAGCCGTCAACTCTCAATCCTCAACAGACGAAGCTGGCAACTGAACACGTTGAACTTTTCAACGCTTTCATGACGAGCTTTGAAGCTTTAAAGACTGGTGATCTAAAAAGTGACATGATGAGTCCTGAGGACATGTATCAAGTTGATCCAGACGATATGGAGGAAATGGATCTGAAATGGCAGATGGCCATGATCACTTTGAGGGTGAAGAGGTTTCAAGATAGAACCGGTAGAAGAGTCGGCATGGGGAAAGCTGGGTTTGACAAATCCAAGATCAGGTGTTATAACTGCAAAATTCTCGGACATTTCAAGTATGAATGTCCAACTCTGAATCAAGTTGAAGCCAAACCAGCAAAGAGAGTGGTGGCAATTACAGAAGGAGGAGAAGGTAACCAGCAGAAGGCGCTTGTGGTTCAGGATTTCGATTGGGGAGAGGAAGTCACTGTGGCAGAAGCTGAAGTTAATAAAGCACTGATGGCAAAGATCTGCACAAAGTCACCTCTTGGTGTGAGCTCTCTGGAGGGGTCCTCAGCTGAAATGCCAAAAAGAGAAGAGATAGAGAAGGCTGGTTTAAAAGGCGTGTTGAGTGTGGAGAAAGGGAAGGAGACTGCTGCTGAGGAAGCCTTTGTTGCTGAAAAGACCTCCACAAGCAAGGACAATCAGAAATCACAGAGCATGAAGAAGGAAGCTGAAGAGAGAGACCTGGTAAGTATTCCTCTCGAAATAAAATCAAAGCTGTGCTCACCAAGGTGTGTTACAGCCGTTGCTTACTGTTTGTCCCACAATAGGAGAATCTTAAGAGAAATGGATGACATACGGAAAATCAATACTGAAATGAAAGAAAACGAGTTAGCCTATCAGCGAAAGTTAAATGCAACAATTGCTGAAATGCACACTCTAAAAGAATTTGTTCTCAGAAAAGATTTTTTAATAAATGACTTAACTGAAAAACTAGAAAAATCCAGAAATGAAACCAATCATCTCCAAATTGTTGTGGACAAATGGAACGTAAGCAAGCATGCTCATACTGATATCCTTGATTGTTCAAGGAAATCTTTTGTCAAAGATGGAATCGGGTATAAGGATAAAAAGGGAATTGTAAAATCTCTGTTTTTACCCTTGAGCAAAAGTGAATATATACCCATTCCAAAACCACATCCAAAAAATGATCTTTTTGAAAAAGAATGTGTCACATCTGAGTCACACTCTAATATAAGTAAAAGTAGTGCAGATATGACCCAACAGGATCAGGTGGACGATGATGACAGTTGTGGTGGTCAAACAATGGGGTTAGGTCACCCAGGTGCCAATTACTCCACAGTGAATTGGTTCATCTGGAACCATGATAAGTCAAACATTTCTTTAAATTCGGATGACTGTAATAACTTAACTAATTTGGATGACTGTAATAGTTTATCTAGGATGGATAACTGTAATAGTTTATCTAGGCCGGATGACTGTATTACTCTAACCTCTAAACTTGATTTAAAGGGTGTTGTGGACCCAAATGATAGGATGAATCCTATCAAACGATCGGATGTTTGTGTTGAAAATGTTGTGCCTGTTTGTGTTGATCTTAATGATGCATTCTGTGATAATGAAAATGTATATAGACCATCTCCATTTGTTCCAGAATTAAAAAGAAACAGGTTTGGAAAATTTCTTACTGAAGAAATTCCAGAATTTACACCATCATCAACAGATGTGTCATGTTCTGAAGAGTCGCAAAGTGAAACAGATAACACAATTTCTGAAGAATCACAAAGTGATACAGAAAGTGATATCAGCGAGCCAGAATGCAACACAAACGAAGAATCAAGCAACAACAACAGTGATGAAGCATGTTCGACAGACAGCCTCAATTCAAGCAACAACAAAAGAAGAACATCACAACCATCATCATCCAGATCTTCTTCAAAGATCAAACCTAAACACTCTAAATGTTTTAGATGTGGAAATGAAGGACATGTGGTTAAAAAATGTCATTTGCAACCCAAACCACAAACTGATACCAATAACCAACAATCTTTTGCAGTTCAAATTAAAGATCTTGAAGAAACCATAAAAAGTTTTGTTAAGGTCACTAAAAATTGGAAAAGGCAAGAGTCTGTGTCGGGGGAAAATCACGACAAATTAAAACTAAAACAGACCTGGATTCCAAAAGTTACTTAACGGGTGGTCTGAGTCGTGTTTGTACATAGTGTCTCATATATTTATCTGTATATTTCTGTTGTCTTATGTATTTTTCAGAATAAACTACAAAAGTGGTTGATTGCCCTGATGAGATATCTATGGCACGTTGATAGCGGGGCATCAAGGCACATGACAGGACTGAAAGAACTCCTTAAAAACTATCGATTCATTGATGGAGAGTTTGTTGCTTTTGCCGGCAATGAGAAGGGTGGAAAGATAGTCGGGATAGGGGACGTGATTTCTGATGCATTGACTTTAGAAGATGTGAACTACGTTCCAGAATTGTGTTACAATCTGCTGAGTGTATCACAAGTCTGCGACAAAGGAATCTCAGTGTTATTTAATGACATGGAGTGCATCTTTCTAAAGCCGGGATTCATTCCTCCTACCAACATGATTATGCTTAAAGCTCCTAGACAAAATAATACTTACGTGATAAATATGAGGGATGCAAAGTCTGAATGTCAAATGACATGCTTACTGTCTAAAGCATCCGAGTCAGAGTCACTGCTTTGGCATAGGCGATTAGGACATGTCAACTTCAAAAACATTAATAAACTTTCAAAACTAAATCTTGTAAGAGGTCTTCCTTCTAAGGAATTCCCCTTTTCTGAAAAATGTTTAGCATGTGCCAAAGGAAAACAACACAAAAAATCGCATAAGTCCAAAGCTGTGAATTCTATAGACTCACCTCTTCATTTATTACACATGGATCTGTTTGGTCCTATTAGTGTTAAAAGTTTAGCTAAAAAGTCTTATTGCTTGGTGATAACAGATGATTTTTCCCGATTCACATGGGTGTACTTTCTGGAATACAAAAGTGAAGTTGCTGAGATTCTGATGCTGTTTGTTCCTCTTATTGAAAACATTATAAAGACAAAAGTTAGATCAATTCGAAGCGATCACGGAACCGAATTCAAGAATCAAAGTTTCGTGACTTTCTGCAACAATAGAGGAATTCATCTTCAGTATAGTGCTACGAGAACTCCTCAACAGAATGGTGTTGCTGAAAGGAAAAATCGTACACTTATTGAGGCGGCCAGAACCATGCTTATCGACTCCAAACTGCCGATCATATTCTGGGCTGAAGCTGTAAATACCGCCTGTTATGTTCTTAACAGAGTCTTAATCGTAAAGACGCGCGGGAAAACAGGTTATGAGTTGCTCTTTAAGAGAAAACCTTTGATTGACTACTTCAGGCCTTTTGGATGCTCATGCACGCTGCTCAACAATTTCGAGAACATCATGAAGTTCGATGCAGTTGGTGATGAGTGTTTCTTTGTTGGATACTCCTCTAGTCAAAAAGCTTATAGAGTATACAACAAACGAACCAAAATGGTTCTCGAGTCTTTTTATGTTGATTGGCAGGAATCCAACTCTACCAATACAGGAGCCGGACCTGACTGGTTCTTTGATGTAGATGTTGTTTTCAACAATTTCAGCATCATAGATGAACAACCATCTGAAAATCAAGCAGCCGATCCTTCTCCTCTTGAAGATACTCTTTACTCTTCAGAAGACGATGCAGCACCTTTCACCACCCGCTTCTCTCCACTCGTAGCTGATCCAATTGTTCCCCTTCAAACCACAAATGGTGATGCAACTGTTGATACCACTACATCTCCTGAAGTTACTCCAGCTTCAGAAGAAACATCTTCAGCACAACAGTCTGCAAATGATCCATCCAGTTCGTCAACCCCTACAGATCATCTTTCCAATCTGCCTTCCCATATTCAAGAAGAACCGAACATGGGATTTAAATCTTTTAAGGATCACCCTGTGGAGAACATCATTGGACCTATCTCTGAGGGTGTTCTTACTAGAAATCAGGCAGCCAAACTGAATATTGCACTTTCAGCCTTCTTATCTCAGACGGTACCTTTCAGTATTGAAGATGCTGTCAGAGATGCAAGTTGGGTTGAAGCCATGCAGGATGAGCTGTATCAGTTTAGGAAGCTAAAGGTTTGGGAGCTTGTGGATTTACCTGAAGGAAAGTATCCTATTGGAACAAGGTGGGTTTTTCGCAACAAAATGGATGAACGAGGCGTGGTAATTAAGAACAAGGCTCGTTTAGTCGTTCAGGGATTTCGTCAACAGGAGGGCATTGATTATGAGGAAGTGTTCGCTCCAGTTGCTAGACTTGAAGCTATTCGTATCTTCCTGGCTTACGCCTCATACAAGAACTTCAAAGTCTTTCAGATGGATGTGAAAAGTGCATTTCTGTACGGGAAGATCAAAGAAGAAGTCTATGTGTGTCAACCCCCAGGTTTTGAAGATCCCCATCATCCCAATAAGTATTACAAACTGGATAAGGCTCTCTATGGACTCCATCAAGCACCACGAGCTTGGTATGAGACCTTATCGTCATACTTGCTGCAGAATGGGTATACTAGGGGGAAGATCGACATGACCTTATTCACCAAAGAAGTCAATAAACACTCTATCCTTGTTCAGATTTATGTTGATGATATTATCTTTGGTTCCACTGATGAAAATTTGTGCAGGGAATTTGAAAGCATCATGAAGTCTCAGTTTGAAATGAGCATGATGGGAGAATTATCGTTTTTCTTAGGCTTGGAAGTACAGCAAAAAGAAGACGGAATTCTAATTCATCAAGCGAAGTATACAAGAGACATCTTGGCAAAATTCAACATGACCGATTGCAAGCCGTCCAATACTCCTTTTGCGGCCCAAACAACACTTGTACCAGATCTTCAGGGGCCTTCAGTGAATCCTCATACATATCGATCAATGATTGGCTCTCTGATGTATCTTACAGCTAGCAGACCAGATATAATGTGGGCAGTTGGATGCTGTGCGCGTTTTCAGTCTAATCCTAAGCAATCGCATGAGACTGCAGTAAAAAGAGTCTTCCGCTACCTCAAAGGAACACCTAAACTTGGTTTATGGTATCCTAAGAGCGATAACTTTGATCTAATCGCTTACTCTGATAGTGATCATGCAGGTTGCAGGATAGACAGAAAATCTGTCTCTGGTGGCTGTCAATTTCTGGGTAACCGGCTAGTGTCTTGGCAAAGCAAGAAGCAGACCACCGTGTCAATCTCTACTGCTCAGGCCGAATACACAGCTGCTTCCAGTTGTTGCTGTCAGGTGTTATGGATCCAAAATCAGCTTTTGGACTACGGTTTGAATGTCATGCATACACCTATTTTCATTGATAATGATGCATGTCGTGACATCGTGAAGAATCCAATTGACCACTCTAAAACCAAACACATTGAAATTCGGATTCACTCAATTCGCGATGCTCACGACAAAGGCTACATACAGGTGTTGCCTATCGATACTGCTGATCAAAAAGCAGATATCTTTACAAAAGCTTTTGATAAAACCCGGTTTCATCAGTTGGTTTCATGGCTTGAGATGATCAACTTTGAATAAAAAAAAAATAAAATAAAAAAAAAAAAAAAAAAACTTTAATTTATATTTTATAAAAAGAAAAAATCTCATTTTCCTTTAAAACAAGATTTTTGGGGGAGAAAGTGAACCGGTCTATTCTTATTGCAAAATTAATTCAGGAAATGATAGGAACTAATCATATCTCGTCAGCATGTGAATAGGACCCAGAGGATGTTGTGGCCTCAAGCAACGATATGTCGGTAGATTCAGCCTGAAATCAAGTAAACTGCCACTAGGTGATCAACAATGAAGATCTACACGGAAAGCTGGATTCCCACTGTGCTTTAGGTCTGCACAAGCTGAATCCGGTCATACATAGGTTGAGAAATTAAAAGACACAGAAAATTTTGTGCATAAACAAATCAAAAGACACCTAAGAGTGCAAGCTACCAATGCGGGGCTAAGAAAAACAAAATTTTTGAAACTGAGCAGAAAAGACACGCAATGTTAGTGACGTGCAAACATACATAGATAGCTCACCAAACGATCAGATGATCATCTTCTCTGCTTATGGTAACATAGACCTGAAGCTCTCATCATCTGATCAAGATAATGATCATCTTCTCTGCTTATGGTAACATAGACCTGAAGCTCTCATCATTATATTTCAATAAACCTTGAGGATCGGTAGGCCAATACCTAGCACACTGTGGGGTCCATAAAATTTTCGTTAATATTACCGAAATACATGATAAACAGTATCACCAAACACATGTTGAAAGAGAAAGGGCATGGATTTAAGTGGACAAGCATACCGACAATTGTTCTTAGGCTGCAGCTATCCAACGGGAAGTTGAAACGGGTTCCGGCAGGTATGGTTAGTATGATCTTGAATGCAGAAGGTAAGATTTGGTAAAACCCCCTTAATCTAAAGGATTTGGGCTTTAATTTCAATCTTTGGGCCAAATTTGTGGGCATCTGCGTACTTGTTGGGGCCCTGCGCACTTAACTCAAGTGCGCAGGCCCAATAGCCCATGTATATATATACTGGTCAATGCTGGTCAAAAATTTTTTATCACCCTTAACAGTTTCTTACAAACCCTAATCATCATCACCGTTCATAATCATCATCATCATCACCGTTTCATCATCATAATCATCCTATATCACACCACAATCACACCCTAATCACATCATCTCATACCTATTTGCACTGATTATTGCATCTCATCTACTGTTTAAGGTAGATATTATGTTTCTAATGATTTATTAGTTGTAATTACAGGTTAAGAACGGATCTTATGTTTCCTGATGAATCAGTTGGTTGTTCTTGTATTATTGGGTTTTTGAAGATTTGAAGATCTGCGTACTTGACATATGAACATGTGCGCACTTGTCTCATAGAGACTGCGTACTTGTTTCATAGTCATATAAGTACACAGAAACCCTAATCATCTGCGTACATAACTGTGACTTGAAATCTTGAACGAAGGTTCAAGTGTCTGCGTACTTGCTTAGTACGCAGACCTGACTCTATGATCTAAGGGGTTACCATGCCCGGGTGAACTCACCTGCGTACTTGGTTTGGTCTAAGTGATAACTAAGTGCTCAGTCAAAGTATGTGCGCACTTGACTGAGCACTTGACTTTTAAATGGGCCTGCGTACCTAAAATGGGCCTACATATTTAAATGGGGCTGCGTACTTAAATGGGCCTGCGTACCTAAATGGGCCTGCGAACTAAAATGGGCCTGAGTACTTGAACTGGACTGAGTACTTGACACTCTTGGACCTTGGACTCTAAACCACACACATCTTTCATTTTGACTATTAAGACACTTTAACGGACTGCGAACTCAAAACCGGACCTTAATAATCTTATAACTAAAATTCAAACGTACCATTGACACCAATAACATCAATTCATCAATCCTTAATCCAATGACCATTAAAATTCAAAATCTAAAAATGTTAATAAGATCTAGGTCTAAGTTCGTTGTCCGTGTAAGTTTAAGTCTAAAATCAATTATCCGAGATCTAATTGGCGTTTCGTGCTCTTGGATTAACCAGATGGAACTTGAGTGGGATCGTAGAGGAATGCACAACCAGCCAATGAATCTGGATACCGATGATGTGCAGTTCAAAGACGTTGTGACCTGGATTAGACGCAGCCGAATCGGTTTTGCTGTAGAGAACGTCGAACCAGTGTACGTTTCACACATTGAAGATTTCTGGCGTTCTGCTCGAGTTGAAACAGTTGCAAGTGGCAAGCGTATCAAAGCAACAGTCCGAAACAAGCCTCTATTCATTACTGAAGATACAGTTCGAACAGTGCTGAAACTACGGGATGAACCAGGAACCGTCAGATTTATGGCAAAAGCAGACATTCATGAACAGTTCAGGAGGTTCGGGTGCAAAGGCGAATTTGACAAGAGGGGCGATGTTAAGAAGACACAACTGACGAGAGACTGGAGACTCATTAGTCATGTATTCATTATGTCTCTAGGTCACAGAAAGGGAGGCTACAATGCACTCAGTACTGAATGGTCGACGGCTATGATAAAGATCTGCAAAGATGAAAAGTTCAACCTATCCGGGATGATCTTTGACTACTTGATAAAGAATGCAGAAGCTGGGTCGGGGAAATGGGCAATGTACCCCAGGTTCATTCAGATGATGATCAACACTCAGCACGAGAATCTGCCTCTCGGTGCTGAATACATTTTCACCAGAGGGGCTAGATTCTTCACAGAATGCAACACACCGGATTGGGAACCAATGCTTGAGCACATGTATGCGGCTCAGCGATATCCGACTGTCATAGAGATCTACAACAAGATCAATAAGAGAAAGGCAGACACTGCTCAGGCTCGACAACAACCCACAGCTGCTCCCACACCCGAACCATCTGCACCCACTACATCAGCTCAGCCCACTGCTGAAGAGATCGCCCAAGAAAAGGCCAGAGGCAAAAGAGTGGCATCTGAGCCGGCTCGAGCAAAGCCCAGCATAAAGAAAAGGCCAGCTGGCTTATTGCAAGAATCGAGAGAATCTTTGACACCCGAACAGATTGAAGCTGCAGAAAATTTACGAGCAGTAGCTGAATTTGAAAGGGAATCTAGAAAGAAAAGAAGACAACAGCTTCCTGAATCTGAGATCCCTCGAGTGATAACACCAGATGATGTTGAGGAGCAAGTGTACATGGAACGGATTTTTGGGGAAGAACAACCAAACCAACCAGGGCCTTCTACTGCTGCAACTTCTGCTCCAGGGCCTTCCACTGCCACTGCATCAGCCCCCAAAGCTCCTACCCACCGATCAGCTGAACCTTCTTCATCGGCTCCTGCTGCACCTCGTCGAAAACCGGTGCATCAGGAGCTATACGAGAAGCTTGTGAAGGAGATAGGTAAGGTTGCGGCCAGGGAATTCTGCACAATGAAAGCTGATGTGCACAATAACCAAGAGCTAAGAAAGAAGGTGAAAAAGCTCAAGGTCAAGAACAAGAAAATGGAGAAAGTGATCAAGGATCAAAGATACCTGATTAAGTTTCAACATCAGGTTCATGTGCAGATGTTTGACATGTTTCAGGATCTGAGGCAGCAGTTAACAGGTGCTCCCAGAGCCACTTTTGACGAAACCTTTGATTTTGGAAAGTTTCTGGAGGCGGAAAAGGAGAAAGAAAAGGAGGCTGAGGCTAGTGAAGTGGACGAGGTCAGTGAAGATGAGATGCCTGACAGTTTTGTAGAAATGGGAACCGATCAAGAAGTCATCTATGAGACATCTGATGGGCACAAACTAGACCCTGAAAGAGCTGCTTGGTTCCCAAGAAAGCCAATTACCATTCCTGCTTTACATCAGAACATTCATCATACCAGATCTGCTCATCGAGAAAAGATTATCTCGTGGAAGTATGATGCTGAAAAGGGACTGTTTGCTGTTAAAAGGAGAGGGGGGGTAATCCAATACTTCAAGGGTCAGAGGGAGCTGAAATCTCTTCCCCGATGGGATATCAGGGAACTTAGCAGGGCTCCATTCATTAATCCCTCTCTTGACTCACAAGCTGGCATGGTTGAGAACTTTATCAGGAAAGAATGTGAAAGCGACTTCCAGATATTCAAGCCACAAAAGCCTAGAAGAAGAATATCAAAGACCAGAATTGATCCAGCAACGGGAAGAGGAATGATAACTTATGTGATAGACCCTCCTCAGGTCGTCACACGAGTTCCAATCAGACCCGAGCTTCCAGTGATGCTAAGAAACTTCAAGAAATGGTTTTATGACAGCAACACTGGTGAAGCGGTGATCAAGCTGGAAAATGATTCAGAGGTGTTGAGAATCTTGGATCCGGTTGATGTGTTCGCACTAAACTTGTCAGATCTGAATATGCTTTTTGCAAATCAGATCAATGTTGGTGCTGGAAACACACTGTTTGAAGAAGCCATACTGTTTAGAAGAGCAGTAGATAGGGCTTTGAAGTTGAAGAGTGAGCTGCTGGATTTAGTTGACAGGATAAACGCAGCGGATAAAGAAAAAGAAGATAGGGAGAAGGCTGCACAAGCTGCTGTTGCTGCTGCTGCTGATGCTGCTAAAGAAACTGAAGCTGTTGCTGGTACAGAAACTGCTGCTTCAGAGGTACTTCCAAAAGATCCTGCATCAGCAGCTAATCCTGAAGGAATTACAACAGAATCTATCCAAACTTCTCCAGCAGCCGAGGTAGATCCAGTCACACTGTACTTACAAGACCCTCCTGCACAGGTTGAGGGGGAGGAAAGCGATGTGGAAGTTGACTGAAGATTGAAGACTGGTAGCTGTGGTCTAGGGGGAGTATTGTTGGGTTATTTAGAGACCACAGTTACCAGAATAGAGACTTTTGAGTGTTTATTGTATAGTTTGATAGTTGAAGGACTTAGTATGTAATTAATACAATGTTTAGTGCTCAAAACCCTAGTCTGCGCACTTATTTGGACGGGCCCTGCGCACTTGTGTTAAGTGCGCAGGCCCAGGTGCTGTCCTATATAAAGAATGTGTGTGCACAGCTCTAGGGTTGGGGTTTTGGAGTTTTATCTTTGTAGCACACTTTGCATACGTGCGTACTTAATCATATTCCAAGGTTATTCATCTTCAAATCTGCTATGGAATTATTATGTTATTCATTGTGTGTGTCGGGTCTTTCAATGTTCATCTAGTTTTATTTGTTTCTTGGATTAATCACTTGAAACACCTAACTAATAGGTGTTTCTAAGTGATAACAATCTATTGCATTCAACAAGATCTAGTATTTCGGGACTACACCAATAAATCTTGTCTTTAATGCTTCCCAAATTTCTCTTGCTGTATTATGTGACGCCACCTGCATCACCATATCTTCTGGAATTGCCTGGAAGAGATAGGCAATCGCTGTCCTATCCTTCTTTACATCTACCGTTGACGTGCCTTCTATGGGTTCCACTACTTCCCAAAGACCATTTGCACTCAATATTGCTTTAACACGAACAGCCCAAATCGTGTAATTTGTAGATGTCAACATCGGTGTTTGGAGGCTAAAAGTGAGAGTCTCCTTTGTGACTGTCTCTTTTGATGTCGTTTCTTTCGACATTGTGGGTTTAATGGGAGTCTTCTACGGACTTTTATTCTTCTTCTTCTTCTTCCCAATTGTCCAAATCTAATATGGACTACCCACGCTTCTTTAGGAACTTTGTTCGACAAATGGTCAAACTTAAATCGATATACTTAAAATATTATTTGGTTAACAAAGGTTTTGATATTTCGTAGGCGCCTTAACAAAGTATCAAGAACTTCGTTATAATATTTTCGTGTATCAATGATGTTCCTTTAACTAATTTCTAAAGTCAATCCTTTTGACTTAATCCTCCAACAATTTGATTAGTGTTCTTCTAATAACACTCAATCTATAAACACCCTTCTAAATAAACAAACCCTTGTTTGTTTAATATTTGACTTCAATATAATAAAAACTTTCTAATCAGTGATAATTAAAACCCCGAAAACACTGATGATTAAAAAAATAATCCCTCAATTATTCTTTAGACTTTCTTACGTTGACTTCTCCAAAGTCAACTTCTTCTTTATTAAACTCTACTGCCCAATACAAACACACTTCTTTCTTGTGTCTGTATAATCCGTTTGAAACAACAATATGTTCCACAATATTTCGGATCCTTTAACAAGTATCTAACTTGTTCAGACAATCGAATACGGATAGTTTCAAAAAAAACGCGGTTCTTCCTTATTCGAACCCGGGAAAAAAAATTTCAAATCCTTAATAAACTTTGATGATTTCTGATAAGAAAATTTGTAAAAAACGAATCTGTTTTGTATCAGGGATGTTCGGATAGAAGTTTCAAAGTGTAAAAACTTGTTTTTTGTTTATAAAAGTTTTGGCGGGAAAAACAAATTCTTCGAACAAGAACAGAGTCTGAAAAAAAAATTTCTAATTTTTCTGATTTGGATTTAAGTTTTGTGTATTCGATTATGATAAACTAATAGGGCAGGGATGATATAACCGTTGTAACGTGATAAAACTTTCTGTTCGTCGGTTCCGGTGATAGCCGGAGAAGATGAAGTTTGGCCGGAAATTTTATCCGGTTCTGATTCTTTCTCTTCGAACGGTTATAACGATGTGTATTGATCTTCTCTTGATCCTGATATGGCTTATGAATGATTGTTCCAACGCGTGATGATCAATTCGAGTGTCTCTGTTTTGAAACAAGAAACAGGGGACGATCTTGATCGTCTTCTTCTTCGTAACTTTTGCAAACAAATGGAACTTATGATAAACTCTTGCTCTGATGCCAAATGAAGGACCACAGGATCGATTGAGGGAACGGATCTTGAGAGAGAATATGTAAAACTAGAAATCAATACAATACTAAATGATACAATGTTTAGGGGTATTTATACATGTGAAGGGGTGTGTCCCCTTGATGCTAACCAACATGTCGGTTGGATTATTTAACTAACATACCTATTCTAACTTAGGATATAATAATATGTAACATATACTTGGGATATAATAGATATACTATAGGTTTTGGGAAATAAGAATTATATGTCTAACAGCTGCCACATCAGAAAAACACCCATTCTTTAAAAACACTAAAAACCCACCCAATAAGAAAACCTAAAAACCTCTAAAAACATTGCCACATCATCACCACCTTTTACATTAATTTTTTTTTATAATAATACCCCAACCCCCACCTTGGACCCACCTCTAAGGTTTTTAGAGGTTTTTTATGAAAAACCTCCACCAAAAAACTTCACCAAAAACCTCCACCACAATAGAGACCATCCTAAAAACCTTCCCAAAAACCTCTAAAAACCTCTATTGAGGATGCCCTAATATATGGATATTGCACCAAACTGTTAACAGATAATTTCATGTATGCCAAGTGACCTGGGAAAAAAACACAAGGGCATAGGACAAGAAAATTAGATAAAAAAATACAACTTACTAACAGCCACCATTCACAAGGAGATTTTATTATAGTTGTTGTACAATAATAAGAGGTCATGCATTTATTAGTTAACTACTTGAAATCTGCAAAAAAAAAAAAAAAAAAAATATTCATTTCTATAAATAAGCATTTCAAGTAGCAACATGATCTTATAAGCAATACAGACAAGAGTCAACACACTACACAATCTCAAGGAGCTAATCATGTGGTCAAAATTTAATATCAAGGAGCTAATCATGTGGTCAAAAGTCAATATCAAGGAGCAAATCACGTGGTCAAAGATTAGGAGTAAATCATGCTTCACAAATCTCTCCTATGTATTAATTGTATAGACTTCAATTTTTAATCCGGGGCGTTCCGTTGCATCTTTGTTCCAACTCGGTGTATGATCTGATCGGAGGAATGTTTGGTCCGATTGTTCATAAAGCCAATGTTGCGGATACTGATCGTGACTTGTCTTTTGAATACATTGGTGTCCTTCGGGGAGATGGGAAGAGAGTTACGGAGGAGATTACACTAGAATGGAAGAATCGTAAGTATCGTATATGGGTATGTGAAGAACAAGATGATTGGGTGCCTGATTTCATGGAGCCGGATAACGACTCTTTTATGCCGGAGGATATTCCAGCCGAAGATTCGAAGTCTAGCCCTGTTGAAGAGGAGGTCTCGTCGGAGAATTCGCCGGAAATGGACCATAATTTTTCCGGCGTGAGGAATTCGGAAAGTAGTAATGGCGATGCGGGTCTTTTGGTAACTCCTACCGTTACCAAGAATATGGGTAATCTAGTTAATGACAAGGTTATGACAGAGACTTTTTCGGATGATTTAGAAAATCACGGCATTGATTTGGACGTGGGAAAAAATTCAAACACAGGGGTTGCATGTGCCAAATTAACAAAGAAAAAGGGCTTTGTGTGTGTACTCTCTAAAAAAAGAAAAAAGGCTTTATTTAAAAGGTCCGTGAGTAGGTCCAATTCAAATTCTGGGCCTGAAAAAAAGAAAAATAGAAACCAGCCCAGCAGTGGGGACCCGTTTGATTTAGAAGCTTTTATTGGACCTATGGATCCTTTGGAGGTTCTAGCCCAAAACCATAGAGAATCCCCATCTTCTTTGTCTCGTAACTCTTCCAGTAGCCTACAAAATGGAGATGCTCAAAATGTCACTCTGGATAGACAAACTCAGGCGCCTTTACAATCTTTTGATCAATTGTTGGGGCAGTCGACGGCCGCTAATTCAGAGGTAGAAGAGACTATTAATCTTGGGGTTGCTTTGGGTGCCCAGTTACAAGAAAGCTCTATTTTGGTCAACGATATTGTCTTGGAAGAAGGGTTACAAAAGGTTCAGGTATGAATTTTCTCTCGCTGAATATTAGGGGTTTGGGTGTGGTTGGTAAAGATTCTTGGGTGAAAAGACTAAAGTTGGAGAATGGTGTGAGTTTTGTTGCGTTACAAGAGTCTCAGTGCAAAGATATGTCTGAGTTTGTTGGACATAGATTCTGGGGCAATTCGGTTGTTGAGGTTGATTTTGTGGAAACTAGGGGCCGTTCGGGTGGTTTAATCTCGATGTGGGATCCGAATAAATTCTCTAAGGTTTCTACCCTTAAAAATCAACACTTTCTTCTTGTCAGTGGGTATTTGAAAGAGGATGGGTCTTTGTTGAATATTATGAATATATATGCGCCTCACAAGTTGGTCAATAAACGGCCTCTTTGGGAGCAGATTTCGAATGTTATCCGCAACAAAGAAGGTTTGTGGTGTCTCCTAGGTGACTTTAACTCGGTGCGGTTTAGTGATGATAGAAGGAATTGTTTTTTCGACCAGTCGGATGCGGATGTGTTTAATGCTTTTATTGAGTCTGCAGGTCTGATGGAGTACGGTATGAAAGGGGAAACTTTACGTGTTTTACTAAAAAAGGCGCTGCTTTGAAGCTTAGTAAAATTGATAGAGCCATGGTTAACCCATTGTTCTTTAATCGGTGGCCCGAAGCTTGTGTTCGTGTTCTGCCAAAATACTTATCGGATCATAGTCCGCTTCTTTTGACTGTGGTTCATGAGAATTTTGGTTCCCGTCCGTTCAGATGGTTCAATTCGTGGCTTGATAGAGATGGTTGTGATCAAGTGGTTTCTAAAGCGTTGGTGGAATTCCAAATGTCGGGCGCCGCGGATGTCTTTTTATCCGCTAAGCTCCGAAATTTGAAAACTATTTTGTTGAATTGGAAGAAACAGGTTGAAAAAAAGGAAGGGGAGGAACTGTCTATGCTGAAAAACGAGTTAGAAAGGATTGAAGCGGATATGGAACATCGTGATATGTTAGAGGAAGAAGAGTGGGTTTGGCAGGAATGTAAGAAAGGTATAGAGACTATTGAATTCTGTCACGCCAAGGATGTTATGCAGAAATCTCGGGTTTGTTGGGCAAAATATGGAGATGATAACACGGCTTATTTCCATAGAATCATGAACGGGAGAAAAGCTGCGAACACTATCCAAGGTTTGTTGGTAAATGGTGAATGGGTGTCGAAACCGAAGTTGGTTAAAAGGGAGGTGCTGAGGTATTTTAGCAAACACTTTAAAGAAAATGTTCCCTCTAGACCTATGTTGATTTGCGAAGACTTGAAGAAAATCCCAGACAACCTGGTGGGCGGTCTTACAAGGCCGTTCACAAAGGAGGAGATTAAATACGCGGCTTTCGAGTGTGGCAAGGATAAAGCCCCGGGGCCGGACGGGTTTAATTTCTCTTTTGTTCGTCACTTTTGGAGTTTTTTAGAGCCGGATTTCATAAAGATTTTTTCGGAATTTTATGAAACAGGCTCTATAAGCCGCGGATGTGGCTCGTCCTTTATCACACTTATTCCCAAAATTAAAAACCCCATTGGATTAAAAGATTATCGGCCTATTACGTTGGTGGGTATTATTAGCAAACTTATATCGAAAGTCTTGGCTATAAGGCTTAAGAAGGTTATTGGGTGTGTTATTTCGGATAATCAAACGGGTTTCTTAAGTGAGCGGAATATTCTTGACGGTCCCTTAGTTGCTAATGAAATTCTATCTTGGTGTAAAAGAAGGGCTAAAAGTGTTTTCTTTATGAAAATAGATTTCGAAAAGGCGTATGACAACGTCAATTGGGTTTTTCTTCTTTCAATTATGGATCAAATGGGCTTTCCGGAAAAGTGGTGTACTTGGATTAAAGGTATTTTAGCTTCGGCGAGATCTTCGGTTCTTGTTAATGGGTCGCCTACTTTTGAGTTCCAATGTCACAAAGGTTTGCGCCAAGGTGATCCCATTTCTCCGTTTTTGTTTCTAATTGTGATGGAAGCTTTAACTTGTCTGGTGAATAGAGCTATTAAAATTGGAGCTTTTGAAAGGGTGTCGCTCGGTAAAAATAACCCGGTTGTCTCTCATTTACTTTTCGCGGATGACGCGTTACTATTGGGCAAGTGGTCGAAGGAGAATATCTTGGTAGCGGCTAGGATTCTCCGGATTTTTTACCTTTGCTCGGGCCTTAAAATAAACATACACAAGTCTTTTCTTTACGGTACGGGGGTTCCAAACGAAGAGGTGTTGGATTTGGCCGAAGTTGTGGGGTGCCGTGTTGGTGCTTTTCCTTTTGATTATTTGGGTGTGTCCGTTGGTGCCAATATGAATAGAATAAATAGTTGGAGACATGTGGTTGAGGTTTTTGAGACGCGTCATTCATCATGGAAAGCTAATCTCCTTTCTATTGGTGGGAGAGTTACGTTATTAAAATCGGTTCTACAAAGTCTCCCTATTTATTTTTTCTCCCTTTACAAAGCTCCGGTTGCTATTATTGATGTTTTAGAGAGTCTTATGAAAAGATTTCTTTGGTCGGCTTCTTGCGACAAAAACAAAATTCATTGGGTCTCATGGGAGAGGGTTTCTCGAGTTAAACATAAAGGGGGTTTGGGCATTGCTCGTCTTAGTGATGTTAATCAAGCATTGCTTTCGAAATGGGCTTGGCGTTTTCGAGTGGAGGATCAATCCATGTGGAAGCGCATTATCTTGGCTTGTCATAATGGTAACAGTAGATGGTCCGGTCTTCCTCGGATTTCTGGAAAAGGTAGCGTTTGGTCTAACATTGTGAAATCTTGTGAGCGCTTTAAATGTGGGGAGAAGATGTTTTTGGATCTTATGAGAGGCATTCTGGGGGATGGTAGCCACATCCGTTTTTGGGAAGATCCTTGGCTCTTGGACGTTCCCTTAATGCATAAATATCCTTTGTTATATAGTGATGCCCAAAGCAAAAAGAAATTTATTTGTGACTGCAGGACGAGTGGGATTTGGACTCCAGTGAATTTTTCCAATCCTATGACTATTCGCCAGGTAGAAGAGTGGAGTGGGCTGTCCGATCTTCTGGCCCAGGCCCATGTTTCGGCTCAAAAGGATGGTTGGGAATGGGCCAGTTCAAGTTTCTTTTCGGTGGCAGAAGTGAAGAAAAAGCTTTACGAAGAACAGGCGGGTGGAGCGATCTATAATTTCAATTGGGTTGGGTGGGTTCCGCTTAAGTGTAATGTGTTTGCTTGGAGGGCGGAGATGGATAGGATTCCGACGGTTGAAGCTCTTAGCAAAAGAAACGTGACTCTTCCCAATGATAGATGCAATCTGTGTGATGTTGTTTTGGAAACTACGGATCACATTTTTTCGGGTTGTGGGTTTTCGTATGGGGTTTGGGCTAGCATTTGGAACTGGTGCGGTTTGAAGTCAGTCTTTGTTTTCCATACTAAGGATATTTTGGATCTGCACAAACAGGCCTCGGGTGGAAAATGGGGAAAGAAGATTGTGCATGGTATTATTTTGGCCACTTTTTGGTTCCTTTGGAAAGCTCGAAATGACAAAATTTTCAAAGGAGTGGAGCCTAAGGTGCCGCGGGTCGTGGGTACTATCAAGTCGATGTCGTTTCTTTGGTTTAAAAATAGGTCTAAGTTTAAAGACACGACTTGGGAGGATTGGTGTATCAACCCTTTGTATATGTTGTAAGTAGGGGTTTTTGTCCTTTTTTTGAGGACGCCCCGTGTGTTTAATGAAAGCCAACGTTCAAAAAAAAAAAATTAATTGTATAGACTCATTATGCTTGTAACTTCATGTATAAATTCTGCTGTAAATCAATTGTAAAAGCATCACAAAAACAATTCACATTCTAGTATTATCAATACCACTATTTGGTATCAGAGCTGTCAAGCTCCTCTGAGCAAGAAAATTTCGATCTAAATCTCTTCTTCTTTTGTTAAACATCCATGGCAGAAACCATCATTGAAATCACAACACACACACACACACTTTCCAATCAAACTTACCTCTCACAACTTTCCTGCTAGGAAAAAACAAGTCCTATCCACGTTGATTGGTCTTGATCTTGACCGGTACGTTGATGGAATTACCGAGCCACCACCGAAGATCCTACAAGACAAGCCAAATCCGGCCTACCGTATCTGGTACCGATAAGACCAAATCCTTCTCGGAAGCTGCACAGACACCATTCAACCTATTGTTACCTCAGCAACAACGTCTCGTCAGATTTTCCAGCGTCTAACTGATTGCTTTGCTGGAGAATCAAGATCCCGTATCATCTCTCTTAAGGCAAGACTCTCCAAAAATCCCAAAACCGGTGGCCGAATTTCTTCATGAGATGAAAGCCATCACTGATGAACTTGCTCTGGCACAGCGTCCTGTTGATGATGAAGATCTCATTGTTCATATCACCAATCAACTAAATGATGAATACAGGAACCTTGATGTGTCTCTTAAAACTCGACCCTGAATTATCACCTTTTCTGAATTGTTTGCTCAATTGGTTGATCATGAACGCTGGCTAAAGGAAACTGCACAACTGGCACCACAGGCGCCTCTCATATCTACGGTCAACACTGCAAACAAACAGCCTGGTCGCTTTCAATCTAGGGCTTCTAATGAGCCTCGTTACCCAAACAGGCCTAATCAGTCTTACCAAAACAGGCCTAATCAATCTGGGCCCAGGAACAATCGTGGGTCATATCCACACAATAACAATACTAATCGTAACAATGTTTTTATGTCAATATTGCAATATTCCAGGACATGATACGAAGGAGTGCAGGAAGCTTGCTCGTTTTTTGCAAAACAACAACATTGAGGTCTCAAAGCCATCCTCAAACCCGCAAGTCAATTCTTCTATGGCAAGCTCTTCATCTTCACTCACGTTTGACTCCGGTGCTTCCGACCATGCCACACCTAACCACACCGTCATGTACAACCTCTCCGAATATGGAGGGCCCGATGAGATCGTTCTAGGTAATGGTAATACTCTTCCCATTTCTCACATTGGCCATTCCTCTATTCCCACTCCGTCTCGCTCTTTAAAACTAAATAATGTTTTACTCGTTCCTAAACTTCGTAATTACCTTATTTCGGTTGCCAAGCTTTGAAAAACTAACAAAGTTTCCGTTGAATTTTTTCCTTTTCATTTTGTGGTTAAGGATTTTCGCACGGGGGTGCGCCTAATGCGGGGAAAAAACATTAACGGCGTTTACTATGCCACCTCCTATTCTCATCCATCTCTCAAGCAAATCAACTCCAGCACCAAAGCACCTACGTCTCTTCTCTCGTGGCATCACAAACTTGGGCACCCGTCAATTCAAGTTCTAAAACGACTACTAAATAAATTAGGACTTGCTTATAATAATTTGTCCAATACTTTATTTCATTGTGATGCATGTTCCTTGAATAAAAGTCATAAATTACCATTTGGTGAAAATTCTTTTACGGCCTCCAAACCACTTGAACTTGTCTATTCGGACGTTTAGGGACCGGTTCAAACTTCAAATGATGGTTTTTCATATTATGTGATTTTTGTCGAAATCTACTCTAAATACACTTGGCTATATCCTCTTAAAAAGAAATCCGACGTTTCCACATTATTTCCACAATTTAAATCACTAGTTGAAATTTTTTTTCGCACACCACTAGTGTCCCTCTTTTCGGATAATGGAGGCGAATACATCGGTCTTGCTTCATATCTTCAACAAAATGGTATTTCTCACTTTACTACCCCACCACACACTCCGGAACAAAATGGAGTTGCGGAACGTCGTCATCGACATATTGTTGAAACCGGATTGTCCCTCCTTTATCATGCTAATTTACCTCTCACTTTTTGGTCTCACGCGTTTCAAACCGCGGTGCATCTTATCAACCGACTACCCACAAAAATTCTTAATTATATGACGCCTTATGAAAAACTTTACCATACCCCACCAACCTACACAAAACTCAAACCTTTCGGCTGTTTGTGTTTTCCATGGCTACGCTCGTATGCCAAGTCCAAACTCCATCCTCGCTCATCAAAATGCATTTTCCTTGTTTACTCCTCTTCCAAGTCTGCCTTTAAATGCTATGATTCCACATCTCATCGTCTATATCACTCACGACATGTTGAATTTGTAGACCATATATTCCCCTTTCACACTCAAGGCATCTCTCCAACTTCATTACCTACCACAGATTCATTTATTCCTACTGTTTCTAAAAAGCCGTCCTCCTTTTTCAAACCAAATACATCCAATTCTATCCACCACTCTACTCCTACAACTTCTCCTATTACCCTCACACATTCGCCAAACCCCTCTAACCATTCTGCTCAAACAGTTAGCTCTAACACTAGCGACACCACCAACCATCCACCTGCTACCACCGTTCCCACCACAGCAGCCTCCACTCCCGATCCCACCACATCAGCCTCCACTTCTGACTCACACAACAACCTGTCTTCACCTTTATCAGACAGCCCAAACATCACCACCTCATCCGAAAATGCCCAGCCCTCCTCTTCCACAACTTCCACAAACTCCACACCCTCAGCCGAAAACCCACCTTCAACACCTTCTCATTCTACTCGGCCTAAGAGAAACAGAAAACCAAACCCCAAATATTTTAATCCTCATACCATTAACAACACCACTCTCCACCCGCTGCCACCTACCCTTGAACCCACTACTCATACCCAAGCATCTAAGGACCCACATTGGCGAGCAGCAATGGATTCCGAGTTCAATGCGCTTTTGCAAAACCAAACTTGGGAACTGGTTCCCGCTACGTCTCATACACCGATAGGCTGCAAATGGGTTTTCCGAATTAAACGCCATCCAGATGGCTCCATTGAAAAATACAAAGCCCGCCTTGTAGCCAAAGGGTTCCTTCAACAACATGGCAAGGACTACTTTGACACTTTTAGTCCCGTTACCAAACCAATCACTATTCGGACAATCCTCTCTATTGCCCTTAGTAAAAATTGGCCCTTGCGTCAATTAGATGTTAATAACGCATTCCTTCATGGGACACTTCATGAAGATGTCTTCATGGTTCAACCACCAGGCTATGTGCATCCTCAATTCCCCAACCATATTTGTAAGCTAAAAAAATCCTTATACGGATTAAAACAAGCACCACGTGCTTGGTACATTGAACTTGCCAACTTTCTTATTTGCTTTGGCTTTCGAAAATCCAAAGCCGATGCTTCTCTTTTCATTTATCAAAATCAAAACATCACATGTTATTTCATGGTTTATGTCGATGACATAGTTCTTACGGGAAACAACCAACAATTTCTTGATCACTTCATCAAGGCATTAAGCTCAAAATTTTCTGTTAAAGATCTTGGCATGCTCCATCACTTTCTGGGTGTTGAAGTCATTCCCACACCAAATGGTCTATTTCTATCCCAACATCGCTACATCCAAGACATATTACAACAGTTTAAAATGGATGGCGCGAAAGATGTCACTACCCCTCTAAGTGCCACCGAACCTCTATCGGTCACTGATTCATCTCCTACAGTTGATGCAACACCATATCGAAAACTTGTAGGATCCTTTCAATATCTAGCATTCACTCGTCCAGATATCTCCTTTACTATTAACAAACTTTCCCAATTTATGCACCACCCACGCCAAACACATTGGCAAGCCCTTAAACGGGTCCTTCGTTATCTAAAAGGAACCATTCATCATGGTCTTTTTCTGAACCAAAATACCACGCTCGATCTCTCGGCCTTCTCAGATTCGGATTGGGGTGGGGTACATGATGCTGGTAGGTCTACCACTGCCTACATGCTCTACCTTGGCATAAATATTATTTCATGGAAATCTACTCGTCAAAAGTCAGTCTCACGGTCCTCCACTGAAGCCGAATATAAAGCTCTAGCAAACGCTGCTGCAGAAATTACATGGACTAAAAATTTACTGCGTGAACTTGGTTTCAATCTATCAACAACTCCTACATTGTTCTGTGATAATACAGGAGCCACTTATCTCTGTGCCAATCCTGTCTACCATTCAAGGATGAAACATATTGCACTTGATTACCACTTTGTTCGGGAACAAATTACGGCTGGCCAGTTACGAGTCCTTCATATTAGCTCTCAAGACCAATTAGCAGACATGCTCACCAAGCCATTAACACGCGCACCGTTTTTAAGGAATCGGTCCAAGATTGACGTATCCGACGGATCCTCCATCTTGCGAGGGCGTATAAGCAATACAGATAAGAGTCAACACACTACACAATCTCAAGGAGCTAATCATGTGGTCAAAAGTCGATATCAAGGAGTAAATCATGCTTCACAAATCTCTCCTATGTATTAATTGTATAGACTCATTATGCTTGTAACTTCATGTATAAATTCTGCTATAAATCAATTGTAAAAGCATCACAAAAACAATTCACATTCTAGTATTATCAATACCGTTATAGATCTATCATGAATGGGTCAAACTGAGTTGCGTTTTAGCACAAAAATACGTACCTCTGGGAAACCAGTAATCTTCATGACCGTGTCCATCCTCGCTTTAAAAGTACATACATCAGGATATAGTTATGCAAGCAATGTAGACAATTGAAGCATCAAACTAAACTGCACATCTAAATATAATAGTATGGAAAGCATTTATGAATTCAGTTTATGCAAAAGCCAAAAAAAAAGGTGTTTTTAGAGACTAATATCTTCAAACAACAAAATGATTACTTATTTCACAAATCAAAACTTAAACAACAAATACAAATTCTCACATTACAATAAAAGTAATTATCTTATCCGAATCATAGAATCTCTAAGCAGGAGGATGCACTACAATTGGTACAAGTTTGAGGGCATTTTTCCTCTTAACAGTTGCCCCAAAAGATTCAGTCATATCAAGCTCTTGACTCGTCATACTCGCATTTGCTAATTTCCAGTCAAAATGATAAAGTAACGACGCAAGTTGCAGCTCAATATTTGCTAATCCAAAAGATATACCTGGACATATTCTCCTTCCGGCACCAAAAGGTATATACTCAAAATTGAGCCCTCTGTAATCTACCCAACTGTTAACAAATCTTTCTGGATTAAACCTTTCTGGTTCTGTCCAATACTTTGGGTCTCTACCAATGGCCCACACATTCACAACTACTGTCGTCTTAACCGGAATATCATACCCACTGATTTCACATTTCTCCTTGTTTACCTTTGGCAGCATTAATGGTGCAGGAGGGTGTAATCTTAGAGTTTCTTTGATGACCATCTTTAAGAAGTGCAATGAGGGGATGTCAGTCTCGTCGACTGTTTGTTTTGTGCTGCAAACTTGTCTAACCTCGGTTTGGACCTTTTGCATTATGCTTGGGTTCCTTAGAAGCTCCGACATTGCCCATTCTATGACCGTTGATGACGTGTCACTGCCAGCAGATATTACATCCTGAGAGAACGTATGATAAGCATGGTTTAAAACATATAGAAATGTGGGAATCTTGAATGATAAGCACGGTTTAAACACAAGATGGGTGATTTGGGCCAGTTGGTTAAGTGGTCAAAACTAGTTTGGTTTGTAACGGGTAATTTTTAGCACAGGTCGAAATACTTGCTAGAGCGGCCGTATATGTAGATCAGTATAGACTTTAGACCAGTGGCGAAGCTTGAGAATTTGGCCGGGGGGGGGGGGGGGGGGTCGGAAGTCAGCGGTCACGGGACGGGACCTAAATTTTTTTTTTCTGTAGCTATGGTTCAGGTAATATGTTCGTGTCGGTGATTCGATTCAGGTCAAGTCGAGTCAAACATTAAATACAATAAATATCAAAGTTCTAAGCATTGTTTAACAAACAATTGAACAAAGACACTAAAACATTAAAAAGGAGACAAAGGGTTGGTACCTGGATGAAGAATTACAGTTCATCACGTCGACCTTTAAGATTTTTGAATTCTTCAATTATGGATAAGGGTGCAAACGAGCTGAGCTAAGCCCGAGCTCGACCAGGCTGAGCTCAAAAGACTTATGAGAGCTCGAGCTCAGCTTGTTTACTATCTATTAGTTAATATTTTAAATAAAAGTAATATAAATAATAGGTTTGGAGCTCGATAAATGAAGTTCGATTTGTAACTGTGTGTGGCTGTGTTTGCGATGTCAGTACCAGCCCTTACCATTGACAATTAGTCGCTGTTGTAGTAAATCGCTAACAAGTCAACGCAGGTAAACGCTGACCGGTCAACTGTGTTGGTCAATGAAAGTCAACAGTAGTTGTTGGTCAGTCAGATACTGATTGAGTTCAGTGGATCAATTTTTTTTTTTCGACCAGGATATAGGTTTGACCAGATTCAGTCGGGTTTGGCATGAAAGTTTGGGCAGAAAAAGTAATAAGAAAAGTCAAATCATATGAACAATTGTCATACCTGATCCTAACATTGTCCATGGTTTTTTTAACTCCTTATTGACCCGTTTGACATAAACTATAAAAGATAAACTGAATAGACCGAAACTGCCACCTGAAATAAAGATAAAGATTTACTAACCAAGATAATCGCTTTGACATTATCGACAGTCAACGGAACTTCAAGATTGCCATACTCCTGGAGTTTCAGAAGAACATCTATAAGCAAATGATTCTCGTCTCGCTTTCCATCTTCACGTGTTTTGTGCTCTTGAATGATGTCACTGATCACAGTATCAAGTCTCTGATGAATCTTTTCAAGTTTCGCCTTGAACCCACTAAAAAAAGATATAACTTTAGACGAAGGATAGAGGTCAGTAAGTGTAAATCCACCGGCTAACCCTATAGCTTCGTCAATGATTGATATCACTGCTTCTTGATGCTTCAACTTCTTTCCAAACACTGATCTTGTAGTAACCCCATATGTTAGTGCATAAATAAGTTCACTTAGATTAATGACAGTTCCAGATTGTTTAACGATCGTGTGGATCAGATTAGAGACCTCTTGTTCTCTGATCGGTCTAAGTGCCTGCACATGTTTTGAACTTAAAAGCTCTGTATTGCAAATCCGTCTAAGTTGTCTCCAATAATCGCCATAAGGCGAAAACATAATATTTGTGGACTTATAAGATATGATGTAGGAAGCAAGAAGAAAAGGGCGATTTGCAAAGTTTATATCGTGAGTTTTCATAACCTCTTTTGCGGTTTCTGCTGATGAGACGATGATGGTGGAATTCTCTCCGAGTTGCAAGTGCATCAACGGTCCATATTTCTTTGCTAAGTTTCGCAATGTATGATGCGGAAGTGGACCTGCAACATTAAGAATGTTTCCTATGAGCGGCAGCTTTCTTGGCCCGGGAGGTAGATTGGGAGTTGAATTATTTGTTCTGCGTCGGTTCAAGATTTTGATTATTAACAACATGAAGAAGAATGTGAAAACTGCTTGAAACGAAGAGAAATTGAACTCCATAGCGGATATGAATCTGTGATCAGTTTAAGTGTTAAATTATCAAAACATGAATAACTATCTTCATTATATACTGTTATTAATATCTTGATATTATCTAAATGGACAAATTTGTTTCAAAAGTCAAATGATTAACACAATGTTTATGCCTAAGAAAGAACAAAAAATGCAGGCATACGATCCGTTTATGCGTGTTAAACTAAACACTAAAATCAAGAAAGAAACTATGATGAAAGATATTGCTGCAAAAATGACAAAGGCATACAACAAGAAAGTGAGACAATGAACATATGCAGCAACTGTCTCGCAATATAATAACGACAACTTACCAGCAGCCACCATTCACAAGGAAAATCTGTTATAGTTATAAAATAATCAGATGGAATGCAGTTATTAGTTAACGGCCTGAAATCTGCAAAAAAAAAAAAAAAAAAAAAAAAAAAAAAAAAATCTTTATTTCAATAATAAGCATCTCAACTAGCAACATGATCCGTCAAGAATGGGTCAAACTGAGTTGTGTTTTAGCACAAAAATAGGTGTACATGGGAAACCAATAATCGTCGTGACCATCTGTCCTCGCTTTAAAAGTAAATACCTCACTATACTGTTATACAAGCAGTGTAGACAACTAAATTCCATGGTGTATGATAATCTGTTAATAGTCAGATAATTAATGAGTTCATGATTTAATTTTGGACATACGATAAGCAAGGTAGATAAGTAAATCTCGAATATGACTGTAGGTGTGTCGCCAACAAGTACAAACTAACCTGGTGCGGTGAAGATTACTAGAAGATTGTTCTACAATGATGTCACCGACAAGTAATGTCATTACAACTTATAACATCTATTTTCTAGTCTTCAAACACATAGGTAAGGGTAGTGCAAATTAAAAAACTTTATTTATTGTATACCATGTAATAACTTAACTTGATAATATCTTTAGTAATACTACGAACTACGACCTTAAAATGTTTGCAATGCATCAAATACCGTCTTCTTTAATAGCAATCTAATCTACTCCTAATTCTACATCAGTATCCACTGTGGGACTCGAATCCTCGACCTCTTGGGGAAATGACGCTATTTTACACACCTAAGCAATAATTAGTGAACATAACAAAACCGTCAATTGGCAACGAGACAATATAAATACAAGAAAACATTCTATTTTACTGAGAACTTAACTAAAACAACACTATCCATAAAATCATCCACATATAGCGAATTAAACTACTACATCAACAACTCTTAAGTATAACAGTATTGAAAACATTTAGGAATTCAGTTTATGCAACAACAAAAAAAGTGTTTTCAGAAACTTATATCTTCAAACAACAAAATGATTACTTATTTTACAAATCACAACTTAAACAACAAATACAAATCCACACATTAATATGAAATTAACTATCTTATCCTAATCATAGAATCTCTAAGCAGGCGGATGCACAACAATTGGTACAAGTTTGAGGACATTTTTCCTCTTAACGGTTGCACCAAAAGATTCAGACATATCAAGATCTTGACTCTTCATACTCTCATTTGCTAGTTTCCAGTCAAAATGATACAGTAACGACGCAAGTGGCAGCTCAAGATTGGCTAATCCGAATGATATACCTGGACATATTCTCCTTCCAGCACCAAAAGGTATATACTCAAAATCAAGCCCTTTGTAATCTAATGAACTGTTGATAAATCTTTCTGGATTAAATCTTTCTGGTTCGTTCCAATACTTTGGGTCTCTACCAATGGCCCACACATTCACAACCGCTGTCGTCTTCAGTGGAATATCATACCCATTGATTTTACATTCCTCCTTGTTTTCCATTGGCAGCATCAACGGTGCAGGAGGGTGTAATCTTAGAGTTTCTTTTATAACCATCTTTAAGAAGTGCAGCGAGTGGATGTCGGTTTCATCGACTCTTGGTTTAGTGCTGAAAACTCGCCTGACTTCGGTTTGGGCCTTGTGCATTATGCTTGGGTTCCTTAGCAACTCTGACATTGCCCATTCTACGACTGTTGATGACGTGTCACTACCAGCACCTAATACATCCTGAGAGAATGATAAGCGTTGGCAAGATGGGTGAGTCGGGTCATTTGGGAAAAGGGTAAAAAAGAATGCATATAGTGTTGGGTTGGGACGACTTACAAGTTACAAACATTTCTTCATTTTTTAAAAAACTTTAGATATATTACATTATATACTTTAATCAATTTAATATGTGAATAACATGATTTAGGAGGTTGTATTCGTTAAAAATACACTTAGGACAACTTTTCAAGTTCTAACATGTTCGACCCATTCCCTTTATAAATAAGTTTTTTTTTTCTAATTTGACCCTTTTGAGATAAAGACAAACTATCAACAAGTAGCCACCTTTAAAGAAGTATTATATTATCTAGGATGGTACCTTTGATGTTGTTATGGTCATTATCAAGATTATGATTATACTTTCTCCATTTTTAAAATTTTAATCAATAATAAATAAGTTAATTATGTTAAAAAAAAAAGTTACTATAGCGGAAAAAATCAATGAATAATTTTTTTTTATAAAACTCTTGAATGACCCGTTTGACATACGGAGTAAAAGATTAACCCAAATAGACCGAAACTGACACCTCAAATAGAAATAAAGATTTACTAACCAAGATAATCGCTTTGATGTTATCGATGGTCAACGGAACTTCAAGATTGTCATACTCCTGGACTTTTAGAAGAGCATCTATAAGCAAATGATTCACATCTCCTTTTCCATCTTCATGAGTTTTGTGGTCTTGAATGATGTCATTCAACATCTTATCAAGTTCCAAATGCATCTTTTCAAGTTTGGACCTAAATCCACTAAGCAAGGAGATAACTTTAACAGAAGGATAAAGGTCAGTAAGCGTAAATCCACCGGATATCTCTATAGCTTCACTAATGAGTGGTACAAGTGCTGCTTGATTTTTCACCTTCTTACCAAACACTGATCTTATAGTAATCGCATATGTTAGTGAATAAATAAGTTCGCTAAGATCAATCATAGATCCTGATTGTTTAAAGATTGTGCGAATGAGATTAGCGACCTCTTGTTCTCTTATTGGTCTAAGTGACTGCACATGTTTTGAACTTAAAAGCTCTGTATTGCAAATCCTTCTGAGTTGTCTCCAATAATCTCCATATGGTGAAAACATGATATTCGTTGATTTATAAGCTAAGATATGTGCAGCAAGAAGAAAAGGGCGATAAGCAAAGTTTAAATCATGAGTTTTCATAACCTCTTTTGCAGTTTCTGCTGACGACGCGATGATGGTGGAATTCTCTCCGAGTTGTAGGTGCATCAACGGTCCATATTTCTTTGCCAAGTTCCCCAAAGTATGATGCGGAAGTGGACCTGCAACATCAATAATGTTTCCTATCAGTGGCAGCTTTCTTGGCCCAGGAGGTAGATTGTGAGTTGAACGATTTGATTTCGATCGGCTTAATATTTTTATTACAAGTAACATAAAAAGGAATGAGAAAATGATTTGAAACGTAGGGAAACCGAACTCCATGGAGGTCATATGAATCTATGATCAGTTTAAGTGTTTAACCATTAAAACACGAATAACCCTCTTCGTTATATGTTATGAATATCTTGTTATTATCGAAATGGACAAATTTGCTTCAAACGTCAGTGATTAACACAATGTGTATGCTTCGGAAAGAACAAAAAATGCAGGCATAAGATGCAATTACGTGCGTCAATATCAACACTAAAAACCAAGAAACAAACTATCATAAAGGATAATATACGGATATTGCAGCAAACTGTTAACTGTGAACTTAATATATGTTAAAGTGGCATGTTAAGTAATTACAAGAGCATAGGACAAGAAATTGGGATAAATAAGATGCAGTGTTACTTACAAGAAAAAACAGTTATAGTTGTTGCACAATGATTAGATGGCATACGGTTATTATTTAACTACCTGAAATTCGCCACAGAAAAAAAAAATTGAAAAGCGTCTGAACTAGCAACATGATCCGTCATGAACGGGTCAATTTGAGTTGTGTTTTAGCTAAAAGGGGGCAAAAATAGGTACCTTTGAGATAACCAATAATTGTCATGACCGTTCGCACCAATCAACCTAAGCCGAATCACTGAAACAGACATGGATTAGAACTAAACATGATCTAGCATTCAACTTTCTACGAAAATATCATAAGACTACGACGACATTCATAACAACTTGAAGTTGACCACAAATCTTCATTTATTCATCATAGTCTGCATCAAATCCATTGATACAATGAAGACATGGTTCACATAGGTATACATTTTACTACCACTTGAACAAAAAAAAAAAAAAAAGTACAGATTTTTTTTTATTTATTTTACCCTAACATAGTAAAAGATCAACCTTCAAAGAGGCAATCTAATTATTCAAATAACATAATCAGACCACTCATTTATATGCAAAGTATGATCCATAGTAAGCCCAGGAATCTTATCAAGCCTAATAGGATTATCCTTCCCACCAATCAACCTCGCCGGGTTCCCAACCGCAGTAGTCCTAGGCGGCACGTCCCTCAAAACCACCGATCCCGCCCCTATCTTCGCCCCTTCCCCAATCCTAACATTCCCCAAAACACACGTCCCTGCCCCAATCAACACACCATCCCCAATCTTCGGATGCCTATCCCCGCTCATCTTCCCCGTCCCACCCAACGTCACATTATGCAAAATCGACACATTGTTCCCAACCACCGCCGTCTCCCCAATCACCAACCCTGTAGCATGATCAAACAATATCCCATACCCGATCCTCGCTCCCGGATGTATATCCAACGCGAAAACTTCCGACACCCTATTCTGCATAATAACCGCAAGAATCTTCCTATCTTGTGACCATAACTTATGTGCAATCCTATGTGCTTGAACTGCCAAAAAGCCTTTAAAGTTCAAGAAACACTGCACATAACTAACACAAGCAGGATCCCTTTCTTTCACAGCCCTTAAATCATGTTTAACAGCTGTAACAATATCTTGATGCTCTGTTAACACACTTACAAAAAGATCATAAAGGGTATCACTTGAAAGAGATAAAGTTCCAAGCTTTATGGACAAATGAGCAGCTAAAGCAGTTTCAATAACATTATGAGACAATATTAAACTAAAATAATAATGTTTCAATATGGGTTCATGATCAACATCAATTCTAGCCTCATCTTTCATTTGCAGCCATATATCATTGTTTATATGAAAAGGGTCGGGTTGGGTATGGATATGTGAAATGGGTGTGGAGGAAAACGGGTCAGGGTAATCGGGTCGGGTCAATATGGGGGTGTTATCAAGGAGTTGTGTGGTTCTTGAAGTATTATGTATACAAAAAGCAGTGTTTTTGAGTGGTTTTTTTAAAAGATTTTTGTGGGAGAAAGAATGGGGGATGAGTGATGATGATCTGAGCAAATGGAGAGACATGGGACGAGGTTGTTGATGATTATTATTATTATTAAGGTTGTGGGTTGTGGTGGTATTTGATGATGGATAGGGTAAAGGTAAAGAAGAGAGGTTTCATGAAAGATGGTTTTAATGGAACATTTGAAAAAGTGGTTATTGAATTAGTGGCGGCTGTGGATCGGTTGTGGACACAACTTGTGTGTGTCCACTAGTGTGACTTAACCCAACATTGTGTGTTGATTCTATGTATAATTATATAATAATTAGGTTTATCTTTATGGAACATATTGAAATCAGAATTTGTAGATTTGTTGGAGTGTGTACAAAAAGCAAGGATTTTTAGTTTCATCATGTATCATGTGGTGATTAGTTATTCAATAATTATTTAGGTGATTAGTTATTCAATAATTAGTTAGAGCATTCGCATGTGTAACATGTGGAACAGAATGAAAACTGTGAAAAGTGAAAGGGGTGAAAGAAATAAAAAGTGAAAGGGGTGAAAGAAATCTATATATATAATAAACCAAAGCATTTTTAATGACATGTCATAATATTATGCAATCTCTCTTTTGAGAGATGCCACATAGGATGTGATGTGGCAACTCTAGACCAATTAAAAAAAAGAAATAAATATGGTTTAAATATGATTTAATATAATCTATTAAATACCTAATCTACTAAATTTATATATTAAAACTTTATTATTTTCTCTCTCGTGTTTCCTCTCATAACTTTTAAACGTTAATATCTTTTATATACGAGATTATTTAAAGAAAAAAATTACACCAAATTAACGAGCGTTTTATTATCTTTCCAACGAGTACCATAGTGCTATATAAAAAACGAAAAAAAAAAACGACTATTTTTTGTAACCCAACAGGTATTGTGTCAGGTTTGGAATTAGTTTAAAAAAATGGTGGGTTTGGGTCGGGCCTGAGATTAGGTGATACCCGACCCAATTACCCTTTTTTTATATTAGAATATGATAACTTATAGTAGAGATTTGTTTAAAATAATAATAATAATAATAATAATAATAATAATAATAATAATAATCATTAATCATATAGTTTAGATAATTTTAATTTTATTCACTTCACTTAGATTTCTCAACCCGGGACGCTCCCGGGGTATAAGCTAGTAATGTTATATTATTAATTTGTGTGTTAAATTTATTTTAAAAAAAGGGCCAAGCAAAAAGCTCAAACTCAATCTCAACCCCCTCAGTCCTTCAAGTGTAGCTCAGTTGGTGAAGGGACCGGTCTTTCCTTTGGGAGTCCTGAGTTTGATTCCCACGGGCTGCACTTGAGGGACACAAGGCAATGACGGTGAGGCTTGTGGTCCAAGTGATGCAAGTTCGATCCTGAGTTGACCCGGTTTTCATCCGGCTGTTACTCCAGCGAGGTAAAACTCGTGTGGAGGCAGTACGGTTTCCGGGCGGACACCGAAGCCCCCACCGTGCCAGCGTGGACCCGGTTCAGACAACATAGTCTGGGCGTGTGGAAAGGGTTAGGGCCTGCCGATTAGGTTGGTGTGATGAACTTCTGCCACTTCCGCTTTGAAGAAAGTCACTGTTCAAAAAAAAAAAAAAAAAATCTCAACCCCCTCACGCCCATGAGGATTTCCCAGCCCAAGGGGCTCACACCCATTTCACATTAGGTAGGGGTGTTGTAGGTGGGGGTGGAAGTGCTTTCACGCCAACCCCCCCCCCCCCCCCATGCACTCTTATAGTGTGGTTTTAACTATTTGAATCCAAAGTTTAAAACTTTAACTACTTGGGTCCCTAGCTGGAAATTAACTAACAATTTGTATTAGATTTGCACCAAATTCTCAATGTTATTAATTGTATATTTTGAATAAGAATGAAGATTTATATTAAAGAGAGACTGTACGTTTGGATGAGGAGCAGAGGCAGAAGCAACAATTGTAGGGCGTGATTGAGACATTAGTTTTGAAGGTGTAGCTTTTTTTTAGAAACCACTGGTTTTGACCTATTCTGCTCTAGATGAAAAAAAGAACATTCATTTACATTTTCATTTAGTGAAAATGATTCATTAGAAACCTGTGTTATACATGAGGTTGTATTAATAAAATATTAAATGGTTTTTAATAAAGAAATATAAAAAGAATTATTTAAGAAAATAAATATTAAATAAATTAGAGATAAACAGAGTAACGCCCTAAGGTACTAATAGTTTCAAGTAACGAACTAGGGTACTAACTTTTGATTTTGTAACGATCTAAGGGCCTAATAATAACAGTCAGTATCTTTTAATAGCCTCACCTGCAATTTGTAAAAGGAAAAATTTGTCAATTCTCCTACTATCAAAAGCCTGACCTCTTATCAATCGTTCCCCTACTATTCTTCCCCAAATTTAATGTTCAAAACCCTAGAACAAACTTAGACATTCAAAACTTAAATTCGAAAATGGTGGTTTGCAAATGTGGTAGAACTACAAAAATGAAGACTTCCAAGATTGAAAAAACCCCTGGACGTCGAATTTTACCTACCCCCGTATTATAAGTACCATGAACCATAAACATTAACTCATTGCTGGCTTGATCCTATCTTTTTTTCATTATTCTTATAATTACATCCTTTTCAAATATCAAAATGTAAATTTTTCGTGTGGATCCTCTAACGAACAGTCTTGAAATGGAAGTGCAAGAGCTGAAAGACGAAGTCCAAAGAAAGGGTGAATGTTTAGTAATGAGTTGGTGTCTGTTTTTAAGGGTTTTTGTTGTTTTATTTCTGGTTGTTTCCATCATGATCCTTTTCAAGTAGGATCAAGATGTTATTTTTTGAGTAATAAGTTAGTATGTAATCTGTTTCGAGTATGTAACGATTTTTATTGAAATGAAATGGAATGATTTGTATTATGGAATGATTTGTAGTATGTAATTTGATGTGCCATCAATTACACATATAAACATGCATAAATAGTTTCATAATAGGGCAAAATTGAGCTTAAATTGATAATTAGAGCTACTTAATCGTTCCTATTTGTGTTTATCAGGAAATTGGAGCTCTAACTCGAAAACAGATGATTTTCGGGTAAAAACAGCTAAAATCGGATATTCCTGAGAATACGCGACCCGAAGCATGTTCCAAGTATGTGTAAAGGCCTTCTCGGGGCTTAAACGATGATAAACTTAACCCTGGGTTGACCAAGCACGCCCATGCTCCCTTGCACGAGGTCCCCGAACACTAGAAGACAAAGCAGCCAACTTGGAAGACAAGAAAACCATGTTTGTCAACCTGCACGCCCGTGCTCCACAATAGGCACGCCCGTGCTCGACCAAAAGTACAGACAAGACAAATCCTGCAGCAACAGAATGTACGTGGGGCAGCTGCACGACCGTGCACCACCATTGAGCATGCCCGTGCTTGACCTGGCAGCTCTATAAATAGGAAGCTCAACTCAATCATTTGGTGTTCCTTCTTGTGCCTTCTTGGGTCGACTTCCAAGCTTCTTCCAGAGTTCTTGGGGTCTTGTACGAGGCCTTAGGGCCATCCTAACATCCCACCAAGGTTAGGACTCATCCTACTTTGATTATCTTGGCTGAGAATGGAACCGTAGGAGTAGTTACATGCAATAAATCATCGGGGGTCATGAGGATCACATTTGAAGCATAGGATCAAGGAGGTGGAAGGCTTGTCTATGAGTTAGAAGCATCAATGTTCTTGTGTTGATTATCATTTATGGTTGTAACCATCTAGTATCTTCCATACCTATTTCGATTTGTAGACATTTATATTATTATTAGTAGTTTATTTTTAGTTATTCGGTGTGTTTATTTTCTTAACTAATTCTTGTTTGTTTATCTTTGTGATATGTTCAATTAGTGATTAACTCGGTGAACCTTTAAAATCAACCTTAACTTAAATAATAAAATTAACTATCATGGGGTTCGTACGACTTCTGGTAGTCTTGAGTTAGATCCAAGACAAGGAAACCAGTAGTGAGACAGATCCTTCGGGTTTCTGATATCCAAACCGGGCTCTAAGTAATGGCTTCTGAAGTGGACCATATCCGGGTGACAAGTTTTTGGTTCTTACCAGATGTGTGAGTGACTTTCTTGGCAAAGGGAGGATTCCCTACGGGTGCATAAGTGATCTTCGGATTACACACCTTTAGCATTATGTTCCACCTTTGTTAAGGATTTAATTCATAAGTCTCGGGGGTTAAGGGTTGGGTTTGTTAAGTCACATGATCACTAAGCCAAACTTAAATTTATCTAATCAATAAATTATTAAGTTGTCACTTTTAAAAGATAAATTAAACAAGGATACTTTACCCAGCTCTCGTTAGTACAACGCCGTTAATTTCTTAAAGGATCCCCGTCACACATGATGATGGCATGTGAGATCCTTCGGTACGGTAAGCGAGTGTTGAGAGAGGTGGAAAGGATTCCCGGTCGAAATTAAGCCTCTACATAAATTTAGGAAGGTAAATTAGAGAACACAACTCTTAAACGAGTGGCTTGGAAGTGGTTTGGGAAGTGCCTAAAAGTAGGACTTAAGATTTCCAAAAGGCTACATGGCTAGTGTGAGTTAGGTAACCTCCAACTGTCAACCAGGAGAAGAACGGCATACGGTCCATCAGTCTGAAGACACCTTTATGGGGAATCGTACACTTCCCCTATGCGTGACCCCACGAAGTTTCCAGAATGTCATCCCTTGTTCATTTCTATTCTTTTCTCATCCCCAACTCTAAAGGACCGTTCACCCTGTTCTCCTCACCTATAATTAAATTTACTACTGCTTTTATAATAAACTGTCTAGTTATACGGAGGGTCCCTGAGATGTGCATGTTTGCTATCCCTACTATTTTTATCTTTTTATTTTAAAACCAAACCCTTTTCAAAAACCATTTTTCTTTTAGAACCCCTCCGTTTTATTTTCTTTTTCAAACCCGATTAGTTAATGTGATAAAAGGTTGAGTAGGGGAAAGTTTGTTCTCTGGAATACGATACTCGGTATTTACCGTAGAAATCTATACTTAACATGTCAGGTTCTCTGCCTATGTGTTGGTTTTAGTTTCTAAGTATTTACCATTTACTTATAAATTTAAAACTTGTTTAATGGTTTAGTAAAAATTAATCTTTTTCCCAAAACCAAGGTTTTGAAATTAAAACACCAAAGTTTTTGGCACCGTGAAAAATGATATCTTTTCTAATTACTAAAACCAAACACATTATTAATACTATATTTACCAAGTTTGGGTTGTGAGGGTGGAAGCACTATTGCAAATAGTAGAAACTGCTAAAGCATCATCTTGCATTATGTACAAGTCTTTCCTGCCTCAATTCTTCTTCTTTTGCTACCATCTTTACAGCTGTGTTTCTCACCTACCAACCTGATGTGTCTTTCTACTGCACTCCCATCAAACCCACACATATACAGATGTGATGTCGAGCCACACAGATTCTCTAGAGAGATAGATAAGGTGAACGTCTTTCGGCCAGCCACCACCGGCTATGTGGCGGAGTCACGGCAACACCACTGTTTATACACCCACACACACATACCATCATGGTGGTTGCCGGGGGCGTAACAGCTTAGGAGAAGACGACGATGAACCCATACGATAGAGATGGTGGTAGTGCTCGAATGTAAGTGCACCTCGCATGTATTTGATGGTGGTGCTTGGCTTCCGGTGTTAGGCTAATAGACATCGCACCGGCGGCGATGCTATCCCTCCGAAGGAGAGATAGAGAGGGGTGAGAGAAGGAAAATAAATGTTCAAGGTGGTTCGATCTGATAGCTGGAGGCATCGATTTGATATCTATAAATCTAGGTAACCCCACAAGACTTTATTTATTTATTTATGGCTAAAATTTGATATTGATTTTGAATTGATAGTGATTGTTTAGGAGAAATTATCGAACTGTGTTTTGACTAAATAAATAAAGGAATATCATACACGTGATTTGTAATTAAATAGGTGAACAATTTGGCTGAACTATCATGATATTTGTTAAAATGAAGAAAATTGTATCAACTATGTGAAGTATTATGCATCGATTATCGTTGAATGTGATAGGTCTCATCGGGATGCTGAATTCATGCGAGTTGTGGGTAGTGTTTGAAACCATCAGTTATGCGCTAAAATAAAGACGTCAACACTAAAAGAGTTGTTGGCTCTACTGAGAACATGTTTACAGGTATTGAGCTTATCATATTAAAGTTAACAAATGTCTCTCCCTGACTGACATAGCCTTTATCTCCTTGATAACACTTAGGAAGAGGACGGTGCTGAACCCAAATGATAGAGATGGTGGAGGTCCTTGAGTGTAAGTGCACCACGCAGGTATTCGATGGTGGTGCTAGGCTTCCTGTGTTAGGCTATTGGAAACCGTACCCCGTGGTGACGCTACCCCTACAACGCGTTGGTATGCCAATGTTGCGCCTTTATAAATATTTTTATCATTTTGTGCGTGCAATATTTTTGGCCTGTGTCGTCGTTCTCATTTCATTTCAGTAATCCGTGAGGAAACCGAGATGTCATAATTCAAATGATGATGAAGCTTCCTCATCTATTCATGTTCTCACATGGTTGCTTAAACGCATGCTCAATCAACAATTCAGTTTGTTAATATGTTATTAGAATATAAATTAGTCATGATTGTTTAGTACTTTTAACTTCTAATGTACGAGACAAGTTATTGTTTCCTTGGGAACATCATAGGTTTGATGGATAAAGATCTACATTTGAATATCCATTTGGTATTTCATTACTTATTGTAATGTCTTTTTTTATTATTATCAGTTGAATCTTGAAGGGAAAAAAAACTTCATTTTCAGCATTTTAATGGATTTTATTTGGAAAGTTTTCACTTGATTGATGAGTCAGATTAAATTAGCTCACCAGCATATGATAATGACTTTCTTTAATGTTTCTTATGTTTTTAAAGGTGGGTGTTGTTATAAAAGTGCATTTGCTATAAATATAAATAGATAGGCTAAAAATTGAGAATGAAAGGAGGCGACCGAGGAGGCGAACAACGGACATCAATTCCGGTGAACATCCTAAGAAGACTAACGAAGTACTTTGTGTCCAATCTACCAGATCGATGTAGCGGGAATGACTTAGCAACTTTCGTACGTGTGCATGCAGAGATCTACGACATCTACATCGCGAGAAAGAGAGATAAGATGGGGAATCGTTTTGGATTTGTGTCGTTGTTGGATGTGAAGAACTCGGAAGAAATGGGGAAGACACTCTCGGGGATTAAAATGGGCGATTACAAACTGAAGTTCAATGTGGCTAGATTTACATTAGAGGAGGGAGAGATCGGTTATAAACAGGATGTGAAAGGTAAAGCAAAGATGTTCCAAGAAGACCGTCAAAAACAACCAAAGATTTTCCAAGAGGATCGTCCACAAACTGCAGTGAGGAATGAAGTCAAGGATTCAACGTTTGTCGGATCATATTCCTTTAAAGATGCGTTCCTGGGTAAACCAATCGAAGCAAGTAAAGAGAAGGTTGTCATTGTTCCAGATGGCTTTAAGGCATATGACCATGCCGTAGGTAAAGCCGTGATTGTTAGACTGGTGGACTTCCAAGTGCTTAAGAAGGTTGATATGAAGATCAAAGAGATGACTCAAGACAAAGGGGTATTGCAATACTTGGGAGGTTTGGCGGTCGTAATCTCCTTCCCTCTGAACGAAGATGCACATACCTTCATTAAGTCGGCTAAAGATATGAAGGATGTTTTCTCCTCCGTTGATCTTTGGGTAGGCCAGACACTGCCGTTCGAAAGACTGGCCTGGCTAAGGATTCAAGGTGTACCGTTACACTTACTGGATAATGAGGTGATTAATCGTATCGGGGAGATGTTTGGTAAAGTTGTCCAGGGGGGTCAGCACGACAGTTGGGATTCCGACCTTTCTTTTGACTACGTTGGTATCTTGGTCTCAGAAGGTCGTAGGATCCATGAAGAAGTTGTGATACAGTGGAAGGGGCGTAAGTATCGGGTGTGGGTGGCGGAAGAGGTTGGCGAGTGGGAGCCGGAATTTTTGATTAAGTCCAAAGCTTCCGAACCAACGGTTCCTAAGTCTCCGGTTCCGGCTAGAGTTCCGGCGGATTCAAATTCATCAACAAACTTGGAAGGTGCGACTCCTAAGGAGGCTGTTATGGAAAGTTTTAAGGCTAATGAAGAGACTTCCATAAATAGTGGAAAAACGGGTGTTGACCCCGAGATTGGTGGATCAACCTTTAAGGCAGCTAATAATGTTGATACTGGAGATTATACTAGAAAAGGAAAGTCAACAGGAATTAGAAAAGGTAAAAACAAGGTGGGCCAGTCTCAAAATAAAATGCTTTCAATTGATAATAGACCAAACCCCAGGAAGCGGGCCAGACTTGATATAGACCCAACAGGCTCTGATCCTTTTGGGCTTGACATGTTATTGGGCTTGGGAGCTTATGCAAATCAGGTTAACTCTACTTCTAACAAAGGCCCAACCAATTCAGCATCAAATAGTGGTACGAGGCAGGGTAATTCTGTTGACTGCCATTCTCATGAAACGACCGTGAATATTGAAACAGAGAAAGAGGCTGAAATCGATGAAGTCATTGCCAAGAATTCTAAGGAAGCGGAAGACACGATGGACTTCGGGATGAAACTGGGAGTCGAACTTAATAATTTTCAAGATATGGTTGAGGAAGCCATTGAGGAAGAAGGATTACAAGCAGGTAATAAATGAATTTTTTGTCCGTAAATGTTAGGGGTTTTGGAATACCAGGGAAACTAAATTGGGTTAGGGAGTTAAGGTTGAAAAACGAAGTTGATTTTTTGGCGGTTCAGGAAACAAAAGTGTTGGATTGTAATAAGTTTGATTGTTCGAACTGTTGGGGTAGGGGAGATATTGACTGGGATATGGTAGATGCTTCTGGCCGGTCGGGTGGTCTTCTTAACGTTTGGAATAAAAGAGTGTTTCGTAAAACCTCGACTGTGTTGGATCCCAATTTTATCCTCACGTCGGGGCTGTTAATCGAAGATGGTACGATTCTAAACATTATGAACGTTTACGCTCCTCAGAAGGTTGTTGCTAAACGTTTTCTGTGGGAAAAAATTCTGGGCATTATAAACGGAATGGATGGTTTATGGGTTCTCTTGGGGGACTTTAACTCGGTCCGGTGGCCTGATGATAGAAAGAATTCCCGGTTTCACCAAGGCGCCGCCTCGGATTTTAATAGTTTTATTGATGCAGCTGGTTTGCAGGAATATATTATGAGGGGAAACAAATACACGTTTTTGGCAGGTAATAATGGAGAGTTTAAGCTGAGTAAGATTGACAGAGTGCTCGTTTGTCAAGATTTTTTCAATAGGTGGCCGCTGGCGTGTCTTCGAGCGCTCCCTAGAGATTTGACGGATCATACGCCTTTGCTCCTTACATTGGTTCAATCCAACTACGATTATAAACCTTTTCGGTGGTTTAACTCGTGGTTAGAGAGACCGGGTTGCGAAGGCGTGGTGATTAAAGCCTGGAATGAATGTTATTTTGATGGTAGGCCTGATATGATTATTAATCGAAAGTTCAAACATGTTAGAGCGGCTCTTAAAGATTGGTGGGCTGACATCATTCATAAAGAAGGGGAACAGTTGATCGTTATAAAGAATGAGCTGCAAAAATTTGAATTGATCCTCGAAGAGAAAGAGTAGGAGGAAGACGAGGCGTGGGCCTGGGCCGAATGCAAAAAAGAAGTGATGCAGATTAATGAGTGGAAGTGTAGGGATCTTCATCAAAAATCGCGGGCTAAATGGGCCGCTAAAGGTGACGATAATTCCGCTTTTTTCCACAGGATTGTAAACGGAAGGAAAGCGACTAACGCCATCCCGGGTTTTATGGTGAATGGGAATTGGTTGTCGAAGCCCAACTTGGTAAAAAACCATGTATATTCTTATTTCAGAGATATGTTCTCAGATAGACACCCGAATCGGCCGGCAATTAGATTAGCAAATCTGAATTCTCTAACGGCTGCTGAAGCCGGTTTCCTGGTTCGTCCGTTTGAAAAAAAGGAGATTAAATTGGCAGTGTTTGATTGCGGGTCGGATCGGGCGCCAGGTCCGGACGGTTTTAACTTCCGATTTATTAAACATTTCTGGGACACCTTGGAGCCTGACTTCGTGAATCTCTTTAATGATTTTTTCGAATCTGGAAAAATTAGTAGAGGGTGTAGCACGGCGTTCGTTACACTTATTCCGAAATCTAAAGTCCCGACTGAGCTGAAAGATTATAGGCCTATCACTTTGGTGGGGGTTATCAATAAGATTATATCTAAGGTATTAGCCGAAAGATTAAAGACTCACATGGGTAAGCTTATCTCCGAGACGTAGACTGCCTTTTTAAAGGATAGATTTATCCTTGACGGTCCTCTGATGGTGAATGAAATATTTGGATGGTTGAAGAACAGCAATAATAAGGCGTTTTTATTAAAAATAGATTTTGAAAAAGCTTACGATAACGTCAACTGGGGCTTTCTTTTATCCATTATGGAACAAATGGGTTTTCCTTCTAGATGGCGGTTATGGATAAAAGGTATTTTGGAATTCTCGAGATCATCTATTTTGGTTAATGGGTCCCCGACCTTCGATTTTCAGTGTCAAAAAGGTATTCGCCAAGGGGATCCGTTGTCGCCATTCCTTTTCATTATAGTTATGGAGGCGTTTTCTTGTTTGGTGATGAAGGCGTGTGATTTAGGCGAGATTAATGATTTGCGGGCTTTTCGTGGGGGTTTGGCGATCTCTCACCTTCTATATGCGGATGACGCGCTTATGATGGGGGTTTGGTCTAGGGAGAACATTATAAAGACGGCTAGATTGCTCAGAATTTTCTACGTATGCTCGGGTTTAAAGATTAACATCAGAAAATCTCATCTCTTTGGTATCGGTGTCGAGAAGAATGAAGTGAGTGATTTGGCGTTTATTTTGGGGTGCCAAATTGGCGAGTTTCCCTTCGAATATTTGGGTATTAAAGTTGGCGCCAACATGAATAGATGTATTTATTGGGCCCCGGTTATTGATACTATCAAAAGACGTCTTGAATCTTGGAAGTCTAAATTGTTATCTATGGGCGGCCGAGTGACGTTGATTAAATCCGTGCTTTCTAGCCTTCCGGTATACTACCTATCTATTTATAAAGCCCCAACAAAAAATACAAATATAATTGAGAAGTTGATGAGAAACTTTCTTTGGGGTGGTTCTACCGAAGATAGGAAGATGAGTTGGGTAGCATGGGATATTGTTACCATGTCGAAGAAAAATGGGGGGTTGGGAATCACAAAGATTAGAGATGTTAATTTGGCGTTATTGGCTAAATGGGCGTGGAGATACAAGACTCGTTCCAATTCTATTTGGACGAAAGTGGTATATACCCTTCATAATGGTAGAGCCCGTTGGGATTTTCTCCCCATTAATAATAGAGTTAGAGGTTGTTGGAAGAATATAGTGAAAGTGATTGATGGCCTTCAACTAAACGGTCGACATATCAGGTCTATCATTCAGCCGAAGCTGGGAAATGGTGCAGACATTTTGTTTTGGTCCGATGTGTGGGCTGGTACCACAGTTTTAAAGCAGAGATGGCCCGGGCTGTACAGATTGGAGATTAATAAAACCTGCTCAGTAGCTGAGAGATTTATTTTCGAGAATAACAAGTGGCATTTCTGTCCGCAATGGCGAAGAGGGATGAATACCGTAGAGGAACTCTCGGAGATGCAGGATATCCAGTTTTTATTTCGTGACATTGTTTTGACAGGTACCCAAGACCAGTGGATCTGGAACAGCGGCGGTAAAACCCAATTCTCAACTGCTGCAGTTAAACGACAGCTTAAAGAAGATTCTGAAGTCCCAAGGAACCAACGAATGAAATGGGAGACGTGGGTGCCTAGCAAAGTAAATCTGTTCATGTGGAGGACTGAAATGCATAAAATTCCAACTAAAGTTGCACTCCGGCGAAGAAATATTAGTATTCCAGATGCTGTTTGCTGTCTATGTAACTCGGAAGATGAGGACGTGGTTCATCTGTTCACAGGATGCATAATTGCTAACGTTGTCTGGGCGGCGGTTGGTCAATGGTGCCAGCTCGGGACTGTTTTTCTGTTTGATTTTGAAGACGTCATGGACCTGCATAAGCAAGCTGATACAAATAAGCGGGGGAGAAGAATCATCAAAGGTATAGTTATGATAACCTGCTGGGCGATTTGGAAAGCTCGGAACGCCAAAGTTTTCGAAGATAAGAACGTGAAGGTTGATGAGGTTTTGATTACCATAAAGTCTTGGGCGTTTTTATGGATTAAGAATAGGTCTAAATTTCGTTCGATTGTATGGAAAGACTGGATGAAATATCCCCTGTATATGATGTAATTCGGAGCGGCCCTTGATTCGAGGGCGCGCGTGCTCTTTAATAAAGTTCACTGTTCAAAAAAAAAAATAGATAGGCTGAGACCGAAACCACAAAAGAAACTTAATTATGTCGGATCAAACAATTGTAGATTAGTGTTAACTAATGGAATGCTCTATGTTTCAATAACTCTTTTCATAATTTTGTTGCAATACTTTACGAATGTGTAACCAAGGAAGAAGTTATAGCAGGGATTATTTCAGCTGCCCAAAGCAATTTTGAGGTATGAAAAATGTTATGAAATACCATTCTGAGGTTTATACTAAAAAGGAAACTAAACTACATCTTTGTTGGTAGAGAACAACACTGATTGCATTATTTTTCTTGGTGTTTAAGGGCAATGCTTAAAATAGTAACCTAAATATAAATAGATTCAAAGGATGATGATATGATTAATTGATGAAGTTTTGTATCTTTTTCAATAAAATAAAATAAACTGAACTTTGAAAAGAAAAGTAGAAAACCTAATAACATTGCAGTTAGATCTTACGTATTGGAATAGATTCTAAAGAGAACTTATAGATTTTTGTTGATTAAGTATTGAATTTTCACAAATTACTGAAAAAAGTGTGTTTGTTAGTCGCTTAGTCTACTATACAGGCTCGGGTTTGGTAATATTTTCTTTGGGTTTATTGATGGTTAATTTATTTCCGACCCATTTCAATTCCAGGACAATTTTTAAGTCTTTTTAATGTGTTTTGAAAGCCTGTAGGAGTAATGAATCAATATAGAGAGTTTCGCTTGGTTGTTAAGCCAGGGAAAAAAGAAAAAGAAAACCACTACTCACCAGTTACAAATCAAACAAGTATCAACAACAGCCTCGCGCAATTGAAGACGAAGACGATAATATTTTTTCTGTTTCTTTTTAAATTTATTGGTCATTAGTTTATTTCTTACCCACTTCAATCGTTTCATCTTTAGGAAAGTTTTCCGGCTTTCTATTTATTGAGTTCTATATTTAGAGATGATTATCGATATAATTTAATGTCTTTTGAACCTCTTACTTGGAATTTGCAGGTTGCTGTTTCACTTCGCCTACAAAGGTTGCTGGTTGCCAGTACAAGATCTATGTGCATATAGATCATTACGAATAATAATACAAGATGCAATTGGAATAATAAGTTTAGAAGCAACAAGCACATTGTCTCCAAGTAAATGACCTTATTCTGTTTGTAATGATAACTTTGTTGTATAGAAAACCTACTTCGTGGCAACGCGCGGGTAGGATTACTAGTTAAATATATTTAGTGAGTAGTGTCAAAAATTTGATTTGTGACTTTGATAAAAGACTATAATGGGGATATGCCACTAAAAGACTAGAACTGTACAGAGACTTTAAGTCAGGATAGTGTCAACAACCCATTTATATTATGGTTTGTTTTCGTATTATGGAGATTAGGTTTCGTTTCGTTTGGATGAGGAGAGATTTATATCAATAAACAATTGTAATATTAAAGTAGGAAAATTGACAAACGTGCCCTCATACAAATTACAAGTGATGTTAATTATTCTTTGTTAAAAGATAACGGTGTTAGTGGGTTGTTAGTATTAGGCCCTTAGATCGTTACAAAATCAAAAGTTAGTACCTAGTTCGTTACTTGAATCGATTAGTACCTTAGTGTTACCATGGATAAACGTTAAGGACTAATGGTGTATTTAAGTCTATATAAAAAGAGGTATGTCACATGACACTAGGTGAGGCATTCCTTCCCTTTAATTTCCCTTCAAAATCTTTTTCTCTCTCATGTGCAAGGCACATGCACTTTCCCCCATAATTTTTAAACGTTAATAACTTTTATATAGGACATTTTTTAATAAAAAAAATTACACTAAATTTGCAAGTGTTTTATTATATTTCCAATGAGTACCATAGTGTTATACAAAAACAGAAAAAAAAAGAGGATTTTCTAGTGGGTTTTTTTCATGCATAAAAAAAAACAGAATGTGTTCAGGTAATTAATTAATTATGTATAGGCAAGTCACTATCTTGATAAAATAGTATTTATGTTTTTTAACCTACTATTACATATAAAAACCCGCTAACTACGTATATATTATGTAGTCAGCTTGGTAAAAAACTACCTTTTTTTCTATTTTGATTAGTGTTGCTAGAAACATTGATTACAAAGGTTACTAAGCCGATTAGATGTAGCCTATGATTCTTAGACACCAGGTAAATATCTATCTAATAAGTGATAATCATCCATCCAAAGTGGTGAAGTGGTGTAATGGCTTTTGTTTCACCCATGTGATCAAAGGTCAATCCCCACTTTCATCATTTATGGTTTGGTATCCAGGTGAAGATCGAATACGGGTGGCGCCGGTTCGAATCTGACGGGCGGCGAGGTTTTACCGAGTTCTATAACACCGTCGTGCTTTCGGGCGGGTGGGGTTCGGGTTTCCGCGCATCGGGAGAAGGCGGGGGCTGCTGAAGGTCGAGTAGTCGATTCTTGGGCACGGCGCCCCGCAAGGGTGGTTGCTACACAGTTGTTCGCCGATAAAAAAAAAGTGATAATTAATCAACCCACAATGCATACCTTAACAATCCTTTTTAATGTATGTACTTTGAATCGACTGACATGTGATGATTATTGAAATAGATACTTAAATTATGCATGAATAGAGAAAATAGTCGGGAGACATGAAAAGTTACCATCTCACAGTCTTTTTAGTCGATAGCAGTTAGATCATTTTTATTTCTCTTGGTGTCACCTGGGCCATCGATTGTATATCCATAATAAAGATTGAATATGTTTGTCATTCTTTCACATATGCTCACTACAAACATCATAATCACTTATCATCATCATCATCATCATCATCATCATCATCATCATCATTATCACCATCATGGCATATCATTTAATACCAATTTGGTTGTTTTTTTTCCAAGTTCACATCACAACTTTGGAATGTCTTGAGGATGTGACAAAGTTGTACAACTACTTCACTCGAGCAATATGTGCACAAATACACTTAGAAGTATGTTTTATGAGTTATCGAGTGTTGATCTTATATAAAAAAAATTCTGAAAAAACAATTTATTCCTTTTACGGTACACATAGTTTGTCATTTCATATTAGTTTTGTCTATCCCATAAACCTCCCAATGGATAAACTAATTATTTTATGAGAGCGAGTTGAGATAATCATATGATTTTTATTTATTATATAGTAAAGTAATAATAAAGATAAAGATTATAAATAAATAAATATTGGGTTAATTGAGTTATTTATAACCTATTCTTTTTGGCGAGAATTCAAGGATGGGGATGTCTCATCAAATGACATGTGTCTCTACCCCAATCGTTTTATTATATAGATATAGATATAGATATAGATATAGATATAGATTTGGAGCATTTGGTAATAGTTACTGGTATTGAACCGGTACCATATCGTACTGATTATTTTTTATACCGATACTTATTTTTTCTGCCTTTAAGGATCGATACTTTTGGTTGTGGATCGGATGGGTCCACTATACAATATACATCCATAATCATTGTGTAGCCTATCTTAATCAATGTTTTATAGATTTGTTGGTGTGAGTACGAAAAAAAAAGGATTTTTTGTTTCATCATGTGGTGAGTAGTTTAATTGGGGTTGGTGGCCCAATAGTAGAAGCAATGCTTCTAGGAACACCTAAAGGGGAGGTTATGGGTTCAAGTCCCACAAGGAGTAGAAATTTGCCGTTAAAAAAAAAAATTGATACATTTAATAATTTGGGGTTAGTCGTTAGGAATATTTTAGTACAATTTAATATAACTTTAATAGCTTTTCTTATTTTATTTTCGCACATTTTCATTTTAGTTTAGAGATCAAGTATTATTGTTTGTTTGTGTATTTGTTTAAAGATATGAAGGTAGTGGAAAACGTTTGTTGGCCGATGTCGACGTAACACCAATAATATGAGGAAAATGTAAGTCTACTTGTTAGCATTGAATTTGATATGCCAATGACCTCCAGCCCAGCTGGGGAGAGGTGGGAGGGTTTACCTCTTCGGAGGGTTCCCGTCCGGGCTTGGTCTTGAGTTCGAATCCTGCACACCACGAAAAAATTCCCTGTAACGGTTTGAGATAACTTCAAAGTAGACACCGGTGCGTGGGTAGTGATTCGAACTCGGGTCGAGGGGTTGTCTGTCGATTGGTTTCACCGCTGAAGTATACCTTCCAAAAAAAAAGCATTGAATTTGATATCTATAAAAAAAGGATGTGTGGAATTGAATGTCGCATTAATGATATTGAATGAATGAAGAATAATTTTTTAACTACCTTAGACCCACCGTAGTGGGAAGGTTTTTGGGCGCTATCCACAAAAATGGAGCCCCCAACACCATTACATGGGGGCTCTAAAAGATAAAATAAAATATTAATAGGGGCTTTATAAATAAAGCCCCTACCACTACACACTTTTTTCAGTTTCTCTCTCTATGCTGACTCAGCAGCCACGTAAACCAATCAGGAAGGGGGCTTTATAAATAAAGCCCCCCCACTACGCATGGTCTTAGTATAGTATATTGCATGATATTCAATAAGGTTTAGTGGCTGTTTGCGTTTGAACGGCTCTGAACGGGGCGAGGGTCTGACTCGGTCAGAGAGGTGGGTTGTTTGGGAGGGATATCTGAACGAAAAACATATCTGACCCTGGGGCTTAACCGGTGAGATCCTAGAACATTTCTGACTGATCAGTCAGAGCTCATGTAACATTTCGCGTTAAATAATTGTACGTTACATTTGGATAAAAACGACAAGTTTTATTATTATTGTTACATTTAATTATTTTTGTGGCATTTTGAACCCTAATACTATGATAATTATTCATTATATATATATATATATATATATATATTAAGTATATGATAAAAATAAATTATTAAAAATAAAATGCTGAGGCCGGGGTTCGAACCCGAGTCCTCAGCCGATTCCATATACACACCACACACAACCAACTGCTCCAGCCATCACACTTGTTTCAAACCCCGCACATTATAATTATATCACGATTTTGAATCGTCTCAGTTGACTTAGAAAGTCAACTGAGATCAATAACTTACCATAATCACCACCAATTGACTCGGAATTGATCGGAATTTATTGGCAACGTGATTTCCGGCCTGGAACGAGTCACATACACATCAATTGTCCTTCAATTCATACCCATTTAAACGTATTGACGCGTCAACATTCAAAACGAAGTCAAACTTGCCAAATCAAACACCTAGACAACCTCACTATAAATTGAACTCTTCTGGACCTCCTCACCTCGCCGAACAATCCCTCTCAACCTCCAATTTCTCTTAAAAACTCACTGTTCGTAGGTTTCTGTTCGAGTTTTTGACTTCGGGGTTTGACCATTCGTTAGTCTTCGATTCTGTATTGTAAGTCTAATTTTATTTGTGGGTTTCATTGATCGGCCTACACACAACGTTTACCCCATGATTAATTGGGTTAACGTTGTGTGATTTAATCAATTGCAAATTCTAGGGCTCGAAGGCTTATAATTAGGGAAGAACATGATTTCTGTTATGATATTTATTTTTAATAAAACAAGAATCAACACAACCACTGGTCTGGACCAAGTGGTTGTGTCTGGTGCCCATCATCCGAGCCACGCGGGTTCGAGTCCCGGCTGTGGCAACCCTTTACTCTGTTTTATCTTTTTATCAAAAACAATTATATATATAATACTTATATTTTATAAATTCGTTTTAAATTATTAAAACTCTTTTATTAATTCTACAAAAATTACTTTAAGTTAATCTGTTGAAAAAGTTTAACTTACAATTTTTAGTTTTCAAAAATTCATTTATTTAATATATTTAATAAATAAATCAAGTTTATTCTATTATATTTATAAAATTCTATTAAAATATCAAAACAAATTTATAAATTTCCACAAAAATTATTCTGAGTTTATATAATGATAAACTTTTCTGAAATGATTTTTAATTCTGAAAAATCATTTATTTAATATTTTTAATCAATTTTTGTTAGTTTTAATCATAATTAAATCATAATAAATCCAATTTTTAATATTTTTGCACCAAAATTTTATAGAAATTATTTCTGATTGCTTTAAACACATTATTGTGACCATCTTAAATTAAAATTCTTATAAAAAGATTTTTGTTTATTTATTTACTAATATTCTCTCAATTATCAAACATTTTTAATATTAATCAAACGAGCATTTATCCCCAAATTCGAAGCCCTAGAACTTATACATTTGTAGACTAGATAGACTTAGACATATTTATTACCTTATTATAGGGTGATACTTGACACATTTGGGCAACACCACTATTCAATTTTTCAACAGATATAACATTTTGCTAAGGTGAGTTTACATAGCCCCTTTTACCATTTCACTATTTTCGGGTGAAACATGTTACAACATCAATTTACAATTCAACACAAGTGTCTATGTGTTATTCTATGTTGCATTATGTCTTAAACATTACTATGGTAAGCACAATTATTCTAGCATAATCATTAACTCCGTACAAGCCAACGATACACAATGATAGATCTATTGGACTGACAATCCCACCCGGATACGTGCCTCCTACAAAGGTAGCGTGGGTGTTTGTTACTGCAATATAAACGAGTGAACCATGAGCGTATGGGATGTACCACAATACAACAGTCACAAGGGTTGATTATGCACTCGATTTACTTCTAGTATGTTTTCACATATGGACTAGATTTGCCATGACACATGAATTGCACAACAATTTTATTCGATTATCAGTACCTATGTAATTCTCACCAACTTTTGTTGACCCAAAATATTTTCAACTTAACATGTTTCAGGTTCTACTTGCTTGAAGATTTGAATTAATGCTTGAAGATGTGTGCATAGTTTTATTCAATTTGATGTACGAATTTTTGTAGAACAATTGTATGTAATTTATTTAAATCATATAATGAAATTTATTATTTACCATGAGCTACTGAACAATCATCAATACGTGACATCCCGATGTTTCCGCCATCGGTTGGGGTGTTAGAGCTCACACGACCAACCAAACCACGAACAAAGTTGTGAAGCTGCAACCCGAGCTCGACTAGAACATGTCTGACTGACCACCACCGCCACCCACCCTTCCTCCTCTCGTCACTCGATTTTGATCCGGATCGAGGTGGGTTTGGGCCTACAGTCATGAGGAGGGTTTGGTGGTGTACGGATGTGCCTTTGGTGGATATTAGTGGTGACGGTGGTGGTGTACAGAGGTGGTGAGGAAAGGTGGGTTTGGTGGTGACGGTGGTGGTGACGAAAGGTGGGTTTGATGGTGAAGATGAGACAAGTGTGTGTTGTGTGTGTAGACTTTATAAAAGGGAAGTGTTTTTGTGGGTGATGTGTGAGTATAAATAAACGGTGGGTTTTCGTGAAGCTGCAGTCCTGAACCACGGTCGGTGGGGTGTGTGTGTTTTAAAATTTAACCATTCAGATGTCCAACCAAACAACGCTTACCTATTCAGCACTTAATCATTCAGCACATTTTAACCATTCAGACCTCTTACTGGGTCAACACTTGCCCATTCAAAAATTGTCTATGCACATTTTATATAACATTCTACATTGAACTAACGTAACAAAAAAACTATAATAAATAAATAAAATATTGGTTAGCATAAGAATATATACATTGGAGTTGTACCTGCTTCTTGCTTGACCATATACTTTCATACGCATATGATGACATGCATGTATGGTTATGAAAGAGCTGCCATGCATTATGTAGTACGTGTTGACAGCTAGAATTTCTTCCTATGACAGATTTCCACCATACTTTTTTTTAACGGTCAACGAATTAATTTCTGAGTACTCTCGGAAACTCTTTTGGCGAATCAGATACTTGAGAGTACCCGGGCCATCAATTGCTACTAATTCCTGGGAAAACCCGATCACTCACCCGCCCGAAGGCACGACAGTGAAATAATCGGTAAAACCGGTCGGGATCAGGACTCGAACCTAAGCCAATGGCCGGGTCATCCCTCATTTCCCCTCCACCAATGTCCTCCAAATGTAGCTAGTGGAATTGAACCCAAGCCTCCCATAGGAAAATTAAGGCCCTCAACCAACTAGGCCACTATACTATAAGAGTATAGGGAGTGGAGGGGGGGGGGGGGGGGGGGGAGCGTCATGCGGCACTTGTGGGACCCATGTGGGGGGGGGGGGGGGGGGAATTGTGGGGAGTGGAAGGGGGGAAGGGGGGGGGGGAAGTGACATGTGGCATTTTTTTTCTTTTTTTTTTATAAAAACTTTAATATATTGATAAACATAATAATAATAATAATAATAATAATTAAAACCGAAAATTTATTAAATTAATAAAATAATAAAAAAATGCTCTCTATTTTGTATTGCAGACCACTTACTGGCGATCTGATCGACAGTACGGTTGTTCGTTTCGGTAATTCGGTTGAACTCCTCCAATACATTGCGTCAAAAATGCTCTCTATCGTTTGGCGGATTCTCCTTAGTGTTGATCCACGCCCTCACCAACTCGAGTTGATCTTGGTTAGTCCACGCCGCCATGATTTAGGTTTGTATTTGGGTTGATGTTTGGGATTGTGATTGTAGCCAAATGTATATGTATGTATATATATATATATAGTAGTTAGTTTAAAAAAAATAAAAAAAAAAATTATTGTTCCAACGGCTACTTTGTTTAATTTTTTTTTTCCAACGGTTATTAAAAAAGAGCCAATGAGGAGGTGCCACCTCACATTCACCTTTCCCCCGCCCACTCTTCCCTCCCCGCCGCCTCCACCATGCCCCAAGGGGGCGGTGTTCCCGCCTCCACCTCACCCCTCCCGCCCTCCTTCCAGCCCCACTCCCTCCTGTCTAAGTCTATAATCTGATAGGGCTTAATGTTTAGAGAGAGAGAGGATTACCCAAACAATAAGCTAACTCAACTGTTAGCTACTATTCTGTTATTTAACGACATAACTGCCACACAATAGGCTAAGTACAATACAGACCCTGAACTTCTAACTATTACAATTTGACCCTTCTATCTTTTAACAACCTATAACCGACAACTTTCATTATTAACACTATTAGTCCCTGGACTTATTACAAACACTTTTATCATATCAATACTCCCTTCCTATTGAGAACCTTGTCCTCAAGGTAATGTATGACTTATTAAAACGTAAAATCAGGAAATCTCAACATAAAATCATGACGATCTTCCCAAGTTGCTTCCATCACTGATTGAGTATCCCATTGAACCAATACCTGAGCCACACTGATGTGCTCAAAGTGGTTTAGTAATAACTAACTAAATTAACCTAAACTAGACACTCTAAGTTTTAAATTTATAACCTAAGACTCTCTAAACCTAAACCACACAACCGGCAAGTGTACCGGTCAATGCAGTACAGCTAAAGTAAGTCCGAGTATCGAACCCACGAGACTCTAATGGAAAACGTAAACTAGACTCGACCACTTATCTACAAACTGACTTAATAATGTTTTGTTGCTTAAAAAGGGGGGTTTTCTAATAAACTAATAAAAATAAATAAAATAAAACTTAAATAATTAAGGACACAAGCTGGGAACTAGAACTAAAATCAGGTGATGGGAAGGCACTACCTAGGCTAGAATCCTACACATGAATGATAAATTTCTAATGGCTATGGAACTGGCGTGGAACCGGGATCTTAAAATACTAAACATCAAGAATAAACTAGACACCCTCGACCCTTCTCAAGGGGAAACCCTAGAATACTGTTGTGCCGTTAAACCACCGGTTGAGAGGTTACCCTCACAGGCTTACCTACTCGAATCTTTAAGTACCCGCTAGACAGTCTACCTCACAGCGCGAAAGTCACAATACACCCTAAAGTGCAAGGGGTAACTACAATATTTCTGATAAGACTTGGCCTACAAGGAATGCTAGGGAAACTAGGAAGATCTTCTCACAAAGCCTCTAGAACTAGCAATTTAACACCCTAGACAGACCAACAATCTCGCACCTCACAGCTATTGAGAATTGGTAGAACACTTAGAATCATCTAACTAACAATTACAACTCCTATGGATAACCTGCAGAAATTAACCATAAACTAGTTGCTAACACCCAGTCCGCAACCTAACCCGCATTCATACATGAAAGACATTCACAAAAACGCAAGTGGAGTTTATAAAAATTAATTAAACAAAACTAAATATGCATATACATCAAACCAGAAAATAAAGAGTTCTTTACTTTAAAATTCAACCCACAACCAAAAAGTTCCAAGACCAAAAGAAAATAAATCAAACATGTGCAATCATCTTTAACCTAGGTAGCGAAAAGGTCTAGCCAATAAAAGGCATGATAAAATCAAAACAAATAAAACTAAACATATTCATGGCGTTCATAACGGGTTAGAATAAATAAATAATAAATATTGAATTAGAACCGACCCGTGCTCGCACCTAGGCTTCAACCCTTGACCCCCTCCTCTTGAAATATGCTGCTGTCCTCTGTTCCTTCGATGTGGCTCTTCCTCCCCGAAAAATTATGCAGCTCTGCTCCTTCAATATTAATAATATGCGGCGCTTCCTTCTTCTCTAAATAATTCTTCTCCCTCCTCTTAGAATATTGTGCCACTCCAAGAATGATAATCTGTTCCAATCTTCGGCTCTTGTTGGAGTCCCCCTTTTTAGTTGATGTGCGGCGCCCCTTGATAATATATATCCCTTTCAAGTTGTGCGCAACCAATCAAAAATAAATATTGCAGCTCCTCCCAAATATCTTCGGCCTTTTTGGGCCTTGGTCCACCAAAGTGACATAAGTCACATTTTTATTTTTTCTTTTTATTTTACTATTATTATTATTATTATTATTATTATTATTATTATTATATAGTATTAATCCTTTGTGCTTTAGACTCGGGTGTTCGTGACTTGATCAAAGTTGTCCGTTTACGCTCTAACGTCCATTCGAACACCTACCAAAATATAAAATAAATAAATAAGTACTAAAACTGACTCAAAACTAATAAAAATCTATAAAAACCTATACTAAACAAAATAGACCGGTACAAGCCTAAAACTAATAAAAGTACATTTAAACGACTCGAAAACTATACAAATTTTATACAGGAAATAAATGTATTTTACAATACATCAAATATCCCCACACTTATCTTTTTTTTCGTCCCTGAAAAAGAATTATGCTATGGAATCACAGTTAGGTTTACGTCCAGTTTCAAAACATAGGTTACTTAATTAATAATCTACTAACGTGTTGATTGCGATTGCAGGTATATTGATCCTCTTAAACCCACACCGGTTTCCAAGCCCCTTTTTATTTATGTTAAGTTCATGTTGATTAGTCTATCTAGGGTCTCACTCGAAGGAAGTCACAGTTCCTCCTAATCCCGCCTCAAGCTTATGAAGCTAAAGGAACGACCAATTGGCCATTTCACAACCGTCTTATGTAGAAAACCAAGAGAATTTAAAATCACTTTTTTTTTTTTTTTTTGCATACTTAACTCAGAGGGTGTGACCAATCCAAGTCGCTATCCCAGTGGCCAGGCACCTTAAGCTTCAGCATTTTTTTTTCATCTCAGCATACTTAACTCAGAGGGTGTGACCAATCCAAGTCGCTATCCCAGTGGCCAGGCACCTTAAGCTTCAGCATTTTTGCTTTGATTTCTATTTTTTTTTTTTTTTTAGTGATTAGAAATTCTAACGGTTTTCTACTTATAACGGTGCTTCTTATACTATTTTTGGCGGTTTCGGTCTCCCCGTTTCTCCTAGATGAGAACCCACAAAATAGCCTAACATAATTAATTTATTACTTTTCAAAGGAAACCTTTCTACCGGCTGAGCCTACCCACATATCCCAAATCAGACACGTTTTCAATCAATTTTAATCTCTTATTATACATACTATTTGAAAACTGGACACCTAACTTTACCTATCATCTTCCATATTTTATATAATGCAAACTTCAAAATCAGGGACATTTTCTGAAATTTTTCGATTTTTTTTTTTTTTGACTCAAAATGACTATATACAAACTAAACGACAGTTTCCCATCCCGACACTTAAACTCTACACTGTCCTCAATGTAGGAATAGAAAACGACTCAAAACAAAATAAATTCTGAATACAAAAATAAAAAGACAAGGGCAAATTGAAAAGGACTTAGCTGGTTAATTTTTTTTTCGTAAGCTCCAAAACTCTAGTCCAATCCAGCTCGACCGTATAGCATTTCATTCGCGATCGGCTCTGACACAATGGTAAACTCTGGGCTTGCCTTGATAAATAATAAACAGCTTCGGAATCACCCGAATGGAGATTGGGTACGGGTGGTGCAATCCAAACCTGCGCAAAACGAAGCAGACAAAACCCGAGCATAATACCGAACCACAAAAATAAAAAGACTCAAACTACTAACTTAGACTCATAATATAACAACAAACAATAAGACGTACCTGCTTGGCAAAATGGCGGTGAATGGTGGTAGAACCAAATGGGTAGAAAGAAAAAAAAATCTAGTTCTCGCTCAACGTGAAGGACACTGGTGATCACAACACGCGTTGCAAGCGAAAAAAAAATATAACTTTCCGGGGTAATAGCTGGTCGCATGAGGCGAACAGGTCAGCCCAGACTCCTCGCGTTACGTGAAAAGTCTTTTTTCACAGAAAGTTAATTAATTTTTTTTTTTTTTTTTTTAAGAAAAATTCTCTTATTACCCAAACCTTTACCAAACCTCCCACTCAAAAAAAAATATATAAAGACAATACATGGGATCCGCTCATGTGAAATTTCCTCTACCTAAGCAAACACGCAAACCTACAAACAGACTCAAAGACACAAAAACAAAGATAAAATAGAAAGATAAAAAAAAAACTATGAACCACGACCAAAGGACGAACCACAAATAATAAAAAAAAAAATGAAAAGCTAGAAAAAAAAAATAAGTATAAATATAAATTTACAAATATACATAGCCTCCCCACACTTAAACTTAATCAGGGGGCTTCTCTTTTATCTGGACCCTATCTAACCCGTTTAATTCCACTCGACTCTTATTAACAATTAAATATTTACTTGTGGAATTGAAAAATAATTTAACAGTTCTTAACGGGTCAGACCACCAAAACTTAAACTTACCTGGAATTAACCGGATGCGTGGCATGTAGCTAATAGACTGGTCGTGCTTGACATTCACTGGCTTCTTCTTCTCCAACTCGTGCCAGTCTTCGATCCTTTTCCGGTTCCGATCCTTTCTTTTTCTCTTCCTTGCCCTCTCCCGTGGTGTTGTTGATTTTGAAGTTCCATCTATTACTAATACCACGGGCCAGCTATGGTGCGCTTCTTCTTCCACCATTTCCATGGGATGATCCCCATACTTAGTTCTTTCTTTTGGTGCAGGTTCAGTCATGTCTGTCGGTTCACCTTCGAGTAGGGCATCCAGGTATGCAATATCCCCATCAGGATCAAACTCCCCTACTTCGTCATAAGCAGGTAAACCCTCTAACTCCATATCTAAAAATTCATCCTCCTCAGACAATAACTTTTCACCCATCTCATTGTCTTCTTCTGCACCAAACATCATATCAATGGAATCTCCCAATTCCACTTCTTCTTCAATCCCTTCTTTCTTCATAAATGACCTCTGATACGCCGCCCACTCTTCTTCTTCGTCCACCTCATCAGAGTCACTCCCAAAATCATATATAGTAACCTGTGGCACCGGAGGTGGGACTTCAACGTCCATTTTCGTCTCCGGCACTAATTGTGATTCAGGGGGAGCGCTACAAACTGGGTGCAGATAAACTGTTTCCATCTCCACTGAAGGCGGCTTTGTTCCTGGGGGAAGTGGGATTAACGGGCCGGAGCCAACATGATGACCAACTAAGTTCCCATTTTTATCATAGCAAGGAACCTTTAGAACTATGGGACTTGGTCTATTTAGACGCTCGATTATGGCCTTACGTTCCCTATCTCGCTCTTCCCTGTATGATCTAAGCCATTCATCAAATTCCTCTTTTGTGTTCAGTTCTGTCCAATGATGCTGCAGGAAATATGGCGTGGTATACGTATTCGCACGATAACCTGAGGGATACCTTGATGCATTTGGGCATTTCACGGTAAAATGGGGTCCTCCACAGATCTCGCACATGATTATTACAAAAAAAAATTAATATAATTATATAACAAAAATAAAAGACAGACTCAAAATAAAACACAAGTAGCACAGATATGGCAGATAAGTGTAATCAAAGCTAGTAAACGCAATCGCCAAGAGTCCCCGGCAGCGGCGCCAAAAACTTGATGTGCTCAAAGTGGTTTAGTAATAACTAACTAAATTAACCTAAACTAGACACTCTAAGTTTTAAATTTATAACCTAAGACTCTCTAAACCTAAACCACACAACCGGCAAGTGTACCGGTCAATGCAGTACAGCTAAAGTAAGTCCGAGTATCGAACCCACGAGACTCTAATGGAAAACGTAAACTAGACTCGACCACTTATCTACAAACTGACTTAATAATGTTTTGTTGCTTAAAAAGGGGGGTTTTCTAATAAACTAATAAAAATAAATAAAATAAAACTTAAATAATTAAGGACACAAGCTGGGAACTAGAACTAAAATCAGGTGATGGGAAGGCACTACCTAGGCTAGAATCCTACACATGAATGATAAATTTCTAATGGCTATGGAACTGGCGTGGAACCGGGATCTTAAAATACTAAACATCAAGAATAAACTAGACACCCTCGACCCTTCTCAAGGGGAAACCCTAGAATACTGTTGTGCCGTTAAACCACCGGTTGAGAGGTTACCCTCACAGGCTTACCTACTCGAATCTTTAAGTACCCGCTAGACAGTCTACCTCACAGCGCGAAAGTCACAATACACCCTAAAGTGCAAGGGGTAACTACAATATTTCTGATAAGACTTGGCCTACAAGGAATGCTAGGGAAACTAGGAAGATCTTCTCACAAAGCCTCTAGAACTAGCAATTTAACACCCTAGACAGACCAACAATCTCGCACCTCACAGCTATTGAGAATTGGTAGAACACTTAGAATCATCTAACTAACAATTACAACTCCTATGGATAACCTGCAGAAATTAACCATAAACTAGTTGCTAACACCCAGTCCGCAACCTAACCCGCATTCATACATGAAAGACATTCACAAAAACGCAAGTGGAGTTTATAAAAATTAATTAAACAAAACTAAATATGCATATACATCAAACCAGAAAATAAAGAGTTCTTTACTTTAAAATTCAACCCACAACCAAAAAGTTCCAAGACCAAAAGAAAATAAATCAAACATGTGCAATCATCTTTAACCTAGGTAGCGAAAAGGTCTAGCCAATAAAAGGCATGATAAAATCAAAACAAATAAAACTAAACATATTCATGGCGTTCATAACGGGTTAGAATAAATAAATAATAAATATTGAATTAGAACCGACCCGTGCTCGCACCTAGGCTTCAACCCTTGACCCCCTCCTCTTGAAATATGCTGCTGTCCTCTGTTCCTTCGATGTGGCTCTTCCTCCCCGAAAAATTATGCAGCTCTGCTCCTTCAATATTAATAATATGCGGCGCTTCCTTCTTCTCTAAATAATTCTTCTCCCTCCTCTTAGAATATTGTGCCACTCCAAGAATGATAATCTGTTCCAATCTTCGGCTCTTGTTGGAGTCCCCCTTTTTAGTTGATGTGCGGCGCCCCTTGATAATATATATCCCTTTCAAAGTTGTGCGCAACCAATCAAAAATAAATATTGCAGCTCCTCCCAAATATCTTCGGCCTTTTTGGGCCTTGGTCCACCAAAGTGACATAAGTCACATTTTTATTTTTTCTTTTTATTTTACTATTATTATTATTATTATTATTATTATTATTATTATTATTATTATTATTATTATTATTATTATTATTATTATATAGTATTAATCCTTTGTGCTTTAGACTCGGGTGTTCGTGACTTGATCAAAGTTGTCCGTTTACGCTCTAACGTCCATTCGAACACCTACCAAAATATAAAATAAATAAATAAGTACTAAAACTGACTCAAAACTAATAAAAATCTATAAAAACCTATACTAAACAAAATAGACCGGTACAAGCCTAAAACTAATAAAAGTACATTTAAACGACTCGAAAACTATACAAATTTTATACAGGAAATAAATGTATTTTACAATACATCAAATATCCCCACACTTATCTTTTTTTTCGTCCCTGAAAAAGAATTATGCTATGGAATCACAGTTAGGTTTACGTCCAGTTTCAAAACATAGGTTACTTAATTAATAATCTACTAACGTGTTGATTGCGATTGCAGGTATATTGATCCTCTTAAACCCACACCGGTTTCCAAGCCCCTTTTTATTTATGTTAAGTTCATGTTGATTAGTCTATCTAGGGTCTCACTCGAAGGAAGTCACAGTTCCTCCTAATCCCGCCTCAAGCTTATGAAGCTAAAGGAACGACCAATTGGCCATTTCACAACCGTCTTATGTAGAAAACCAAGAGAATTTAAAATCACTTTTTTTTTTTTTTTTGCATACTTAACTCAGAGGGTGTGACCAATCCAAGTCGCTATCCCAGTGGCCAGGCACCTTAAGCTTCTCTAAAATGTCTCCTAAGTATTATGGACCTTGCAGCCTGTGGAGGGTGAATTACATTGGTTGGAGGACCATGAGCTGGTTTAAGTAAAGACACATGAAACACAGGATGCAATTGAGATTCTTCAGGCAAGTCCAGCTTGTAAGACACTTCTCCAATCTTCTGAGTAATCAAATAAGGTCCATAATACTTAGGAGACATTTTAGAGAAAGTACCCCCCCCCCCTGAGTGTAGTCTGCACATACGGTCTTAACTTCAAATACACCCAGGAGCCTAATGAAAAACTCCTGTCAGACCTATGCTTATTGGCTTGTTGCCTTAACCTGTTCTGAGTCATGTGTAAAGTGGATCTCAACACTGTAATGGCCTCCTCCCTTGAGCACATCTCAGAATCAATACTAGCCACTGTTGTATCTCTATGAATGTAGGGAACATGAATTGGAGGAGGGTATCCATACAAGGCCTGGAAAGGAGTAGTCTTGATTGCTGTGTGATAATTGGTGTTATACCACCACTCAGCCAATGAAAGCCAATGATACCAAGAATGAGAATAGTGTAAAATCATACACCTCAGATAAGTCTCCAAACATCTGTTAACCACTTCTGTCTGGCCATCACTTTGGGGATGGTAAGCAGTGGACATTGATAAAGAAATGCCCTGTAACCTAGTGAATTCTTGCCAGAATTTACTCAAAAAAATTGAATCTCTATCAGAGACTATGGTAGAAGGCCACCCATGCAGCTTATACACATTAGCAATAAAGACCTGAGCTACAGTAGTTGCAGAAATTGGATGGGTCATTCCTATAAAGTGAGCATATTTGGTAAGTCTATCCACTACCACAAAGATGACATTCTTACCCTTAGAAGTAGGTAAGCCTGTTATGAAGTCCATACTTATATCAGAAAAAATACAAGTAGGAATAGGTAGTGGTTGTATGAGACAGGGTAGGCTGTTGTCTCATACTTAGCTTGCAAGCATACATCACATCTTCTAACAAAATCCCTCACATTTTTAGACTGACCTTTCCAATAAAAAAGTCCTTTCAATCTTTGCAAAGTGGCATGTATTCCTGAATGACCCCCAACAGTAGACTCATGACAATACTGCATTAACTCTTTCTTAACATTTTCATCAATGCCTACTACCAACTTGTTCTTTCTTTTCAAAAGATCATCTGTCCAAGTATAATGACCATTTTGCCCCACTGTGTCACAATTCTGAATGATGTGTTGCAGATTAATATCATTTTGCCAAGTGGTCTTAATTTTTTCCAAAAACAAAGGTTCAAATGATGAAACTGCCATTTGGAATAGAGAAACAGTCTGAAGCCTTGACAAGGCATCAGCAGCAACATTATCAACCCCCTTCTTATACTGAATTTCAAAATCATAATTCATCAACTTAACCATCCATGAATGTTGTAAAGGAGTGGTTATCTTTTGATCAAGCAAGTGTTTCAAACTTTTTTGATCAGTTTTGATAATGAAGTGACCACTAATCAAATAGTAGTGCCACTGTTTGATTGCAAGTAAAATAGCAAGTAGCTCTCTATCATATACAGACATCACCTGTTGTCTTGGGCATAAAGCTTTGCTAATAAAAGCTAGAGGGTGATGATCTTGCATTAATACAACTCCAATACCTAATGCAGATGCATCAGTTTCAACTACAAAAGTCTTTGAAAGATCAGGAAGAGCCAACACTGGAGCTGAACACAGAGCAGTCTTCAATTGTTGAAATGCAAATTCAGCTTCTGATGACCACTTGAATGCATCTTTTCTGAGTAAATCTGTTAAGGGCTTTGCAATCATTCCATAAGACCTTATAAATCTTCTGTAATAACCAGATAAGCCCAAAAACCCTCTTAATTGTTTGACACTAGTAGGAGGAGGCCAAGACATCACTGCCTCAATCTTACTAGGGTCAGTTGATACACCCTCTTTTGTAATAACATGCCCAAGGTATTCTACCTTCTGACCACCAAAACTGCATTTTGACATCTTTGCAAATAACTGCTGATTCCTCATAGTTCCCAGAACTTGTTTAAGATGCTGCACATGTTGCTCCATATCTCTGCTGTACACTAAAATATCATCAAAGAACACAAGTACAAATTTCCTCAGTTGTTCCTTGAATGTTTGATTCATAAGTGCTTGGAATGTGGCAGGGGCATTGGTTAGCCCAAAGGGCATTACCAAAAACTCAAACAATCCCTGATGAGTTCTGAATGCAGTCTTGTGTATATCAGGCTCAAACATTCTGATTTGGTGATAACCAGATCTCAAATCCAGTTTGGAAAAGATGGTGGCACCACCTAATTCTTCAAGCAATTCATCAATCAGGGGTATAGGAAATCTATTCTTCACTGTTGCCTCATTCAGTTGTCTATAATCAATATAAAGCCTCCATGATCCATCTTTCTTTTTCACTAGCACCACCGGTGCTGCAAAGGAACTTTGACTGCCCCTTATCACCCCTGAATCCAGCATTTCTTGTGTCATCTTTTCTATCACATCCTTTTGTAAAGCCTGATACCTATAGGATCTTAAGTTTACAGGCTTGTCCCCATTGTTAAGAACAATTTTATGATCAAAAGACCTCTTTGGTGGTAATGCAGTTGGGACAGCAAATACATCCTTATATTCTTCTAACAAGGATTGTAATTCATCACAAGAAATGGGGTCAGTTACCTTAGAACCAAATGGATCACCCTGCTCATCATTTTTTAACTGCAGACCAAACATTTGTGACTGATTTACCCCTGTGCTACCACTTAACAAATTACTCATTGTTTCAGTGGAACACAACTTAATTCCATTTGTTTCAGTACCCCTCAATGTGTACACCTTATCTTGTACCTTGAATTGCATAGTCATCTCAGCAAAATTCCACACAATATCCCCTAACATAGATAACCATTCTATGCCCAATACCATATCGTAGCTGTCCAATGGAATTACAAGCATGTCAGCCTGGAACCAAACACCTTGCATTTTCCATTTGAACCCTATACATCTCTGCCCACAGTCTAATTGATTGCCATTAGCCACTGTTACTTTCATTGATGAAACTGATTGTAGCATACACTGTAATTTCTTAATCAGTTTCAGACTAATAAAATTGTGTGTTGAACCAGAATCAACCAGAATAAACAGTCTCCTGGTTCCCATATATCCCACAATTTTCATGGTTGAAAATGAAGGAATACCTGTGATTGCATGTATAGAGATCTGTGGTTCATTCTGTCCCACAATGACAACCTCATCATCAACTTCCACCTCATTTTCTGCTTCATCATCATTCACCAATTCTATAATAAACACTTGCTTGTTTCTGCAATTGTGTGAAGGAGTGAACTTCTCATTACACCAAAAGCATTCACCCTTTTCTCTTTTATCAGCCATCTCCTTTGTGGTAAGTTTTCTAGTGGTTCTTGGCAAAGTGCTGGTGTTAGGTTTAGGTAGCAGGGGTAAGGAATTTGCATTCATAGTAGGAGGTGGTTTAAGGGTAGAGGCGGAATTTTTATTATTGTAGTTTGAAGCAGAATAGGTTGATTGTGGTTTCTTGGATCCAAAAAGAGCATTGTGAATATTTTCTTGTTGTTTTGCTACTGCATATGCTTCTCTCAAGCATTTTGGTTTAAAGGCCTTAACTAAGCACCTTATTTCCATCTTAAGTCCACCAACAAACAAGCTCACAGCATATTCTTGAGGAATGTTTACCTTGTTTAATAATGCATCAAAAGAGTCACAATAATCCTGTAAACTGCCAGTTTGATGTAAGTTCTTTAATTCTTCCATTGGATATTCCATCAAATCCATTGAAAATCTAGCAGTTGCTGATCTTTTATACTCATCCCATGTAATAGTGTCAATGGTTAGGTTATTGCTTTTAAGATAACCTTGGTGCCATTGTAATGCTTTACCCTCAAGATTCACTACTGCATATCTCATCTTAAGGTTTTCAGGGGTATTATCTACTTCAAAGAAATGGTTACATTTGTAAATCCATCCTTCCACATCTTCACCATTAAACTTTGGAAAATCCAATCTACCCAATCTTGCCAATCTCGGTTCATGATTTCCCCCATTAGCAACCAAACCCCTATTACTATCCATTGCAGCCAATTTATCAATCATTGATTGTATTTGTAGTTGTATCTGTGCTACTGCAGCTTTGTTCTCTTCTGCATTAGCAACCACAGAATTCATATTATTATTGATTAACTGTGAATTGGCCTGCAAATCTTGAACAATTATTTCTATTTTCCCAATGGACATTTGATTGTCTCTAATTTGTTTTTCAAGTTCTTGTTGTCTTGTACTAGTCGACATTGTAATCAATTGAATGAACACGATTGAAAGAATTGAAAAGAAACAACAATTTCAGAAAACACAATTGAAGGACCGAATCGCAAATCGATCAAATCCTGGAGTAGATTAATCACAATTGATTAATCCAAGCAAAGAAAACGAAAAAGATCTCAATTAAAACAGAATGGAGTAGTGTATGTTATAACCAATTCATTCAAAGACAGTTTGATCGGAGAAGACGGTGGTTAGTGGTGGTTGCACGACGGTTCTAGAGCTCCGACGAGGGTCGGTGGCTCTAATACCAATGATAGGGCTTAATGTTTAGAGAGAGAATCTAGAGAGAGAGAGGATTACCCAAACAATAAGCTAACTCAACTGTTAGCTACTATTCTGTTATTTAACGACATAACTGCCACACAATAGGCTAAGTACAATACAGACCCTGAACTTCTAACTATTACAATTTGACCCTTCTATCTTTTAACAACCTATAACCGACAACTTTCATTATAACACTATTAGTCCCTGGACTTATTACAAACACTTTTATCAAATCATAATCGTTATCAGACAATCGTATAGCATGTGGACCATCCTCTACATACATTGCAACTTGCAAGATTATGAATTGTACTTCCATGTGACGCTTAATGTCTAAACATCATACATCTCGTAATATATAGTTGGCAATTTGAATGAATGTACAGTTAACTCTCATGGTTCGAATTTGTCTACTAGACATGTTTATAATCATACCATATCTTCTTTTTATATATACCCTAATCCTCACATAAACATTCTTTTAAGGAAAAATTACATAATTAATTCGTCCTTTAAGTTTACCTCGTTTTTCAATTGATACCCTTTAGCGTTTTAAATGCTGAGATTCATCCTTAATGATTTAAAATGTTATACCCACTATCCTAAGGCACTAACCCAGTTAAAAAAAACATAATATGCTAGACTCGACCACACGTCTAATAGTTGACAAAACAGTGACTAAACCACTAAGCCATTTACCATTTTTGAAAGATTATGTTGTCACATTTTAAAAAACTATTTTAAAAAACTATGATGTCATTCGATTTTTAATAGTATAAACTAACATATAAAACAAGAAAACGTATGCTGTCCCGTGACACCAATACTCTGAACATAGCTCCGCCCCTGTATCCACCTATACTTGCAAAAGCTATGGATAAGGTCTGAAAAGGTAGAATATAATCACACATTTTCTCTATCCGTAGAGATGGAGAGGTTGCTCCCTATAAAACTCTCAGCTTATTATATATATATATATATATATATATATATATATATATATATATATATAGGGGAAAGGGATAATGGAAACCTTCTAAAATGAGAAAACCATGGAAACCTAACTAGTGGCCAAGATTAATCCACCTCAACCTCTATTATTTTAATAAAAAGGGTAATCTAGTAAAATTACCCTTCCCCCTCTTTTTCTAATTTGAATTTTCCCTCTCCCCCTCCTATATAAACAACTCCCTCTCTCTCTCTCTCTTCACCTCTCTTCCATTATCTTCAAGATTAATCCCACCACCACCACCCCCACCGCCACCTCCACTGCCACCACCGCCACCGCCACCACCACCTCCACCTCCACCACCACGTATATACAATAATACCATTTTTATCCTGCTACATTCCTTTTGCTTTGCTCAGGAATCGGATCTGAACAAGGATCCATGTACAGGGTCCAAGCCAAGACAAAAGCCCGAAGAATTGAAAACACAATGATATAGGGTCCAAGCCAAGACAGGTCTACACAGTGAGGTGTTGAATTTAATAATTTTATCATTTTTTTAGCTTACACACCCAAACAATAACATAGTAACTAAAAATTTCTATGTATATTAACGATGTTTAGTTTAAATGCACAGCCTAATCACAAAAGATGAAACCAAAAGAAAAATAAATATGCCCTTGCAGACCCGACCATAACATTTTTTTTAGCATCCCTTTTTTTTTGGTTGGGGGGTTAGATGGTTTGATTATGTTAAACATTTTTTTTTTAGCATCCCTTTTTTTTTTGGTTGGGGGGTTAGATGGTTTAATATTTTTTTTTGGGGTGATTGATTATGTTAAACATTGAAAAAGATTTTTTGGTTGGGGGGTTAGATGGTTTAATATTTTTTTTTTGGTTGGGGGGTTAGATGGTTTAATATTTTTTTGGTTGGGTGATTGATTATGTTAAACATTGAAAAAGATTTTTTGGTTGGGGGGTTAGATGGTTTAATATTTTTTTTTTTTGGTTGGGGGGTTAGATGGTTTAATATTTTTTTGGTTGGGTGATTGATTATGTTAAACATTGAAAAAGATTTTTTGGTTGGGGGGTTAGATGGTTTAATATTTTTTTTTTGGTTGGGGGGTTAGATGGTTTAATATTTTTTTGGTTGGGTGATTGATTATGTTAAACATTGAAAAAGATTTTTCGTTTTGTGTTTTATGTTCGTAGTATCTTTATGTTTAGTTTGGGTGTTTTTATCGTCTATATTTTTGTATGATCTTTGTGTTTAGTTAGGCTGTTACATGTGCAGCACATCTGTTTTTATCGTCTATATTTTTCTTATATAGGATTACGAATCAGAGGATGATGGGCTTGGAGGTGGTTTAATATATATCTTTTTTTGTGTTTCTAGTTTTTTTTTTTTTGTGGGGGGGGGGGGGGGGGGAGGGTTTGGGGGTTAGGTGGTTTAATATTTTGTTTTTTTTAAGTTGGAAATAATTGTTGTTTTTTTGTGTGTTACTAGCATCTCTTTTTTTTGGGTGATTTATTATGTTAAACCATGTAAAATGATTTTTTGTTTTGTGTTTTATGTTCGTAGTATTTTTGTGTTTAGTTAGGGTGTTTTTATCGTCTATATTTTCGTATAATCTTTTGTGTTTAGTTAGCCTGTTACGTGTGTAGCATATCTATTTTTTGCAGTCAAATTATGTTTTCTGTTTTCTAGCATATCAAATTCTGTTCTATGTTTACTGCAGACTACATAAGTGTTGTCTGTGTTTTTCCTGTTACACATGTAAATAATTGTTGTTTTCTTGTAAATAATTGTTGTTTCACATGTACATAAGTATTGTCTGTATTATGTTAAACATCGAAAATGATTTTTCGTTTTGGGTTTTTATGTTTGTAGTATCTTGTTGTTTAGTTAGGGTGTTTTTATCGTCTATATTTTCATATAATCTTTGTGTTATGTTAGACTGTTTACGTGTGTAGCATATATGTTTTTTGCAGTCAGATTATTTTCTATGCAACAATATGTCTGCTTTTGTTTAATATGTTTTTTTAATCAAAATTGGTGAATTTTAATGTCTGTTAACATATGCAACAATATGTCTGCTTTTGTTTTTTACCAGTATGTGCATGTTTGTATGAGTATTATAATGTGTGGAATGTATGTTTGCATCTGTTTCCTATATTTTTGCACATGTTTCGTATGTAACAACAAAACTATGGTATAATTTAGTTTCTGTTTCGTATGTAACAGCAGAACTAAGTTGTTATAAATTAGCTTCTGATTTTTTTACCATATATTGATTAAAACAAAAGTCACTAATCATTGGATCAAATCTATGTTTGCGTCTGTTTCGTATGTAACAGCAGAACTAAGTTGCTATCAGTTTCGTATGTTTGATAATCTTTGATAACTAAATGTATAAAACAATGTTTTTTTGTATCAGTTTCGTATGTTTTGTTGTAATCCAGTTGGTTAACATACGTTAAGCGGGGGGGGGGGGGGGGGGGTCTTTTACATGTAAATTGATGATTTTTGTTTTATTTTTGCAGGTGAGCATATTTTTTTGCATTAAAGATGAAGATGATTATCAAGAATGAAGTGTAGACATTTTTTTATTTATGATACTTTTTTTTACTATTTGTTGATTTGTAATGACCGTTTTGTTTGTTTTTTAGCATTTTGTAAGAAACAATTCTTGTGTACATTTGAATGTTTTTTGATCAATAAAGTTTTTAGCACTTTGTAATGACCGTTTTGTTTGGTTTTAGCACTTTTTGTAAGTAACAAAATGCCTATAACCATATTAATTATCGTTACGTATGCAACAATTCTGGTGCTGGTACAATAAAACGAAAAAAAACATGGTATAATAAAAAAAAATAATAAATCAGCATTTTTTAAATAATATACACTGGCAACTCAGTTTTAACCTACGTAACACAACACATGTTACATATGTAACACGGGTATCTGGCAAATTTAGGACAATGGTCACAAAAGTATGAGAGAGATGATGTGACATGTGTGGGGTTCACTTGTCATATCTGCTTTTTCAGAAAAATGGCATTTGACCATTGTGCCCTTTTTTTGTCCTTTACCTTAATAAATATATTAAAATAATATAGAATGAATCTAGACCATTGATCACTTTAGATCAATGGCTACAAATGAGTTTACATGGTTTACTCATTTTGGAGGGTTTTTATTATAACCCTCCCCTATATATATATATACTATATAGGGAAAGGTTATATTGGAAACCTTAGTTATTTGGTAAACTATGAAAACCCTATCATGACCATCCATCCATGTTGATCAATGGATGATATTGATTTGAAGACTTTTTGGTCCCAATTAGTAATATTATATTACAAAAGTGTAAGATAGTAATGTTACTATCCCCACTATCCAAGACTATCATCTCTCTCTCCATCAAATCAGATTTCACATCCCAAGATTATCATCTCTCTCCTCTCTCCTCTTTTATAAACACAAGATCACTCATTACCTCTCTCCTCATTATCTCTTCTTCTTCTTCTCAAATGAAGCTCAAGCACCATTAATCTTTATCTTTTCTCTAAAAATCATCCATCCACCTTAAACATAGTAAAGAAGCACCATATTTGTTAGGTTTATGGGTTCGAAGAAAGAAGCACCATATATGTTGACGAACACCATAGGTTTAGGTCTAGTCAGAGACGGTTGGAGGAAGAAGGTCGCGAGTTATGGCTGTGGGTTTGGGTGCAGTAACAGAAAAGGAGGAGGTCGTTGTTAACCGTTTGAAGGTTCTCTCTCCTCTTTCCTCCTTCTTCATTTTCTTGGTTTGTTTTTCAAATAAATCTTCAACCACCATCTACACTAATGAAAAAACAAGTACTGGATGATCGGAGGTGGGTGTTAAAGTGGATAGTTTCCGGGTGGTTGGAGGTGTGACCGGATAAGATAGATCCGTCGGAGAAGACGACCGGCCCGGCCTCTCTCTCTCTCTCTCTCTTGCCGTAACTCTCTCTCTCAAATCTCTTTGTTCTCTATCCTAGTTAGAGGATGTGATGATGATTATGAAGTTGCTGATATTCCGACAAAAGAGTTCTTTTAGTGTTGTTCCATATTTTGGTGTTGTTCCATATTTTTGAAAAAAGTTAGTAAGCTGTGTTATTTTGGTGTTGTTCCATATTTTGACCTTTAGTTGCACTCTAAGTGATGATGTTGTGTTGTAACTTGTATTAACACTATATGGAAAGGTAACAAGTGTTAATGTTGCATTAGAGTGTAACATGTGTTATTTGGCCAAGTCAACGTGCCTAGTAAGACGGTAAAAATGAAATAAAAAAAGTATATACCTACATTATAATAAAAGTAAGCTTAACACATGTTATTACAAAAAGTATCATTTATTCAGTTTTATTATTTTTATATAAGAAAATTGAAGTGGGTTTTGCTTTGATTGTGAAGATATTCATCCGCGTTGTTAGAAGGTGACCGGAGACGGTCAGAGAGGATGTCCAGTATGTACAGAGAAGAAGGGGTTGAAGGTGTTCTTTTACAACCATAAGTTAGCTGTCGAAAAATAAGTTCTTGTCAGTTTAGGCAATGACTAACAACTGTTAACAAGATAATACAAAGCAGCAATTTACGCAACCACATACAGCCTAGATTCCAAAAGGGACGCCATAGGCGTCACATAGTTTAACTTATACATAACAAAGGCTTTAAAAAGATCATATGCACTAAGTAACTGCTAGACGCAAAAAACATGGCGACATAGATACCCAGTTCATATGAAAGCCATACAAGAACAAACAGCTGTGTTATCACTTCCGTTAAACTTAACCTGTGGGAATCAGCACAAAAAACACTGTTATAATTTCTGTTAACACGTGTTATTGTCGTGGTTGTAAGCTAACATGTGTTAAGTTAAACAAAAGAGTAAAAATACTATGTCTGTTTGAGTTGTGTAATAACATGTGTTATCCTTGTGTATGCAAATATGGTAACATGTGTTAACCTGGTAAAAACCTTTAAACCCCTACCAACAAAAAAGAGTAACACTAGGTGTGTTTGTAAGGTGTGATAACAAGTGTTACCCTTGTTGTATTAACAAACTATTAACACACGTTATTAGAAAGTATCATTACAAACTATTGAACCACACAAAAACCTACCCATGACATTCAAATGAACTGCATGGAAGGTTAACATATGTTAATGTTGCATAAGAGGTTAACATGTGTTATTTGGTAACATATGTTAAACTTGTGTTTATTTTGTCAGCCTTTTTTTTGTCTTGCTTACCCCCTATAGTTTTCACATCATAAGTTTACTGAGAAATAAAGCACACAAACGATTAACACACGTTATTACAAAGTATCATTACAAAATATTAACCACTTTAACAAAATAAATCTAGTAACTCTATACATTGAGTACAAAAAAGAAAACGTTATTAAAAAGTTTTTCTACATATTTTTCTCGACTTCCTTCGACTTCGTTTTGTTAACATATGTTAACCAGTGGGGGTCTTCGTTATCAACTGCAAAACAATAGATGAGATATTAACCAGTGTGACCAACTCATCATCTAACATACTAAACAGGAGTAACACATGTTAGTCGGGGCCCAAATGTGAACATGTGTTAACAAACACAATTGTGGTACAAAAAAAAACATACGTTGTATTAACATGTGTTACCACCTCATTTGACTAGCTTGTTGACCATACACATAGAAACCTATTTTTCTAAACATCAGGTTAACATGCGTTACAAAATCATAATGTGTGATCGTGACTTAACAACACTGATTTAACGCATACTACAAAATCGTCATTTGCCTAGTGACGTAAAAAAGTGATTTATCACAAAAGGCATTATAACTACCTTCCATACATTCATCATCAACTTTAAAATGGACGTCCATATCTAAAACTCAAAAGACCTTATAACTAGCTTCCATACAATCACCATTAACTTCTAACATACTAACAGAGGTAACACGTGTTAACCCAGTCAGGCATTTCATCAAACACATGGAGTGCATATATCCAAAACACAAAATTATGTTACAATAACATAATCCTCGGATAAAAATATCAAAAGAAATCATAAAAAACCGGCACGCCAGAGTGTATATGATCAGCACATAAAAACAAAGGCGGTTTTGAAACTTATAAAGTGTGACGAAAACCCATTTTCATTCAATTCTAAAATGCCAAAAAAACCTCTTCAAATATATCTTATAAATTTAAGTAAAAAAAAAAAAAACCAATGCTTCTGAAAGACTTAAACCACTTGTTTAAGTACATGAACAATCAACACTACGCCATCAGACCATCTCCAAAGCAAGAACAAAGTTACTCCCCTATGGAGGTTAAGAGAGAGAGAGAGAGAGGGTGAACGAGAAGGAGAAAGCAACCGGAGATCTCCTCCGATCCCGGCGGAGCTCCGGCGGCCACAACCCTGCACCCCACCACCACCTTCACCCTACCACGATTATTATTATTACAACGAGGAGAGAGACAGATAGATGGAGATCGATGAACGGAGAGAATGATCCAGACGAGTGTGTAAAGGGTCTTGAGGGTTTGGGTGTCGGTTGGGTTTTGGAAGTTTTGGTTTGCACAGCCTTTGTAGATTAAGGTTGTGAGATCAGAGGTGGTTAAGGTGAGGCTATGGAGGAAGACTAGGAGGTGAAGGAGATGGGTATTTGGTGAAGCCTTTTAGAGGTTTTGAAAGAGATGGTGATGGTGGTAGATGTTGATTTGCAGATCATGTCTACTTTTTGATTTTTGAGAGAGAGAGAGAGAGAGAGTGGTTTAAAAATAAAAAAAGGATGGGATACCTAGAGATTGTCAAAAGATGTCATATGTGAAATGACCACCTTACCCTTTTCTTTTTAATAAATTGATTTTAGAACATGATGATGTGGCTTAATTCTAGCCACATATTGGGTTTCTAAGGTTTACCATATAACTTGGGTTTTCTCTAGATACTTATACTATATATATATATATATATATATATATATAAACAGACATATGTGCATGCACCCACATGTACAAATAATAAATAAATAAACAATAATAATAAAATAACATAACATAAAAAGAATTTTGTGTTAAAAATATTTTGATCAGCTATCAAACATTGAACTAGTGAAAACGTATTAGGACAGAGAACACATCATATAATACCCCCAAGCAAATGAAAGCATGCACCACCACCTATAGGGCCCTTACGAAGCTAAGTTGCGTAACCTCCCCCCCCCCCATGAAATCCTTAACCTTAATCTTACGCCTCCACAAATTTTTATACTCGACCATGTCCTCATAGAGATGTAAGTCTAACAAATCCTTGCTAGCTAATTCGCTCTTCGCAAGTCAGTTTGGGCCTGCCTCCACTCCGCCTTCCCTCCACAGTGAGCGTTTCTACAATTCTAACCGCGATCATCACGGTTCTTCTCCTGACATGCCCAAACCATCTTAATCTCCACTATCTTTTCTTATTTGAAATACTAGTCACTCCTTAAAAACCGCATTTCTAATCCTATCCAACCTAGTGTGCCCATACATGCAATTCAACATCCTCATATTTGCTACCTCCAACTTAATGACTTATGCACATGTTTTTTTCTTCTTATTGGCACAACAATTTGTTTCGTATAATATAGCATGTCTAACCGTCACCCAATAAAATTTCCCTTTTAATTTAGCTGAAAACCTCTTGTCACACAATACCCTAGTTGTTGTTTGTAACACCCCAACCGATGGCGGAAACATCGGGGTGCCACGTATTGATGATTGTTCAGTAGCTCATGGTGAATAATAAATTCCATTAAATAATTTAAATGAATTACATACAATTGTTCTACAAGAATTTGTACATCAAACTATGCACATATCTTCAGGCAAATCTTCAAGCGAGTAGAACCTGAAACATGTTAAATTGAAAATATTTTGGGTCAACAAAAGTTGGTGAGAATTACATAGGTTTTTGAGAAGTAGTTGATAACAATAGTTTGTACAACACTCAGGGTTGTGTGATGATAGAATATGATACCGACATGTAGCAATGCGTCTTTGTACAACCAAACCTTGTGTCGACTGATGACTAACTCGCAAGTTAGTTAAATGTTATTACTGTTATCGATCATCCCTGAGTCTATGCGGGTGGGATGGGTTTGTCAGACCTATAGCGCTATAATCTAAACAGGCGGCTTGATCATTGTTAATGATTGTACTGTGTCTTTTTGTTACAGTCAAATGATAGAATGATGATGTACTTGAATCACAAGTAAACATGAGTAAATGATAGTATAAAATGTTTAAACATGTTTCACCCCAAAAATGTAAAAGAGAAAAGGGGCTATGTAAACTCACCTTAGCAAATGTTAACTTGTTGGAAAGATGTAATAATTGTGTTGGCCAAAGTGATTCCAAATATCACCCTATAATTAGGTAATATGTAATAAGTCTAAGTCTTATTAACTAATATGTGTATCCTAGGGTTTCGATTTGGGGATAACCAATTGTTGAAATTTAAATTAAAATGCTTAATTAATAAAGGAAAATTGGATAATTAATGAAAGATAGTCTTTTTATAAAATTTGAATTTTGAATGTGTACCTTAAAGTGTTTGAAGCAATAAAATAATTTTTATAAAATTATTTCATTTAAAATAGATTTTTAAATCTATTTATTTATAAATAACCAATTATTAACTTTAATATTCAAAAATACTAAAATTAAAGAATTTTTATTTTAAAAATCATATTTCTGTTCTAAATGATTAAAAATAATTTGTATAAAATTTTGGTGCAAAAATGATGAAAATTGGATTTATTATGAATTAATTATGATTAATCTAACAAAAATTGATTAAAAATATAAAATAAATGATTTTACTGAATTAAAAATTATTTCAGTAAAGTTTAACTTTATAAAAAGTTAGGATAATTTTTGGGGAATTTAATAAAACTGTTTTGATATATAAATGGATTTTTATAAATATAATAGTATAAAAATGATTTAATTATTATAATTATTAAATAAATGAATTTCTGAAAAATAAAAATTGTAAATAAATCTTTTATATCAGATTAAGCAATAATAATTTTTTTAGAATTTATAAAAAGGTTTTAATAATTAAAAATGAATTTACAAGATTTAAGTGTAATATATATATATATATATAATGGTTTGAAAAAAAGAATGAAAATTAAATGAAAAAGATGTTCACGCTAGGATTCGAACCCGGGTTGTCTAGGTTCTAGGCACCAGTCACAACCACTTGGCCTAGGCCTGTGGTTGTGATTCATTTCAGTTATTTATAAATAAATACAACGAGCAGACTCAGTTTCTTCCCCAAATCAATAAGCCATGAACCCTAGTTTTTGCAATAATCCAATTCACTCATCATTGGCCCCATTGATGTTAGGGCTTTTGTTGAGTGAACGCCGGTGATCAAAACCCATATCAAAACATCAACTTACAGTGACGATTCGTAGATAATTGTCTGGTCAAAGACCAAAGTCAAACAGCGTTCAAAACCGTGATTGACAGAGGTGTTTTAGAAGAATTGGAGGTTAAGAGAGATAAGTGAGCGAGTTCTTAAGGTTCGTAGCACCTCTATTTATACTGAGGATCAATTGTGGGTTCAATTGGAAGGTTTGACTAAACCTTAAAGTCTAAACGCGTAATAATTAAAATTGGTCAACGATTGATGGTGATTCGCGTGTAAATTTGGTTGTTGATGGCCGATAATCACGTATCAGTGGTCAAGGGATTATTAAACATGGTAAATTTTTGAAATTTCAATCCTTCTATTCAACTGCTGCTGCTCGCTGTTCGACGAGCAGGAAGAGACCAGAGTCATGCGTGTATTTATATAAGATGAATAAGAATGAAATCAAAATGCTAGTGTGGCTCAGTTGGTTAGTACGTTTGGTTGTGGTGAGAGTGGCCCGGGTTCGATACCCGGGGGAAACAACTTTTTATTTTCTTTTTAACAGCTAAGGGGAAGGGGAAAGCAGGCTTGGGCCTGATTATCTGGTGGGCCGGCTTGTTGTTGGGCTAGTGTGTTGGGCTTCAGGAAAACAAAAGGTATGGTTGGGTTGGGTTGGGTTTAGTAGTTCTAAATTAATAAGGATCAGTTTTTTTTTTTTTTTTTTTAACATATAAAATCTGCAATTTATTTTTAATATTATTATTATTATTAATATTATATATATATACATATATATATATAAGTTGTGAATGAGGAAAATAAAGATTTAGGCATATTATGGAAATAATATACGTTTTTAAAAATCTGAAAATTTTGCGATGTTACAGTCTCCCCTACTTTTAGGAACTTCGTCCCGAAGTTAAGAGAAACATTAGGTTTACAATTGGTCAACCACCGGAAACCTTGATAAAATTCCACACTACCTTAACGTACCTGTAAATTCGTGATTACGTTCCGGACCGTAATTACTAATTTACCTTACATTAGGGTTTTGCGTCCTTTTATGACTCTCCGATTGATGAGCAGGTCTGATAGTCTCCGCCAGTCGTTTAGGTGGTAGGGCCTCTCCCGACTGTTGGAATGACATGATGACCTCTACCAATCGTTAAGCTGGTCGTTTGGTAGTTAACTAATTGTTGTATAAGCAAGTATGATTACAGATATAGCAATTAGTTCACATTCAGACAAACATGCACACAGATGTTATGATAATACTTGAATTTTATTACTTGAATCGAATAACGTCAATACATAGAATAAAAGTAACCAATAGTCAAATGGTGAGTCTTGCGGTTAGGTAGCTGGAGGGTCTTGATCTCTGTTCAGTTTAGGGCATCGGTTACGGAAGTGATTTGGGTCTCCACATTCATAGCATTGACCATAGTTGTATCGATTAGGATTAGCAGCCTGAGCAGGGTTGATGGGTTGGTTGGCATTAGGATTTGGGGTCTCGCGACATGTATTAACTAGATGGCCATACCTACCACAATTGGTGCACAAGCGACATGCTGAAGCAGTGGGATGATGTCGGTTGCATGTGTTGCACAATGGATGGTTTCCTGTATAAGGTTTCTTGTTAGAAGCTTGTGGAGTGAGGTTTGCAGCAGGATCCCTGGTCTTACGTTTCTGGTTCTCAGTGGTTACCGCGGCTACAATACTTGTTTTATTGCCTTTCCGAACTAAAGTCCCGTTCTTTACGTGATTATCGGTTAAGGTAGCTGCTAAACGTTTGGCTTCCTCCAAGGTGGCAGGATTCCTTCCCCACACCGTATCCTGGATTTGCATGGGCAGTCCACCGATGTACTTCTCGATGGCTACCGATAGGGGAGTGACTTTGTGGGGCAGCAATAAGCTAAGCTCATGAAAGCGGGTGTTGTAGGCAAGGTTTTCCCCACTATCTTGAGCTAAGCTGTGGAACTCATCCTCAAGCTTCTTAACTTCATTGCGAGGACAAAACTCTTCCTTCATGATCTCTTTGACTTGGTCCCATGTCATAGCAAGAGCAACTTCGGCCCCACGAGTACGCTTTTCTTCATTCCACCATGTGAGTGCTCGTTTATGGAGAACACTCATGGCGTAACGAACCTTGAAGTTGTTGGGGCATTCACTGTTGATGAAGGCATTCTCAATACCCTCAAACCATTGGAGGAGTCCAGTAGCTCCTTCTTCACCACTAAACTTTGGAGGGTTACAAGAGTTGAAATGCTTAAGGGTACAGGCTTGGGGTCCATTTCCATTGCCATTGCCGTTCCCGTTCCCGTTGTTGTGACCATTCCCGTTGCTGTTCAATTGGATGACCTGAGCGAGTAAATTGGGAACCAGAGTTGCGATTTGCTGCGCCATTTGTTGAGAAATGATCGCAGCCAGTTGAGCATCAACCCCATTGTTGTTGTGGTTAGGAACTTGATCATGGTTGTGGTTATGGTTATCACCACCTTCTTCGTGGTTCTCACCATTGCTGTTGCGAGTGCTGCGACGAGGAGGCATGATCTGTAATAGACTCAATGAAATGAATGAGATTATATAAGGAGTGTAATCATTTATTCATTAATTAAAACGAATAAACGAAAACGTTGACTTATCAAAGATTCTCAATTCTAATAACATATGAAGACGTGCTTTAGCCTATAAGTGAACACTCATCCCGAGAATTCCCAGGTAGGCATCCGGGTCCCTCGTCTGATTGGGATATATGCGCAATGCCAGCCTAGACAGAAGACTCAGAATACAGGCGTTCACCCTTCCAGATTGCACGTGTTCGTTATTAAAATCTAGAACTTCGACGAGATCTCAAGGTGGTTCAGGTTAAACCTGGGGATTTTGTCCTATTAGTCTATGAGTAGATCCACTGATGGAGAGCAACCTTCTTGTAGGGAGGATATGAAGTAGGAGAGGAATAGAGAATAGCAAACAAAAGAAGCAAGTACTGGTTAAATCCTATGGTTATAGACTAGATTATTTCTCTAATAACCTAATTCCCTATAACCATGGCTCTGATACCAATCTGTAACACCCCAACCGATGGCGGAAACATCGGGGTGCCACGTATTGATGATTGTTCAGTAGCTCATGGTGAATAATAAATTCCATTAAATAATTTAAATGAATTACATACAATTGTTCTACAAGAATTTGTACATCAAACTATGCACATATCTTCAGGCAAATCTTCAAGCGAGTAGAACCTGAAACATGTTAAATTGAAAATATTTTGGGTCAACAAAAGTTGGTGAGAATTACATAGGTTTTTGAGAAGTAGTTGATAACAATAGTTTGTACAACACTCAGGGTTGTGTGATGATAGAATATGATACCGACATGTAGCAATGCGTCTTTGTACAACCAAACCTTGTGTCGACTGATGACTAACTCGCAAGTTAGTTAAATGTTATTACTGTTATCGATCATCCCTGAGTCTATGCGGGTGGGATGGGTTTGTCAGACCTATAGCGCTATAATCTAAACAGGCGGCTTGATCATTGTTAATGATTGTACTGTGTCTTTTTGTTACAGTCAAATGATAGAATGATGATGTACTTGAATCACAAGTAAACATGAGTAAATGATAGTATAAAATGTTTAAACATGTTTCACCCCAAAAATGTAAAAGAGAAAAGGGGCTATGTAAACTCACCTTAGCAAATGTTAACTTGTTGGAAAGATGTAATAATTGTGTTGGCCAAAGTGATTCCAAATATCACCCTATAATTAGGTAATATGTAATAAGTCTAAGTCTTATTAACTAATATGTGTATCCTAGGGTTTCGATTTGGGGATAACCAATTGTTGAAATTTAAATTAAAATGCTTAATTAATAAAGGAAAATTGGATAATTAATGAAAGATAGTCTTTTTATAAAATTTGAATTTTGAATGTGTACCTTAAAGTGTTTGAAGCAATAAAATAATTTTTATAAAATTATTTCATTTAAAATAGATTTTTAAATCTATTTATTTATAAATAACCAATTATTAACTTTAATATTCAAAAATACTAAAATTAAAGAATTTTTATTTTAAAAATCATATTTCTGTTCTAAATGATTAAAAATAATTTGTATAAAATTTTGGTGCAAAAATGATGAAAATTGGATTTATTATGAATTAATTATGATTAATCTAACAAAAATTGATTAAAAATATAAAATAAATGATTTTACTGAATTAAAAATTATTTCAGTAAAGTTTAACTTTATAAAAAGTTAGGATAATTTTTGGGGAATTTAATAAAACTGTTTTGATATATAAATGGATTTTTATAAATATAATAGTATAAAAATGATTTAATTATTATAATTATTAAATAAATGAATTTCTGAAAAATAAAAATTGTAAATAAATCTTTTATATCAGATTAAGCAATAATAATTTTTTTAGAATTTATAAAAAGGTTTTAATAATTAAAAATGAATTTACAAGATTTAAGTGTAATATATATATATATATATATATATATATATATAATGGTTTGAAAAAAAGAATGAAAATTAAATGAAAAAGATGTTCACGCTAGGATTCGAACCCGGGTTGTCTAGGTTCTAGGCACCAGTCACAACCACTTGGCCTAGGCCTGTGGTTGTGATTCATTTCAGTTATTTATAAATAAATACAACGAGCAGACTCAGTTTCTTCCCCAAATCAATAAGCCATGAACCCTAGTTTTTGCAATAATCCAATTCACTCATCATTGGCCCCATTGATGTTAGGGCTTTTGTTGAGTGAACGCCGGTGATCAAAACCCATATCAAAACATCAACTTACAGTGACGATTCGTAGATAATTGTCTGGTCAAAGACCAAAGTCAAACAGCGTTCAAAACCGTGATTGACAGAGGTGTTTTAGAAGAATTGGAGGTTAAGAGAGATAAGTGAGCGAGTTGTTAAGGTTCGTAGCACCTCTATTTATACTGAGGATCAATTGTGGGTTCAATTGGAAGGTTTGACTAAACCTTAAAGTCTAAACGCGTAATAATTAAAATTGGTCAACGATTGATGGTGATTCGCGTGTAAATTTGGTTGTTGATGGCCGATAATCACGTATCAGTGGTCAAGGGATTATTAAACATGGTAAATTTTTGAAATTTCAATCCTTCTATTCAACTGCTGCTGCTCGCTGTTCGACGAGCAGGAAGAGACCAGAGTCATGCGTGTATTTATATAAGATGAATAAGAATGAAATCAAAATGCTAGTGTGGCTCAGTTGGTTAGTACGTTTGGTTGTGGTGAGAGTGGCCCGGGTTCGATACCCGGGGGAAACAACTTTTTATTTTCTTTTTAACAGCTAAGGGGAAGGGGAAAGCAGGCTTGGGCCTGATTATCTGGTGGGCCGGCTTGTTGTTGGGCTAGTGTGTTGGGCTTCAGGAAAACAAAAGGTATGGTTGGGTTGGGTTGGGTTTAGTAGTTCTAAATTAATAAGGATCAGTTTTTTTTTTTTTTTTTTTTTTTTAACATATAAAATCTGCAATTTATTTTTAATATTATTATTATTATTAATATTATATATATATACATATATATATATAAGTTGTGAATGAGGAAAATAAAGATTTAGGCATATTATGGAAATAATATACGTTTTTAAAAATCTGAAAATTTTGCGATGTTACATTGTTCTCCATCTACACCATCCGACCAGAATATGATGGGCTACATCACTATCTATTTTTCCATCCTTTTGTAAATATATAATAAGAAAATTTAATATCATATCAGGTTAATAATGCATTTTTTTCATTAAAACTATATTTGATTTCATTAAATAAAAGGATAAATTTACAGTAGGATGACAAAGTAGACGGACAACAAGCTATGCCCCAACCTTATTCCGAATAGTAAAACTTAGCCTACTGAAAATAAATCCTTGCTAAACATGGTAAGAACACATGGTTACAGTTGTGAACATGAGATTGGTTGATAAAAAAAAAGTTTTGATTGGTGTAACGGATAGAGTAAAAATAACAAAACTCATTCGGTGACACGTATCACTCAATAACGGTATCCCTATTTTTCCTCCTCTTTTCCTTCTCATTTGAGTTTTTATATGATTTTAACTTATAAAAATTTTAAGTCTCAAGTGTATGTTTAGGATTATAATTTCAAATCTTTGTTTCCATACTTAACTTTATTTAATTAGATCACACTAACAAAAAAAAAAAAAAAGATCACACTAACAAAGTCAATAAAAACTTAAATTATCAATTATATTAACACCATTACATCCATTTAATGTAATTTAAAATTCAATATATGTTATTTAATTTGATTGATTTCAAATAAATATAGTCAATATCAAAATTTTTGTTTTGATCGGCGAATAACTGTGTGGCAACCACCCTTGCGGGGCGCCGTGCCCAAGAATCGACTACTTGACCTCCAACAGCCTCCGCCTTCTCCCGATGCGCGGAAACCCGAGCCCCACCCGCCCGAAGGCACGACAGTGTTATAGAACTCGGTAAAACCTCGCCGCCCGTCAGATTCGAACCGGCGCCACCCGTATTCGATCTTCACCCGGATACCAAACCATAATGTTGAAAGTGGGAATTGAACCCATGATCACTGGAAAACATAATTTAATTCTAATATTTAAAATAAAAAAAAATCGTAACACTTAATTGTAGATTATTACATTTTTAAAGAAATTCAATTTTCCCCTAATTTGTGCACTTAACATTTTTATTTATAAACAACTATATTTTGATTTCTAACAAATGTTTGAATGTATACCTTTAAAATTTATTTTTCTTCTTCATTAACATAGGATAATGTATGATTTCCTCACATCATAATTTTTGTTCAAACCTTCATTTTTTTATTTCATATTTTTGCTAAAATATTTTTGTTATTTTATATGTTGACATATTATTGTTTTTTTGCAACATACAACATAATCATAGTTTGTATTCATATTTTGTCATCTTTCAATTTGTGTATTACATAAAGTATTACTTTTAGACTATGCGGAGTGGATGGCGTGGGGAGGGCGGGAAGGGGGGAACACCACCGCAAGGTGGCGTGGAAGCTGGCGTGGGGCTGGGGGCGGGAGGGGCTTCACCGGCGTGGGGCTTGGGGTGGGGGTGAGGTGGCATGCTTTTATTGGTCAGTTTTTTTTTTTTTTTAACTTTAACACAATATAATATTATTCCCTTCCCCCCCTTCCACTCCCCACAATTATTTCCCCCCCCCCCCCCCCCCCACAAGGGTCCCACAAGTGCCACATGGCGCTTCATCCCCCTCTTTCCCGCCCCCCACTCCTTATAGTCTTATGACATTATGTCTTTAAATGATGAACTATCAACATTTAGAATGCTAATAAGTCATTACTAGAATCATAGGTGTATGACACAATATAATCAGTCAAAGTTTAATTTGTACAAAACCTATCGTTAGAAACAACTCAACAATAGGACATAAACATTTTTACCCTATTTAGGCATCATTTTATTTTCATAATCAAATTGCAGTCATTAGTACTGATGAATGTTTACGATTTTAATCGCATAATTATTGAAGTCCCTTTATGAATTTGTTTTGGTATTTAACTATTTTTTTTTTCATATTTATCAAGATTTGCCTAAGCGTTCAAAGGGTCAATTTTATCTTCATGTAAACTTCTATGATTATAAATAAAATTGTAAGATGTTAATATTTTTTTTCATTTTTTTATAAAAAATAAATTAAAATATTAAAATATATATCACATTTAATAAATCAAGGTATGCTCACTTTTACTATTGTTACTCTTTTATATGTGGGATATGCCTTATAACTAGAGTGGTGTCTAGCTATACAAAACATGATACATATTTTTCCTAAATTAGATAGCTGATATTATAAACTTTGAACTAACTATTAGGACTACCAATGGACTTGTGGTCCATTGGCAAAGACAAAGCCTTTAAAACACTTAGGTTGTGAGATGTATTTTGTTCAATCCGAAAGACCATGGGGATTAAAAGAAATTAACCTTAAAAAAAAAATACTAACTATTAGGACTGATGATAATCCTATTTGTTAGTACATCTTTTCTGTTTTCTTTGTTGTTAGTATGTCTTAACTGTATTGTTTTTTTTTTTTTAAATTTTCCGAATCAACTTTCTTATTATGGCAAAAAATTTTAGCATTGTGCCAAAAGTCGACTTTTTACTAATCTTCATATGGTGTATTGATCTGATAATGAGAAAAAAAAAGCAATTTATTTGACAAAAAGCGAGCAATTTAAACTTTCATAGAGTACAATAAGAGCTGGGTATGTTCAAATTTTTGTTTGACATATGACTTATATAACTTGTATGTTTCTTTTCACCTTTCGGTCATGTATTACAAAGATGTTGCTTCTTCTTACGATGAAAAAACCTAGTAATCTTAATAAAAATAAATTGGAAAGATTGTAACTGAAAACATAAATCTAATTGAGGTGCTAGCCTAACATCGATGACTCATAAATATGAATTGAACAATTAAATTGGAAGATACCCGATATTCTTTCGTTCCTTAAAGTAACTATCTTGTATAACTTAAATTCAAAAAAATAATGCGGTGAACGTGGATCGAACACGTGACCTTCAGATCTTCAGTCTGACGCTCTCCCAACTGAGCTATCCCCGCTACTGTGTTTTAGTTGAGTACTAAGCTCTACAATACTAAATACTAACCTGTTACATATCTACAAATAGGAGTGTTTGTGATCCGGTTTTTAAATTATACCGTGAGTAACACTTTGGTTTCATGGTTTGGGCTTTGTAAACGATTAGCTAAATCTAAAGTGAGGTGACGACACAGAGAAAACCGTTCAGAAACGGTACGTAGCTGTAACAACAAAGCATATGACGGATCCAAATATGGTTATGAACTCGGAACATATAGACCAGCTTCTCTCACCATAGAATTAGATTACTTTTATTAAATATGCCCAAATAACATGCTCAATTTTTTATCGGATTTTTAACATAATACATTACGTGGCGAAGCTTGGTTCTCGAATGGGACTCAATTCATCTACGAAAATCGTAAAATTTTACCACTATGCCAAAAAATCGGTGGTGACCGGGGCCCCTTAGGCTTTAAAGAAGTTATGCCCCTACATATATGCTTGCAGGCACATCAAGAGGATAAAAAGGTCGATAATATATGCATCAAAATCACTTTGAAGTACACAAAAATGTCTGTTTTTCAACAAACTAGGGGGAAACAATCACATCAACCAGCGGATTAATAGACCGATAATATATGCATCAAAATCGCTTTAAAACAACCGAAATCCCCTGTAAAAACTGTCTAATCGAATCAAAACCGAAAGAGTACTCTTTGTAAACAATTCTTCAAGCTCATGTTCTTAAGTACCCACATTTGGGGATGGGGTTGCTATGGGTTGACCATAAGAATATCTCCACTGTCCACATGCTTCACATTTCTCCAACTTCACACTGTTTTCAAGTGTACAAAATTTACATGACCATGCCTTATTCTTGTCGTCCTTTTCCTTCGGTTTATTAGTCCCACAGAGCTCGCAGATTGGAGCTAAAGGCTGCGATAATCAAATCATCTTAGCTAAACAATATACAAGTTTCTTGAATGATTTAGTCCCATAACTTATAAAATACTATGATGATTTACGGTACAGCATACTTACCGGATTCAACAGTGTGCACATCACGCACTCCCACCCGTTGGACTCGCTGTTGCAGCCAGTAATTTGATCACTTGACAATCCACTAGTAGAGGCGCCACTTGTTAAATCAATAAAACTTTCCGTTTGGCGAATTCTTTTGTTTGTCGAAGTGCCATTAGCAACTGCTGAGTTGGATACCGATGGAACATCTGTTAAGTCAACAAAATGTGATTTTGAATGAGCATTATCTGATTCATGAGTTCTTTTCTGCGATTTTGCATTTGTAACCGAAGTTTTTATATTTTGGACCATGTTTTGTGCGCCGCCGCCACCATCACCACCATTGCCAGTTTCGTCTTCATCTACAATCTCCTCTAGACCACACCATAAGTCATCTTTAAATCTCCTTTCGGCAGCCATTGCTGCTGCTTGTACAGGAGTTAGGGCAGACATAATAGACTTATCACCACCGAGCCGATTAGGTCCCGGTGGTAAAAGAGATCCCTGGCGGGCCCTATTTTCTGCAGCAGTAAGTGCAGTTTGGCGAAGAGACGAAAGAGGAGGTTGACGAGAACTGCCACCTAAGCGTCTACCTGGAAGATCAAACCCGTCACCAGAACCGGAAATCCCTTTACTCATCAACTCCTCACACTCCTACATCCCAAAAATACATAGTGGAAACTCAAATATGATAAGAAACAACTTTGAAACCAAATTCAGCATCATCACTTCATAAGATCATAAGTTCATTTTAAAACTAATGTGTCATCATCATCATCATACTCAGTTAATCCCACCTATAGCAAAGCTAAGGTAGGGTCTGAGGAGGGTAAGATGTAGACAGCCTTACCTCTACCCCTAAGAATAGAGAGGCTGCTTCCAGTGACACCCCCGGCTCGATGTGGTTTGGTATCAAGCCTTGGACATAAGGCACAGAACACATAGCAATCGGGACAAACCCGATCGGTGCATGTACCCCTTTGTCTTTTGGCTATCCACGCCACCACATGATGCATGATTAACCGTCCGTCGTTTTTAACATTATTTTCACAAAATTAGTAAAATAACGACAAAACTAGTGCAACTTTACTTTTGCCCCCCCCCCCCCCCCCCCCCCCAAAGGGCCACACATATAACAGAATAAAAACATCAGTTAACTGTCAGAATTAGTGAATATGGGCATACATGCCGTATGACTTTGTGAGTAGTCACGTCAGTCACATTTGTGTCAGTGCACCGCATCAAACAGGTCGTATGACAGGGCAAAAAATGATCACACAGGCCGTAAGACTTTGTTGGTTGTCACATCGAGTGTCAGTCAAATACATCATACGGGTCATATCTCATATGGTCGAAACCACATAAAATCCATATGACCATTTTTGCCTTCTCATACGACCAGTATGACACGTCAGTGGTACCTGATAGCGTGCCAGTGGTGTTTGTTGACTGACCCAGTGTAAACTAAAAGATCCTAACTTTAGTGAAAACTAGGGGACAACTAAAGAAACACCTATGACATAATAATCAAGCAGCACTGGTGTGTCATATGAGCCCCGTATGACACAACAGAAAATGGTCATATGGGTTGTATGATGGCCAAATCATACAGCCCTTTTGGGGTCAAAAGGAAATGAATGACGTGACCACCGACAACCTTATATGGCCCATATTACCTTTTTTCACTGTCTTACGACCCATACAGCCAATATGACGCGACCATGTGGGCTGGTGTACATTAGTGAGAGTGGCATATCTTTAACAACACCCTAAAACTAACACATAAACAAAACTACAAACATAGTTTTGAAAAACGGTTGACGCACTCGAAGCGCCCAAAAATCGAGTATGAGGCGATGACTCAGGTAGTTCTTTTATAGGTGAGCCTCATAGGGCAGAGGCACTAAGAAAACCTATGCCCTTAGCTTGGTTTTAAAAAGCGCGAAGCGCACAAAAGCGACGAGGTCTAAAACCAAGGCGCAAAGCGCAAATCGCAAAAGCGGTGGGCTTTTCGTACGCGAAGCGCATGACAATTATATAATTTTTTTTATATATGATATAGGTTTTTAGCATTATTTACTCAAAATATAGATGCAAATAAGGTATATATACGATTTAACTAAAATGTACAACCTTTTTAGCTACATGTATAACACTTTTAAGCACAAAAACAGCATGTGTACAAAAAGCGCGCTTTTCTCGCTTTTTTTTCTTGCGCTTTGTGCGCTTTTCGTGCGCTTTTTGCGCTTTTCTTGCGCTTTTCGTACACTGCTCGCCTAGGGTTACATAAGGCGCATGGATTTGCGCCTAGGTGCGCTTTGCGCTTAAGCGCGCCTCAAGCGCGCTTTTTAAAACATAGGCCCTTAGGGAATTTTAATGTATTGGACTTTTGTGTTAGTTTTAAACATTTCATGTCTTTTTAATGTGTTTTTGATTTGATGATGAAATTAGGTAGTATTTTTTTATAAGATATATAATTTTTTAATCCCGCCTCGGTTCGCCTCAAGGGTTACGCCTCATGGGGGGAAAGAAAAACGCCTCGAGGCTCAAATCCGCACTTTTAAACCTTGACTTACAAACATCAGTAAACTAATAAACTGTCAGAACTAAAAACTTACAGCATATATTTTCAAAGAGTAGATAAACATATACCTTCCTGAGATCATCCCAAAGCTTATAAAAACTAACATTATGAGGACCAATAGCATTATGACACAACTCATGCAACATTGTATCAAGAACCTCATCAAACGGATAAAAATCCCAATCCGTATTCGGTCTCCGAAGCCTCAGCTTCACATGAAGCCCATGTCCCACATTCAAACCCAAAAGCCTTGGATTTTTTGGACTGCAACAAAAAAACACACACATTTTTTAATTTTCTTTACTCATCATCATAACCATAACAAAAAACCCATATCAATAAAACATGTAAAATGAAAAATAAATAAAATAATAATAATAATAATAATAATAATAAAAATAAAAATAATGGGTATACCACATTTCGGATAATACTTTGACCCTCCATTTGTGTTTGCGCATGATGGGTTGGACTTGTTTGGCGATCTTTTCAAGGAATTTTCTGGCTTCATCTGCTCCTACTTTCTTTTTTAATGTTCTGATTTCCCAGACCTTGTGAAGATCGCCAACGTTGTTCATCTTATTAGATCAAACCCTAAATACTGAATCTTTAAGTTTATTATTATTTATAACTGTAATGAATTGGATTGAGTGAAGTTGAGGATCGCAAATGAATTCAAATATTAGGGCTAATTTGGCGGGATTTCGACCAGAATTCCCCAAATAATAATAATAATCATTTCATCCCCCCATTGGGCCTTGCCACTTCGGCTTCTTTCTTTCCCTTGCAACAACAAACGATAATAGTGTGTATGTTACAAATATAGTCCCTCAACTAATTTATTCTTATTTAAAAATTTGCTAAATTTAAGCGATTACCCGCTACCACTCCTAACGTCAACTAATAAAATGTGTGTTGGCGGTCTCACCTTTTAATGTATTCGTCACCAACAGACTATGTCTAACAGAATACTGGTTGATTATAAAAATAGAATAGATTTTTTTAGTCATAGGTTGTTGGTGGTCAGGATGTTAAAAGGTGAGACCGTCAGTACAAATTTCGTTAGTTGGGACCAATGGAGGCAAATTGTTGATGGTTGAGATTATTTAAATCCAATACTTTTTAAATAAGGGTCAAGTTATTCTACACAATGTAACAAAAATGAGAAGAGTGAGAATGATACAAAAAACACAATAGATCACAAAATATGACACAATGAGTCACAAAATATAACACAATGCCGAAAAATATAACACAATGCTGAAGAAAAAAGACATAATGAATTGCAAAAATGACACAATTATGAAAATAAGAAAAAGACACAATGATATAACGCAAATTCTACAAACTACAAGCTAAAAATCTAAAAAACGAAAACTTAAAAACTAAGATTGTAGGGTTCGATGAGACGGTTTCAATGCTGCTTGAATGAGTTCAATCGGAGTCCGTTTGATACTCTTTCTACGACCTCCTATTTTTCTTTCATTGTGTACTTAATCCTAGCCCTCTTAAACAATAAAGGAAATAAATTAACATAGTACATTTTATTATACCAAATACAATACATCAAAACAAACTACTAAAAAAATACAGTTATTCAAATCGTCGTCATCGTTAAGGCGATTCAACCAAATACGTTCGAAAATTCAAGCGTGTCTTCCTATGTCGTATTGTCAATCGGATAGCTTTTTTCTCAACTTAGGTTAGTAGTGGGTTCGACGACTGGACATATTCATTAAGGTCTTCACAAATGGCTTTCCCTGTGTCCTCTAAGATCATATTATGCGTCTTCATGTGACATCGTAGAACATATTTGATGATTGTAAAATAGCAATATCATTGTTCGCCGCCCATAGTTGCATTCTAAACGCCGACAATTCGCTTAAAAAGCCAACGACTCATTCGAAAACGACTCAAAACTGTTGATGATCATATGATGGATTTGCAGAAAAATAATCATTCACCAAACACTCATGAGCAGTCCCGGTCCCGTTCAAGCGTTGGTTGTCTAGTACATGGTTGTGAGGATTCAACTTCGTGTTTTAAAAGTTGAATCGGTGTATGAGCCACATTAATAATCAAATCATTAATCATTCCTGAATCGGATAGAGTCGGAGTGCGACGAATCGGAGTGGGATGCCATTTAAAAAAATGAGCTTTTGTGAGATTTGGAAGATTTAAGAGTGTGTTGTAGATTAGTTTGTGAAATATGTGAGGAATTTCAAATGTGGTATTTAAAACTAGCTGATTACCCCGGCAAGGTCCCGGGGTTGAAAAATTTAACACGACTTAATAAAAAATGATAAAAGAAGAAAACTCAAATCACGAATTGTCATCAAAACTATAACACCAATTATCTACAATCAGAAGAAAAAATATAAACCATTTCGACTGTTACCGTGGGTATGTTTGGCAAAACTAGCTGGAGGCTGCTAGCTGTAAGCTGGTAGCTGGAAGCTGAAAGCTGGAAGCTGAAAGCTGGAAGCTGGAAGCTTTTTAAATATATTTTGGTGTTTGGCAAAGTAGCTAGAGCTTTTAATAAAATGTATAAAATGACTAAAATGGGCATAATTAAAAACTTGTAAGGAATGTTTTTATTTTGTTTTTAAAATAGAATGGGTATTTGTGTCATTTACTAGTTAAAAGCTTGTAGCTAGTAGAGCTTTTTCTTAAAAGCTTGTAGTAGTAGCTTTTCACTATAGAGCTTTTTCTCCTAATCTAAAAGCTTGCAGCTCTTCAACCAAACAAGGCTTTTTATTGAGTAGGAGCTTTTTCTTAAAAGCTTGTAGCTTGAAGCTCCTAAAAGCTCCTTGCCAAACATACCCCGTATCCCCTAACCACCTAAGATGGTACCATCTTAATTAAATTGGTCCCCTAATCACTTGGAACAAAAATATTCAAAAACAGTTGTGTTTGGAACCTAACTTAAGACTATCCGTTGTCGGTCGTGAGCGAGCAGGCACGAGCGAGCCTGGTGCTCACCCCAGCCACAACAGCCCCACATGAACAGCCGCGGCACGAGCATAGGCGAAGGTGGTCGCGTGCATTAACGGGAGAAAATGAGCTTTGGTCGCTCCTGTGCTCACCCTTAGCCACAACGGGGTCAAGTGACCGGGTAAATTACGTAATGAATAATGAGTAATGACTTAATTATAAACATATTGGATGGTTTAAGCGTTAATGGTTGCACTTAGGTTGTAGTCAAGTTCAGATTCTTTGAAGTTTTCTGGATACTTTGGATTGTGCTGCTAACTGCTTACAGATAATGACTAAACGTTTGTTTGTATTGTAATCCCTATTTTCTTAGAAAGTTTATTTGGATTGATAGAATTGGTAATTTAGTCTTTTGATTTCTTGCAGCTATTACCAAATTTGCAGGTGAATACGCTTAATAATTTCTCCGTTTTTTATATAGCACTATGGACTCGTTGAAAAAAATAATAAAACGCTCGCTAATTTGGTCGTTTTTTTCTCCGTTTTTATATATCACTATGGTACTCGTTGGAAAGATAATAAAACGATCGTTAATTTGGTGTAATTTTTTTCTTTAAAAAATTATGTATATAAAAGATATTAACGTTTAAAAATTATGGGAGGAAACATGAGAAAGAAAAATCTAATTTTGTTTTTAATTTTTTTTCCTAAAATATCTCGTAAATCTTTTATTTTAAATTCTAAGATATGTATATCTTGTAAAGGGTTTTAATTAATTTTATTATTAGATTTTAATAATAAAAACAAAATAAAAAAAATTTAAACACTTTCAGCTCATTATGTCACGTGGCACATGCCATTGAATGCCACATCATCTAAGTTCAATTCTTTTATTAATAGTTATAGATATAGATTATAGATGACACTGAACACCGGTCAAATGTGCCCCCCACCTTTAAAAAACATTTGAACTCTTGTTAGTGGGGTGGCGACCCCTTCAATAACGGAGTCTTTAGCATCGCAACAACGGTGTTTGGGGCACTTTTGAGCTTTTGCAACATATGGCGTCACTCCACACTTAGATTATCCGTTGTGGCCCGCGAGCGACTAGCCGCGAGGTACAAAACATTCCACGTGGATCACTCGAACCATAACACCCTTCAGCGAGGCAAGCCGCGAGCGAGTAGCCGTTAGTGCACTCGCGTGGGCTAGCGAGGTGAAATCAGATTTATTATTTTTTTTAATTTTTGCTGTATTTTTTTGTGTTTAAAGAGGATGGAGGATGAAGATGATGAACATGGTGTCTACACTTTTTTTTTTTTTTTTTTCAGATCTGAGAGTTGCAGGTTAGGTTGGTTTGTTTGTTTGTCGGGGAAAGAAGAAGACGACCTTTTATCTATTCTTTTTCCTTGGCTGTTGCAAGTAGAAGACATTTTTTATTTTATATATTTTATTTTTACCTTTTCTTTTTGGCTTTTATTACTTCTTATTACTTTATGTATTTTTAATTTTATGTAATATAATGTTTTTTTTATTTTTTTATTAATGTTTAAAAAAACTGGAAAAAGCTGTTGCTCACCTGTAGCCACAACATCATCAGGTGAGCGACCAGCAGCTTTATCACTCTGCCAAGTAGGCGCTAACATGGCGCAATATGAGAGGATAGAGCCATGGCTCACCTCTAGCCACAACGGACAGTTTTATCATCCTTACGTTCTATAACTTTGTTGTTGTATGATATTATGAGGAATTTCAAATAAAGATATTCTTTGTCACATAACGAGTTAACGTCAACCCGCGCGTTACAGCGGGATGTTAATTGTTACATCTCACAAAATAAGACGTTGCTATAATCTAAGAAAAAACAATGAAAATTCTATACACAAACCTTAGATATGCACAAATTCTAATCACAATTAACATGTTAAAGTCTCCACATAGTGTACATAGAAGATTCAGATAACAAATCAAACAAAATGATTTATTGAGGGAATTGTTTATCACGACTACTGAATCAAAATTTACCCAAACTTAATTGCATAAAAAGACTTAAACCCATTTACCAATGGACTCTCCTTTTCGGCCCACCATGATAGTCCAAGCTTTATTCGGTAATAATAAGGCCATAAAATGATTTAAATTTAACAAATATATCAAGACTCTATAGGAATATTAAAACATTAATAAAATTTTTGTCGCTCCCTTGCTAATCCCCTTTGTCAGACAAACAGTTTCAAATTTTATTACACCCAAAAGGGCAAAAGGCCAAAACAAAGACCCATTTTTCATCTTCATTGTATCACCATCTCAACAACCCACAATAACCCCAAATCCAAGGTCCATTCTTCACACAATCACACTGTGCATTTTCTACAAGATTCGCTCACTTTCAAACCCTTCTAATCTTCTTAAAACAATCGATTGCAGTGAAGTGAGGAAGAGAGAGTCCGGCCTTGTACAAATTCTTTTGCATATCAAGCAGATTGCGGATTTCTCTTTCGCCTTTGTTGCTAATGTTCATTTTGTTTCGGTAGGCGGCGGCCATGGCGCCGGAAACGGTGGTGGAATGGGGTTTTGTTTTTAAACGGTTTCATAATATGCGCTATTAATATTTTACCTTTGATGTCCAACGTGATTGTTGGTTTGGTTATAATTTGCATAGGAATTTTGACGGACTGATAACGGGATGTGGCATGGGTGATGACGAAATAGAGTATCAAAGATAGAGATCGGGACACATGATGTTGAAGGATTTGAAGTTTTGGTTGCGAATGAGACGGTTACAAATTCTGATCATCATGTGCGGATTCTAAACGGCATGTCGGTGGCAATGTGTTGCTTGAAGAAACGGTAAATGCGGTGAAGGATTAACGGCATGTCGGTTACAAATTCTGATCATCATATGACGTGGCATAGGGAAGGGTTAACGGCATTAAAGTGAATGTGGTGACCGTTAAGTTAGTTTTTGTATTAGTATATAACTAGTAGTTTACCCGCCGCGTTGCGGCGGCGCACAACGGATAGAACTGTGTGCGACTGCGCGTGACACATAACGCATTATAATCACGACACACCAAGCAAGCGATAATATATTAAGGCATTCTACATGATTTCTCTATGAAATAAATGTAATCCCAAATCGATTATCACAGGTTAGAAGAGAACGCTATAGCAAAGTCTATATGTTTGTATGCACATAAACAAAAGGGTTGCAAGACGATAGCTATTGGTTTCCACCCATTATCAGATAAGCTTGCATTTCTTTAAAAATTAAGCCACAATTAGATAACCTAACTCATCGTAACCAAGTTACAGACAATATACACATGTCCACCTTACCAGCATAAAAACAGACAACATCTCAGTTGAGCGAGCGACAGGTCGCCAGAGACAGATCATCGGTTGCGCTCTTCGTCATCGAATCGAGGGTCAGATCAGTGGCGGAGGGAGAGGGGGGACCAAGGGGTGTCTAGCCTCCCCCAATGACATAAATTTAATTAAGTTTTTATGTTAAAATTTAATAAAATTATATCAAGCCCCCCTTAAGACCAAGGTTTTTATGGTTAAAATTCAATAAAATTATATCAAGCCCCCTCTTAAAACCCACTCCAATAATCTAAGCCCCCCTTATCTTGAAATCCTAGCTCCGCCTCTGGGTCAGATGTCATCATCATCACAATGTGCATACATTAGGGTTTACAAAAACTAAAGATGTTCATCCAGCACTGGCTGCTGGTGTCGAAGAGCGGTCGTCGTTTGTTTGCTGACTGCTGAAAACCCAAGCGGTCGTTGACCTTCTGGCGCCGTCTGTTGTCTTGACCAAACCTCCCAGGTGCACGATCGGACAATCGATGACCTCCGTATGGTTAACCATGCTTTATACGTTGGATTAATACCATCCACGCGCCGGAGAAGTAGTCGGAGTCCTTTCTTCATCGGCTCTGTCTCTCCCCGTTTCTCTCTGTTTTAGTCTGTTGCAAATGAAGAGTTACTGAGGTGTGTGTGAGTTGTTATACCATTATGCCCACAGTTCACACAGAAAATTACAATAGTGCCATGCATTCACACACTGTTCCACCGACAGTTGTGAATTAATATATGTAGTAATGTCGTTCAGATGGTATGGTTATCAGGGGCGGACCTAGTAGCTTACTAGGGGCCGCGCCCGTTGCTCCTGGAAAACGCCCGCGTAGTGGAAATTTTTTTTTTTTTTTACGATTTTTCAAAAACGTTACTACTGAAATAGAATTTACGTTGCTACTAAAATTTAATATACGTTACTACTAAACGAAATTATACGTTACCACGTTACGTTACTCGAAAAAATATTTACCGAACTCGAAAAATTTAACTAATCTAATACCTATCCTACAATACTAAGTTACTAACCCAATAATGTACATGTAATCTTAAGTATTCTTAACCCAATAGGCCAATAGTCCAAAGACCAAAGCCCACCCTTTTCCCTAACCCAAGCCCAAAAACCAATGCCCACCCTTGGTTAGTTGATTTGTGAAAAAAAAATAAAATAAAACACATACACATACAGCAGCAGTAGCAGCTCGACAACAGACAACAAAGAAAGTTTCAACCAAACCCTAACCCAACCCAGCTGCTCCCCAGTCCCCTGCCTCCGTCGCCTGTCACCGGCCTCCGCCTCTGCTGTCCTGCAGTGCAGCGGCTGCAGTAAGTTTTTTTTTTTTTTTTAACTTATTGTGTTAATTAGCTTTATTATCTAGTTATTTACATATAGTTGAATGTTGATTATGTGTTTTAGGTTGAATGCTTGATTAGTTGATTGTTATAATTGATTATATTGTCTTTGAATCTTTGATTAATTGATTAGGTTTGCGATTATAAAGATGAAACCACGTTCTAATACTAAACAAGCACTTATTAGCAATTTGTTTAAAAGAAAAGGCCCCGGAAATTCTGAAATTGGTTCAAGTAATTCGCCAAATATTGAAAATAAGGATGATGATGATGATGTTGGTAATAATGATAACGATTTGCAAACGGATGATGATGTTGCTAATAATGTTGCTAACGATATGCAAACGGATGATGATGATGCTACAACTTCAATTCCAGTTGTTCCTAATCATTCGGCTTCATTCGCGAGGTCATATATAGATTTGCAATGGTTGTTAATACGGTTTCTGCTTCTTGTAAGCGAAAAATAATCATGTTGGAGGCAAAAAGAGAAAGAGTGGAAAAAGAAATTCTTCTAGGTGAGATTAAGACCGGAAGAGGATTAAACCAAGAGGTTTCCCTTGCACGAGCCGGAGATACACGATGGGGTTCTCATCATAGAACAGTTATAAGTTTGATTAAGTTATTTCTGAAAGTTGTTGAAGTACTTGCTTTTATTAAAGAAGAAGGAGAGCTTATTCAACAACGATCTAATGCAAGAGGTATTTTATCATATTTCAAGAAGCTTGATTTTGTGTTTTATATGCACTTGTTAGGTGATATTCTAGGCCTCACAAATGCTCTATCAAAACATCTTCAAAAAAAGAGCCAAGATTTGTTAGAAGCGGCTAAATTGATAAATGGAACGAAGCGAGCATTGAATAATTTAAGACAACACGGGTTTGATGGAATGTTGGCAAAGGTGACATCTTTTTGTGAAAAAAATAAGATTGAGATGGTAGAAATGTCGGAAAGTTATGGTAATCAAAGAAACCGTAAGAATGTCGTTACTAACCGGCATCATTTTGAAGTTCAAGTTTTTAATACGGTTTTGGATTTGCAAATTCAAGAACTTGAAAGTCGATTCAGTGAGGTATCAACAACTTTGATAGATAATATGTCGGGTTTAAATCCTTGTGATTCGTTTTCTAAGTTTGACATACCTAAGATCCTAGCATTTTGTGAGATGTATCCGAATGATTTTAGTGAAGAGGAAAGAGGATGCCTTTCGGGTGATCTTTCGGTATTTTATCACACATTAAAGGAAGATGAAAAATTTGCAAAACTAAATGGAATGTGTGATCTTACTCGTGTAATGGTGGAAACCGAAAAACATAAAACTTTTCCTTTGGTTTATCGGGCGTTGAAGTTAGCATTAATTTTGCCGGTTGCAACCGCAACCGTTGAGAGGTGTTTTTCTAAGATGAAGCTTATCAAGATGGATTTACGCAATAGAATGGGTGAGGACTATTTGAACAATGCTTTGATTTGCGCGGTTGAAAGAGACACTTTTGATAAAGTCAAAGAAGATGATGTAATGGCTCGATTTCAAGCTTTCAAGAACCGAAGGGGCGAAATCTATTAGGTATGTGTCTAAAATTATCTATTATCATGTTGTTATCTTTATTTCCTTTACATTGTATGAAACTATGGCAAAAAAAAATTTTTTTGAACGTTGCTACTGAAAAATATTTCTAGATCCGCCACTGATGGTTATATGCATTTCCAAAAGATGATTTTTTTTTTTTTTTTTTAGGAATGCGTCATCTATCTTCTTGTAATATTAGTTCTTATGAGTAAGTGGTATTGTTATATGCATTCCCAAAAAAGAATTATTTTAGGAATGTGTCATCTCTCTTTCTAGTTCTTTCACCTTGCATACAAAGGTATAGATTTGGTACATGGAGCTATAGTCATGGGATACAATTGGATAGACGAGGCATACGGAAGTATAGTCTCAAATCAATCAAACCAACAAGGGTCGGCAATCTTGTGGTTAATTTGGGGGTGAGAAACGATAGAATTTTTAATAAGGTTTAATGGAGTCACGACAAGATCATGTGGGAGATTAATGTGAACACTTATTTTCCGATTAAAGATAGAATTGGACCTAAATCAAGGCCGTATCCACTATAAAGGGAAGGAGGGCAGCCACCCCGCTCGAGAAAAAAAAAAAAAAAAAAACAGTGTTATTTTTAGGCAAAAATATCGGTCGCCCATCATAAAGACGTAAACATTTGGTCCATGAAAAAAAAAATCACGGGTCAACCACTAAAATTGTTAGATCGGAAGGAGTGATGCAATTTGGATGTTTGTTCTGAAAAGACATTCCATCGATTTTAAACCTTCTAAAACCACAAAATCTTAAACTTAAAAGCTCACACTTGTCACATTTTGGCGTAAAGATTCTTCTAAGGGCACATGTATGTTAAAAATAGTTTATTATATACTAATACAAATACTAACTTAACGTTCACCACAATTTCCGTTATACCACCGTTAATCCATTACGGTTCCCCCGATTACCATACAGGTTTGGAAACCGTTATAGTTCCAAATATCCTTCCTTATTTTATCCTTCTTAATTTCATCTAAAGCAATCTTTCATAACATTGGCGATCAAAGCAAAGGTAACAACATTCAATTAAAACATTTTCATTCCTTTCTTCCTCTGTTTGCCAATAGCAATTAGGGTTACAGTTTAGTCATCTTCTTCGTCATGTTCGACATCAAAGGTAGGTATCAATATTTCAATGCTTTTTATCCAATTCACTTATTATCGGTTCAAATCTGCTACATATTTACCGATTTTACTTTTTTAATTGCAATTAGATATATTGTTCTGTTCGCAATTAGTTTTACATTTACATTCCCAATTTATACAATTAAATTGTATTCTGTAATTATTCTTATTCTAATTTTCTTTTTGAATACACATATACACACTGAATTGAATGAGTAGATTATTGGTTTTAGATTATGTACGCATATGCATTTAACTCCACGTATTTATGTTTCACTTTTTGCAAAATTGAAGAACCCAAAATCAATAATGGGAACTGATTATTAATTTTACAATGATAACAGCCTTACAAATAATCGATGATTTCTTTAAGCAATGTTATTCTGGGAGGAAGGGCACAAGCCCCATGTCGCCTAAGGTGCACCAATCTCATCGCGCCACGTTATTTCAACCTTAAACTAGCCTAAAGTAGTATTAACACCGAAAACGCATAGCCTAAACTAGCCTAAAGATTTTTTTTCTAAAAAAGGAAGAGAGAGAGAGAGAGAGAGAGAGACGTGTGGAAGAGAGAGAACAATCCAAGCCGAATGTTCCACCACAAGCACCATTTGAAAGCCGATTTCCCAAGCCCCTTGCCAAGGAACCATGTAGCCGAGAGGCTTCACAAGCCTAACACCCCAAACCGATGGTGCCCCGTCCTGCCTTAGTACAATCTCAGAAGAACACCATGTGTTATTAGTTTGATAATGGCCTAACACAAACACATTTAAATTTAAAGTGGATATGTTTTTTTTTTTTTGTTCATACACTATGTTTCCTGCCTACACTACCAACTATGATATATGTTGGTTTATTCAAATGATGAGTGCTACATTAGATGTTTTGCTTATACAAAGAATATTCGGCGTATGATTATAAAGACTTTCATCATCTATATCTCGCCGCAACGCGCGGGATAGCATTAACTCGTTAACTTTAAATATCAAATTTCTCTTGAAACTTCTTTGATCAAGAATATAGTCAGTGTATCGAAGAGATGGGTGATGATCAGGAGCTTGTGGATCCATCACACATAACTTTTCTAGTAAAAACTTGCGAACTCGTTGACTTCCTTCCACAATAGTGAGGGTGGTTTGGAATTCCAGACCATCACATCATCATGCCACATCGTTTCAAACCACAACTCTTCCAAATTCATTTTTTACCTACAACCATAAATTATTTCAAACCTCCATCTTATCACCTATTTAAAAAGGGCTCGCCATACACCCAAAAGGATGGTCCGCTGTGGCAAACCAAACTCAAACAAACCACCTCCTACAATGGAGGTAGTCCGCTTTGTCTTAGTCCACTTCAACAGGACGCTTCTGAAGTAACCTATTGTGGGTGCTCTGAGTTCCACGGATCTCCTATCTCCTCTCCCTCTTCCACGTCAGAGTTTTGGGGTCGATAGACCTCGTAACATGTTAACTTTTTGCAAATAAGCTTAGGAAACGTTACTTTAGTGATTTTCATTGCCGGCTTGTTGTTCCTTCAACTTTGTTATAAACAAAAACAACCACCAATATTATATGTTCTATATAAATCTTGTCAAAACTATGGTTCTTTACAATACTTGTATTCTTAAACTTGTGCACCCTTAATGTCCAAAAACAACAAAAAACACACACAAACAAAATGCAATCAACTTATGTATCCCATATCATCACCACAGCAATCACACCAAGCCCCAAAGTTACAGCTAACAACTTATAATGTGGAGTGTCCACAGCAGCCGTCTTATGCGCCTGATGACCTCCTAACAAATGGTTAATCGACACATATATAAACACCCCACACGCTATCCCCATTGATATTGCAAATATCCAATCCGCAACACGTCCTTGTGTGGTAGCATCGATTACAATTCCAATCGCCACCCCAATGGGACTTGAAATCGCGAACGCGAACGCATAAGATGCACATGATAACAAAGGCCGGTCTGGAATCATTCTTAGGAGAGCAATTCCCATTGCAATTGCTGCAAAGATCTTGTGAAGTGATATTGTCCATAGAGCTTTCCAAGCGTCGGCTTTGGAATCCGCGATCCCAATCGCTATTCCCTCAAACACGGAATGGAAACACAATGCTACTATTAGTAAGATGCTGTCCCCGAATGAAGATGCTGATGTTATTCCCATACTTGGATGGGCATTTCCGTCTTTTCCATTCCTGTTGTCCTCTGTTATCAACAACCCATGTATTATTATATGTTGTGTAAGATATTTTTCAAGTAATCAACTACTTTTGGTATACGGTTAGGCGGACACATATTTTTTCCTAGCTGAACTGTTTTTTTTTTTTTTTTTTGTGTGCGGCTTTTTGGTCGGGCCACATAAATAATGACTACTTGTAAATGTAACCGGTAAAACTAATGGCTACTATGTTTTTGAGGTGATCATAAGACCACATGTAGTGGTAGAGTGAAAAAGCGTGAAAGGGGGAATTTGGAGCCCTTTTGCGTCCCAAACACCGCCCCCTCTTAGTGAAATGGGCGCTAATCTATCTAGCTTGAAATATTTCACGCCACAATCCCTCTTTCATCCACCAATCAAGTGATGCCAATTGCCACCCATCTGCTACTTCCTTTTTATTTTTTTAATTCAACTTAATATCTTTAATATACACACTCATAACACACAACACTGCTACACCTTTTTTTTTTTTTATTTCAAGGTCTTGACATTTGGGCTAAACTGCCAACTATGATTTTGGAAAAAGGGAAAACCAAACCAACTTGGGTTTCCAATCACAATTTTAGAAAAATAAAACAAAAAAAAAAAATTCTGAAGCATAACTTCGTATTAAATTAAATTCTAAAAAATATAAGAATTGTTCAAAAATATAATATAATATACATAACTTTATTTCCCTAAATGTAAAAAAAAATAATATAAATGTTAAACCGGCCGGTTCCAAGTTCCAAACCGTAAACCCTTAAAAATAAACCGGTGAACCAGGTATATCTCTACATATCAAACCGGCACCAGCCGATTTTTTTGGAACAATTGGTTACAACGGTTGATCAACACTCCTAACTGGTGTCTTGAAAAACAAGAATTATTGGTTAGAAAGCAAGATATTTTACCAACTAATCAATCAACCATAACTAAATGGTCAGTAAGAAAATAATAAAATATCTTGAATATTCCAACCTTTTTTTTTTGAACTTTTTTTAAATGAATAATGGAAATAAATAATCCCAACTATTGACTATTGGCTAATAACAGTTCCAATTACGAAAATCACCAATATTGGTCCCAACTTTCGACATATTGGAAACCAACGGACCCAAACTAACGGAGGCTAACTCCGTTAGTGTGATGCTGACGTGGCATGCCACGTAGGATCATTTTGCCACGTGGCATGTCACGTAGGATGCCACATAGGATTATTTTGCCACGTGGCATGCCACGTAGGATGCCACGTAGGATCATCTTGCCACCTAAGCATGTCACGTCAGCATCACACTAACGGAGTTAGCCTCCGTTAGTTTGGGTCCGTTGGTTTCCAATATGTCGAAAGTTGGGACCAATATTGGTGATTTTCGTAGTTGGGACTGTTATTGGCCAATAGTCAATAGTTTGGATTATTTATTTCCATTTTTCCTTTTTTAAATAATATTCTAACTAATTAAGTAATCAACAAGAAGAAAAAGTTAAACAACAAACCTTGATCTCCAACAACGTCTGAACCACTCTGTTTCCCATAAACATAAAAAATAACACAATCAGCAACCATGGTAAGCAAATAGCCAGCACAAGCCAACATAAAGGCAAAAGGGTATTCAACACTTGTTAAATCTTGAAACGTTTCATTAGCATCACTAAGAAAATGCATCATGGCTGTTCCAAGAAACACACCGCCAGCAAACTGTGTGCCCAGAATCAAGAACCCATCGTTCCATTTCAAGAAGTATGGAGACACCCCTCCAATAAAAGTGGCAAAGAATATTATTATTAAGCACCATATTTTTACTAGGATTAAAGATTTTGAACGGAGATTGGGTTTTTCGGCGTCGCCGGCGGTGGCGTCGTCGTCGTCGTCGTGATCGGCGCCGCCGTGGGCGGCGGCGGAGAGGACGAGAAGGAGGAGGACAGAGAGGAAGAGAAGGGAACGAGACATGTTGGATTGTTTTGTATAGTTATGGAGGAAACAGAGGAGGATTAATATAATGGGGGGTATAAATGGAAATAAAAAATATTAAAATGGTGAAATTGGGTTTAGGAGAAAGAAGTACAAGGTGGGAGGATTGGAATGTGTAGTACAATGTCACATGTTTGTCTAGATCTATTTGGTTAGCTGGTTGTCTTGGTCAATGTTTGTCACTATCTGGATTTATTGGATATGAGTTGGGTGATATTGGTACAGTTATACATTTAACAAAAACTACAATTTTATATTAAATTTAAGAGTTAATAGCAGAAACAGTTTATTTGATTCGGTGGTTTTGTCAGTCCAGCTCAAAATTAAAATAATTGTTTGAACAGTTTCTTAAGTTTTACGGAATAGGTCAAAATGATCCAATTACTTAACGGGGTTAACTCAAACTTGTTAAGTCAGGGGCATAATCATCAAGTCACCTCTAATATTTTAACCAGACTTTATGTTGGCAGTAGATTATTAACTTCTTCCTCATCTCACCAACATAGATGGAGCTTTTGATTGATTCTATCAAGCTTTCGATTCGATTTGGGTCTAATGTAATCTTACCCTTTATCTCTCTTAACCCCCCCCCCCCCCCCCCACACACACACACTATTGTAAACTAGAGAGAGAGAGAGAGAGAGAGAGATGGCCGAAGCAAAAAGAAAGAAGAGATAGAGAGAAGAAGAATAAATCAGAAAGGAGGTGGAGGAGCACGGCGGAGCTGTGGTGGTTGTAGCATCACCAAAGCTCCTGGTTAGCGAACACCCAACGGTTAACCTCAACTGGAGGTGGAGGAGCACGGCAGAGCTGTGGTAGTTGTAGCATCACCAAAGCTCCTAGTTAGCGAACACCCACCGGTTAACCTCCAATGACCATAGTTGACCACTGAAACTACCACTCTGTTTCCATCACTGAGACTAACCCCACCATCCGGTCATCTTCTTCTACAACAGATCTGCTAAACGGTACCTAGTCACCAACCGTTCTTCGACCACCGTTCGGTCGTCGTCGTCTTCTTCTTCTACGACATTGTTTTGTCAGTCATCACCGTCACAAATATGTATCTCTTAACTTCTTCTCATCTCTCAAATATTATTAGCTCGGTATAGTTTGATTTTTGTAGATTTGTAATGTTCAGGCAATCACTTTACATATGCGTTTCTGCTACTGTTGTTGGGTAGAAAGGCGGTGCCGGTGGGTGGAACCCCAAATCCGATCGTCGGTGTAAAGGTAAGAGGGAGGCGAGGAAGAGGAGAGCATGGATATGAGGAAGAGGAGAACATGGATGTTTTTGGCTATTAACTTTAAGTTTTAACACAAATGGACAATTTTGCCCCTGACTTAACGAGGTTGAGTTGACCCCGTTAAGTAATTGGACCCTTTTGGCCTATTTTGTGAAACTCAAGGGACTGTTTAAGCAATTATTTTAATTTTGGGCTGGACTGGCAAAAACCACCAAACCACAGGGACTGTTTTGGCTATTAACTCTAAATTTAAATATAAAAGTAGTTAATCTCCGTTTTTACATTCTTTTTCCAATTATTTAGACATAAATACGTCTTCTATCACTTTATACGAAGGCGTATTGGATAACTTTGTACTGATAGATTTGATAGAGTCAGTGACTAGTAAAAAACGTCTCATATCAATATGATGCGTATCAAAGACATGACTGTTTTTTTTTTCTTTATGAAAATGTTGTATTTTTGTGTGTTTAATGGATTTTTTTGTTGAAAAATGTAGGTTGTATTATATTTCGATTGATTGTAGTATTTTATTGCATTCGACATCGCCTGTTTATAGGTTTGGTGTATTTATTTCCACATGTTTAAGCAAGAATGACGGATACTAATACTGATGTTGAATTGTAGTAATTTTCAAATTTTATAGATTTTGAAACATTTTATAAATTTTTAAAATTTTTAACATTTTTACACCTTTATAACGCTTATAATACTGTATTTGATACCAAACATTGTAAATAAACATCACAAATATAAATAACTGAAACAGAATCATCATCATCAAACTCAGTAATCCTATTAATAGCAAAGCTAATATAGGGTCTGTTGAGAGTAAGATGTAGACAACCTTACCTCTACCCCATAGAAATAGATAGGCTACTTCCAAATCAAAACCAACAATCTCAAAATAACCTACACTCACCAACTAAAGCTATGGATCAACAAAAGAATATGGTTGCTTGTTCAAACAAAAAGTCCTGAGGGGCGGGTTCGAGCAAAAGAGGCGGTGGCTCTAGCAAACGGAGGGAGTTTCCAACCCATGTGTTGAGACTTCAAACAATGGGGGGTAATTTGAACCTACGAGGGGACGGTTCCCACCCTTTTGGTTCGGACGTTATACACCATAGCCACAATCATCGCCACAAAATTATTTCACACCACCACAATTTTTACAAAATTTATATTATGGCCCATATGGACATAAGATATATTTTCCGAAGAAGCGATGACTAACTTTGATGCGTTTACCGCATATAGGAGCTCACCACTTCAAAACGCACCTAGTTGAACCGGTTTGTTGTGACCCGCCTGTTTTTGAAGACCATGGTGATGATGACGACGACCGTGTACTAGAAACACAATTCGATACAAAATTTTGATGAAATGAACGTTCAAGATGATGAGTATAAAAAAGAGGAGAAGGTTGTTGAAGTTTGTAAAGGGAAGGGAAAAATAAGGAAAAACTTACAAATCGGGCCAACCGAGTTGATTGAACCGAGGACGAAGAAGTAATATTGGTGCAAGATTTCGTTCACGTCTCGGCCGATAAAGAAAAAGGAAATGAAAAAAAGAAAAGAACCTTTATGGAAAGTTGTTCTTAAATACTTCAATGACCTTAAGGGTGGAAACGAGTGAATGGTTGATCAAGTGAGCACAAAATGAAAGAATATGTTGACTAAGTTGAATTATTTCAACGGTTATCATATATAAGCGGTACAGCTTATAATTATATTCGTTCAAATATTTTTTAGTTATATCCATTCTACTTTTTTTTAATCTTGGTTAATATATATGTTATTCTAAGAAGGCATAAAAAAGCGGGTGAAATGACTTGAATGTTATAGAATGAGCGCTTGATGATTATCAAGCAAAATACAAACATGATTTTAAGCATGTTGTGGCGTGGAAGGTCGTGAAAGAGCATGAGAAGTGGGGTAAGATCTTGTTGTTGAATGAGAATTCAGGATGTAGTGCGGGCAAGAGAAATCACTGGGGTCGGCCAATTTCAGTACATCCGAAGATATATCGATGCCTGACTTAAGCGGTAAACAACAAATGAAACAACCGACTGGGTCATCAAACTAAAGTGGGTTAGCCGAAAAAATCAACGCATATACGTTAACGAAGGAAGCGGTATTTTCAAAAGGTGATCGAAGTTAAAGAAAAACATATCTTGCAATCAACAATGTTGATTAAGCTACAACGAGAAAGTGTCGCTAAAATCGATAAAGATTTTAAGACGTATAATCAGCCACACGAGAACCTAGATCTTTCCGTGCAAAAAATCATGATAGCCTGCAAAATTGAAATTTCGAGCAAATATAATTGGCCAAAGGATATGAATATTTTTTTTAAAAAAATTGTCATTTATTTTTTTTAATTTTCTGTATTTTTTCAAGTTATGTAATTTACGATGTTTAATTTTAATGTTATGCAATTTTAATTTTATTTACTTTATATGTTTCACTTTATAATAATAATAATAATAATAATAATAATAATAATAATAATAATAATAATAATAATAATAATAATAATAATAATAATAATAATAAAGCTTTAGGCAAAGTACCATGCCCTAGAGTGGCACTAAAGATTTGGTGTTTCTAGGGTACTTTATCTTCAATTTGACGTGACACTCTAGAAGTGATCGGGACCAAAGTAAGTTCCCTGAAGTGCCCCCTCACCCTTTAACCTACATATGCGTAGGTTACATAAAAAAATGAAATTTTCTCATATTTTTTTTTGAATTTCGGTAAAAAATAATAAGATTAGATATGTAACATTTGTTATTTACATTTTAGTTGTTTAAGATTGAAATTTGAATGATTCATTTTGTTATGCGTGTTCTCAATATATATATATATATATATATATATATATATATATATATATATATATATATATATATGAATTGGTTCAAATGAAAACCTTTAGTCAAATTGAGAACTAGGAGAACCATTCTGAACCACACATTCTCTAAGGCAAAAAAAAAGTGTTTTTTTTTTCTTTAATCGATGCTTTTTATGCAGGAATTTTTTTTATTTTTTTTTTCAATATACACATATGTATTACTGAAATATACACATATGTATGAAAATGCTCTATGCACATATGTATAAATGAAAAAAAAAAATTAAAAATAATTTTTTTTCTCGCATAAAAATGTGCGATTAAAACAAAAAAAAAATTAATGTGTGGTCTAGAATGGTTCTCTCAGTTCTCAAATAGGGGTTGGTTCTCTTATGATCCATACCCTATATATATATATATATAGAGAGAGAGAGAGAGAGAAAGAGAGAGAGAGAGAGATGGGGGGAGAGGGAGAGAGAGAGAGAGAGCAGGGCTGTTGTACAAATTGTTTTATCCCACAAATAAGACCTTAACGTGAGAAGTAAAGAAGGAAATAAATTGATTTTTTCCATCTTGTTAAAGTTGTGTTTTAGTACTGAAATCTATTTTTTTGTGCGTAATTACTCTAATAGCGTAATTATACAAAAAAGTATTTTTTTATATTATTCATCTAGATAGTATGCTTGAACAAATAAACTTTTAATTTTTTTTTCCTTTTCACTTCTTATGTTTAATAGGTTAATCTCATTTGTATTTTATCTTTACACACGTATATTTACAATAAGTATTAATTAAGTAATTAGGGTTAGAGCTTGGGGCTGAAAGGTCTTAAGTTCAAATCTGATCCCACCCGTGTTTTACTGTAGCGGGCCTTCTGGCAGACGAGTTTTCTCCGGTTCAGAATCATGCGGCTTAGGCTATCCAGCGCTATTGGTAAACCCGAGCATATGGAGAGCTTTCACCCAAGAAGGGGGGGGGGGGGGCGTCTCTGGGTAGTCAGCCACTAGTTTCGTTTACAGGTAAACAAACTAGTAATTAGTATTGTTTAATGGTTATAAATAGAAACTAGTGTGTTTAAAGGCGCGCGTTGCGCGCTTTACAATTTTTTCGTATCCAAAACACTAAGAAGCTATTATCAACCAAGTAACATATTTTTTGTACTTATTACTTAATAACATGTTGTGAACGAAAAAAAAAATGAAGTCACCTTTGCCCTTCTCATGTTTCGAACCTAAGACCTAAAACAATATAAATGCACCACAAACCACTCCACATCTAAGACATGTTATTATTTATTATGAAATCATATATAATTATTACTAAAAAAGTGTTTAGACTTTAAAAAAATTAAAAACTTGTCGTTCCAATGTTTCAAACCTAAGACCTCAAACAATACAAATGCACCATAAACCACTCCACCACCAAGTCATGTTGTGATTTATTATAGAACCATATATATTTATTAATAAATAAGTGTTCCAAAAAAATTTCGTGTTTGAAAAAAAAAAAAAAAAAAAAAAGTCAATGCCTCATTGGAGTTCAATTTCATGAGGCTTAAAGTTATTTATAATAGAAAGAAAATGTTGTACGAGTCAAGAAGTCAACTTGAAGTGTCGTTTTGGTGGGGTTTCCCAAATACGCCATAACCACATACAATGGGATAAAAGGACCTCCATGGCTCCATGACCTTAACATCTATATCTATAATCTATAACTTATAATAAAAGAATGGAATATTGATGAGGTGACATTCAATGGATGCTGTCACGTGGCATGTTGAGGTGAGAGTTTTTAATTTATTTTTTTATTTTGTTTTCATCCATTCTTCTATACTTATCTAACCCTAATCTCTTTAAGAATTTAAAAACAAATTTAGATTTTTCTCTCTAATGTTTCCTCCCATCATTTTTAAACGTTAATATCTTTTATATACGAGATTTTTTAAAGAAAAAAATTACACCAAATTAACGAGCGTTTAATTATCTTTCCAACGAGTACCATAGTGCTATATAAAAAACGGAGAAAAAAACGACTATTTTTTATGGGGTTTCGTTCATACAAGAAAAAAAACACAAAGTGTTCAGGTTATTCATTAATCATGTTTTTTCTTTTAAACCAGGTTCTTATATACAATGTTGAAATTTAGCCCAATCGCAATGCTTTCATTGGAACTTTACTCTTCTAAAGATGGATAGGTATACTTCATCAAGATAAGCTAGGAGAAAGAATCGCGCAACACTGCAACACATGGTGTCACCTTATAGCAAGGTTATTTTTTTTATTTATTTAATTACAAGAGTAATAATTATTAGTATTAGTATTAGTATTATTAGAATGGTTATATTTTTCAACCCTGGGACACTCCCGGGATAAAAGCTAGTATATAATAAACCAAAGCATTTTTAATGACATGTCATAATATTATGTAATCTCTCTTTTGAAAGATGCCACATAGGATGTGATGTGGCAACTATAGACCAATTAAAAAAAATATGGTTTAAATATAATTTAACATAATCTATTAAATATCTAATCTACTAAATGTAAATATTAAAACTTTATTATTTCATCTCTCATGTTTCCTCTCATAACTTTTAAATGTTAATATCTTTTATATACGAGATTTTTTAAAGAAAAAAATTACACCAAATTATCGAGCGTTTTATTATCTTTGCAACGAATACCATAGTGCTACATAAAAAACGGAGAAAAAACGACTATTTTTTGTAACCCGACAGGTATTGTGTCAGGTTTGAATTATTTTAAAAAAAATTGTGGGTTTGGGTCGGGCCTGGGATTTGGTGATACCCGACCCATTTACCCTTTTTTTATATTAGAATATGATAACTTATGGCAGAGATTTGTTTAAAATAATAATAATAATAATAATAATAATAATAATAATAATAATAATAATAACAAAACTGAAAAAGCCAAAAGTACACTGGCGCAAAACCATGTTTGTAAATGATATATATAATAATATTCATTAATCATATATTGGTAGATGCCATTTTTATAGTTTAGATACTTCTAATTTTATTCACTTTACTCAGATTTCTCAACCCGGGACGCTCCCGGGGTATAATATATAACTTACAATAAAAGAATTGAATATTGATGAGGTGACATTCAATGGAGGCTGTCATGTGACACGTTGAGGTGAGAGTTTTTAATTTATTTTTTTATTTTGTTTTCATCCATTCTCCTACACTTATCTAACACTAATCTCTTAAAGAATTTAAAAACAAATTTAGATTTTTATCTCTAATGTTTCTTCTCATAATTTTTAAACGTTAATATCTTTTATATACGAGATTTTTTAAAGAAAAAAATTACACCAAATTAACGAGCGTTTTATTATCTTTTCAACGAGTACCATAGTCCTATTACTAAAAAACTACCTAAACAAATTTTTTTTTGAAAATTTAATTATACATCCAACACATTGTAAATCATTTGAAAATTAAAAATTAATTAAATTTTCATTTGTATTTGTAAATATTACTAAATAAAACTATCAAAAAATTGTAATCCTTTATTATCAAGGCCGTATCTGAGAGCATTAAAAAATTTTTGGGCATCAGGCGACATAAAAAAATGGGTCAATTTTTTTTGGTAAAGAGAAATGAATTAAAATAACTTAGAATTCGATGCTAGAGCCAAGCTTTGAACCTGACATCTACATTAAATAAATCAACATGGTTTTTCCAACTCCAGTATTAAGTCTGTTATCTCCTTTTAAAAAAATTAATACTCCTATCTATAAAAAACGTATATATATATATATATCCTAAATATAAAATTTAATATACAATATGTAAATTTTTTTAAATTCTTTGGGCCCATTGTGACACTGGGCCCGAAACCGTCGCCCACCCCACTCACCACAAGATAAGGGTGATGCCCCCTCCCTGACAATTCACACATTCCATTCTCCGTTCGGCCTTCATCTCCCCCACACCTCCACATAGAACAAGTTGATTGATGGGTTCTAGCTTTCCCAATGATGGTAGCATAATATTCCGGGGTGGAGTCCATCCACCCTGAAGAGCTAGTAAAACTGTGTGGTGTGATAGAGGCAAGGTTTGGGAGGACTTGTCGCCACGTTAGCAAATTGCGGGTCCTTCTCTTATGATGACAACTTGAGGACTTCCAAATGATGTGGGGGTAGTCTTCCTTAAATAATCCTCCACTCCTATTAGTCCATATTTGTTTTTTTTTAATTTTAAATTGACCCACCATTTTATTTTAAGATGACAATATTGGCCCACCAATCAACATCACCGTGATGAGAGACAGCAGGAGCGGTGTTGGCCGCCCTTAGACGGGCCTAAGCCGCCCCCACACCACATAGTCTAAATCATACATGAAGACTCTTAAAACATACTTAAATAATTGTTTGTGCACAAATAATACGTTAATAATAAATTAAATTTTTTTTTTGAAAGATCAACTAAAGTATTGCCGGGTACTCTGTACGCGGCCCCCAATGGCCGAAAGGGGCCCCAGACGGCCTCTAGTCCGTATAGACAGAGCCCTTCGGCCCACCCGTCTCCTGTCCCAGGGAAAACCCGGCCCACAAACCCGCCCGAAGGCACGACGGTAGTGAACCAGTAAAACCTGAAGGGATCAGGAGTCGAACCCATGACCACAAGGGTCAAGGGTCTCTCCATCACTTCCCAACCATCTACCCCACCACAAAGGTGGGGGTATCCATCACATGCCTCCTGTGGGAATTGAACCCGGCTCCCTCAAAGAGAAAACCTACCCTTTTACCACTAGGCCACATGATCATGATAATAATAAATTAAATTGATAAAAAAAAATTAAAATCATATCTAATTTTTCCACTTAAAATGCCAAGTATTTAATACGTCGCTTATGGTGAGGTATCTGAAACGTTACGTTTAGCAAGTTCTTAGAAATAGATGTGTCCAAATAGATATGGTTTCACACGAATAAGTCCACCTTTCCTTTTCATCAAACCCACAACTCTCTTCTTAATCATTACTATTTTTTGTCATCTAAAGATTTTTCTTAGAAAAGCAAGGTAAATTCATTAAAATCGCCTCACGATTTAGGTGACAACCACTTGAAAGGTATGGGTTGAGATGACTTGATTCGATCTTTACCTAAATGAAAATTATATCGAAAGCAAATAAAAATAACGAGTCACGGTGGTATATTTAAAATTTTATATACATTACATTGTATTATTGTAATCATGAAAAGAGGAAATGACATCAACTTAAAAAAGAAGAGACAAAATGTGAGGTAGCTTTGATAATATGCATGTTTGCGCTTCAATACTTGTACATTACTACTTACAATTCCGTTTTGATAAAAAGTTATGTTGATACATGTAAAAATAGGCACGTGATAACGACACATTCGAAATTTGATAAAATATAGTATATTAAAAGTTATAACATATTTATTGGTCCTAAGTTATGTATAAATGTAATATGGTTGGTCTCTAAATATAGATGAGATTAACCTTTATTAGGATAACCTTATCAATGGTCAAAGACCAATCATGTTGCGTCCATGCATAACTTATAATCAATAAATATGTATCAAATATGTATCAAAGTTGTAATATGAACACATCATATGAACTAACCATGTTGTTATTTCTTAAAATAAGAATGAAATTTAAAAATTAAATTGAATAAAACATATTTGAATTACCCTTTATAAGACTATAAGGAGTGCATTTTGTAACTTTTATTATGTATATAAAGCTCTTTTCTTGCATGTCGTTCAATGATGTCATCCTCTCTATTGAGTGTGTCACGTGACATTCTTCTCCTTATTTCCCTTCAAACATTTTTTTCTCATCTTTCATCTTATAATTTTTAAACGTTAACAACTTTTATATACGAGATTTTTAAGAAAAAAATACACCAAATTAACGAGTGTTTTATTATTTTTTCAACGAGTACCATAATGCTATACAAAAAAAGAAAAAAAATGATTTTTTTTAGGTTTTTGTTCATACAGGAAAAAAAACACATTGTGTTCAGGTAATTCATTAACCATGTCTAGACAAGTCACTAATCATGTTCAAAGCAGTAAATAGAAATTATATTTTCATCAAGAGCAGAATATGCTAAAACCACTCATTTTCAAAAAAAAAAAAAAAAGCCACACCTTCAAGACACTGTCTCAATCACGTCCTGCAATGGTTGTTTCTGGCTCTACTCCTCATCCAAACGTATATCTTCTTTTTAATATACAATTTTATTCTAATTCACATGATTAAAATTGTTGTTTTCTTATATTGTAATACATTAATTTTTATGTTACATCATAAGACATATTTTAACACTTCACGTTCAGTGGCGAAGCTTGGTTCGCCGATCGGCGGGGGCCAGACTCAATTTTTTTCTGTCGGTAGTGGCAAATCGGCGGGTGCCGGACTCAACCCGGACTAAATTTACCTATGAAAATCACAAATTTCTATTACTGCGCCAAAAAACAGGGGGGCCAGGGCCACCCCTGGCCCTCACAATACTTCGCCCCTGTTCACGTTAGATTTGTCTATCCCGCAAAACTTCCGGGATATAATCTAGTAGTAATATAAATAATTTTTTATTTATAAAAACATTTTTATAAGACTGACTATACTGGGGCTTTTTATATAACGCCTATATCCAACGTGGACCAAAATGGCGCCCCCCACACCATTACCGGGGGGGGGGGGGGGGTCCATTTTTCAAAACCCTCTTCTGGCGCTATAAAACTAACGCCCGGAACAAAAACCTCCAACCAATCATGTAATGACACCTCATACCCTCTCTCTTTATTATTATTATTTTATTATTTTTTAATTTAAAAGATATAATAAAATATTAATAGGGGCTTTATAAATAAAGCCCCACCACTACACCCCTTTTTCACTTTATCTCTCCATGCTGACTCAGCTGCCACGTGGACCAATCAGAAAGGGGGACTTTATATATAAAGCCCCCCACTACGCATGGTCTAAACAATAAACTCGTTTAGAGTGTCTGGTCTAATCAAAGCTCTAGTCACAGGCAAGCTCAATGAATGGCATTCAATGATCAAGACTTGATTTTTTTTACTAAAGCAATCACAAGTAGTAGCTCGGTGAAGGTGTGAGGGCTTTCCCCATAGGTCTTAAGTTCGAGCCTTGGGGTTTCCCGCATTGGGATAATCAACCCTCGGGTCTGGGGTGGGCCAGGTTGTGTCCCTGTCTTTACCATTGGGGGTCACTCGGTGAGTTTGGTCGGTCAAAAAAGTAAAATAAAATAACAAGTAGTAGCTTACGTAAAGCTTGACCCGCTTTAAAGTGACACCAAGCCACCAAGCTACTAAACTACGAAAGAAACTTACACCAAAGCTATATAGATATAGCCCAGCCCATACCCAAAAGCAAAGAATTGTATCCCAATTCCAAACATTATGGGCGCATAAGTCATAAGTTACTTTAATAATTTTACAATTCACACCATAGATCATCTCCATGAGCTTTTACTTTCGTTGACCCAAACATATCTTTTTTGAAGAAGAAAATATCGCTTGGACGCTTAAATTAGCACCGGTTTGCCTTGCCAGAAAGAGGTCACTACGTGACCACACTATGGGGCGAGAATAAGCATTTACTTTTACAGATATAGAAGTTACAGTAAGTTATGCATTAATAAGAATATACTTGTGGGTGAATGAATTTTTTACGTAATTATGAAGTACTTATATTGGTGAAATTAAGGTTTACGCCTGTCACACCTTCAAATTCCACTTGTGAGGTTTTTACCGTGAGGCGCGTGATAAACCAGGATATAAGTCAACGGTCACAATAAACGAAATCTATATGAATTAAAGTCAACGTAACAAACCATGCAAGTTAAATTGACAAGTACAACGGAAGCGTAAAAGTATTTTATAGACCCAATCCAAAGTAAAGTAGTTAAAAACAGTTTAAAGTTTCAAAACAGACAATCAGTAAAAATGGATGCTATAGACTCCCTTGCATTCTAGACCAGTTCAGCTACCTTAGCAATATGAGAAAACATGCTATGTTAGATAGTTTATCAAACACCCAGGTTTTATGTTTGCAAAATAGTTAATGTTTGAAAACCAGATCCACATGATAATCTACATCTATATCTGATGCTATCTAGACATCGTTACACGATACTCAAGCGTTCAAGCGTTATGAACTATTGCTGACTGATAGTAATAAGTTGTCTTGTTTCCCCGACACCGGTCATCAACCGGTAACGTAATGTTAAATAGGACAAATATGCACCCGTGCGACCTCCAGCCAACACGGGTGGGGCTTGTCAGACCCAATAGATCTATTCATAATTTTCCCGCTATGTTCCACATATTTATGGTTCAAACTGTTAAAAGGACTTTAGATGAATCGCTTAGTACACATGTGATATAATGTAATATATGTGATCTAAATGTTTGTGTATGCGCAACATGTTTCTCCCCCAAAAGGAAAACAGTAAAGGGAGGCCGTGAAACTCATCTTAGGGTGCGTTTTCTAGTATAAAATAAACCGATTGTGTGTTGATAGTCTCAATTACCGGCGACCTTTCATGAGACACTTATAAGTGTGTTGACCGAAAACACGTTAGTCAATTAACCCTTGGTTGTCTAAACATGACTGTGTTTGTTTGAAAAATTGTTTGATGTTTGACACGACCTCACAAGACCTGACATCCTGTTGGTGATCAGTTATACCAGTGTGACACGCACCTAATATACCGAATAGATCACGAAACCTAGCATATAGATCATGTAATGCACGTATGAGTCATAAAACATGTTACAGGGTTTCTAGACACATCACGGGGTTTAAAACACGCTACTGGGTTTCAAAACGCACTACTAGATTCAAAACATCCAACTGACTACCAAAACACCCGACTGGCATCAAAACACCCGACTGGCTTTGCCAGTCCCCTGCATTGCAGGCTGTTGGCCTTTTTGACGCGCGAAACCCTCCAAATCAGACCCGAAACATATTGGAACACCCCTAATCAATTCACAATCATTATCTAACCCAAACCCATCATTATGCCCTAATTATAATCTCGTTTATCACGTAAATTGCAAGTTTCTTCCCAGAATGGATAATATTATGGGTAAGTCACATCAATAGCATGCAAAAGTTACCCTAAATGGCAAATAACCTTATTTAATAACATAATCAAGTTCCAATCATTATCAAGCTGTAGTATGATTATTCTAACATAAATCCTAACAAGTTACAAGCATCAAATCATCATATTGCATCCTAGATTCCACTAAAATCCTCAAACGGGTCAAAACTAATAAAAGCCACTTAACACATCAAATAAGCTTCTATCACCTAGATAATCAACATAAAAACTTCTCTAAATCATACTATTAAGAAACACACAAGAAACCCCATGTTTTAGATCACCAATACCATTTAAAGTTTGCATTTTTATCAAAATCTCATAGGATATGTTTAGAAAGGGTTTTCAATGGTTTTTATTGATGAAACATACAAAGATCAGGTCTGGACCTTTAGGGTTCATAATAATGTTTGAAAAATGATTTGGATGAACCATAAACCTTAAATCTTCACTTGTAAATGTTGTTTTAGCTTGGAAATGGTGATTCTAGGGCAAAAATGGGTGTACAGAGGTTAAGGGTCGTGAGAGAGCACTTTAGGGTGAGTTAGGGTTGCACAAATTATGAAAAACAAGTCAAGTATGATATTTATAGCTGTTACCAGTCGTGCCCCTGATTCTGATCGACTGGCATTGCCAATCGCCCCTCCCACAGGCTAGCTGATCGGCCCAACATGGGCGATTGGGTTTTGCGATGCGTTAATCGCTAATTTAACACATTAATTCACGTATCCACATATGGACAATTTATATAATTATCGTAAAACATTTAATATCTGACAACTTACACTTTTATGTTATTTCACCAACCCCCGGGACTTGAGACTTGTGTGTGTACGACAAAAACAATTTATATAATTATCGTAAAACATTTAATATCTGACAATTAAATTAAAACATTTAATTTCTACCCAAACATCCATAACCCTATGTTTCTAATAACTTCGGGACGAAGTTTCTAAAAGTAGGGGATGCTGTGACATCCGTCACTTTCTTTTTATTTTTATTTATTTATTTTTTTAATAATAATAATAATAATAATAATCATAATAATAATACCAACATTTCAAACTAAAGCTTTAAAACAAACTCAAACCCAACCCATTATTCCTTCTTTCTTTCCCACTCTTGGACCCAATCCAGATCTGGCCCAGACAACAGGCCCACCAAACTCCTTTCCCTTCACCCTTTGGTCCAGCCCACTAAGTGTTGCCCCTTCCTTACAGCTCAAAAAAAAAAAAAAAAAAAGAGAATGATGCTCCCTGGAATCGAACCCGGGCAGAAGCCGGTTCAAACGTAACCACACACACACGCACCAATTGAGCTATGGCTCATTCTTGTCCTAATCCCAAATCGAATTTTATTAAAGGCCTTCCAAAAACATTCACATCTACTGCTGATTGTTCGCTGCTGAAAATCAGCCGTGACACCCACCATATCTTTATCTCTTTGACTCTAGATTGACCCTAAGATTGGAAACAACTGATTTATTGATGCATAATATGGTATGGACAAGGTATTACGCGAATTATGTACAATCACACGATCTAAACGTTCTCCAAATCTTGACCTGTTCACGCGTGATTTTAAGTATGAATCGAAAATTTCGATTCCTTCAATTCTTGTGTTTTTGTATAAATTGAACACTCCTGGTGCATCTAAGAATGCCGAACAACAAACCCCCACACTCAATTCCTCTTAAAACTCCGTGATTATCAAGCTTTCCTCGTAGTTTGACTTTTGGGTTGACCACGCATTCATCGTTTAAATCGCATTGTAAGTTGTTTATTTTTGATGGGTTTCGTTAATCATGATCAATCGATCAATAGCCCTAACGTTTCTGAGGCTATTGATCGTTAATTAATTGGATTCAAGAAGCTAGGGTTCTTATGTTTTATTTGGGGAAGATGACCAAACCGTGTATATAATAAATCTTTTAAAAACTGAAACATATACAAATCTGATGTACAGACCAGTTGGTTAGGGTGTTTGGCTAAAGACATGGAACCGGCCAAGGGCCTAGGTTCGAGCCCCACAACCAACAACATTTTTTTTTACCTTTCTTACATATATATTTAGCATATTATTTTTTAAAAATAGTTTTTAAATACTAAAAGTGGTTTATAAATGCTACAAAAATTACTGTATGATCTCCAAATGATAAAGTTCATTATCCAATTTTTAGTTTTTCAAAAATAATTTATTTAATATATATTATAAATATTACAAGTTTATTCATTTAAAATTATAAAATTCAATAAAAATATCTAAACGATTTTATAAAATTCCACAAAATTATACTAAACTTTTATAACAATAAGCAATTCAGAATTTATTTTTAATTCAGAAAAACCGTACATTTTATATTTTTAATGAATTTTTGTTAGTTTTAATCATAAATAAATCATAATAAATTCATTTTTCAATATTTTTGTACCAAAATTTTACATAAATTATTTCCATTCATTTGGAACAGAAATACAATTTTTAATTTAAAAATTCTTTAATTTTAATATTTTTAGATATTAAAGTTACATTTTGACAATTTGAAATAAATAGATTAAATATTCTATTTTTAAGAAAATAATTTTATAAAAAGTTATTTTCACACTTAAAACTTTATATTGTGACCATCTCCAATTTGAAATTACAAAAAGACTTTTGTTTATTTATTTACCAAATTTATTTTATTTATTAAACGTTTAATTTATTAATCAAACGAATACTTTTCCCCAATTCGAAGCCCTAGAAAATACTTGTAGACTAGGTAGACTTAGACTCATTTGTTACATTATACATAGGGTGATACTTGGCAACGTTGGAATATACTTATTCAATTACACAAGACTTACCACCTTGCTAAGGTGAGTATTACTTATCCCCTGTTTCGTTTTTACAATTTTGGGGTGATTCATGCACAAGTATACAAAACTTTCATATTCATTTACACATACATTTTTCTTCATTTACAATTCATATACGTGTCTTGATTATCTTTGTGCTTATGCTTGAACATGAACGTAGCTTACATACAAAATCATACATACAGACATAACTTATGTTATGGTGCTCATTTAGACGTAACTTATGTTACGGTGCTCTTTTAGACTCACACGTGTTGAGGTGCTCATTATCAATTTCATTGTACAAACTTTACATTTGATCTTTGTCTTGTTTGGTTACTTGCGTGTTTACATAATGCCTTGGTGATGCTAGACACATGAATTGTACTACCTTTTCAAACTTATACTATATGTACAAAACTAAGTAGTACTCACCAACATCATATGTTGACAAAATTATTTTCGTGCATGTTTCAGGATAAGCTGCTTGACGCTTCACATAGGACTCTGGACTTAGATTAGAACCATCAATTATCTTTATTTTTGCTGTCTTGTATTTAATTTCACATGTTGAAAAACAATATTCAATAATCATATATTTACATTTTAGTACCATGAGCTTGTGAACAATCGTCACTACGTGGCACCTCGATGATTCCGCCATCGGTTGGGGTGTTACAGATTGGTATCAGAGCCATGGTTATAGGGAACTAGGTTATTAGATAAAATGGCCTAGACTATAACCGAACTTTCATTTCCTAAATTACCTTACCCTCATTTCCCTCTACTTTCCTTCCTCTATCTTTCCCTTCTTCTCCATTTCCCCTCATCTTTCATCCTGGTGCATAGAGATGGTGTCCTACATGGAGTGGAAAGCCTACATCATCATGGAACGGGAGCAGTACCATTCATGAAGACACTCTTAGGCATAATGCCTACTCTTATTCTGCTCCTTCAAAGTTGTTGAACTTTAATGAGTGTGATAAGGACACGTGCAATCTGGAAGGGTGGATGCCTGTACACTGGGTTTTCTGGCATAGGCAAGCATAGCGCATAAATCCATTTACGGACCTGTTATGCTTACCTGGGGATTCCTGGAGTGAGTGTCCACTTATAGGCTAAAGCATGTCTTCTTTGATCACCATTGGGTTCAACTCCTTTGAAAAGTCAACGTTCTTGTTGGGTTTTACAGCTAGACAAGGGCACTCCAAGCATCTTGTGCAAATTTTTCAATAATACTCTCTCGTTTCATATACAATATTTTGTATCTCATGAATTCTATATACTGCTTACAAATTCATACTTTCATAATCATCTGTACGGTTATACACTTACATTTTCTAACCTCATAATTATTCATTGACTACCTCATAGATGTCTGCTCGCTGCATACTCCGTGATGTCCGCCGACGCCCTGTTCATGCTTCTGGACAACGTTCTGACCGTCGCCTCGCATCTTTAGTCGCTGAGCAAATTGCTGCAGTGATCCCAAACCTCGTCAGCGAGATAACCCAGAATAGTAACAGTGCCAACACAGGGAGTACTACTCAATTTCGGTGCACTTTCAAACACTTTAACTCCTGCAACCCCACAAAATTCACTGGTGAGGAGGGTGCTACTGGTCTCCTTCAATGGTTTGAAAGCATGGAGAGCACCTTTGTGAACAACGAGTGTCCTGATGAACTCCGCGTCCGCTATGCTACTAGTGTCCTTCAAAAGGGGGCGCTAACCTGGTGGAATGGCGAAAAGCGCAATCGAGGAGCTGATGTTGCTTTATCATTATCTTGGGCTGAAGTTAAGGAACTCATGATCGCCAAATTCTGCCCGAGGAACGAAATCAGAAAATTGGAGGATGAATTTCGTGAGCTCAAACAAGACAGTGGTGAGAATCTTGCGTATAATACCCGATATCATGAACTTAGCATACTAGTTCCACACATGGTCACCCCGGTCTCTCGAGCAATCGAGAAATATATCGAGGGATTACCTGACCTGATACAAGACGTAGTCACTGGGAGCAAATCTACTACGGTGGAAGAAGCAATCCAGCTTGCAGCCACTTTAACAGACAAACACGTAAGGAAAGGAAACTTGGCTAGGAAGGGCACCAAGACGTCTACTGAGAAAACCACCAATGATGTTGAACAATCTAAGACTGTTTTAGCAAAGGCCGCCACTACTGCTTCGAACTCTAAGAAACGAATGGGCGATAATCAGAACCAGGCTGTTGTGGATCCTGTGACTCAACCCCCTATCAAGAAAGCCTACACGGGAATCCATCCTCAATGCAACACTTGCAAGTATCATCACCCTGCAAATCTTCCATGTCGTCAATGCACTAGATGTGGAAGGTTTGGACACTTTGTCACTACATGTCGTGTAACGGTTAGGACACAAGATAATCATCAAACAGCTGCCCAGGAACCACTACAGATTACTAACGGTCGGGCATGTTATCATTGTAGAGACCCTAACCACATGCGCCCTCAATGCCCTAAATTGAATAATGTAAACCTGGTGGCACATGGACGAGCTTTCAATATCAATATCAACGAAGCAAACGGCCAGGATGACGCTAATCCCACTGGTTAAGCCATGGATGAAATCTTTTAAAGACTCGAGAATCCAATACTCGTGTTTCCATTTTCTTGATACTATTATCATTTTGTACCCAATTTTGTCGCACTCATAAGCATATAACATCTAGAAATTTCCTTGCATACTATTGTGTACGAACACAGATTGGAAACTTATCATATTTGGATTACATTTATTTTTGATCATAGAAGTTTAAAGACTCTACCCTACATTTATTTGAAACATTGGACTTGATTTCCATGAAATCAAACTACAAAAAAAAAAAAAAAAAAAAAACCTCGATACTTGATCCTACAGAATTTTTCTAAAAACATCATTGGTTATTACATGAAACTTGATTTTTCCCTTAATTTGACTATTCATTGAACATTTAATTATTCATGATAACACTTATACTTAATAGTTGCCGTACTTATAAACTTGCTTGCATGTTTGTATTATCAAATTGCATGACAACTATTACATCTATCCACTCAACTAAAATAAACATTTCATTTAAAGGGCTCCTCGGACGAGTGGTAGCCCGTACTTAAATACTGTTATGCTTACAAATCATTGCAAGCCAATGCAATTGACCTCATTATTACGTGGCCTCATTTCATTGATAACATCTCATTGTAACTCAACGTGTTTGTTGTATCATCTTCTTGTGAAACTTATTTGCTTTAATGTGTGTTAGATTAGGATCATAGAAGGACATAAAACCCTAATGTAAGGTAAATTGATGATTCCGGTCCGGAACGTAATCATGAATTTACAGGTACGTTAGGGTAGGGTGAAATTCTATTGGGGTTTTTTGGTAGGCGTCCAGTACGTTTTCAAGGTATCAAAGGTGTGGTGGGTTAGCTGCGGTACACCCTGTATACAAACACTAATGATGCATTGAAAGTGAGACTGGAAGTCGGACCAGGAACAAACTCTAGTTACTTGGTAGTTCATTAGTCTTTCTATAATCAATCAACTCATACATTTATTTTAGGATTCCTAAAACTTGAAGTTTAATGTTTTACTAGATTCTTATTCTCCTTATTATTCGAGACGAACCTAATCCAATCCTTAACTCACACCTATCAAACCTCTTATCCAAATCAATCTTTCCAAACCACGGTTATCTTAATTTCTACCCAAACATCCATAACCCTATGTTTCTAATAACTTCGGGACGAAGTTTCTAAAAGTAGGGGATGCTGTGACATCCGTCACTTTCTTTTTATTTTTATTTATTTATTTTTTTAATAATAATAATAATAATAATAATCATAATAATAATACCAACATTTCAAACTAAAGCTTTAAAACAAACTCAAACCCAACCCATTATTCCTTCTTTCTTTCCCACTCTTGGACCCAATCCAGATCTGGCCCGGACAACAGGCCCACCAGACTCCTTTCCCTTCACCCTTTGGTCCAGCCCACTAAGTGTTGCCCCCTCCTTAAAGCTCAAAAAAAAAAAAAAAAAGAGAATGATGCTCCCTGGAATCGAACCCGGGCAGAAGCCGGTTCAAACGTAACCACACACACACGCACCAATTGAGCTATGGCTCATTCTTGTCCTAATCCCAAATCGAATTTTATTAAAGGCCTTCCAAAAACATTCACATCTACTGCTGATTGTTCGCTGCTGAAAATCAGCCGTGACACCCACCATATCTTTATCTCTTTGACTCTAGATTGACCCTAAGATTGGAAACAACTGATTTATTGATGCATAATATGGTATGGACAAGGTATTACGCGAATTATGTACAATCACACGATCTAAACGTTCTCCAAATCTTGACCTGTTCACGCGTGATTTTAAGTATGAATCGAAAATTTCGATTCCTTCAATTCTTGTGTTTTTGTATAAATTGAACACTCCTGGTGCATCTAAGAATGCCGAACAACAAACCCCCACTCTCAATTCCTCTTAAAACTCCGTGATTATCAAGCTTTCCTCGTAGTTTGACTTTTGGGTTGACCACGCATTCATCGTTTAAATCGCATTGTAAGTTGTTTATTTTTGATGGGTTTCGTTAATCATGATCAATCGATCAATAGCCCTAACGTTTCTGAGGCTATTGATCGTTAATTGATTGGATTCAAGAAGCTAGGGTTCTTATGTTTTATTTGGGGAAGATGACCAAACTGTGTATATAATAAATCTTTTAAAAACTGAAACATATACAAATATGATGTACAGACCAGTTGGTTGGGGTGTTTGGCTAAAGACATGGAACCGGCCAAGGGCCTAGGTTCGAGCCCCACAACCAACAACATTTTTTTTTTACCTTTCTTACATATATATTTAGCATATTATTTTTTAAAAATAGTTTTTAAATACTAAAAGTGGTTTATAAATGCTACAAAAATTACTGTATGATCTCCAAATGATAAAGTTCATTATCCAATTTTTAGTTTTTCAAAAGTAATTTATTTAATATATATTATAAATATTACAAGTTTATTCATTTAAAATTATAAAATTCAATAAAAATATCTAAACGATTTTATAAAATTCCACAAAATTATACTAAACTTTTTTAACAATAAGCAATTCAGAATTTATTTTTAATTCAGAAAAACCGTACATTTTATATTTTTAATGAATTTTTGTTAGTTTTAATCATAAATAAATCATAATAAATTCATTTTTCAATATTTTTGTACCAAAATTTTACATAAATTATTTCCATTCATTTGGAACAGAAATACAATTTTTAATTTAAAAATTCTTTAATTTTAATATTTTTAGATATTAAAGTTACATTTTGACAATTTGAAATAAATAGATTAAATATTCTATTTTTAAGAAAATAATTTTATAAAAATTATTTTCACACTTAAAACTTTATATTGTGACCATCTCTAATTTGAAATTACAAAAAGACTTTTGTTTATTTATTTACCAAATTTCTTTTATTTATTAAACGTTTAATTTATTAATCAAACGAATACTTTTCCCCAATTCGAAGCCCTAGAAAATACTTGTAGACTAGGTAGACTTAGACTCATTTGTTACATTATACATAGGGTGATACTTGGCAACGTTGGAATATACTTATTCAATTACACAAGACTTACCACCTTGCTAAGGTGAGTATTACTTATCCCCTGTTTCGTTTTTACACTTTTGGGGTGATTCATGCACAAGTATACAAAACTTTCATATTCATTTACACATACATTTTTCTTCATTTACAATTCATATACGTGTCTTGATTATCTTTGTGCTTATGCTTGAACATGAACGTAGCTTACATACAAAATCATACATACAGACATAACTTATGTTATGGTGCTCATTTAGACGTAACTTATGTTACGGTGCTCTTTTAGACTCACACGTGTTGAGGTGCTCATTATCAATTTCATTGTACAAACTTTACATTTGATCTTTGTCTTGTTTGGTTACTTGCGTGTTTACATAATGCCTTGGTGATGCTAGACACATGAATTGTACTACCTTTTCAAACTTATACTATATGTACAAAACTAAGTAGTACTCACCAACATCATATGTTGACAAAATTATTTTCGTGCATGTTTCAGGATAAGCTGCTTGACGCTTCACATAGGACTCTGGACTTAGATTAGAACCATCAATTATCTTTATTTTTGCTGTCTTGTATTTAATTTCACATGTTGAAAAACAATATTCAATAATCATATATTTACATTTTAGTACCATGAGCTTTTAAACAATCGTCACTACGTGGCACCTCGATGATTCCGCCATCGGTTTGGGTGTTACATACTTGATCCTAAATGTTTACAATTTAAAACTCGAGTGATCCTGTATGTTGGTTTTTTTATAACAATAACAGTCCTTGCCTGATTGTGCCGTTAGTTTTCATTGTTAACTCACCTCACGTGCCTCCCACGTGAGGGTAAATAGGTCATTTTATATCATTCGTTTATAAATAAACCCGATGAACCCTATTTTCCCTCAAAATTAATGACCTTCTTCTTCCCATCTCTTCTGTTGGGTTGACCCTTCTATGTGTCAACGTGCTTTTCATATCATCCCTGGGCTACTCAGAGCAAGAAACAGGGCAGATGAACAAAGGGATGAACTTGAAGCTCAAATCAGGAGGAAGAACAGAGTGATTTTAGTACTTGTGATGTTATTAGGATTAGGATTTGGAATGTTGATGTTTAAGTAAGAATGGTAGAATGGTAGGATGCTGAATTTGTATGTGGACCTAAGAATGTTAATGAAATTTGGGACTTTTGATGTGAATGCAAATGGTGAGTTTGGTTATTAAATACAGTCAGTATTGGCAACTACATTGTGCAACAACCACAATTAACTGACCAAAAAAGTGAAGATGTGCAACTACCAAATGTTGAGTAAATGTTCAATAAATTAGTTCATAAAACTACCACCTACCAATACTTTAACTTACCAAAAAAGTGAAGATGTCAAAATATTAGGAAAATTGTTCAAAGTATCAAAAAGGTCAAAGTACAAAAAAAGTCAAAATGACAAAATGTCAATTTGTTAGCATAATGATGGCAAAACATGATAAGCCAACATGTTAGTAAAAAGATTCTCCTTGTCTTTCGCTTGACTGGGCTTTTTTGGGCCTTTTTTGAACTTTTGCTGGACTGGCCTCTTTTTTTATTATCTTTGGCCCTTTTTTAACACTTGTATTACTAGCCCCATCAGCTTGGTTGTCATAATATTGAGGCACACTTCCCTCACAACAGACTCTCTTATCCTCACCTTATCATTTTTTTAGAAAGACAATTCCCTTCTAGTTTGTATAACATGTTTTCTAATCAGTTTCTTGGCTGCCTGTGCAGATCCAAATGTCTGTCCAAGAAAAAATCTTGCATCTTGTATGTTTCACTTCCCCTACAAATGATAAAATGAAATTAGTTCAAACACTAGTTAACAAGTAAATAAAAATAGCAAATAAAGTAAAAACTTGCTAACCTTTTACTTGTGCCTGATTTCCCTCAACTTTTGGCTCCTTCTGGTCTCAAAATCATCCATGGATTCATCAGTTAGGCTGTCAAATGATTCATAGCTCAGGTGCTCACCAGCTAAAAGGTCATCACTTTTATCACTATCATGGTTTGGTTCATTGACTTTTTTCACATATTCCTCCTCATCATCCACATAAGTACTGAAGTCCCTCATATCAACATCAAGCTCTTCAATGTCATTAGCCTTATCCAAATTGAAATCAATGTCTTGAGAATCATCATCTTCACTATCCTCACTATAACCCTCCTCATCATCCTCACCAGAACCTTCACCCTCATTCTCATTCTCATTATCAGCCTCATGTTCATTATCAACCTCATTCTCATTATCAGCCTCATTGACTTTACTAACCTCATTATCAACCTCAATATGAGTCTCATTTTCAACATGTGGAAATACACTAGATAAGTCAATATCATCAAAGTTAAGTCCATCTATAAAAGTAGACTCAATGACATGCTCATTTAAGTTCAACCTTGCAGCCTCTTTAACATTCTTAGAACCCTCTAAACCATTACTAGAACCCTACCCAACATTTGTCCTAGAACTCTCAGCCTTTTTAACATTTTTAGAACCCTCAAAATCATTACTAGAATCCTGCCCAACATTTGTCCTAGAACTCTCACCATACTCAATCATCAATCTCCTTTTAGGAACTAGTTTTTTTTTCTTGGAGCAGGAACATCTACATTACCATCATCTAATTCCTGAATAACAACCTTTGATGTTCCCACTGGTGATTTCAGGTAAGTATCAACTTTTGTTTTTTCATGTTCAATATAAAAGTTAATAATCTTATGTTCACCCACATACTGACCCAAATTACGAACAACATCATCATTGCCTAAAGCTACTAAACCAGTATCCAAATCTTTACCTGGTATTTGAAAATGATAATAAAGTTTAGCATTTTCTTCAAAAAGTTTTGACTCTCGAATCATCCAATTAATTTCATGCACAGAAAACTCATCTATGTTCAAATCATCCACCCAAACAAGCCTACCTTGGACATACATTCTTCCTAGGAACTTAGTAAACTTACCATTGTAGTGTAGTTTCGCTGTAAACAAGTTAGGGTTTCCATCTGCAAATAAAAAAAATAAAGGTTAGGGCTCCCATCTACCATAATCTGTAAAAAAGTTAGGGCTTTAATGAAAATAAACTACCACTTACCATAATCGAGGAGTGGATCAAAAGGATATTCTCCTCTAATGGTCCAACCCATCGTCTTCGATTTTGTTAGAATGCAGAGCAGGGAGAAGGGTGAGAGATTGTGAGAGGTGAAATGGAGAGAGAGAAAGAGGTGGTCACGTTGGTGATGATGATAGTTGTGAGAGGTAATATGGAGGGAAATGGGTTACAAATGACAACTGACATTTAGGGACTAGGTCAATGCATTCCAAAAGTTGCCATCATTTCAATCTAAAAAGACTATAATACCCTCACGAGGGCTGCACGTGGGATGACTTAACGTTGAAAACTAACGGACGTTGATAATAAGGATCACTCGAGTTTTAAATTGCAAACATTTTGGATCAAGTATGTATTTAGTAATGCCTGAAGACCAAGTGTGCAAGATTGGGAAACCATAGGGACCAACCAAGCAATTTAGTCTTTTTTTTAAGTCAAAACATAAAAAGGGTAAAATGTCAAAATTGCCCCTCAGTTAACGTTAACTTTTAACAAAGTTAGCAATTTGGACGGAAAATAGCACGAAAATCCAAACCTCAAGTGCCCAGTTGCAAAAAAAAAAAAAAAAAATCTTTAGACTAGACCAGCAAATCTGACCAAACCTCAGGAACGAAAATGACTATTAACTCTTGTTTGTATGGTCTCTAATTTTTGTCAATTAAATGGAATGTCATATCAACACTTAATACTATTTCATTCATTTAAATCTTTGAAAGAGCCAAAGGCATTAAAGCCCAGCGGCATCTTGGTGGTGAGATAAGACTTGGGGACCATAAGGTCCTGGGTTCAAATCTCACATAGGGGGTTTTCTAATAATTATGAGTTTCCTCTTGAATTGGTGACTTGGTGGTGGAATATGATCGCGTGGTAACACTGGTGGCACGATGATACTCCAGTGTTATGTGAGTGATTCCAATTTGTTGGTCGTTCAAAAAAAAAAAAAATCTTTGAAAGATTCCAAGAGCGCTTTCACCATCTTACCAGTACCCTAATGTCATTAATTTTAAAAAACAAAGTTCTCTTAATGGTCGTGTTTTTTGGGCTGATGGTTGTGTCCAGGTTGTACTTGGTGGTTTGTCAAAGGTTGGGCTGATGGCTTAAATCGATGAATGCTGACATGACCAGTGGCGGAGGTTTCAAAGGGCGGGAGGGGGCGGCCGCCCCCCTCCGAATTTTCGCTCAGAAGTTCCGATTATATAATATCCGTATAGAATTTTTTAGGTATATATGGTTTCGACCCCCCGGTTTTTTTTTGTTTTTTTTTTGAAAAAAAAATAGGTATATTATATAAACCAAAACTAACGATATATCGAATGATACAAGGTTCCCAAATATCGGTTGTTTTACCAAGTTTATCGTTTTTCTTTGTTTTTTTTTTTTTTTTTTTTTCATTTGGGTCCTTTTTGAGAGGTACAACCTAATTGTTTGATTTTGCCCATTTTTTTCTTTAGGGAAAATCCAATTAAAAAGCCCAAATACAAGCCTAAACCTAAATAAAACTTTAAAGTTTAAACACTCTATGTACTCTGTCTCTTGATCTCACCCGGGTAGTTTCATACTTTCATTTTTCAAGTCTCCATTCAAAGTACTAATTTATAGATTCATATATTGTTATCTTGTTGTGTTGTTGAATGTTGATTAAACCAACACAATATAATATTTACAAATGGGGGTCGGGTTGTTTGTGTATGTATGTGTCACTCAAATGCCACAAGATAACTATATCTATCATCTTCTCTTTAGCATAAATATTCTTATAATTGTTGTTGTTCAATTTTTTGTTAAACAATGCTTAGAACTTTAATATTATTGTATTTAATGTTTGACTCGACCCGAATCGAATCACCAACCCGAACATATAATCCGAAACATAGCTATTGAAAAAAAAAATTAGATCACGTCCAGTGACTGTTGATTTCCGACCCCCCGGACCAATTTCTCAAGCTTCGCCACTGGACATGACCGATATATATTCGTTTTAAAAACATCAACCTAACCTGGACACATAAAAAATATGTATAGAAAAAGGATCCGTTAACCCACTTATCTAAATGAGTCAAACAACTTGACGGCATGTAAAGATGTTTTAATTAAGTTGTAAATATGTTAAACGGATTGTAACACATGGGTCAAATGAGTTTAGGCCAATTAAATTCACTTTTCAGTTATATTCAACTACCCAGTAGCCCAACAGTATTTTAGACTAAACATTTAAACCCCCAGTAAAATAAAACAAAACCTGGCGGCAAGAAAAAGGAAAAAAAAAAATCCAAAAATTAGGGGGCCATATTTTGCTATGAACATCTTTATGAAACTATGTTATGTATTCAACTTTTTAATATATATATTTTTAAAATATAAATGTTTAGTTTAAATATAAAAACCAACAATATATAACTCAGTACCAAATAAAAAAATGAGAGGACCCACATTTTGCAACGCGGACGGTCAGTTTGAACAAACCGGACGATGCAAATTCTTCTCCTCTAACAGGAGGCTTCGTCCGGAATTCCGGATGGTCCAGAAGGTACGCATTGTGGATGCTCTAACAATAGTATTTGCAACTAATAAAAAACAACCAATATTTTGATGCTTCCAACTTTACACAAACAAAAAGAAACATAGGGATCAAAATCAGTTAATCCCAAATCATTACAACAGCAATCACACCAATCCCCAACATTACAGCTAATAACTTATAATGTGGAGTGTCGACAGTTGAAGGTTTCTGTGCATGATAACCTCGTAACAAATGGTTAATCGACACGTATACAAACACTCCACAAGCTATCCCCATTGATATTGCAAATATCCAATCCGCAACCCGACCCTCTTTGGTGTCATCTATTATGATTCCAATTCCCACCCCAATGGGGCTTGAAATTCCAAATGCAAAGACGTATGCTGCACATGATATGAAAGCGCGGTCTGGAATCATCCTTAGAAGAGCAATCACCATTGCAATGGCTGCAAAGATCTTGTGAATAGATATGGTCCATAGGGCTTTCCATGCGTCGGCTTTGGAATCCGCGATTCCAATTTCTATTCCTTCAAACACAGAATGGAAACACAATGCTGCTATTAGCAACATGCTGTCCACAAGTGAAGAAACTGATGATGCTCCAGTCTTTGACTCGCCCATTTCGTCTTTCGCATTCCTCTTGCGCCCTGTTTATTATCAACATTGTTTTTATTAAGTGGTTGAGTAGGAACCGTACTTGTAACTCTAGTTGTAACATATATAGAACTATCAGTCTCGTTCCTAAACTACCTACTAATATAAGCGAACTTGTCAAGTTCACTTGGGTGGCAAGAAAATACTCACTACTAGAAAAATGACATTTTGCAACAAAATTTTCTTACGGAAAAAAATGCGTCACAAATTTTAACAAAGTTGCTACTCATTTGTGACGACAAAAAAACAATAATTTTTTTAACAAATTTGCGACACAATATATCTGTAAATACTTAGGAAATTGCGTAGGAAATGGGTCACAAATTTCCTACACCATGTTTTCGTAGGAAATACGTTGAAAATTGCGTTACAAATGTCTATTAAGTGGTTTCCGACGAGGTTTTTTCTAACATCAAGATTTTGTTGCAAATGCGTCACAAAAAAGAAATATGTTATCTATTGAAATGATATGTATTACTTGTTTAGAAAGCATGATAGTTTACCAACTTCTTATTAAAGCAAATAACTACTTATAGTCTATATAGCATGAGCATTAAAAGTAAAGGAACCAACCTTGATGTTCAACATCAAAACTGCTTTCTTTACCATAAACATAAAATATGACACAATCAGCAAACATGGTAAGCAAATAACCAGCACAAGCCAACATAAACGCAAAAGGGTATTCAACACTTGTTAAATCTTGGAACGTTTCATTGGAATCACTAAGAAAATGCATCATGGCTGTTCCAAGAAACACGCCGCCGGCGAATTGTGCACCCAACACCAAGAACTCTTCATTCCATTTCAAGAAATAAGGAGTCACACCTCCTACAAAAGTCCCAACAAATATTAATACAAAACACAAAATCTTCACTAGAATTAAAGATTTTTCCCTGAGGTTCGGTTTTTGGTCAGCTGTGGCGGTTGCATGATCTTCGTCGTCGTCGTGGTCATGGTCACCACCATGAGCAGAGGCGGAGAGAACAAGTAAGAGGAGGAGAGATATGAAGAAAATGTTACGATACATGTTGGAAATGAATAAATTAGAGGAATGAGACATTGATTAATTGGTTTATAAACCAAAAGATTGATGTAGCATGTCACATGTGGGGTGGTTATTAATTAAGAGCCACATAATACTTTGTTAGCATTCTAAATGAGTGTTCTATCAAGATTGTAGGGTGACAACGATGGGCATGTTACAGGAGGACTGGATATTAATAACGAGAACATAAAGGGCCTACAACCTTGGTTTATTTGTATATATCAGTGTTTACAAAGTTGACTCATAAAGAAGACCAAATATGACAAATTTTACAAAGATGAGAAAAGTAAAGAGAAAGCAACTATTACAAAAATGAGTATCACTAACGTTAAATCATTGATCCATGGATGGTTGCATAGGTTCGGTACATCTAGTGTCGTGATATCTCACTCTTTACAAGAATATTGATCTTTAGCGGCGACCCACCAAAGTGTCCCGCTAAAGGTCTATTTTAACCTGCCTACACAACAGCCGTTGATCAATCTTTGATGGACGCCCAAGATTTCATCGTACCACTATTGGTCGCCGCTAAAAGTCCAAAACTTTTTGACCTACCCGCCTTCACCTTCTTCTTTCCCTCTCTTTCTTTTTCACACTCCCTCTCTCTCTCTCTCTCTCTCTCTCGCACTCTTAGTTCTCTCTCTCGATCTCTCGCACTCTCATCTCTCCTTCTCCTTCTTAACCACCACCGAAGATCCTTCTCCTTCTTCTTAACCACCACCGCCGGCCGGAGCAACACCCTTACCATCACCACCGGAGCAAACCCCCACCACCACCACCGGCTCTCTCTCCCTCCCTCTGCCCTCTCTCGTAAGTCTTTTTCTTTTCGTTTTTGTTTTGTTTTGTGTTTTATTATTTTGTTTTCTATTTTTTCTTTTTTTTATTTTTCTGTTTTTTTTTTGTTTTTTTTCCAGTTTTTTTTCTTTTTTATCCGCATTGATATACTATTAGCGGTGACAGGCGTCGCCGCTAAAAGTCGTCTGTCTTGTAGTGTTTATCAGCATCCAATTTCGTCAATAGATTACTAATATTTCTTTAATGTTTTTAAATTGTCGCCTTAAAGGGTTAAAGTATAACTAGTAATATGACATGCGGGTACGGGTGTGTATGGGTCGGTTATGGCCTAAAACCATAACCATAACCAATCTGTAATGGCGGTTTCGGTTAATCGGTTATGAAAGTTATAGTGGGTGGTTATGGCTCGGTTAACCATGAAATTTAGCCTAGCCTAAAAATAACTTAGACCAATAAACCAATAAAATTGTGCGTTATTCGGGTCTACAAGTTTCGGTATGAATCTTGTTGAACAAGTAATAATTTCTTAGAACACATTTTTATATACTAGCAGGAACCCACGCGTTATCGCGGGGCTGCACTGTGTTTGTCTGTTGCTTTTAATCAATCAGATTGTTGGTGTTGTACATTATACAAACATACTGATAATGTATAATATATGATCAGAGGGAGTACAATTTTAGTAGAAAGTCGGTGTAGATGTTGTGGTAGAATAAATGTGGTGCAGTAGATAGAGTTAAATTCAACTACAATTGCCCTATTAATGATCATAGTAATATTTTTCAGTAACAAACTGCCTCAGAATGTTGCTCAGAATATGGTGATAGAGGAGTTACCAAGGTAGAAATTAAATATAGTATTCAGAAACAAAGATTTTAATAGAACACGTAAGTACGTAACCTTAAATTCGAGTAACATGACCTCAAACAAACAATTAAGCTTCATTTCAATTTGTTACACTGATTTGATCCGAATTCATTTTTTTTGTATTCATTCTTACAAATCTTAACAAATATTTAGTTCTCGATCCTGATTACAAGATGATAAAATTTTGTATGTCTTACGTAGGCACACCATACCTTGTAATTCTGTCACCCTGATATACTCTGCTGATATTCGAAGAATATTTGTTGGCTTTAAATCCGTATGTATAAGGTGTAAATCATGCATATATAACTGCAAGAAAAGTAGGCATAAGAAATTAGAGAATCAAAAGGAAATTGATGATGGGGTCATGGGTATTTAAGACCCAATGGATCATATAAAGGGTTGGTGCCGGTTTCTTGCCAACTGTGACATTGTATCAATCATTTGATCTATTCGAATACAAGTGTCGTTAATATATGTTTTCTCTAATTTTTTCAAGTGTGTATAGATCTGCGAGTGTGAGTATTCTAATCCAATATCTTACAAGTGATTACAATAGTTAGAGATGCATTTACATATTACAATCGAAACCAACCAACTAATGACTACAATTGTGCAAATTGACAATACAATAAAATTAAAATGCAAAATTACCATCCAACAATCACTTCTTTTGGATTAATCTTCTTGTGAGACGCCAACATATTGTGATGATAATCTATATCCAAAGCAACCTTCCAACATTATACAACAAACATCACAAATAAAAAAACTTGTTTACAATAAGAACTAACAATTGACAAGTCAGCAAAAGGAATATAAGAGATTCAATTAAGGCTAATAACCTGATCAGACGATTCATTGTGAGGAACGACATACGAATTACGAACATCAAGAGTGCCGTTAGAGAGAATAGATCCAAGAAGAGTTCTGATGACGCATTCAGCTTGGTCAGGTCGCCGTTGACCTCAACAATATCCCTAAAAGGGTCACAAAGTTCACTGAAATCTTCCTAAACCACGTATTTACTGTCAAAAATTATGAAATTTATCTGAGATAATTATGAATACAAGAAAAAATAGATATATATTATATTTTCTTAATATTTTATCTTGAGCAAGTAGTCAGCAAACGACGAAAATGAAATCACCTTTGGATCTTCCAAGTTTGTTGGAATATATATTGAAAGTTTGGTTGAGCAACCATTGATGAAGAGTAATGGATTGCTTTCAATTGCATTCAAGGTGATGAATGACAATTTGTTAATGAATGTTAAGGTAGATGGGATTATGTGTAATGAGTTGCATTATTGTTTTGTACAATACCTATCATAGGTGGTACACAAGGGTATAAATGAAAGAAATGGGGTAAAAATTTGAAGATTACACTTGAGGCTTTTGGGATGCCATCTTAAAATGGTAGTAAAATTACCTTAATGTCCATCTAGAATGCATTATATAATAGTATAGATATAGATACTAGTATATTACTAGTAGGGAACCCGCGCGTTGCTGCGGGAAGACAATTTGTCGCGCGATATTCGTTAGTGTTAGTTTATCGATTCTCTCATGATATATTGTGTAGTATTTGATTTTAAAGGTGTGCTAGATCTAGTAAATATATTGTTAATGGATTTTATTTTTAAGATGGTTCTTGGACTTGTAGAAAATAAATATAAACAAACTATTAATTAGTTAACAAACTACTAACTTGGTTGAGAAGACGACAAAAAATTATGCCATGGTGTCATTACTGGTAATATTGTTTTTATATGTTTTATAAAACTTTATTTGTAACTTTTAATAAGACAAACAAGTTAAGTGGTTTTTAGTTGTTAAATAAATATCTATTTAACCCATTTGTAAAAAATGGGTTATTACCCAAGATTTAACAACCACATATTCTTTGTATTCATAACCAATATATATTAATGCATCGTCCATTATGCCTCTACAATTGACATATATAATCAAATCAATAGAGTTGTATAATGCGTCTCCGGACCAAGAAAAAAAACAAGAATTGAATATATTACCGAATTGAAAATCATGTACACGTTAGGGCTTAAATAGTATACATGATACCAAATTAAAAATCAAAAAAAAGTTATGGATTTCTGCCTTGTAACTTGAGTCATCTCACATTGAATATGACCTTATTAATTGTTTTCCCCTCCATTTTATTCATCTCTACCTTCTAAATTAAAAAAAATCAAAACATTTCAAGCTCCGGATGAACCAGACCGGAATTCAAATTTTTTTTAAAAAATCTCAATTACTAATTCATTCAATTTGAGTGAAAAAACAATTGGATTTTAAAGAATTTTAATAGTATTTGAGATTAAAAATAAAAGAGAAACGACAGACCATTAAAATCGTTGGCCTCCATTTGCAATACTTACGTAACCAAGCAACCCTCACCCAATCACCTTCTATACTCAAATGATTAGCAACCAATAAGGGGAACAAATTATGCTACTAAAATTTTGATTGATTATTAGATAGCTATAATAAAACAACCTTTTTTTAAATTTAAATACTACCATACAAAAATCATTAAAAAAAATGCAACATAACCAATTTTGCAAGGGAAATAAGGGGGGTCTGAATAAAAAAAAAGTAATCTAAAATTGAAGAAAAAATTTACACAAATCAGTAAATGTGTCTAAAATTGTTCTTTCATATTTTATGTATATACATCACAGAGAAAAAGGTATGTATTTATTACTTGAATTGTGAATGGAGATGGATTAGATTGGTTGTGATTTCTAATCACTTTTGATTCCAGTGGCTATAACAGCAACATACATGTGACGGTTATATTTTTACATTGTTATGTAAACGCATCGGCACAAGGCGAGGTTAGACTATGGATTCAAAGTGGAAAAAAAACGAAGAGCAACAAGAAAACTCGTGCTAATAACGTGTTAGAAAATAGCAATCTAGTAGCAACCAACGTACAAGTCATATAAACATGAGAAGAAGACTCTAGACATTATGTATGGAAAGAAAGAATAAAGGAAAAGAGAACTTTATTCATTGATATGTTTCATATACCAATTTTTTTTTTTGAACGGCCAAATTTCTTCTAATGTTAGTTGTTAGTGGGTATTGAACCCATGACCTCCATGTTAGTACAACAAGTTAGTTATCAAATAAAGGACCACTATTTATACGTCTATAAACATTGAAAGATACGTAAGTTATGTATGTGAAGAGTCACCGCATTATTTATATACCAAATACATGACCACTATTTATAAGATTATAATATTGATACAAACGTAATAAAGACATGGAGGTTATGAATGTAAAATGTCACTACATTATTGTTAATTTCCTCATCAATTTTATAATTATGTTTAAATTAATTTTTTCAACAATTTAATATTTAGGTAGAAAGACAATTTTACCGCTAAATGACTTACAAACATTGTACTATAAGCAATAAATGTTGTATTTACTTAATACCAAAATGTTTGCTATAGAATTTGCTACAAAAATGTTTGATTATGGATTTTCATACACGGTTTTTGCTATGAAAATGTTAATTACCATTTTTGCTAGGTATTTTTAACTATGGTCTTTGCTACAAATTTTAGGCACGAATTTTTTATGCAAATTTATTAACTTGTTATTTTACATATCTCGTGGGTTTAATATTATTTTGTTTACAAAAGTATCCGAATTCATTAACTATATATAAACACAACTCCAAAATTAATGATAAAAGAATTAGCTGGGAAAAGAATATGAATGTATGTATATGTGTGATTATAGTAAAAACTCAGTGGTTTACATTACAAGTAAAACATAGTATTTAAGCAAGAAACTAAGAATTAAGTGACTTCAAAAACAAATCTAGTACTAATGATTCTAAATTTAATTACTTGTTAGGCAGGAGAAATGTTGGTTTCATTAAATCTATCTTGTTTTGCTGGCAACATGTAATACATGGTTTCACCACTTGATCTTCATGTATCATACTTTTCAGCCTGCTTGCGCTCCTTCAAATACGATTTTAAGACTGCATTATTAAGATTGCTAAAACAAAGAGCAACAAGCTGAAAACTCGTGCTAATAACGTGTTGGAAAATAACAATATAGTAGCAACCTACATACAAGTTATATAAACATGAGAAGAAGACTCTAAACATCATGTATGGAAAGAAAGAATGAAGGAAGAGAGAACTTTATTCATTGATATGTTTCATATACCAAATAAAAGACCACTATTTATAAGGCTATAAAAATTGAAAGATATGTAAGTTATGTATGTGAAGAGTCACCCCATTATTTAGATACCAAATAATATTTATAAGACTATAACATTGATACAAACATAATAAAGACATGGAGGTTATGAATGTAAAGAGTCACCACATTATTGTTAATTTCTTCATCAATTTTATAATTATGCTTAAATTAATTTCTTCAACAATTTAATAGTTGGGTAGAAAGATAATTTTACCCCCTAAATAACTTCAACAAACATTGTATATAACATTGATACAAACATAATAAAGACATGGAGGTTATGAATGTAAAGAGTCACCACATTATTGTTAATTTCTTCATCAATTTTATAATTATGCTTAAATTTATTTCTTCAACAATTTAATAGTTGGGTAGAAAGACAATTTTAACCCCCAAATGACTTCAACAAGCATTGTACTATAAGCGATAAAGGTTGTATTTACTTAAATTTTACGGGTATCCTTCACTCATGCTTTATAATATAGTATAGATATACCATTAAAAAGTACATATAATCCGGTTTGTGGTAATTGTCCAGAAACGCCTGATCATTTATTAGTTTTATGCAGGGCCGTCTCCGAAAACGCTTTGGTCCTCAAGGGCCTAGATCGAGTAATAAAAATGGGCCCCAAATTAATAAGTTACAAATAAGATAAGAAATCGATTATTGTTATTGTGACAACCGGCAAATTTCGTACAACGATTAACGGGAAGCTAATCATGTTTTAGAAATAATTAACATGGTTTAAGGTTAATTATGGTTAGTTGAGCTAATATGAGTCCTACGATGTCCTTTTGAAAGTTCGTTGAAGTCTTGATGCCTTTAAAGAAAGACTTCGCGTGTTTAACGTAACGAACTGACATCAGTAAAAATTTGTCAAACTGGAATAACATAAGCTTATTCTATGTAAATACGGCACGTATTTACTATCGATGCAAACGGATGTGAAATCGGCGTGGTAAACGGCCAAAAACGCAGCGTTTTGGAGAACGCGGAAAGGAACTGACGTGGGATTCGAACGTCGAAACGCGTGGTTTTAACCGTTATCGAACTTTCGGAATAATTATCTATTATAAATAATTTCAATTATTTAGTTTCGAAAGTGAACAGGTCGCCTAAATGAAGTATAGCTCGACCGGATCGATTAACGCGATTTTAACGCGTGTTCCGTTTTCACGCGTCGAGTTATGAGAATAATAACTAAATTGCTCGGTTTAGTTGTGTTTTTAATTTCGAACAAAACCGAATGATTTTTATAACTTATCTGTGAGCCTAATAATAAACCGAAGCGAAAAACGTTTATACGGGTTCGATTCGCGGTACAAGTCACCTACCCCAAACCCTAACTATAAAAGGGTCTTCTTCTTCCTCTCCCACCTCATTTCAGCAGCCGCACCCCTCACTCTCTCTCTACTCTCTCTCTCTAAAACTCTCTCCCTCTCTCTCATCGCGTCACTCCCTCTCTCTCTCCTAAAAACAACCGGCCACCACCGTCCATGGTGGCGGCGGCGTCGTGCTCCAAGCTCAAGGCAGGGGCAGATCGGGTGGAGGGTGGTTGGCGAGGGTTGGGTCCGGCGAGGAGGGAAAGGGGTACGGCGGTGATGGTTATGGCGATGGGTTAGGCCGGAAAACAAGCAGAAGCAGCAACGAGAGGTAGGTTTTGGTCAGGGTTTTGGTTGTGACGTGATGGCCGAAGAGGGTGGGTACGGTGGTGATGGTTTGGGTTCGGGGGTGCAGCAAGTGGTTTTTGGGTTTGTGGTGACGATCGGTAGTTGGTTTTCTTTTGTTGGTGGCCGATGGTGGTCTTTCACCATGTGGTGGTGCCGTCTTGGTCGACCGAAGGCTGACAAGGGATGATGGTTCGCGGTGGTTGGACTCGGGCCAGTGGTGGCGAACGACTGGTTATTGGCCAGATGTGGCGCTGGTTTATTTGTGGTTCAGTCAGGTTTTGGATCGGGCCGCTTGCGTTCGTTTCCGAGTTTCGGACTCGGAGTCATACCTGGTCCAGGTTAGATCCGGGTCAGATCTGGCTCTTTCGGTTTCGTTTGGATGTTCGGGCCAGGGTCGGGTCCGGTCAACTCCTGGTCAAAATTCGGTCATGAGTCAGACCTGGTCAACGTTTCGATTCTGTTAACACGTCGTTCGAGACGACGTGTCGGGTCACGCGAACAAGTGGTAAATTTCGTATTTATTGTTTTAGATCTATAAATATATATTTATAAATTAGAAAAATACAAACAAATTTTGTGTTAACTCGCGAACGAACCGTATATGAAATATACCACAAATATAAATCAGATAAATAGCAATTGTATATTAAAGCGTGACATGGTGTTATTGTATATCGGACTTAATTTGTTGGACTATATGTTGTATATATAGTTACATATAATTAAGTGTAACTTATGTAATCGTCGAAATGTATAAGCCTCATTTAATTCGGAAATGCGGATAAATAGATTGAATGTCTTGTGTTTGGAAATTGATTTTGGGAAAATTGAAGACACTTGTGTTGTCTGGTTTGTACAAAAACAGAGGAAACTCTGCTGAAATTTTATAAAATCCGGAGCACAACGAACGCGATATTGTTGTGCGTTTTTATAAATAACTTCCAAGTGTTTGACAAAGATTATTTGTAATGATAATAAGTGAATCCCGGAAAATATTTTCAAAACAAATATATATAGTTTTCCAAACGTCAAGTATGACGAGTTTTCGAAAGGTTTTCAGTAATTAATAAAGTTTATTGTTCGGATTCAAAAATATATAAACGCTCGATTTTACTTGGGAACCTTTTTATAAAATCTAAGTTCCGTATACTTTAAAATGCTCGGATTTGGGAAACAATGTAGCAAATGTTATCGATTGGGATTAATAACAAGATTTGTGTTTTGCAAAGTATACTTTCCCAAAAATAAACGTACAAGACAACTATATTTATCCGATTTACGATATGAGCTACGGCTCAGGAAAAGTTATACGTTTTGTAGTATTAGTCCAATGTGGGTTACACGCGAATAGTAACAAGTGCGCAACTTGGGGTACTATGTCGTGTGTTAACGCATAAGTAAGATAAGTCACGATCGGTTCGTTGAGTTAAAACACCTCAAGACTCGGGTTAGTACACACGAGTCAAGATAGTTGAGTAAACTATCTTTTAACCAAAAAATAAGCTAGATTTATATATGATAGACTTTAAGGTGTCCTTTATTGGTAATTAGGGCACGAGGAAGTCGGTCAAAGCTTTGGATTTTATTTGCTAGCTAAGCATGGAAATTAAGGTGAGTTTCACGGCCCCATTTTACTGTTTTAACTGGGGGAAAGATATGTTTGTCAAAAGTTATCACATATTGAAATGTTTTCAAAGGTTAAAATGTGGTAAGTGGCATGATGAGTACTTGAGTTTTCGGTCGCCACTCGGGGTTGGGTCCTCGCTACTGTAACCATTAATTCAGGTAAATGAAACTGAAGGAATATTTGGATAGTACTATTGGTGCCTGACAAGGCCCACCCCTAATCGATAGCGTCGATTATGCATCGGCGTATGCCTGGGGTGCACGTATTCTGAACTTAAGTCGTTGGGTTCCGAGAAACGACTTGGAGTGGGGCATATTTATTAGTCTTGGTTTGGTTATGGGACTCAGGGGATTGCTCATCATCATAATTTGTAGGAGCTAGCTACTCCATACAAAAGCCACAAAATGTGCTGGATTTGCACAGGATATAAAAATGTGCTGGATTTGCACAGGATATAAAAATGTGCTGGATTTGCACAGGATGTAAAAATGTGCTGGATTTGCACAGGATGTAAAAATGTCGTATTTACGAAACTAAAACCTGTGAACTCACCAATATTTTATATATTGACGTCTTTTTAAACATATCTTTCAGGTAACTAAGTGCTGAACAGGTATGCGGCTAGTACGGTGGAATTTGGGATGTCGGACACTGGTTGGGGGTTTCATCTATTGTTACCTTCGGGTTGGGACATAAACGGAAACACCCCACTTTAAAACTTAATGTTTGTGGTTTTAAGTAATGTTTGAAACCAGGTACTCCTTCCCGACATCTTAATATAATGATCTTTTCTAATTAAATATAGTTTGTGTTAATCTTGACTTTGATATGCTTTCGAGCGTCGCGCCACGTGTTTCCGCCATTGGCGTGGTGTGACAGAAGTGGTATCAGAGCCAAGGTTATAGCGAACTAGTATTTTTGAAAAATCTAGACTATAACCGGTTTTGGCTCGAAAACGAAGTTTTCAAAAAAAAAAAATAAATAAATAAAAATAAAATAAAACACAACAAAATATTTTTAGAAAAGAAAGAACATGGTACATGGATTGTACAAGGGGAAATTCCTACCGACTAGCCATGCGTGTCAATATATAAAATGTTAGAAAATAAGGATATGAATGCTTAAATTGTGTAGAGATCCGATTTTCTAACTAGTGCTAGTTGATGCATATAAGTAGTACAGATAGCTTGCCTGTAAGGATATCGTCTCACACTTCACTTTAGTCCGCACTTTTGCATCGGTTACCGACATCGACAAGCGGGAAGGACAAGCGGTGGACTACGACGAACTCACCCGCTTACCTGCGGACGGGATGATCGGAAGGGCTAACCTTTATCGTGCTAGTGGACGTTGTCGTGTTGCTGATGTTGTGAAGGCGAAGCTAGTCTAGGTCTCTTATTGTGTGAAATCTTTGTTTTGGATCAGGAAGCTCGGAACTAGCGGGCACCAAAATTACCTGGCAACACCGATTATCATTGCGGGTGCACACGTAATAATAACTTGTGGTGCACGGTAACCTTGGTGGGCGCTAGGGCTGGGGTTGGTGATCACTTCTTGCCTTGTCTATTCTTGTACTGTAGGGTCAGTCTTAGCTTTTGATTGGCCAACGGGCTAAAAGGGAAGTCTTGTTGATATCCCTTGATTTTGATCCTCGCAAACTGAACGAGCTTTCTTCAGCATTACCTCTAAGGTACGAACACGGAAGAGCTCGGACGTCTACTTCATATGAGTAATCTGACGTAAACCCTCGCATCGGATAAGGACAGGAGACGAAAACTTCCTTGTATAGGAGTTTAATGCCTCCGCACGAAGTTCTTCGATGGAGCGGACATACGAGGATGCACTGCCTACCGAAGAGATGAATGCTTGGTACGATGCGCGGAATGCTAAACCTGGAACCCAGTGAAGACTGAGGGTGCGTCCCGGCAAAACCAGTGCGTTTTGAGCACGGGACCCTATGTGGATCAGTATTGAGATTAGTTGCCCGTGTGCTGCTATGTTATTACAGTGAGTAAGTCATTCTTGATCTAGCACATGCCCAAGTTGTCTTCGAGGGTCAGGCGTTCCTTCCCCCATTGGAGGGCAGAATCGTCCTTGCTGAGTTAATAGACTCGATCATCTTCATCTAGACGGCATGATAGCCCCCGTCTAAAGCAACAATGTCGAATCGGCAAGATCCTAGTATATTTATTTAATGGGAAAATAAATATATGGTAAAGTGAGCCGAGTCGGGTGTTGAAAATGAATTATCGATCGGCAAGATCCTAGTATATTTATTTAATGGGAAAATAAATATATGGTAAAGTGAGCCGAGTCGGGTGTTGAAAATGAATTATCGATCGGCAAGATCCTAGTATATTTATTTAATGGGAAAATAAATATATGGTAAGGTGAGCCGGGTCGGGTGCCGAAAACGAAATATCGACCGACAAGACCCTAGTATAATTATTTAATGGGAAAATAATTATACGGTAAAGTGAGTCGAGTCGATGGTCGTAAAATACAACGTCGAATCGACAAGACCCTAGTATAATTATTTAATGGGAAAATAATTATACGGTAAAGTGAGTCGAGTCGATGGTCGTAAAATACAATGTCGAATCGACAAGACCCTAGTATAATTATTTAATGGGAAAATAATTATACGGTAAAGTGAGTCGAGTCGATGATTGTAAAATGTAGTGTCGAGTCGACAAGATCCTAGTATAATTATTTAATGGGAAAATAATTATACGGTAAAGTGAGTCGAGTCGATGGTGGTAAAACGAAATGTCAAATCGACAAGATCCTAGTATAATTATTTAATGGGAAAATAATTATACGGTAAGGTGAGTCGAGTTGATGGTTGAGAAATGTAATATCGAATCGACAAGGTCATAGTATATTTATTTAATGGGAAAATAAATATATGGAAAGGTGAGTCGAGTCGATTACGGGAAAAATGAAATCTCGACTGACAAGATCCTAGTATGACTACTTAATGGGAAAGTAGTTATATGGTAAAGTGAGTCGAGTCGGAGATAATTTTACCCAAGTCAGTTAATATATATGGAGACATACATATACATTGAATATAGGATCACGACGTGCGTTTTGCGTCTGAATCCGTCATAATACTCGGGGAGTGAAACCACATTTCGGGAGCCGAAATCGTAAAGCGTGTGACTCGTAATTGTCAAGTGTCACGGAACGCTCTGGCTGACATTGAAATTCCCCTCGAAAATCAAATAACGGACTACTGGAAGTGGTCATGTTATTCTGTCAACTAAACTTACCCATGGGACGGCAATTCCATTGCTCATGTTGCAATGTTGAACGTCCGCTACCCTCGTCAGGACGACGAGATTGGTTGTTTATTTGGGGTGGCAATTGATGCGAAGTGTTTTCCATCAATCCCTATAGATATTGAGACGTTGCGTCCCTTTGTCACGGTGTTTTATAAACTAAGGTTGCGAGATCCATTCGTCATGGACAATGTGACTTGTCTAATCTCTTGTCATATTTCGATACTCTCCATGTGTGGCCTGTCATGAAGGAAAGTTCACTGGCCTTGCTTAGGTAACGGAGAGGCATTTCAGTTGATGACTATCGGTGTTAGGACCAAAATAACATGCAAGAGGACCCTAATGAGAAGGATGACTCGGTTGAATTGCCAGAGTCTGTATCGTTTTATTTTATCGTGGTGTCTCGATAAATCATGATCCTTCTACCTCTACTATTCTTGTCGTGACCAATGTTTTGATACTGGAAAAGATGTTGGTTGGTTTCTAGGCCCTATGGATACTATTTACCACACATCTAATAGCTACGACGGGTCTAAGGTTTCTGCTGAGCCTGCTGTTGTTGCTGCCATCGTTGTTCTATGGCCCAAGCGAATCATGTCATCGTTGCTGAGAGTGTAGCTCATACTGAGCGTGTTAAGGATGTTTCTATGGCTCTTGTCAAGTTTGATGTTGTTGTTTCGAAGGCTCCTACTAAGATCACTGTCATTGACATAGACGTCTATAAGACCCTTGCCAAGCCGCTATGACCATGGTTGTGTCACGATGGAGTTCGTTGCTGTTAACTCCATTTTCTTTGAGGTTTTCGTTGAACCACTAGTTAGCATTCCCTGGCTCCTGCCAAGACCAATGTGGGCGATGGTTCTCAGGTATGGATGAGCCTGTCAATGCTACAGTTGCTATTATTCGAGTGACTTATATCGAGTATACAGTCATTCTCCCTAGGAACGATATCGGCCTAATAAGTCTACTAAATTAGGTGGAACCCATCGTTCCCATTCCTGTTATGAAGGCGGATGCCTTTGGTGATCCAATCGTTCCTACTAATGAGCCTGTGGAGTATAGGTTTGTGGCTGAGGATACGAATAAGGATTCTATCACCATAAGTGAGCTGAAACGCACCGGGGTGCGTGCTCACCGTAATGGAGCTTCTTGTAGTTATGTATAGTGGACTCGCTAGGTTGCGTGTCGTCCTGCTGTCGTGAATTCATGTTGTGGTGTTGCCCCTAACGATTGTGCATTCTTGTCGTTGCACAGTTTTGCCGACTGCATATCCATGCGGTTGCGTTTCGCTGTCGACGGTGCATTCCTGTTGTTGTGCTGCTCCTGCAGTGGTGTAGCCTTGTTGTCGTATTTCTCTGTGTCATGCGGTCCATGTTGCGGTGTTGCCTTGTTGTCATGCTTCTTTGTCGTCGTGTTGTTCCTGTGCGGTGTTCCCTTGTTGATGTGTTCGTGGATGTGTTGTTGTCATGTCATGTTATTTCTACTATCGTATTGCACCGTGAACGTATTGCTACAATTGTTGGATTGACTTGATGATGTGATAACTTGTCGCTTGATTCGCTCTTGGTTCCCTTGGAATAGAGACATTACCCCAAACCCACGTAGCTGTTGTTATATTGCTGAATGGTTGTGTAGTGATGCCATCGATAATGTGGGAATTCGGGTGTCTAACGGACTTTCCAGTAGTCATACTAAGACACTCTAGTCCTAGTGTTAGCACATGTATCTCCCTAAAGTTCGAATCTCGTGGTAGTTTCAGTAATTGACCGAATCATGTGTCGACCTCTTTATATGCTCGCGCGTCTCGTGAGCATTACCTCTGCGAGATCTAAGGCATCAGTGACGCCAGGTCCAGCCTTAACCTTTTACGTGCATATTGGTCGACTAACCACTCTCGAATCATGCCGGGAGGAAATCCCATGATCCACACATGACGGGGTGAGGCTCGTCTTGTGATAAGGGATTCCGAATACCTCTCGAACGTGAAGGAATCGAGTAAATGTGAGCGATATTATGACCCATACCTTTGGGCTAGTAGGAGTTGAAAGACTCAATTTATTATTGCTCATCCCAGTGGATTGTTTAACATCATACCTGCCAACGTGTCATGCCGATGACTACAGGAATAACATTGTGGACCCACCCACAGCGTGTGCATTGGTGGAGTCCCCGGTACATGATTCGGAGGTCTTATGAAACCCGGAATCTAGAAGGGCATGTAGCATTGTCTACTCTATAAGGGTGCTACCCTACCGTGATGAGATCTTCGATCAACTCAGCCCTTCGAATGATGTTATCCTGCTAATGGTAGGTATCTTGTCTTGGTGTCGTTGCGTAGATTCTTGGGATAGTGGAACCCTTTCGACCTTGGGTCAATGCAGGTGCTCCCAGGTATTTTTTTTCAGTAGCATTGCTCGCGCTAGAGCAAAATCCCCTGTCATTGACAGGCACTGTTGGAGACACCAAAGTAATATGAGCTGCCAGGTCAGTGCGTTTAGTACCTGACTAACCGAGATGAGCTCGAAAGCTTACATGTTGCACCCATGCGTGTGACTACCTGAGTCGTTGAATGGGATGCCTTATTGGAAGGCTCAAGACTACTTCTTGTAGGGCGATCTCGGTCGTTTGTTGTTTTAAGTAGCGATTTTGGCGCATGAAGCCGCCAAGCCCAAACGTGAGATCTAGGCCAGATGCATTCATTATGGCTCGATTTCACCTCTTAACTTGAAAGATCCGAAAGATGGAACCTTCGGCGAGTGAGGAATTCCAGTTTTAGGACTCCTTTCACTCAGATCACTGCATAGGATCGGATAGTCAATTCGAGGGAAAGTGTCCTGTGTTGTTCAGAATTGACTTACTAGGTTGCTAATAACGATAGGACACCAGTGCTCGTGAGGCACATATAGCAGGACAAGCACTGGGTACCCTTGTTTTGGGTAGTTACCAATGCTCTGCTTACCGTCTCGAGGAAAGCCAACGTGTTGAGATGTTGTCGAGACCCTATCCTCTGTTTGTTACGGCAACCATATTATGATGATTCATATACATCATCCTTATGCTGACCAATGTGATGAGGTGATGTGAGCCCCTAGACATTTGTGTTTAAGTCGGCTTAAATTCTCGTGTATTGTGGAATTGTACGGCCGTATGTTGAATATACACTGTCTACTGCCTGGGGAACTGAGGGGTGGAAGTGACACAAAAGCTTTCGACCTCCATCAGTCCGTATTAGGCGTCCTAGTACCACTAACCATAATCGCTCATACGAAAAGGTTGTAAGTGGATGCATGGTGGATTTCGGTCCATGTGAGGACACAGGATTACCATCCGCTACTATAAACAACCTGGAGCGTCCTCGAGAATGTCGACTGCTTTGTGATCTGGTAAGATCACCCGATTAGTGAAATTCAACGAGCGAACCTAATGGTCATGTCGCCGGAGGTGTCCGGTGGCTGTGATGGGACACCGGCAAAGATCGATCGATGTTTGGAAACCTTCTCATCCTTCTGCTCGTTTGCAGTTATAATGCGAGGCATACGAATAGCCACCTATACTCTTGGAGAGTCGTGGCTAGACACTAGATGCCAACGTTCGTAATATCGGATTTTAGTAGTCATTCTACCTCAGGGTTCGCCGAACCTTGAACGCAAGTCTGGGATACTCAATTTGAGATGAGTATGGATTACCATTCTCGAACGAATGAATTGTTGTCCTAGACGAAAGTGTCCTGTGTGATACGAATAGTGTCGGTGGCAAATCAAATTCGTGTACATCATCGCCAGAATTTCCTATGCGATAGGAATTATCACCCTAGTATTCGGGGCGTACTGCTCGAAGTCCTCTGGAGTGCATACGTGTACGTCTCTAGTACATCGAATGACAGATAGAGACATACACATGAACTGGCTGGAGTTCAAGAGATGACCAACGAAACTGGTAGATTCAAATCTTCGTGAATAAGTGGCCAAACCGATCGGGAAGTTGTGTTAACAAGGCGTTGGCCTTAGGAACTTCGAATTGGTATAGGACTTTGCTGAGTGTTATACTCTGAAAGGGTGTTGTTAAGCACGAAAACGGTAATGGAGTGACTTCGCTTAGTACTCCAGTGACTCGGATATGTCAGTAAAATTGGCCTTGCAACGAACAAGCTCGAACTATCGCAAGAGCTTAGTGGGACTCTCGACGAATCCCGTAGGTCTGGCTTGAGGAAGCATTGTCAATTCCTCAACCGACAGGATTCAGGTTGACGCAAAGCTCTACTACTTCGGGAAAACCGATATTTGTGCCGGATCGCGATACCCAAGAGCTCGGCCGTAGCCGACTCATGACATTGTGTTCGTTAGGACGCTAAGCGTGAACTGGAGTTCACGAAGAAAAAGGGGTAATCGTGTGAGTTGCAAACATCCCGCCCTGTTCAAGGATACTAATGTATCGGATAACTTGAACTGAATTCCGGGACGGAATTCTCTTAACGGGGGGAGAATGTGACAACCGGCAAATTTCGTACAACGATTAACGGGAAGCTAATCATGTTTTAGAAATAATTAACATGGTTTAAGGTTAATTATGGTTAGTTGAGCTAATATGAGTCCTACGATGTCCTTTTGAAAGTTCGTTGAAGTCTTGATGCCTTTAAAGAAAGACTTCGCGTGTTTAACGTAACGAACTGACATCAGTAAAAATTTGTCAAACTGGAATAACATAAGCTTATTCTATGTAAATACGGCACGTATTTACTATCGATGCGAACGGATGTGAAATCGGCGTGGTAAACGGCCAAAAACGCAGCGTTTTGGAGAACGCGGAGAGGAACTGACGTGGGATTCGAACGTCGAAACGCGTGGTTTTAACCGTTATCGAACTTTCGGAATAATTATCTATTATAAATAATTTCAATTATTTAGTTTCGAAAGTGAACAGGTCGCCTAAATGAAGTATAGCTCGACCGGATCGATTAACGCGATTTTAACGCGTGTTCCGTTTTCACGCGTCGAGTTACGAGAATAATAACTAAATTGCTCGGTTTAGTTGTGTTTTTAATTTCGAACAAAACCGAATGATTTTTATAACTTATCTGTGAGCCTAATAATAAACCGAAGCGAAAAACGTTTATACGGGTTCGATTCGCGGTACAAGTCACCTACCCCAAACCCTAACTATAAAAGGGTCTTCTTCTTCCTCTCCCACCTCATTTCAGCAGCCGCACCCCTCACTCTCTCTCTACTCTCTCTCTCTAAAACTCTCTCCCTCTCTCTCATCGCGTCACTCCCTCTCTCTCTCCTAAAAACAACCGGCCACCACCGTCCATGGTGGTGGCGGCGTCGTGCTCCAAGCTCAAGGCAGGGGCAGATCGGGTGGAGGGTGGTTGGCGAGGGTTGGGTCCGGCGAGGAGGGAAAGGGGTACGGCGGTGATGGTTATGGCGATGGGTTAGGCCGGAAAACAAGCAGAAGCAGCAACGAGAGGTAGGTTTTGGTCAGGGTTTTGGTTGTGACGTGATGGCCGAAGAGGGTGGGTACGGTGGTGATGGTTTGGGTTCGGGGGTGCAGCAAGTGGTTTTTGGGTTTGTGGTGACGATCGGTAGTTGGTTTTCTTTTGTTGGTGGCCGATGGTGGTCTTTCACCATGTGGTGGTGCCGTCTTGGTCGACCGAAGGCTGACAAGGGATGATGGTTCGCGGTGGTTGGACTCGGGCCAGTGGTGGCGAACGACTGGTTATTGGCCAGATGTGGCGCTGGTTTATTTGTGGTTCAGTCAGGTTTTGGATCGGGCCGCTTGCGTTCGTTTCCGAGTTTCGGACTCGGAGTCATACCTGGTCCAGGTTAGATCCGGGTCAGATCTGGCTCTTTCGGTTTCGTTTGGATGTTCGGGCCAGGATCGGGTCCGGTCAACTCCTGGTCAAAATTCGGTCATGAGTCAGACCTGGTCAACGTTTCGATTCTGTTAACACGTCGTTCGAGACGACGTGTCGGGTCACGCGAACAAGTGGTAAATTTCGTATTTATTGTTTTAGATCTATAAATATATATTTATAAATTAGAAAAATACAAACAAATTTTGTGTTAACTCGCGAACGAACCGTATATGAAATATACCACAAATATAAATCAGATAAATAGCAATTGTATATTAAAGCGTGACATGGTGTTATTGTATATCGGACTTAATTTGTTGGACTATATGTTGTATATATAGTTACATATAATTAAGTGTAACTTATGTAATCGTCGAAATGTATAAGCCTCATTTAATTCGGAAATGCGGATAAATAGATTGAATGTCTTGTGTTTGGAAATTGATTTTGGGAAAATTGAAGACACTTGTGTTGTCTGGTTTGTACAAAAACAGAGGAAACTCTGCTGAAATTTTATAAAATCCGGAGCACAACGAACGCGATATTGTTGTGCGTTTTTATAAATAACTTCCAAGTGTTTGACAAAGATTATTTGTAATGATAATAAGTGAATCCCGGAAAATATTTTCAAAACAAATATATATAGTTTTCCAAACGTCAAGTATGACGAGTTTTCGAAAGGTTTTCAGTAATTAATAAAGTTTATTGTTCGGATTCAAAAATATATAAACGCTCGATTTTACTTGGGAACCTTTTTATAAAATCTAAGTTCCGTATACTTTAAAATGCTCGGATTTGGGAAACAATGTAGCAAATGTTATCGATTGGGATTAATAACAAGATTTGTGTTTTGCAAAGTATACTTTCCCAAAAATAAACGTACAAGACAACTATATTTATCCGATTTACGATATGAGCTACGGCTCAGGAAAAGTTATACGTTTTGTAGTATTAGTCCAATGTGGGTTACACGCGAATAGTAACAAGTGCGCAACTTGGGGTACTATGTCGTGTGTTAACGCATAAGTAAGATAAGTCACGATCGGTTCGTTGAGTTAAAACACCTCAAGACTCGGGTTAGTACACACGAGTCAAGATAGTTGAGTAAACTATCTTTTAACCAAAAAATAAGCTAGATTTATATATGATAGACTTTAAGGTGTCCTTTATTGGTAATTAGGGCACGAGGAAGTCGGTCAAAGCTTTGGATTTTATTTGCTAGCTAAGCATGGAAATTAAGGTGAGTTTCACGGCCCCATTTTACTGTTTTAACTGGGGGAAAGATATGTTTGTCAAAAGTTATCACATATTGAAATGTTTTCAAAGGTTAAAATGTGGTAAGTGGCATGATGAGTACTTGAGTTTTCGGTCGCCACTCGGGGTTGGGTCCTCGCTACTGTAACCATTAATTCAGGTAAATGAAACTGAAGGAATATTTGGATAGTACTATTGGTGCCTGACAAGGCCCACCCCTAATCGATAGCGTCGATTATGCATCGGCGTATGCCTGGGGTGCACGTATTCTGAACTTAAGTCGTTGGGTTCCGAGAAACGACTTGGAGCGGGGCATATTTATTAGTCTTGGTTTGGTTATGGGACTCAGGGGATTGCTCATCATCATAATTTGTAGGAGCTAGCTACTCCATACAAAAGCCACAAAATGTGCTGGATTTGCACAGGATATAAAAATGTGCTGGATTTGCACAGGATATAAAAATGTGCTGGATTTGCACAGGATGTAAAAATGTGCTGGATTTGCACAGGATGTAAAAATGTCGTATTTACGAAACTAAAACCTGTGAACTCACCAATATTTTATATATTGACGTCTTTTTAAACATATCTTTCAGGTAACTAAGTGCTGAACAGGTATGCGGCTAGTACGGTGGAATTTGGGATGTCGGACACTGGTTGGGGGTTTCATCTATTGTTACCTTCGGGTTGGGACATAAACGGAAACACCCCACTTTAAAACTTAATGTTTGTGGTTTTAAGTAATGTTTGAAACCAGGTACTCCTTCCCGACATCTTAATATAATGATCTTTTCTAATTAAATATAGTTTGTGTTAATCTTGACTTTGATATGCTTTCGAGCGTCGCGCCACGTGTTTCCGCCATTGGCGTGGTGTGACAGTTATAACAATAACCAAAACAATACCATGAATTTTGGAAAAAAAAAAAAATAACCCTTCAGCTTTGGAAATAAAGCCTCATAATCGCAGTACTCCTTTTCTTGTTTCACCAAAACACCTTCTTAGTTTAATTATTATTAGGTTTAAATATAAAAAAATGGGCCTAAAGTTTAGAAATGGGTTTTATACATAGATTATCATTTAAAAAAGTCTATATATAATTTTTAACAAAAATAAGTTTGGGCCTCAAAGAATGACGGGCCTAGATCGGTTGCCTACCCTGCACTGGGCCTGGTTTTATGTGACCTGGCTAAAGAGGTTTGGTGGTATGTCTGTTTGTGGCTCAAAGTCCTGGTCCTGGCAAATTTGGGTTCACTGGAGCATGCATTAAAAGTTTGCCTGGATCTGGATGTAACAACTAAAAAACGGAAATCATATACACGCTGTTTCTTATGACAATCGGGAGGTTTAGGACGGGTAGGAATTAGGCGTTAACTTTACGGCTCGGAAAGTGGTGGACGACATCATAGAAACAACCTTTTGGTGGGCAATAAAAAGGGCGAGACTTCCTGAATGCAACATCCAATACTTGAGTAGTTTTTATTTTTTTGGATAATGGTTGAAATTGTTATAGGGTCTATTGTATTGGTGTAATGGTGCAATGTGGGTTTTTGGTCTTGTATTAGCCCCTGGCTAGCTTTGGCCTTTCTTTTGGTGAATAAAATTGTTTTTCTGCTGTTCAAAAAATAAAACATATCAAACACTAGATCAGAACATTTTGATACTTTTGTTTTAATGTTTGCTAAGAATTAAAGCCTTTAGTATTTTGATTGTGCATGTGACTGATAGATAACTTTTTTTTTTTTTATCAAATATCTTCATAGATGTTATGAGATCTTTATTAAAATAAAAAAAATCATGATTTTGATTGAATCTTTTAACTTCCTACTTTTAGAATTAAATAGCCGGGTGCTTGCGCGATGCAGTGGGAAACATAACACTTATGTCGCTGATTTCAGGGGAGTGTACAAGACGGTATGGTTTAATTCAATTTTATAACGAAAACCACGTTAGTTATTATACATTGGACTCTAACCTAGTTAGTTATAAAAAATAACTTTTATAACTTCATGCATAAAGAGAGAGCTAACAAAAATTGCATATCTAAAAGTATGTGTTTATCCCAAATAACAAAGTCTTAAATATCATTATTATATTAGTTGAATTGCTCTATCTAAAATAAATCTACAACAAGCATATCAAGCTACAATGATAGGTATTTTTTTTTTTTTTTTTTTTTTTGGGAATGCAAATTTCATTAAAACACAAACAAGGAGCCCCCAAGGCGGGAGCCCTACATACAAGGTTACATTTTACATCAAAACGAAACAACTTCCAGTCCTGCCAAACCAGCCCACTAAAGTTACCCCTGCTCCTAACCCAGAGATACGATAAAGACTTTATATCCGCCACTAGTTCCACTACACTTCTAGTCTTCTGGGTAAAAATCCTCTCGTTCCTAGCTTTCCAAATACGCCAGCAAGTGACAATAAAAATCCCATATAAAATCTCTTTTTTTCTCGCCGGCCACCTCGAGTTATTAACCACTTCCACAATATCTTTAGCTGAGAACAGAAATATTGGCGGACAATGATAGGTATAATTAACCTCATAGTCTCATACCAAGGTTGTAGAAGGCGCTTGGCAGGCGGTGAGGTCTAGCCTCGGGACTAGGCGGAATTAGGCGTTTTGATGTTTTTTATACGTATTTTATATATATACACATGATTTATTTATACATAACCTCTATGTTACACGTAAAAAAATATATTTACAACCTAAAGAAGCACAAGATCTTATTTATACACTTAATAAACAAGAAAAGAAAACAAATAAATATATGTCTAATAGTGTAAGGTCAATTTTGATAAAAGTTATACTATCAAGGATGAAAGTTGTAAATTAGTAAAAGTTATAATATTATAAGTACTAAACCCTAAACAGCCAGCCACCATATTTCTTCTCATTCCTTTCAAGTTTTCATCTTCATTCTTCACTCTCCATCACACGTAACATTCAACTTTTTCTCATACATAGGTTTTGTAACAACACTCTACAACTCAACGGATTTATAAAAAAAATATAGCAACGCCTAGGTTCGCCTAGGACCGCCTAAAGCCGCCTAATGCCCCAAAACGCCTATGATCAAGCCTAGGTCCTTATTCCTATATTGTGGTCCGACTAGGGACTAGGCGGCGCCTAAGCGACCGCCTAGCCCGCCTTTTACAACACTGTCTCATACGCAACTATCTTGTAATAAAAATAAAAACGCATAATACTATATCAATCATCTTACTTGAAACTTGAATTGTAGGTCGTGTCCCCGTAGGTACATCCTTAAAGAGCGATCCATAAGTTCTTTATCACAAAAATGTTTTGAAATTTACTCGATATATTTACTAATTGTACTGTTATCTGCTACCAAATCTTTTTTTTTTTCTTATAGAAAGTAAAGTTTTTTGTTTTTCTATTGACCAATCATTTGTATGTTTACTTTATTCATGAGTTCTAACCCTATATTATATAAAAAAAATATTATCAACATCGATTTCTTTTCAACACCCTGCAAAATGTTAATGCACATAGCAACTTCTAATTGTCATACTAAATATTAAAATTAATAGTTGACTGTTATGAGATGGTAACTGCTATCAACAAAAAACAACATGCCATATGGTTTATTAGTTGTAATATGAGCTAATACTGACCCGTTACTTTATGCAAGCTGCCATATGGCCTGTAGATATTAAAAATTAAAAACAATATATGTAATTCTTGCAAAACATAGAGAAATTATGAGAAATAATAATATTGTTGAAAATAAAAAATATAAACATAAAATAAAAAAAGACTTACCAAAATGATCTTGCTTTGAGCTTTTGTGAATGGTTGACTAGTCCAACTCCTTTCTACATGAAAACTTTAAGAAGAACAAATTAAGGCCCTCTTCATAATCCAACAACCAAATATGTCATAACCCATGTCATGAAGATCATAAAGATTCAAGCCTGACTCAAATTTTGGCCAATATCACATCATAATTTCATTCAAATTTTAACTAAAATGTCACAGGTTTTGCATCTCAAAAAACAAAGAGACCCTGCGACCACAAAAAAGAAACAATGATTCTCACATTTTTAAGGAATAGATGATAGAAAACAAATGAAAGAAAGAAGTCCCATGTGTAATTTAGAAGGCAAACAAAGAGGAATGTAAAACCAATCTTGTTATGAAGCTGCCGTTTAGTCATCTACATGTGGTGCCTTCTCCGCTGCAAAAACAAACAACATTGTTACCAACCAAATGAATCATTCTAAAAAAATTGGAGATTTCAAGGTATAACCTTAAATGAGAGTATTGAATCATATAAAAAGGGTGTTCCAAATGCTCATGGAGATTACATCACGAGCATCGTTAGAAACTCTTAACATCATGCTGTGTATGTCCAAAGAACTTAATACACTCACGTATGAATCCTATATTCTTGATCTATACAATAAAAAGAACATCATTGTGTCGGGTTTTCTTATACAAGATACGAAACCGGATGGATAGACATCAAAGAGTTTGCACCATCCCCTTACTCAAAGTGTCTTAATCTTGGTTTTCTACCACCTAATGCTCGAATTCTTGCCAAATCCAAGCAAGGAATCATGGTGTATAAGACACCCGACCGTGTGGATTTTAGAAAATATGTATACCATGTTTGTAAACCTGTGACTAAACAGGTTTTGGAATTGCCAAATCTGATCGCTAGGTATACCGTTTGTAAGGTTGCAATTGTTGTGATGAGTTTGAAACCACTACATTACAAGATCATTAGATTTTCTCCCCAACCGTAAGTCTCCCTCCTTAGCTCTTCATAATATATATAGGTATACTAGGTTAACACCCGTAAACTTTACATATTTTTGTGAAAGGCGTTACACTTGTTTTCTTAATAAGTAGCAATGAAATATTAGCTTTTTATCGTTAGGCACGAAATATTAGCTATACATGTGTGTGTGTGTATATATATATATATATATATAAAATACATATGTGCATGTAGTGACAATACATGTGTGTGTGTGTGTGTATATATATATAATACATATGTGCATGTAGTGACAGTTTTTTTTCTTTTGGCTTTGTTGCAGTGCTTTGAAACGGAGGAAAAAGTTCTACATGACATATAGTTGTGATATATTCGACTCAATGATGTGGGAATGGAGGTCTTTGAATCGCGTAAAGCTAGATGTTGGTGTATATTTGACTAACTCGCAACCAATCATAAAGAGTGGTTCAATACACATGTTATTAACCAATAATGGCATCTTAAAATTCGATGCATATTAAGAGGAATGGGAAGTGTTTCGGTCGCCTATTCCATATGATCAATTACTTCAATGGAGCTAGTGAAGTATGGTGGCTGATTGGGATTGGCTTGCAAGCCATCAAGTGCAAATGCTAGTTGGGAGATTTAGGTTCTTACTATGGATGAATTGTGGGAGAAAATATATGTTTGCAAGGTGAAAGAAGAAGGTGAAAGGGGGTCACTCAAGGCCTTATATGATTCAGATACAAGCATTGAATAACATGTTTCACCCCAAAATATGTAAAACGGTAAAAAGGGGCTATGTAAACTCACATTAGTTATGATGGACCTACTAGGATTCAATGGAAATTAATGAAGGCCGATATAATTCCTAAAGCTTGGATTATGCGTCACGAATTCCTACAACATCATTGTGTTCCTCATTAAATTTGGATTTAACACTTCTTGTCTTTATAATACAATTCCCAAGACGAGATCATAGAAATTGTATACTTATAAATGGCAATATAAATCCCGGTTTTGATCTTTAATTTGTTAGATAACTAAATGTGTATTACCATTCTATATATCAATTTATAATAATTCAATTTTAATGATTGTATAATTTAAAAAAAATATTAACCAAGGTTCAATGTCTTTAATAAGACACTAAAATGAGAAAAACAATAACTCCCTCCAATGGTAACAAGAAAGATTACCATCTCCAGTAGTAATATAGTTTAGCTCCCTCCAATGGTAACAAGAAAGAATTTTACCTATATTAATTTGATAATTAATTAATTGATAAAGTCACGATGTATGTAATATATTATGACACACCATATGGTTGTAACAAGCAAATTAGAGAGAGAAGGTTGAATACCAAGTGAGCGGAAAGGTTTGGCAACGACAATGGTTTCTAGCGTGAGCTTAACTCCCACCTACGAAACAGAAGAAGGCAAGCCCTCCGGTGGTGTTGGGTCCGATGTATTAACATAAATCAATAGTCAACAGTCAACAGTCAATAGTCATAGTCAAAGAGCTATCTTTATGCCTTTATAATTATTTAGTCATAGTCAATATTCTTAGTCAATAGTCTAGTCAATAGTCTAGTCAATAGTCTTCCTAGAAATCAAGTCATTGTATTAATGTTGTGGCCACTATATAATCTTCTGTGAATAATGAGAAAAGTATATTCGATCCAATTCACTCTATTACCTATTACTCTATATGGTATCAAGAGCCTAAAGCTCCCTTGAGCCAACCGATCCATCACAGCTTTCGACAGCCTTCTGTCCGCAACCCACACAACCCTTTCATTTTTCCGATTTGCAGCCTCAATGGCTCCATTTTTTGTTCATCAATCAAACCAAAACTACAATCGGAACCCTTGTTCCTCAGCCTCAAACCCATCATTACAAAACCGACCCTCCTCGTGGTCAAACAAATCCGCAACCCAAACTCAAAACAACCCGACCCACAACAGCCAAACTAACGTTTTTTGTTATTTTTGCAGCATACCCGGTCATGTAACGAAAGATTGTCGCAAACTTCGTCGCTTCCTACGCGACCATCAAGTCTCTACTCATGATTCCTACTCATACCCGGTTGTGAACAATACACCTTCTCACACTACGGTTCCAAACACTCCATGGATGTGGGATACAGGCGCTTCCAATCACACTAACAACAACAACAATAACCAAATGCATGTTCTTTCCGAATATGGTGGCCCGGATGAGATTGTTTTAGGTGACGGTAAAACCTTTCCTATCACACACATTGGTCAAACAACCCTTCACACCAACTCACGACCGCTTTTCTTAAACGATGTCTTAATCGTTCCATCTCTTCGTAATAATCTTATTTCTGTTGCAAAACTTAGTCGTACTAATCAAGTTTCTGTTGAATTTTTTCCATATCATTTCGTGGTTAAGGATCTACGCACGGGGGCGCATCTCATGCGGGGCGTGAACGTCAATGACGTTTACTACGGACCAACCACACTCTCTCCTCAAATCAATGCAACAACAACAAGATCTCTACTTGCGTGGCACCATATCCTTGGACATCCTTCGTTTCAAGTCTTCAAGTCCTTAATTTCTAAATTAGGACTTAATGGTAATAAAGTGTCACCCGAGTCTTTTCATTGCAAATCTTGTTCGTTAAATAAAAGCCATAAAATTTCTTTTGGTAAAAACTCATTTGTTGCAAAGAAACCATTGCAACTCGTTTACTCAGATGTATGGGGTCCAGTCCAAACATCCAATGACGGCTTCAAGTACTATGTCATATTTGTCGATTATTTTTCTAAATACATTTGGTTATATCCGATTAAAAGAAAATCCGACGTCTCCGTCCTTTTCCCACAATTCAAATCACTAGTGGAAAAATTCTTTCAAACACCTCTTATCTCTCTATTTACCGACAATGGTGGTGAATACATTGGTCTTAAACCATTTCTCACAACTCATGGAATTTCTCACTACACCACACCTCCTCATACACCCGAACAAAACGGGGTGGCCGAACGTCGTCATCGACACGTTGTTGAAACGGGCCTTGCCCTCCTCCACTATGCTCAACTTCCATCACATTTTTGGTCACATGCCTTTCAAGCCGCAACTTATCTCATCAACTGTCTACCCACCACCATCTTGAACAACAAATCACCTTATGACATGTTATTCAATGTTGCTCCCACCTACTCCAAACTAAAACCGTTTGGATGTCTTTGCTATCCTTGGCTCCGCCCATACAACACCTCCAAGTTACAATCTCGCTCCGCATCATGTATCTTTCTTGGATACTCCTCTTCCAGATCAGCATACAAATGCTTTGATCCAGCCACCAACAAACTATATCACTCTCGTCATGTTGAATTCATACCACACATCTTCCCATCCCACACCAATAACTCCACATCTCCCACTGTCACCTATGAATCATTTCTTCACAACATACCAAATCCTACAAAGCCTTCACACCCTACACAACCTCCCATCGATCCCACACACCAACCCATACCTCCTACACACCCCTCTCCTGACCCTACACAACCTTCTGCTGCACCTACACAATAGTTGCCTGATACTACACAACACTCACCTGATCATACACAACCTTCTACTACACCTACACAACATTCCCCTAACCCTACACAACTCTTGTCTTCTACACAGTCCTCCACTGTCCATACACAGTCCTCATCTCCACAATCCTCCACTCCTACACAACCTAATTCACCTACACAACCTTCCAATGACTCTACCACCTCCTCATCTCAAACTCCTTCAACTAACCCCTCTCTTACCACCTCTACTCGCCCACAACGGTCTCGCAATCCTAACCCAAAATATTACAATTCCAACTTCATCAACTCCACCACACTTCACCCACTTCCTACATCCATTGAGCCCTCTACTCACATCCAAGCGATGAAAGATCCACAATGGCGACAAGCAATGGATCTTGAATACAACGCTCTTCTTCAAAACCATACGTGGGAGCTTGTCCCTCATACTACCCAAAATCCAATCGGATGCAAATGGGTATTCCGAACCAAACGAAAACCCGATGGAACTATTGATAAATTTAAAGCGCGCCTAGTCGCAAAAGGGTTTCATCAACAGTACGGTAAGGACTATTTTGATACCTTTAGTCCGGTAACGAAACCTGTCACCATTCGTACTGTTCTTTCCATCGCACTCTCTCGAGGGTGGTCGTTACGCCAACTAGACGTCAATAATGCATTTCTTCATGGCACCTTACATGAGGATGTGTACATGATTCAACCACCCGGATTTGCAAATTCGGCGTTTCCTAATCACATTTGCAAACTCAAGAAATCTCTCTACGGCCTTAAACAAGCCCCGCGGGCTTGGTACAATGAATTAACCGCCTTCCTCATTAGCTTCGGTTTTAAAAAATGTCTCTCTGATGCATCTCTTTTTGTCTACAACACAAATGGTAACACTTGCTACCTACTCGTCTACGTTGACGACATTGTCCTCACTGGAAACAATAATCCATTCATGGACATCTTTGTTCAAGCCCTAAGCAAAAAATTTTGGATCAAAGACTTAGGCCCTCTACATCACTTCCTAGGAATCGAAGTCATTCCAACTCCTCATGGTCTATTCCTCTCCCAACACAGGCACATTCAGGATATCTTAACCACTTTCAAAATGGGTGGTGCCAAAGAGGTCCTCACTCCTCTAAGCGTCTCTGAACCGCTTATCCCTTTGGATGCCTCTCCACCCGTTGACCCAACTCCTTATCGCAAACTTGTTGGCACACTTCAATACCTTGCCTTCACCCGCCCTGATATCTCTTTCGCTGTCAACAAACTCTCCCAGTTTATGCACCACCCAAAACAGTCACATTGGCAAGCTCTCAAACAGGTTCTTCGCTACTTGAAAGGAACATTGCACCATGGGTTATTGTTAAATAAACAGTCCTCACTTGATTTAAATGCTTTTTCAGATTCTGATTGGGGAGGCATACATGACGGAGGAAGATCTACTACAGGTTATATATTATATCTTGGATCCAACATCATCTCCTGGCGTTCATCAAGACAAAAAACGGTCTCACGCTCATCCACTGAAGCAGAATACAAAGCACTAGCAAACGCCGCGGCTGAAATCTCATGGGTTAAAAATCTTCTCCAAGAACTCGGTCTTCACACGACACGTACACCATCTCTTTTCTGTGACAACACCGGTGCCACCTACCTTTGTGCCAACCCGGTGTACCATTCTCGCATGAAACATGTTGCCCTCGACTACCACTTTGTTCGTGAACAAGTCAATGCCGGTCACTTAAAGGTCTTTCACATTAGCTCAAAGGATCAACTGGCTGATGTCCTCACCAAACCACTTCCAAGATCACCGTTTCTTTCCTTTCGCTCCAAGATTGACGTATCCAATGGATCCTCCATCTTGCGGGGGCGTATTAACATAAATCAATAGTCAACAGTCAACAGTCAACAGTCAATAGTCATAGTCAAAGAGCTATCTTTATGCCTTTATAATTATTTAGCCATAGTCAATATTCTTAGTCAATAGTCTAGTCAATAGTCTTCCTAGAAATCAAGTCATTGTATTAATGTTGTGGCCACTATATAATCTTCTGTGAATAATGAGAAAAGTATATTCGATCCAATTCACTCTATTACCTATTACTCTATACGATGAAGGTGTCGGTTAGTGATGGTTAGGCATTAGTCAAGAAAGGGCAGGTTGGGTAGCGGTTGGTTATGGTGGCTCATTGGAGCAACAATGCCACAACCGCCTCTCGTCAGGTTGGGTCAGAGGTTGTCATGAATATGGAAAGGATGACCGACGAAAATAAATGATTTTGGTTGGTGTTGACTCCAGTTAAAAGTTAGAAGGTTTGGCAATATGGTTATGGTTATAAGCAAAATGTCTCGATCGATATCAATTAATAGATTTTAATAGTTTTGATGATGCAATACGTTTCACTTGTGGTAGGACGTTACAACAACAACAAAAAAAGCATTAATGGTTTTCTTTTATTTGATCTAATGTTTCATATGCATTGCACTAAATGCAATTATGGTTTTGTGTTTCATGAATTTAAAATTTATTTTTTCCCTTAAGAGAATTGATATATTATTATATATATATAATTACCAAGTTGAGTTTGTGAGACAAAACTCACTATTGCAAATTGTACAAGTTAGTTGAAGCAGGGTGTACAAGCTGCTTAAGCATTCTTTTCTACAACTTTTTTTTCGTTTTGCGTGCACATCTACCCCTTCTGTACCTCTTCATCTTCTTACTTGGATCTCCAGCAGCCAAACATCTTTCTTTCTACGTATTTCTTGAAGCCCTGCCCCAGCGTGTCTCTCTCTCAACAATCACACCACAACAAGACAACCACCCCCCCCCCCCCCCGAAAGATCTCAAACTCATAACTTCAACTGACCCCTAGGGTTCCGACGATACGGGTGATGAAGAACTAGGCAACGGCGGTGGTCAGAAGTTAATGGGCGACAGTGGGTGCTTGGTTCTCATGACGCTTGACCAAGGTGACGGGTACGGGAAGCGACTAAGAGGCGGTGTTGATTTGAGTAGGCTGATCGATGGTTATGGTTCAACAGATGGTTGCGTCAGTTTGCTATTGTGGTTGTGGTTGAAGGTGCGTGATGATGGTGGTTTTGTTGAAGAGTTGTGGTGTGGTGAACAGTAACCACGTTGAACGACTATTGATGGTGTTGCGATGGTGATTTACGGTGTTCCTTCCAAAATTACCCACCAAGCATGCTGTTCCAACGATTTAAGGCTCGCCTATTGCGTGAGTGTCGCCAATCTTGAAGGAAGGGTCAGGTAGGAGTCCCACGACCGTCTCTGGCGACTGCCTGTTGACGAAGTTGTTGATAGATATCCGGATTCTACGGCGACAAATGGTTGTTTGTATCCAGCTTCCACGGTGGCGGCGTTCAATTTCAGTTGAGTGATGACGAAGTTGTTGATGCTTCGTCTGCAATTCCATCCTTAAGCTACAAAAAGGTACTTTAGTTTAGGTTTATTAATTTGAGGATATTGAAACTTAAATGGAAGAAATTAATGATCATTTATAAATAGCCATGGTTTCGTAACTTCTTTTTAGAGTACAACCTTTTGAGGATATTGAAACTTTTGAGAGGATATGCCACCGTGTGGAAAATTAAGTGAAAAGAGCCAAGTTTCGTAACTTCTTTTTTTTTTTTTTTTTTATATTGTGTACACTGCTTATCTGATTATACGTGACTGAAACAAGCTGCTTCGACTAGCAAATTGTTTGATCCAGTGATTGTGCTTTCTCTTTTGTAAATTTGTTATGACAGATGCTAAATTGGTTGTTTTGTTCATGCGTTTAAGTGGATGAAGTAGTACATCATGAAAGTGTCATTGGTATACAACATTGGGTTGGAGTAGGAGCATTAATGTAACGATCGTTCATCATCTTTGACAAATTCATGTTTCATATCTATGAGGTAACTCGGTATCTAAGATCATTATTATGCTTCCATTGTAATTCAACTTACTTCCTAGATTCCAACTGATTAACGAATATTATTTTTTTAGTGCTTTTGTTGCCGTGTCTGCTTGATACGCCATCAAGTCACAAGCTCGCGGGGCAACGCTTGCGGGCAAAATACTAGTTATTATTAATATTAATATTATTAAAAGTCGGTATGCGACACTAATGATGAATCATTTAAGAATCCAACGGGATAATTGGGATTTATTACTGTAAGGTTTTGGATATTCGGGTATCACAATTCTATCCAAACGTTACTTTAAATACGGTTTATGATATTTTCTGTTTTGGTTTACTGTCACTATAGGTCCCTAAAGTTATAACTAAATATTGGGAAAAAAATGTTGGTTGTCACAGTCTTCCATACTTTAGAAAATTTCGTCTCGAAACTTATTCAGAAGAAATGATTTAATGAGTCTATAGGTATAAGAGATAGTTGTAACAAAATGACGAGTCTTATGCTTAGGTTCACGAAGAACAAGATACATGCGTAACGAATGATTTGCCTAGTATGAGTTCTATGTTGTAGTTAAAGGATTATAGACAATTGATTTTATTTTAATTGCTCAGATTTCTCTTGGGATGATCAAGGTTCAAGGGATCCCAAAGAACTTTGTAGGACCCAAAGATAAAGATTGAGATGAATGGGATGATTAAATTTAGATTAGGGAAAGAATGATTACAATTAATACACTAACTAGGGTTTGTTTCTAGTTCGACATCCAGTCGCATTTTCAATGTACCATTAACGTTTATATATAGGGTGTACCGCAGTTAACCCACCACACCTTTGATACCTCAAAAACGTACTGGACATCTACCAAAAATCCTAAAAAAATTTTTAGTTTAAAAGAATACTTTCTAATAGAATCCTCATTGTCAAACAAAAATACATGATGACTCTTAGTTTAAAAGTCACATAAAAATATTTTTGTCTTATAAGGATTAAATTTATAAAACATATTTTTAAGTATTAGGAAATAATAAATGATTTATTGTATTTAAATAAGCATAAATACAAATAAAATACCAGATGTCGTCAATTTACCTTAATTTGGTCCAATCCAGTCAAGCCAAAACCCAAAAATAAAAGCCCAATAGCTGGTAAATGATGAACCATAACTGAACCGTTTAGATGCCATTAATCAAAACACTGAGTATGACCAAACCAGTCGATTATAATTTATCTTTTTTTTTTTGGAAGATCAAATTTCATTAAAACAAACCAAAGCAACCTATACCAAGACGGGAAAGGAAGCCGATAACAAATGTACAATTAATTTACATCGAAATTATACCACTTAGCCCAATCCAACAAACCCCTACGCACCCTATTATTGTACCACAGAAAGCCCAAAACTTTAATATTCGAGACAAGACCCGCAACCGCAATAGGCTTATTAGAGAACACATTTTCATTTCTAGCTTTCCAGATTCTCCAACTCGCAATAATGCTAATGCCATGAACCACTTTCTTTGATTCTCCCGACAACCCACAATACTCAGCTATACGTACAATATCCGTAACCGCAAACGCATACACTGGAGGAATGCGGCACCAACTAGCTATACCGTTCCACACACCCGCCGCAATTCCACATCCCGTAAGAATATGATCATTCGTTTCAGCCCCATCTTCACATAGCACACAAACATCATCTTGTACCTGTACATTCCTTCGTTGCAAAGCCACCTTGGTTGGAATACGATCAAGAAAAGCACGCCACATAAAAATATTACACTTAGCCGGGACCCATTTACACCACTGAAAACCAAACCTTTCGCCGCTACCTTTCCCACGTAACCATCGCTTAGCGGATGCCACTTCAAATGTATCATTTTTATTGTCGTTCCAACACCATCTATCATCTTGCGCCGAGAAACACACATCAACCAACATAGCTTCCAATTGTTGCCTATGTTCAATCTCTTCATGAGTCGCCAACGCCCTTTTGCATTTCCAACCAATAACCAAGTTGGACTCCCTGAAGTCACATCTTTCGCAAACAAAACATTTCTTTTGCACCTCCAAAGCGAATAAATCCGGGTAGCATTCTTTCAAAGGTAATCGACATAACCATGGATCGATCCAGAAGCGAATATCCTTCCCATTACCAACCCGGCCCCTTATCATATTCATAATACCAGCCCCATCTATTTTAATCTTACCACATGAAGTCATAATATTTTTCCAAACTCCTGTTACATTATTATTGACCAAAAGCGCACCCCATTTACGATCCGAACCATGAATAGAATCAACCACTTTACGCCATAAAGCCTTTTGTTCGGTAAAATATCTCCAACACCACTTTAACAACAGCGCCTTATTACATTCATCAAGCCTAGCCAACCCCAACCCACCTTCTTCTCTATTACATGTAACTTGATCCCAAGCGACCCATGCCATCTTCCTAACTTCATCTGAGCCACCCCAAAGAAACCTCCTCATATACTGTTCAAGTCTTTTAACAATCTTAACCGGGGCCTTAAATAACGAAAAATAATACGTTGGTAAACTATCCAGGAAAGATTTAATAAGCGTAACCCGGCCCCCGATAGAAATATTATTTGCCTTCCATTTTGATAACCGACTTCTAAAAGCATTCAGAACCGGATCCCAGTGAGTCACTCTATTCATATTGGCCCCCTACCATAATGCCCAAGTACGAAAACGGAAGCAACCCCGACTTACAACCCATCCTATTCGTCATCGCAATTAACTCCTCATTACGCACACGCACACCATAAAGAACAGATTTGTGAATATTTATTTTAAGGCCAGAGCACAGAAAAAATATCCTCAATAACCTCTTCATATTTGCAAAATTAAATAAAGACCACTCACCCATCATCATGGCGTCATCCACGTACAATAAATGAGAAACAATGGGACCATCCTTTGGTTAGCGAACTCCATCAAAATACCCATCCGAGCAAGCTTTTTTTGCCATCTCTGAAAACGCCTCCATCACAAGAATAAACAAAAAAGGAGATAACAGATCACCTTGACGAATACCTTTTTGGCAAGCAAACTGAAACGTGGGCGACCCATTCACAAGAACAGAAGCATGCGACGCTAATAACACCCCCTTGATCCATTTGCACCACCTGTTCGAAAAACCCATTTGCTCCATGATAGACAATAAGAACTCCCAATTAACATTATCGTACGCCTTTTCAAAATCAATTTTGAACATAAACATCTGACGACCAGTCTTCTTTGCCCAAGCCAACACTTCATTAGTAATTAGAGGGCCATCTAAAATATATCTACCAGAAAGAAACGCCGACTGAGATTCCGAAACAACCATACCCATAACCCCTTTAAGACGATTAGCCAACACTTTAGACACGACCTTAGAAATACTACCAATCAGGCTAATAGGCCGGAAATCACCAAACTCTGTCGGCTCCACCTTCTTCGAAATCAGAGTAATAAAAGATGTCCCAACCCCATCACTAAAAGAACCAGACTCGTAAAACTCATGCAATATCTCAACAAAATCCTGTTCCAACAACGACCAGAATTTTTTTATAAACCGAAAATTAAAACCGTCTGGCCCTGGCGCTTTGTCATCCCCGCAATCCCACACCGCTTCCTTAATCTCCTGCACTGAGAACCGAGCACACATACTCGCCGCTACATCATCCGGTAAATTATTAAACGTGGCACATCTAAGCCGAGGTCTTTTATTCAAGTCTTCGATATACTTCTTACGAAAAAAAACTCAAGGCTTCTCTTTTAACTAACGCGGGCCGAGTAACCCACTCACCTCCAATCATCACTCCCGGAATACTATTAGCCACCCCACGCTTGTTAATAAACCCGTGAAAATACCGAGTATTATCATCCCCTTCCGAGGCCCATTTACATCTCGCTTTTTGTCTCAAATCCATATTGCGTATTCTCTCCAATTCTCTTAGCCTTCTTTTAGTTTCTTGTAGCATCCATAACTCCTCTTCAGATAAATCTTTGGACTCCATCTCAACTTCCAGATTTTACAACTCTAAGTTCAAAACCTTCTTCTCTTCTAATTCGCGAGCCAAGCAATTGTCTTTCCATTTACCAATACCTTGTCTAAGCAGCTTATACTTAGCCAACAAGCGCTTATCGGGAGGACCAGCCACCGTAGCTTCATTCAAAATGCCACAAACCACTTCATGAAAATCTGCCCTGTCCAACGAGAAATTAAAGAAACGAAACGGCTTGGGGCCAAAATTCCTGGAAACAATCTTCAAGACCAAGGGAGAATGATCCGACTTGTCATGACACAACGCCCTATATTCTGCTGACGGCCATTCCATAAAAAAATTCCAATTCACCATTATACGATCAATTCGGCTTAGTTTAGTACCAGCTGCAAACGTAAACTTCCTACCCCGTAACGCATATTCATGTAAATCGGCATTATCAATAAACTCATTAAACTCTTGAGCCGACGCTACGTTAAACTTTATAATTTATCAATAACCGAAATCTTTGATAATAATCGAACAGATTGATTAAAATGTTATTTTAGCCTCTAGATAACATTTTAATGGAGGATTGAGGTATCACATCGCTCTTATTCTTTTTACTTATAAATCACATTCATTATCCTATATGTTTATTTTTGAATGTCCATGAATAGTGCTGGCTTAATTTTGAAAAGCTGTTAAATATTAATGTGTTTGATAATGTTAACCAAGGATGATGCGGGGCAGTTGGTTTGGGTGTCGTTGTGTCTCCTGTGGCGCTGTGGTTCGAATCCTGTAAGGCCTGGATTTTTGTACGCCATTTTTTTGTTTTATAAAAAAACAAGGTGCTTTCCAGCTGAGTGTAATCTCATTATTGGGCCACGACATGGTTGCTTACAGCCTCCCACGTATCTCCAGATCTCCAGAGATGCTTGCTTATTGCCTTCCACGTATCTTCAGATTCAAATATATGTATAACCCATACCCACCCTCCCCCTCTCTCTCTCTCTCTGCTTCATCTTTCTCCCTCTACAAAAGACCGCCTCCGTCTCTTTACCCATCCATCTCAAACCGACTCATTCTCCGTCTTGCGCTGCGTCTTTATGGGAGGTATCAAGTCCGTTGTTCGGTGGTTTGTGGCTAAGGTCAGTTGGTGACACCAGGTTGGCAATACGATTTAGGATTTCAGGGTCTGTGGTTTAACTTTACAGGTTTCAGTTTTGGGTTAGGAAATAACAAATCCTTTTTATGATTTTTCAATTTTTTCTTGCAGGTATGTTAAGAACCCCAAATTTCAGTCGCGGTGGTTGAACGTTGGTGGCAGCTGTCACATCGAGTGGTACAGCGACGGTGACAGCTAACCAATGCGTTCTTGGATAGACTTGCTCTCCCGGCGAGTGGTTATGTACTAGGCTGCTTTTATACATTTTCCTGTTAGGTTTGTAAATTTTTTTTTACATTGGGAAATTTTTTGTTGGTGGGTTTTGATTGATGATAACCAATATTGTTGCGTTTTTGTTTGTTTTAAAAGATGAAATCTGTTGATGACGAGGATGTAAGGGTGCAAAATTTTCATGTTCGATTCTGATCTAAGAAAAGGACAAAAGCGGGTCAAGGACACGAAATATAACAAGCTTGGTAAATTCTACTTCTTCTTATCTTAATCTATGAACATTTTATAATATTTTGCATACTTTAAAGGTGTTTGTTCTTGGTATCGGTTTGTTACAGGTAATTAGCCAGGAGTTGCATCATATGAATCAAAATGATGGAAGTGAGTTTACCGCTTTCGGAACACCCGACTATAAATTAAAAGCAGTATGAGAGAGAGAGAACATGAGATGAAGTATGAGAGAGAGGCAGTATTTGATAGATAAGGCTTGGGATATACAATTGCAATGTGATATGCAAACACTTGAGGTATTGAGGGACTTTGACATGATGCCTGCCACCTGTTTGTAACTTTGCCTAAATGAATAGACGCCCGTATTGGTTAATTGATTGTATATGTCTTCTGTGCAGCTGGTCCAATCATTGGCCAACTAACACGGTTGATTGTTGTGACTTAATTACAGATTCTGATAACGACAGTTCGTCTGGAGCGCAATCTGATGCAGCGCATACATCTAAAGCATGATTACAGAAAGGTATACGCAATATAAGTAAATTTTCTAATAATTGGAAGCGGTTCTTATGAGTTTTGGAATGCTATTTTATTTATGAATTGCATTATTTCAGATTGTTCATAGTTGGCTAAATATGATGTGTGATTTGGCTGTTCTTGATAATTAATCACGTGTACAGTTATCTTAGTTATATATAGTCTTTTACTAATGCCCAATAGTTGATATATCTTATTGAACTGTATATGCATTTAAAAGGGCATAACTACAATACTACGTACTGTTTTGCTACTTATGCTATATATACCCTTAAAAACTTGCATAATATCTTATTTACCATATCTATAAGATACAAGCGTAATATTGCAATAATTTTTTTTTCCTCATTAATAATGGGCAAATAAACTACTAATCAAATACAAATACAGCCTATTACAAGTGATACGTAGGTAAACGGGCCACAAGTTGCGCCGCTACCCCTTTTTGTATTGCAAACCCTACTCTATTGCAATAATCAATTACTGATTAAGAATCCGTTAATTACAGCTTAGTAGTAATGATGAATTTCCAAATATAAAAATCCATATGAATTTTGGGAGTTTAAGAGAATACTAATTAATTAATAATTAAAAAAAGGACAACTTCATATATACTCCTCATAGCATAAATCCTCTATTAAGAGAAGGGTATTTATGCCAAACTTATGAAACTGATGTTATGCCCTTTAATTGACTAGATATGAAAATATGACATGTATTCAAGTTTTGAGGGGTATATATGAAGATGTTCCTTTTTTAAAATTATTATTCTCTTAATCTCGCAAACTTATATGGATCTTAATATTTGTGATTTCATCATTGGTACTCTGCTCTAATTTAAATGATTCTAAATGCATTGATGGAAACTCTTTTATCTATTGTGATTTCTTTCATATTAAAAGTTCCTCTTATGTTTGACAGATCTCTGAAATTTTGCCAAATATGAATGGAGTAGGCATGTTTTTTTTTTGCCTTTTTTGTACCAACTCTTCTCCAGGACATGAAGTTGACAAATGTAGGGCAAATGTATAACTGTTAATGCATAAGGTGCCACTTTCCATTGCAGTAATGCTTCTAATTTAGATGATATGCAGCTTACCATACGTACAACATTCAAATCGGTTTATTTGTTTCGCGTTTTGTGAACTTTATATATGCTTCATGTTTGTTTATAAGACAGGTATCTAACCTAACAAAAGCATTTGGAATATGAGCTAAAAGAATTTTGTGTACCTCATTTTGGTAGATATTTATGTTGTCGCAACTGAGATCACAGGGCAAAACAACTACTGAGAGCATAAGTTATCTACAACCTCAAAAAGACTGAACACAAAGGAATATGAAATGCATCAACAGCAATGCTGAACAAAGTTGCACATGCAACTTCATCAGCCACAACCTCCATAACTCCACCAACACCATTGCAAAAAGCATCAACAACAAAATGAAAATGAACCCTCTTTCAACCAGTAGGTACCACATTATCCCAAAACTATTTTAATAATTGATACTGAACTGTTTAGAGTAACTCCTATAGGATGCCATCGACGACACAAACAGGATTAGATACATGGACTAACAAAACACTGCATCTACGACAACCAGGTTGTCCAAGCTGAGCTAAGACGCTTTACAAGACTCGATGCTCACAGGGATACGAGAACCTAAGAAACAGCGAGACGTCATTTTTGATGTAGGAATAGCCTAGAGAGAATCAAATTCTTGACTTAGACACAGGGGATAGCCGGACGAGGGAGATTGCTGCCACTTGATACGCTATTTGGAAATTTTGAGGTGTTGAGCGACGAAGTGATACTATAAATTACATATCCTTTGTTTCTTTTGTTCTATACATAATTTTATTCATTAGTTTTGTTTATACTTGATTGGTTAATTATAAATTTCTTAACTTATTCTGTTTCCGAAACTGACGAATCCAGTGCAGCAATCACGATTCTAAGGGGCTATGATCGACAACCCATGTATCTTTCATTTCTTCTTTTATGTCATTGCCGTCATTTGCCTGTCCGTTGGTTCATTTTATCAACAAGTCTATTCTAAATGTAGATTATAAGGCTGACCTTGATCTGCATGTCTTCGCTAACTTGAGGTATGTTGGCCTAGATCTGTGGTAGGTGATCAATTATTTCTTTATTGCATTAATTGTGTGCACTATTTCGTCTATGAGATTCAAATGCTTCTTTTTATAGGTGTAATCTGGAACATTGACAACGTCTAGATTTGCGATGATCCTGAATACGTCAAACAAGTCACAAAAGAAACATGTGGCAAACAAAAAATCGTATATCAGCCACCTCTGTTCTGAACATGATGTTGCTTCAATTTAGGCCTGTTAAAACTCGCCACTGTTTCAATGGAATCCGCACCGGTCTTGCTCTTGATCTCTGAAAATTTGGTAACTTCTTATTTGCTTTAAATTTACAGTTTTCTGCTTTGTCATCATCATACTGTGTTAATTGTGGGATCTTATAACGTTTTTACCTTTGATTTATGGTTTATATAATTTGTTGACTATATAGGATTTACATATGGGAGTCGGTTCGCAGAAAACACATAGGTTAGGCTTGAGGTCTTTGTATGAATCAGTATGAGAGTTTAGGTAGACTTCAATTGAAGATCATGTGTGGCCTGTGTTGCAAAACCATTTGAAATCGTGGATGTTATGTGCTTTTGTTTTTTTGGTAATACATTTGAGATCAATAGCCCTACTAAACATGGCAGCTACTAACATCTCATTATTTGTTTTAAACTAAATAACTAGACAACCATTAAAAAGTAGACCTTAAATTGCAGGGTTGGGATGTACCCTCTAGATCCCGTTTAGATCTGTAGCTGGAACGTGAGTTGTGAGGTGAAACCTTCATAGGCGTTGTTGTATGTATAGCAAAATAGGCTTTATATAACATACAATCAAAAGCTGTTTCGCATTCTTTATTAACCAACCACAGATAATCTCTTCATACTTTTGGTCATCTTAAATGTGGATACGAGTGAATCAATTGGCTGCCAAGGAAAGTCAACATTTTTACATGGTGGGCTGTGCTAAACCGTCTTCCTACTCTTGCAGGTCTGCAGCGAAGAAACATGGTCAGCGGTTCTGTTTTCTGCAGGTAATGAGAAGCTGAGCATCAGGATATGGACCATCTTTTTTGTAGCGTGTCGCGTAGCCTCGGTAGTTGGGTCTAAATTATGCTACTGGTATAATATTCATGTTGTCCCTATTGTAAACATGAACAGTCTGTTGGAGCACCACAAAGACTTGGAGGAACCGGCTGCGAAAAGGAAGTTGGCGCGGACGATTATCATCATGAAGTGTTGGGCGCTTTGGAAGGCGCGAAATGAATTGATTTTTTTGCAAGAAAGCGAACAACCATTGAGAAGATCTTTTGTGAAACTCAAGCGATGTCCTTTTTGTGTTTCAAGAACCGGGCGAAAAGAAGCGAGATCGATTGGGCGAAATGGGTTTCCTTTAATATGGTTTTTGGTGTTGTAACTATGGCCTAGCATATTGCTAGGGTTTTTTGGGTGATGATTGATGAATAAAATTGGACTTGTAATTGGATATTTAGTTTCATAAATCTACACATCATCTTATTATGTCCGAAACAAAATGGTTGCTTTGGTTGATAATAGCTTCTTAGCGTTTTGGTAACAACCGAAGAAAAATGCACGCCTGTTGCGTAGTAAATAGGTCTCTAATCGCTCCCAAACATAGTCGAAAGTTGCGCAACGCGCAACTAAGCATCCCACTAGTTCTATTAATACTCCTTTTCATAATTAAAGGCTCAAAAGTGGTTCCCTTAGGTCATATTTTTAGTGGTTTTTGTTTGATCTCACCACTTTATATATATATATGAAAAGAAAAGATCTAACCCTGCCTGTTATCCAATTCACTTAACCATTAATTTTACTATCTCAACTAAGTTGGACACATGTGGTTTCAAACCCTTATTCATGATTGTATGCATGTATATGCGTATGTTTTTATGCATGTATGTGCGTGTATGTAAGTAATATGTTAGTGCAAGAGCAAAATGTAGATTGTAGAGTTAAAAAATGATGTGAAGAGGTACATACATATTACATATACATATGTCAAATTGTCAATCATAAGTAAGCAATGCAAGTTTATCACCATCGCCCCTAATTTCTTCCCTCCTCTTCCTTATAAACTCATCAAATTTCTTGTTTAATTCTTCAATGTTCTCGCCATCATTCTCTATTACAAATGTTACATCTTCCTCAATTCCATCCACTCTGATTACCAATTCTTCATCCTCCACCAGATCGTCCTCATATTGTGTTTCTAACGCGTCATGGATGTTCTTGATGAAGATGTGTTCCCTAAGGTCAAAGCTTGATTGAGAGATTAAGGAACCAGACGTTTTTACCAACACCACTAATATCCCATTACATATGAGAAACACATACGTCTTGTCCAATCCATGTGTCAGAAGCAACTCGATAGGATACACTAGATCTACATAACTTGACAAGACTGAGCAGTAGTAATCGTAGTAGTAGTAGGCAAACATGAATGAAAACAACGAAGCCGATAACACCAAATGCAATTGTGTGACTCCCTTTCTTGTTATTCCTTTCTTCTGAATTTGCTCCATCGTTTCATTGATGAGATTATTTACTCCAAACACACAAAGACACACCCTTTTATGTTGTAAAAAAAAATGAGTGATGAAATATGAAATAATGGATAGAATGTTAAGTGTAGAATGAAGGGATAGGGTGGTTTATTATATAGGGGTCTCAAAAGTTTTGAGAATGGGGTGTTATATAATAAGACCTTTAATTATAAAAGAACCCTTTGTTGAGCTAAAGTTATAAGTTTGGCGTGATGTTGTTTGATATGTATATTAATTGAATTAAATTCAAAATAATGACAAAATATTTATCAATTATGTCAAACACCATAAAGGAATGGAGAAGGGTACAAATACCATTTAGTGCTTTCGGAATCTAAGATGGTATCAGATGCAACCCAAAAAATAAAGAGAGGGAATCTTGACCCAAATTCGATACTTATCTTAGATAACGACCCAACCGGAAGCTTTCCGAGATATACAAATCTGATATGAAATGATAAAACGTGTGTTGATGTAACATAAAAATTAGTGTATTACAATATGAAAAACCAACAATTTTAATCATGTGAATAAGAATGAAAATGTATATTTAAAAAAATGTACTATTATGCTTTGAATGAAAATAGAATTCCTATTTACTGGTTTTAGCATGATTAGTGACCCGGCTAAACGTGATTAATGAATTGCCTTAACACATTACATTTTTTTTCTTACATTAACAAAAACCTACTAAAAAAGTAGTTCTTTGTATAAAACTGTAGTACTCGTTGGAAATATACTAAAAAGTAGTTCTTTGTATAAAACTATAGTTACTCAAGTGTATTTTTTTATTAAGCCCTAGCTTATGTCTCGTGGCACACCAATAAGGAGAGATGGCTTAAATGTACGTCATGCCAGCAGAGAGTGCTTTCTTTTATTATATATATATATATATATATATATATAGATCAACACACACATATATATTAAGCGAAAGTATGGTTTGACACATGTCATTAGATTAGGTCCTCACACTCATTGAGTGACACATGACACTAGATGGAGTCTTCTTCCCCCTTATTTCTCTCTAATGTTTTCCTCCGATAATTTTTAAACGTTTATAATTTTTATATACGACATTAAAAGAAAATTTACACCAAATTAACGAGTGTTTGTATATTACCATGGTGCTATACAAAAAATGAAATAAAAAACAATTTTTTAATGAATTTTTGTTCATACACTAAAGAATACCCAGATTAAACCAATGTTCATTAATTTTTAATTTTAATCTTTATCTTTATTACTTTTTTACCATATAATAAATAAAAATCTTATAATTATTTTAATTTTCTCTCATATGAAATAATAATAATAATATTAAATCACAATTTTACGTTTATCTCTTCTTTATTTAATATTTATTTTTCTAACTCATTCTTTTTATATTTACGTTTATTAAAAACCATTTAATATTTTATTGATCATACATCATGTAATATTAAATTTTCTAACCTAAAAATAAATAAAACAAGAAAAAAATTGTTATAACCCGTGTAATACAACTTTTAATGAATGTTTTACGTTAAATGAAACTGTATATGAGAGTTTTGTTTTCTTATAGGACACAATAGGTTAAAATCAGTTGTGCTCTGCAATGGTTGCTTCTGACCCTGTTACTCATCAAAACATACATTCTCCCTTTAATATATATATATTTATATTTTTATTCACATGATTAAAATTATTGTTTTCTTATATTATAATACATTAATTTCCATGCTATATCGTAACCTGCATTTTGTAACTTCATATTACATTTGTCTAATCCGAAATATAATGTAGTGTGTTATCTATATTATATTACAATGCATTTGAAACCATTTTAATTTTAGATTAAGTTCTAATAGTTTAAGGGGTAATTTGTTTTAAAAAAAAAATCTAATTATGTAAATAATCAATTTCATATTTAAATAAATACTTAAAATCATTTTTATTTTATATGATTTCATATTTACTTTTTTATAAACTTTTATTAAACCTTAAAAATATACATAATACTTCACGGATTAATTGCTTAAGCGCTTTATCAATGTCTAGGGGCTGTTTGGTAGCCTCTTAATCAGCTTCTTAACCATTCAGGTCTGAATCATTCAGCATCCAGACTGTTTGTTTCAGCATCTGAATTGAATGATTAAGTGCTGAGCCATTAAGTTAATAAGGGATGCTGAATGATTCAGCTCTTAGCCATTCAGATCATCTTAATGATTCAGCACTTAATCAACCAAACAACCCCTTAGTGTGGTATCTTCCATGCCGCATCGCGCGTAAAACATGAGGACCAAATTCATGCTTGGGTTTAAATTGACCCAATCTAATTTTGCATACCGTAGAGATGGTAAAATAAGCTGTGTTTTGACATGACAAAACATTTTACCTAGCTGTTGAACCCGCCAACACATCTTTTAACTAAATGTGCAGGTTACCTAGACACCAACACAAACATGTTTAGTAAATGGTATACAAGACATGCATGGCCGAACTAAACATGAATGACATCAGTTCTGTGACACTATACACAACTAATTCTATAACATGAATGACAAGGCATATTTAACACAATTATTGTCATGACTCACTTAAGAGGGTTGATAATAATAGGAAAAAATACAAACCTTAAATAAAAAATACATAAGATCCTTCAAATTATAAAACTACGTCGTTTTCATAAAACAGAATTAAACGTGCAGTGACATGTTAACCGATTTAAGCCGATTTATTAAACATCTCGTGTGTGCTGTAAATGGCATACAATTGTTATATAAGTCCCTTTAGACTTGTTTTTAATGGTATCATTAATGTGTCGATTTCTTTGTGGCCTAACCTACTTTTTTTTTTTTTTTGAACGGCCAATTGGAATCACTCACGGACCACTGAAGTATCATCGTGCCACCAGTGACCTAACCTACTTAACTTCGTGTCAAGTCATGTTTAATTGATGCCTAGTGTAAGGTTGAACTTTGTATTAATATATTCATGTCAGGATACGAACTAAAGCAACATATTGAATGGAAGACATACATATGTGGCTCTAATTCTAATAGCCATCACGTACAGTTCTCTAAAGCAGATTCTTCTTACCCATTATTGGGTTGGGGCATCTCATTCCTATTCTTTTTCATCTATAACCAATCACACTTAATATTCCACCAATAAATCAACAAACGTCATAATCAATCCATTTATAATCAACTCATGTTTTAGAAACCTCTAATAAACCAAACTGCAAACATAACAAGAAATCAAATCATCTTCAAGTTTCAATAAACCAAAAACAAACAACTTCACATGATGGTGCAAGGGCTGATGGAGTCAAAATTATCATACGGCCCATATTCTTGCGGTGGGTATGACGGCACATAGGTGGCACGTGGCGGAGGATATGGGTAGTCGTTGGTGGTGGTGTGATTGTAATTGTAATTGTAACCATAAGACGACGGGTATTCAATAGGAGGAAGCGTGTCACGTGGCAGGCTATAAGGGTAATAATGACCATTAGTTTCATAATACGGATAGTTAGCCATTGGCCTATAGCTATAACCAGCATCTCTATAATAGGGCATTTGATAACCATTGGTGGGACCATATAATGAACCATAACTGTAGTTTCTATGTCTTAGTTGTGGATGCTTGATTTTAACAGAAACAAGCTCAGCATGCTCACCTGTACTCAACACCGCCTTTAATAGTATGTTTGGATCGACTTCTCCGGATATTTTAAACAAGTTTTTTTCGACATTCCATTCGACAGTATAAACTCCTACCATTTGAATCAATTCAACAACCATTAATACACACATATGTGTACATATTACCATCAGAGATAAACAATGCAATATAAAAGAAAAGCTTACCACAGATCGAACGCAAGATGTCATGCGTCTTCATCACGCAGCACCCGCACTTGGAGTGGACTTTCAGAGAACATTCCTTCAAGAAAAAATATATAAAAAAGTAAATTATATTAAACATTTTCATATGATTGTTAATTGCACTCATTTTAACGTTATTTTACTAATTTCGTGAAAATAATGTTAAAAACAACAGATTGGCTTGACAGCCAAAAGACACGAGGTACATGCACCAATCGGCTTGTCCCGATTGCCAAGTGTTATGTGCCTTATGTCCAAGGCTTGATGCAAAACCACTATCGAGCCGGGATCTCACGGGAAGCGGCCTCTCTATTCCCCACGGGGTATAAGGTTGTCTATATCTTACCCTCCCCAAACCCTACCTTTGTTTTGCTATTGGCAGGATTAACTGAGTACGATAATGATGATGATGATGATGATTTTCATATGAAACAATTATATTATATATACAGATAAATCAAAAGGTATTACCATGTCTGCACAAGGATCCATGGTGAAAACTGATGTGCCAAACAGATGAAACAATTTTAACAAAAGGGATCCCACAGGATATATATGCAGAGAGTAAATCTTATAATTTTAGAAACTAGTATTTATAGTTTTCTGTTGACTTCCGAAAATCTTGATAATCATATGACTGGAGAAACAGAAACTGTTCATTTTTTGTTTTGTTTTATGGAAATGATTTGAGTAAATCATTTTCGAAATTAAACAAGATCACAGTTTTATAAATATAAAGGAAGGTGTAATAAACTCCTAGAAAAGCAACAATAATCAAGAATACTGTGCATTCAAAGTTGTACAAAAATACCTCCTAATTGTGTGTAACAATTTTTTTTTTCCTAAAATAAAGATGTTTCCAATATTTTAAAGTTTTTTTTTTTTTTTTGAAATGTACCAATATTTTAAAGTTTATCTGGTGTTTAATGTTGTCTCTAAGCATAAAGAATTTCACCTTGAATCTTAGACGGTAGATATTGTTTTGACAAGAAGGTAAGCGAGTGCACCGACAAGGCTTCGATCTCAAACTTGACTCCACTTTGCAGCAGTAACTGCAGTTCCAACCTTATCAGAAGAAGAGACAAGTTATAATAGGAAAATTATCAGTAAATTAAGAGTAATAATAATAATATTAAAAATTAAAAAGAGGAGGAATATCAGATATAAACCGCCACTGTGGTACTTCTCTCTGTAAATAGCATCGATTTAAAATCGCCTCCGTTTTGATCTTATCTGATAAAAAAAATGATGAAATTAAACAAATTATGCAAAAAGAGAGCCTGGTTTATTAATTTAGAAAAATGTTTTTTTGGGGATGTGTAATCGGACCTTCGGTTGTCATAGGAAGGAGACACTGTTGTGGAACATTAAATTTTTCAGCATCTGAAGGTAATACTCCAAGCCAGTTTATCTCAGGAAGCTTCATTATCTTTGCATCATAAGCCATTTGCTTTAAGAGAGAAAAAAGCTTATAACATAACTGTTACCATGCTTGAAACTGCAATTAGCTTAATAACTTGTTTTTTTTTTACTGCAATAGCGAAAGAAAGAATGAATTACCATTGAGCCGAATCGGTAGGTGGTCAAAATGTCAAAGCCATATGGATCACAGTCAACCAAACAATAGGTAGGCAAGTGAAGTTGTTCGATTAGCAACCGCAAGAACCTGATTAGGAAATGAAAAAACTACAAGCAACATTAAGATTGAAGTTGCTTTGAAAATTAAAGAAAAAACGAAAAAAACAAACAGAATGTTTACCGCCTTGTTGGGATATCTGGATAACCTCTGCCCTGTAATTAGATATAGTTAATGGCTGATGTTTGTAGATACTTTCAACTGAATACACACTTACCGTGATAACAATGCAACGATTATTCTTGCAAAAGCAATCGTTTGCTAATCGTTGGAACACTGCATGCATGTAACACTTTTATCAGTTACAATTAGCTAGAAGGCTAGGCCCACAAGTCTTGTTAAAGAAAGGCCTCACCTGATTCCTTCTCCACAACTAGTATGTACTCTGCAACACTGATAATATCTGTTCACATAACCAAGTAATAAATCAGGAACCTGTGAAATATTATCATCATCTCATATCTATGTTGATATATAGATATATTGTTTTCCTATTTAAAGATCTTCATTATATATGAGCACCTTTCACTTTTTCTACGAGTACCGGAATAGAGTGTGCCTGCCATAAAACCAAATATCAACTGTCGATTTCGGTTAAACTAATAACTCACATAAGATGCCATTTTCTTTCATACAGTATCAGGGTGATTTATGCAGTTGAATATTCTGTCAGCTTCTGAGAATCTTAACCATCCCATCACTAATCTGAAATAATAATACCAAAACTAATAAACTAATAAACTAACTAATCAATGAGTGATAATGTAAACTCAACACAGTAAGGTATAGTGGTTGCGTTTCCAGACTTGATAAATGGAGTTATTAATGCATTTTTAGCAGCTACCTACCCGTTTGAGACAGACACCTGCAAAGAACAGAACATAGAAAGAGATTGGAAGTCATTGATGGAGAGTTGGAGACTCTTTTACATAAATATACTGTACCAGCAATAGAATTACAGAAAAAAAAAAAAAAAAAAGATAATGGCGTTACATACAACATTCAGGTTGTGACGACTACACTGAAGAAGTATGCAGATGTCATTGATGGCGCGGTCTACAACCGATTGTTCTGTTACAAGAAATAATTAGAAAAGAACTAGATTAAAGAAACGGTTACATAACACCATTCACCAAGTCGAGTAGCTTCATATTCACCTCGAAACACCGAAGGCTGCATGTAATAAATGTCTCTCTTTGACCCGTGCCTATTCTCTTGTAAAAGTTGTTGAACGATAAGCAGTACCCGCAATAAAATGTCTGAGAACAAAAAAGATTTACAAAACCTTGTTACTACAAAACACCATAAACAACAATCATACCCAATATAATCCCAAACATAGCCATAAAAGCTATTGGTAGGGTTTGGCAAGGGTGGGATGTGGCCTTGGTTTTAAAAAGCGCTAGGCACACAAAAGCGACGAGGTCTAAGCGCATCGCGCAAAGCGCAAAAAGCGTGGGATTTCCGTACCCGGAACGCACACTAATTATATAAGTTTTTTTATATATTCCATGAGTTTTTAGCTTCATTTACCCAAAATGTAGCTATAAATAAGGTTTTTATGTGATTTTACCTATATGTACAAGCCAAAAACACCAAGGTACAACAATTTTATGCATAAAAAATACCCTAGGTACGTGAGGCGCGTGCCTCGGGGAGAAAAGCGCCTGAAATTTGACAAAAGAGCGCCTGATGCGCGCGCCTTTGGGAAAAAGGATAGGCGCAAAGCCCTGAGGCGCCCTAGGCTGCGCCTTGCGCCTAGGCGCGCTTTTTAAAACCCAGGATGTGGGCCACTTTCCCTCTATCCAGTGGGACAGAGAGACTGCTTTTACTACGACTCTTGGCTCTCCAAAGATGTATCCATATATAAGAGTCATAAAAAACATACGTATGCACAGCTGGACAAGAAAATAGCAGAAGAACATATTGTACTAAAAGTATTCCTAGTAGGCTAGCTATTAAACAATTTAACACATTAATAAAAGTTTGTTACTAACGAGATACAAATGAAAACTATTCTATCTAGCGGATCATCACTCCAGAATCTTCTCTACCCATTTTACTGCACAATTTGTTCAATCAATGGAAATTTTGCATAAAAACATACTCACCCAACCTACGCGCATGACATTCCCGTTGCAGTGTAATAATCTCCACTCCCTTAACAGAATCACGGCTGCAGTAGCTGTAACATAAAAAATTTAGAAATTAAACTTGTGTTATTTCGAAAGCTCCTATAAAAACTTTCTATAATCTGCTCAAAATTAAAGCCGATACTGAACGAATAATTTTCGCTATCTTCAAATTTGGTAAAATTATCAAATAGGTAATAACTATTAACTAACCAGCTTCCAGAAGCATCAGTGCAGTAATTACGAAAGCGGTTGAGGTAAATAACCGGAGCACGACCGTTTGAAAGATGTTCGACAATCGAACGAGTAAAACCTGCATATAGGTGTGTCAGGTTGCAAGAAATGGAATCAAAACTATATATCAAAAAAAAATAATATGTAAAATGTAAAAAGAAATGATGAATTTGGACCTCTTATCTTGTGTAGCAAGTAAGTGGATCGTGAGTTTGAATGTTTTCCCGCGCTTTTAGTTTCCATAGTGTACGTAATGGAGGTTACTAGACCAGACCAGTAGAATAATAATATGATGTAATCAGTATATATATGTGACGAAGTAGATTTCAAAACAATCAGAAACAAATAATAATGATAATAATAATAAAAGGGGAATTTGGTTTGATTGACATTTTATCGAACAGTTGGTGGACACAGAAACACACACGATGTTAATTTACAAACGATATTGCTTGGAAGAAATTCGAAAAAAATAAACGAAATGTATAAGGGAACGGAATTGATGAGGATTTTAACTTAAGCATTGATAAATGATCAATAAGGAGTATAGGTATGAGAAGAAACTTGCGCCTAAAAATATATTTGACCTGACTTTCAGGGTCAAATGAGGTGCTTGATCTGATCCACCACCATGAGCACCAGTAGACAGTGATTGTATTTTTTTTTTTTTTTTTTACTAATTTGATGTAAAAATAATAATAAAACTAATAAAAGTAATATTTTTATGAAAGAGTAAACTACACTGAAGTATTTGTTATTTTAAATTTAAAATTTTGAAAATATTCCATAAATATGTTATGGTAGCACTTGCCATAAATAAACAAGCCAGAAAGCAAGTCAGTCAGGTGAGCGATAGTACAAGCAAGCTAACACGTGGGCGGTGGGCGAGGTTGAAGGGAAAGGCAAGCGATTCAATAACCAATGAGATTCTCATCACAAAGAGAAGCTACTAAGAGGCTACTTGTTGTCTTCCTCTCTTTATGAGTCTGCTAGGTCGGAAGAGTTTGTTCATTTAGGAGGATAACTATCCATAAAATGAAATGAAAAGGAAGTGGAATGTGTCTTTTTTTTCTTCCAAAAATTACAAAGATAGTCAAAATTTTGCAATTTATAACACCAGCCAAACTTTAATTTACCTCATCACTAGTTGCTAAGTTGCATAAAGAATCAATTCAAAGTATGAAGGCATGTTCCTAGTAATATAAGGTATTACGAAGATATTACTGACTTAAACTCGATCAGTGCAAGTTAAAGATCCATGTGGTGTTTTACACGAGCATTATATTGTCTTAGGTTTATGGGCTTATGGCGTGTGGTATACTATTGAACACACTCTACCACCGTCCATCTCAGCGCCACGTAAGCATCCCTTCCACCATTTCACTATCCCCTCTATTTTTTATTATTTTCTCCAAATTTAGTTACATGTTAGGGGGACTCGTGGGCTTCGTAGAGATTTCCATGATCTTCGCCATTCACTAATGAGTGGGGCGGTGTTTGTGTTTCACTAGTGATCATGAAGCCACCTCAGCTCCACGAACCACATTCATAAGCCTTATCACATGGATGAAGAACTTACACAAACGGTGTTCAAAAGGGCATTGATTGCATTTGTCACATTATTTGACGGGTCATGTGAGATATTGTCAGATCAAACGATGCTAATAAGCAAAGTACCAATATACAAGGGACACTTGATCAAGTTGAGGAAGACGTGGTAGTGAAAGAACCAGATCAAGAATTACCACAAATATGACACATAGAGAATGTCACAAGTTTTAAGTTTAGGCAAATATAACACATAGAGAATGTCACAAGTTTAGGTGAGGGATAATGTAACGTCTTGTCCAAATACAAAAGAAATATATATGCTTTTACGTTTGATTGTTCTACTGAACATAATTTATTACACATAAAAATTACAAGAGAAAAATATGTCATCATCTTCTTGATGAATCATCCCTTTTTATATTTTAGATAGTATTAAATATTGGAATAATAAAATCACACGTCTGAACTTGAACAAAGTATACCTCCTATCCTATTAAACTTCGACAAATTAGCAAATTAGTTGCAGGGCTGCTATAATTTATGGTTAGAGGTCCGACTGGTGCATAGATTTTACTAGGGAAACTCATACTCACACGTTAAACACGTTTATGAGACCAATGGAAGATTCCTCCTATCAGTTTTACACTTAATCGCAGAATCGATATTTGTTTGAAAGGTCAGTAAAAGAGTTTTAAACTAATGTTTTAGATTTCTAATTCCATGGTTAGCATCTGGAATAGATCTTAACATTTTACTTGACGTTTAGCTTATGATTTTAGTTTTGTTTGAAACTAGTGCCCGTTGCACTAGGGATATTAAAATTTGTAAGGATCAGTTTTGAAACTACAAAAGAAAGTTTATTTACTGTGGCTTTATTACGCAAAAAGACAAAAAAGTGTATGATGTTTTTTTAACGGCCAACGAATCAATTTTCGAGTACTCTCGGACACCCTTTTGGCGAATCAGGTACTCGAGAGTACCCGGGCCACCAATTGCTACCAATTCCCGGGAAAACCCAACCACTCACCCGCCCGAAGGCACGACAGTGAAATAATCGGTAAAACCGGTCGGGATCAGGACTCGAACCCAAGTCAATGGTTGGGTCATCCCTCATTTCCCCTCCACCAATGTCCTCCAAATGTAGCTAGTGGGAATTGAAACCAAGCCTCCCATAAGAAACTTTAGGCCCTCAACCAACTGGGCTACAAGTGTTGGAAAAAAAAAGTATATGATGTATCTCAAAAAATAAAAACGTGTTTACATCGATCGAAACCACCGATGCTTGATACAGGTTTCAATAACAATTATACTGGTATTGATGTTGTTTGGTCGGTACTGCCACAATTTGTCAACGAACCACTATTTTGAATACAACTCCATTTTTCAATAAAATATATATCTGAACTTTGAGAAAAATATTAAACACAACTGCGTATTTAGTTTCCATAGGAAAATTGTGTGAACTTGATGAACAAAAAACCTTTGAGATGCCTTTAGTTAAAGAGTTAGAAAAACATGGTTAATATTATTTAAGTTTCCCTGAAATCAGATACAAATTTAGGCATGTTTGTTTCTGATAAACTATTTATCATTTGTTGAAGCTCTAATGGCTTATGATGGTGGAAAAGAACCATTGCTAACACAACAACAGGAAGTTGAGGAGCCCAAGCCTCAAGATGACTATATGGTTTTACCCAAAAACATAAAACTAAGACGATGCAAAAGTGCGCCCATGATGGAACCGGTTCTTCAAGAATCAAACCTCAACCAAGGTCAAAAACCAATCTCTGATCAACTCAATCCTCATTTTAAATGGGTAGCCGTCTACTTGTTCATTTACCTTAGCATAAGTGTAATCTTGTTTTACCTAGTTGGAAACCACATATCCGGAGTGAAAACATATGGCGTTCTCGATTCAATCTATTTCTGTATCGTAACCATGACAACAGTCGGATATGGAGATCTTTTACCAAATAGTACTGCAACAAAACTACTCGCTTGCGCATTCATGCTGTTTGGTATGGCCCTTGTTGGACTATGTCTGAGTCGTGCTGCAGACTGTTTGGTGGTAAATCAGGAAATATCACTCATCAAAGCGTTCTATAGGCGTCGAGAAGCTAATTCAACGGGCACACTTACAGAAATGGAAGCTAACAAAGTAAAATACAAGTGTATCAGATACTCCATCTTGATGGTGATTCTCATGGCTTCTGGGACTGTCTTTTTAACCACGGTTGAGAAGATGGAGATTGTCGACGCCTTCTATTGCGTTTGTTCGACCATCACAACTATAGGATATGGAGACAAAAGCTTCTCTACTCCAGTTGGGCGTGTATTTGCGATATTTTGGATGTTAATGAGCATAATATGTTTAGCTCAGTTGTTGTTTGCTTTTGCTGAGCTATATACAGAAAGCAGGCAGTGAACACTGGTTAAATGGTTTCTTATGGACCTAGAAGCGGCTGATCTTAACTACCGATACCGAGAATGATATGGGTTGGTGTAAAACTCGTTTAAATATCTTTTTAACATGTTAACGCTTTTACTTTTGGCTACATGGACCTGTTGTTGTAAATACAGTTGTTTTTTATTTTGTAATATATGTGCTTCCCGCTTGCCACATCAAGCGGGAAAATAACTAGTCGATAATATTTCATATATTTAGTTATGTAATTTTAATAATATTTTACTTTTTTTGAAACGGCTTAACGTTACACACTCGCATCCAATCCGGATCGATCTTCGGGCCCCCTAAGGTCCAACCCCTCTTTTCAACTATTCACCTACTAAGAGTGGGAGTCGAACCCGTGCCACCCCGGTCAGGAACCCCACTATTGTGGGTAAACCTTACCATATCCTTTCAAACCAATTGGTATGGAGATCATTGGCGTTAATTATATTTTACAATTTACAATTAACTATATTGTGTATAAATATGTTATTATAAATTCCATAAACGTTTAAGAACTCAATTTATAGGTTTTATTTTGGCTACACGGACCTTACGAACATGTCGTAAACATAAGGTTTTTTTTTTATTTATTATACTATAATAATATGTCTTCGGATTTGAACAGTAAAATCAAAAAGGGGTATAATTTTAAACGCATAACTAATAATGTTTTGTAATTCATATAAGATGCTGCTCTGATGGCCTGGTGGTTTCGTAGAAGGCTTATTATTGAGTGGCCCGGGTTCGATTCTTTATTGGGGGTTGTTAAATTTTTTTTTTTTTTTAAATTGTGCTGGACACGTGTCCGGTGCATGTGCTAGCCATTTGTTTTCCACTTGGTTGACTTATATTATAAATAAAAGTTGCATATAAAACCCATCTGCATGTTATATGATCAAATTTGGTTGCATTGTCCTCTTAACTCTTCATCGGCGACTTTGAAGAGGTGAAGCTATTGTTTTGTCATACTAATTATATGTAGTTTTTTGTGTCTGTTATCTTCATTTTTTGATTAAATATGCGTCTGGTTTGGTGGTTTTTAAAAAAAAGTGATGGGTTTTTTGTTTATTTGCATGTGAGTGTTAAGTTAAATTTTGGCTGATTTTGTTATTGTTTGTTGTTATGATGATTATACATGGCGTTTTTAGCTCATTTTGTTTGTCACGTGTAAATTTATATCAGATTTAATGTGTTTACCAGGATTTTAAGGTGTTTTGTTAAAAGCTTTTAGGTTGTTTGTGTAGGATGTTGGTTTTTAACAATTTTTTTTTTTTTTTTGGTTGTGTAGCTTAACTGATTTTATTTGCACCTGGTTTTGGGTTGTCTGGCAACACTGATTTGATTTTCACGAAAATTTGGTTTTGCTAGGCTGTATGTTATAATATAGAGATGGTTTTAAAAGAAATAAAAAACTAGGTGTTCATTTTTTAGGTTAAGATAAATGTTTTTGTTTGGTTTTTGTAGGCTGTATGTTATAATATATAGATGGTTTTAAAAGAAATAAAAAACTGGGTGTTCATTTAAGTTAAGATAAATGTTTTTGTTAAAATGTGTTGGCTTATGCGAACGTTTAGGCGTTTAAGCGACTAAGTGTTCAAGGCTAATGCAGGCGCGTTGGCATTAGCTCATGATCGGCGCCTAGACTTATTTAGGCAGGCGGGTGTGTGTCTGTATGTGAAAGGCGTTTAAGTGACTAAGTGGCTAATGCAGGCGCGTTGGCATTAGCTCATGATCGGCTCCTAGACTTATTTAGGCAGTCGGGTGTGTGTATGTATGCGAGTGTAAGCAAAGCGACAATTGAGTATTTGCGCGTTCAGGTGAGAGGGCGTAAATAAGTGTCGTGGTTAATTTAGCACGCAAACATGAGTTATGGTCTGTTTGAAAAATTTAGCTTGCTTATGAGATTGCACTATGCTTTAAAAACTGAAGTTAAACTGATTATTGTTATAGTCATTCAACTGATAGTCAATGTTTATTTGTTGCAGATTTTGGTCTTGATTTCAGATTACTTGCTGTTTATGCCGGTATGTTGCTGTCTTTAATCTGTTTTATTTGATATGTGATATAGTTTATATTATATTTTTGTAAATGTTTTAGGCAGTTATTAAAGAGTAGGATAATAAGACATAGATTAGTTTTTAATGTGTGAATTATTTTTGGTGTATGAGTGTTTTGATACAGGTAAAAGTGAATTGTTAGAACTTTAAGCATAACCCAATTCCATTCTCCCCCGATTCCATGTACGAATAAAGTGGTAAAGGGGGGAGTAAGTACTGGTACAACATGGCGAATCAAACGAGAAGCAAAAGGAAAGGGAGTTCTAATCAATTGATTGCGTAAAGCCTGCAGTAGCAGCGGAACCGGGGCGCTAAATGCAAATGCAATGTGTTTCTAACAAAATGCCTAATATGTCCTGCTGAGATGTTTAAAAAATACAGACATGGCATTTTTGTTAAGACAGCGTTTTGTCAGAGTCTGTGCGCCTGAATTGAAGTGGCTTGCAAGAATTGATCATGTCTGCCCGTGGCTGGTGCTAGGAGGTGGGCTTGGTGGGTTTGTTTGAGTATTGGTGTGATGTTCATCTCTTACGTGTGCGAGCCCAAAACCATCCAATTAAATCCTTTGCGCTTGAAAAGCACAGTGACTGTATGATTTAGGACAGAGATCAGTCGTCAAACGCAGAGATGTTTTTGTCTTGGGAGTGGCACCGTTCTGTTGCTTCTGTTCAGGAGGTTTTAGACCTGCACATGATTTAGGGACTGGTGTCCAATCTGAGGTTAGCTGATGCGACTAATATTTTGAAATGGAAGGCAGATAATTGTGAGTGTTTCTCATGGCATTTACTTTGAGGTGTCATATTTTTACAACCCACTCATTTCATAGGGTGTTGGTTTTTAGTGGCAAAGAGGTTATGAGGTGGTTGTTTGAATGTCATTGTGAGCACATATCATAATAGTTTAGTGTGTATAAAACAGGAAGAATTTAGTTAATAGGTTGGTAATGCGAATTTAAGCCTGTTTTATATCATCTTGGTTTAATTAATGGGATTTTCACAAGCTGATTTTAGTATGGGTATTATAGGAATCATGTGTGAAGAGTGTGCGCGTTTTGCTATGAGTGTGTGTTTATATTTAGTGTATCAATTCATATTTTCTTAGGTGTTAAGTACGATACTTTAGCGTACGTAAGTAAAATTGAAAACAGGTAGTAAGTTAGGATAAGCGAATGATATTTAGATTTGTTTTGGTGCTTTCTTGCCACCTGAGGATATAGTGTTTTAAATGGGTTAGTGACAGTATTAAGAAAGCAAATAAGGTTGATTAAAAAATTTGTTTTAGGACTCATGGTTTATGATAGTTGAATTCTTTCTAGGTATTTTCAAAATAGTGATTTAGAATTAGGCTTAAATGGGTCTGCATACATATATGTTATAATGATACTGTTTATATATCATATATGAGGTATTTTATTGCTGCCTGTTTACTATCAGTCCTCAAGATCAAAGCGACAACGCGTTGATGTTGCGTCTACCTCAGGTGCACATTCATCACCTTTACAGTCTAATGTTGGTTCTTCTTCGACATCAGATTTACCTCTCTTGGCACCAAGTCGTCAACAAATATCATACATAAATACGATGTTGCGACGGCGTCAACGCACTGAAACTGTTATGTCTAATTTAAATACTGACATAATTACAAATGAGAATACAATAACAGTTTCGCCTTTTTATATTGATTTTGGTGACTGCACAGAAATCTGTGAATTTTGTGGAGCGCTTTTTTGGTTAGAAGAGCGTCTAACAGGTTATCCTGTTAGCGCTTGACCACGTTATAACCGTTGTTGTCGTGGTGGAAAAATTGAATTGCCATACCCTTCTGAACCCCCACAAGTTTTAAAAGAGTTGTTTTTAAATTCCGAGTTTATGAGCAATATACGAGCTTATAATGCAATGTTTTCTATGACCTCATTTGGCGCAAAAATAAATGGGGAAATAAATCAAGGTGGTGCACCGTATGTGTTTAAGGTTGCAGGCCAAGTGTCACACTGGCTTGGTTCTGTATGCCCTTTACCCGGTGATGTCCCACGTTTCCTGTAAATGTATATTTTTGATGGACAAAATGAGGTGGCAAATCGTCTTAGATTTTTCCAGAATTTAGATACATCCGGTTTAGCCACTGATATAGTATCATCATTAACACAAATGTTAGATGAGGTTAATGAATATGTCCAACTTTTTCGTATGGCTAAGGATATGTGTGGCCATACGGAGGTTCCAAATTTTCAAATTCGGCTTTACAATCATGGTTCAAACAAACGTTATGATGTACCATCTGCCAATTGTTTGGGGGCTATTTTGTGTGATACTGATCAAGTATCATCACAATTTGATGTCATTATTAGAAGCAAAGATGGTACACCGCACAGAGTTAGTAAATTGCATTCATCTTATATGCCGTTACAATATCCTATTCTTTTTCCTCGTGCGGAACAAGGATGGTTACCGAGTTTGCGTTTGAAAGCCCCAGTTGCTAACGTTGAGAATCTTGAGGCTTTTGCTCCAGTTGATACTGACACAAGCGAAACAGCCACAATTACCACCATAGCTACTTATGATTCGAAATTAACACCGATAATGTTCTATAGTTATCAAATACATGACCGTGAAGGTTTGTATACACATTTACTTAAGGCATTAAGACTATTACAGCAATATCTGGTAGATGCGTACATTTGTGTAGAACACTGTCGATTAGAGTACTATAGACATAATCAGGATGAATTTCGGTGTGAATTTTTGCAAGGAGTACATGATGCGATATCCAGAGGTGATAATGATGCCAATAGTATCGGAAAAAGACTTATTTTGCCTGCGAGTTTCACGGGTGGACCGCGATACATGTACAAGCATTATCAGGATGCTTTAGCTATATGTCGTGTGCATGATAATCCTCAGTATTTTATTACTTTCACCTGTAATGTTCGTTGGCCTGAAATAAAAAGGCATTTGGATAAAGTGGGTGTTTCTAATCCGCAAGATCGACCGGATATAATTGCAAGAGTTTTTCAATTGAAAGTGCGTGCATTTATGAAACACCTTCGCAAAGCCAAACCATTTGGTGATGTAACAGCAGGTAAATGTTACTTTTACAACATTTATTGTTTTACATTCTTTTGGTTTGGTTGCATGTGTACATGTTCTTAACATTAATTTGAACACACATATTTGTACACCATTGAATTCCAAAAACGAGGCTTACCACATTGTCATACTTTGCTTTGGGTGTCAAATGCTTATGCTATACGTGATGCCAATCAAGTAGATCAGTATATTTCTGCTATTATTCCAAATGCTTCTACTGATCCAGCCTTGCATAGGATTGTTACTGATTTTATGCTGCATGGACCTTGTGGTTTAGCCCGGTTGAATTCACCATGCATGAAAGATAGAGTATGCACTAAGAAGTTTCCAAAAGCGTACGAAGACGTGACACGGTTTGATAGCGCTGGTTATGTGCATTACAAAAGGCCTTCAGATGGCGTGCCTTTCTTGAAAAATGGTGTCCCCCTTGACAATGGATATGTTGTTCCATATAATGCAAATTTGTTATTGCATTTTGACGCACATATAAATGTTGAGTATTGTGGGTGGACAATGTTAATTAAATACTTATTTAAATACATCTCTAAAGGTGCAGATAGAGTTCGATTTTCAATATCTCAAAACACAATGCAATCAGATACCGAACTGAACAATGCACCAGATGTTGTTGATGAGATTAGCAATTATGTAGACGGCCGATTCATTTGTCCTCATGAGGCAATGTGGAGAATTTTTGGTTTTTACATTCATAATAGAAATCCAGCTGTACAGGTTTTAGCTGTTCATCTTGAAGGTAAACAGAATCTTACTTGTTGGGTCTGCTGACCTGGAGAAGAACAGATGATTAGAAAGCCAAAACATGCTATCAGTTTGATCCTTTAATAAACAGTCTTTACAACTTGCTTCTCCCAAAAGACTGATGACCCTAACTACTGTTCTATCCAAACAACTGCTTAACAACTGCTGATATAAAGAACTGCTGAGGAAACAACTGATGAAGAACAACTGCTGACCAAAGGTCTGATGAAGAACAACTGCTGATACAAGTACTGAAGACCAAAGCACTGCTGGAACCAACAGCACTTAGGCTCCAGCAGTGGATACAAGACCATCAGAGTTTATCTTCAACAGCTGTTTAATATCAGTGCTTTCAATGTAACAGTAGTTTGTATAGCAGATGTTTAAGTTTGTTATTCTGTTAGAGGTCACTGTCTTAGGTGACGTCAGCCTAGGTCATCAGTGCTTTGAGTCTGTCTATAAATAGAACAGTGCTTGTACTGTTCTATTGCATCACACACAAAACATTCTCTCTGACAAACACTGTGTGATCAGGCTGAGGGGGAGTAATTGTACGATTGTAATCTTTGAATTAATGAAAGCATTCGATCTAAAAACATTTACTCTCTTGTTTTGATTTACAGTTTATTATTCCGCTGCACTTTCATTCTATTTTCATTTCATTATTTCCATCATTTAGTTAAACAATCAAAACAAACAAACTCAGATCCTAACAATTGGTATCAGAGCTTGGTCAATTAAATTCGATCTAACAAATCAATTTAATAATCAGCTCACAATTATTGATATCGTTTGTCAGTTAGATTGAAAACAGAGTAATAGTTTAATTTCGCTTCAACCGTTGTTAAACAGACTTTGTTTTTTGAAAAATCAGAGAATGGCTTCTATCAATCACGATCCACATAACACTGGCACGAACAACAAGCCACCGATGCTTGTCAGATCTGAATACAATATCTGGCAACGTCGGATGAGCCATGTTCTAGCTCAACAAAACACTGGGTGTTGGAAGTCGGTTATCTTCGGACCACATGTTCCGACTGTGCCGAGTACTGAAGATCCCAAAGTGTTTGAGCCAAAGAAACTTGAAAACTACTCCGACCAGGATTTTCAGAAAATTGAGCTAGATGCTAAGGCCTTCAGTATTGTGGCCATGGCTCTACCCAATGATATATATGCTGGGTTGTTACACTGTAACAGTGCAAAGGAGTTGTGGGATGCACTGAAAGAACAGTTTGGTGGGACTGAGGAGGTTATTGAAAACAACCGTGAAATACTTAACCAACAATATGAAACATTCAGTCATGTCAAAGGAGAGTCATTAACTCAACAGTTTGAGAGATTTAATTGTTTAATTAGTGAACTAAAATTGGTTGGTCTTACTTACCCTCATTCAACTTTGAACCATAGGTTTCTAAGATCATTACCAGACAAATGGGACACTATTGCTATTGTAATGAGAAACTCAATAGGATTTAAAGACCTATCACTGACCCAGCTTCATGGTAAGCTCTTGACCTATGAAAGAGAGCTTAACCAGAAAAAGAAGCTCCAGGACTCTGGAAAAGTGTCTGATGACTATGTGTTTGGGAATACAACACTTTTGGGTCATGATGAGGTGCCTGGAAACACAAAGGATCAGAGTTATGATCATTTTATTGACATAACTTCAGGTTTTAACTCAGGTTTTAACTCTGATTCTTATTCACCAAACTATGCTTTCACAACAAGTGGTGGTGATATACAGGCATCTGACAATATATCCTTTGAGTATGATGACCTGAAATACTTTGACCCTGATGATTTGGAAGAAATGGACATTATGCACCAATTGGCCCTTCTCAGTGTAAGAACTAATAATTTTTACAAGAAAACTGGGAGAAGGTTTCCAGGGTTGACAGGCAGATCTAAGGTTGGGTTGGATAAATCAAAGATCAAGTGTTATAAATGTCATAGGTTTGGTCATTTTGCTAGGGAATGTAGGGGTCAACATGGTACACCTATGATAACCTATCCAAATCAAAGACCACAGACCAACACTTATCAGAATTCCTATAATACCCCTGGACCAAATGTGCAAAACACTGCCCATTTTGCACAGTCCTCAAACACTGTTCCTGTCCAGTATGTCCAAACCACTGTTCCTCAGATTCATTATGTGCAAACACCTGTTGCTCAAACACCTGTGCAAACGACTGTTGCTCCATCCTCTGCTCCTGCAGAGACCAGTCAACAGAGCTTCTTTACACAAGGCTTTGTTGATTGGAGCAGTCTACCTGATGAGCTAACAGATGAGAATTTTGCACTAGTTGCCAAAGCTGAAAATGAACCAGAAAATTTTTGTTTCATGGCTTTGGTAGATGAGATTGAATCTGAGGAAGTGGTAACTGAATCTGATGTTGTGACTGATGATATTGTTAGTGAAGCTGTTACAGGTGAAAAACCTGAAGAAGAGGTTGTGAATCTCTCAGATCCCTGGGGTGCATCTGATGATTGTGAGTGCAAGTGTGATTGTGCTTTGATGGCTGCTGCTAAGGTATCTCCTCAAATTCTTAAAGAGTTGTGTTCTGACAAATGTGTAATAGCATTTGCTAACATCAAAGAGGTGAATGAAAACCTTAGAAAGAAAATTTTGGATGATGAAGTTAAATTTGAAAAACTCACAAAAGATTTGAAAACAAGTTTAACTGCAAAAGAGTCTGAAATTAGCAGTTTAAAACATGAAGCAACTATAACCAAAGACCAGCTCCAAACTATGATAACAAAATATCAAAATTGTAAAAGTGAGCTTGAGTCCACCCAAGTTGAATGTAAAAAATGGGTGGAATCATGTAGAGGATTTGAGATGCTACTCAACAAACAAACCAAAAGTCATGTGAAGTTTGGCTTTGGTTTTGCAACCACTGCTCCAGCTTTTGAAAACACTGGCACAAAGAGTCAAAAGTCTGTTGAGATAGTACCAACAAACCTGCAGGGTCAAGAGATTAAAATCACTGAACCAAATGGTAAGAAAATTGTTCTTGAAAAACCAGAAGGTTCCTCATCTTTTGCTGAACTTGAAAAGTATGAATTTAAACCTACTTGGTCTGATGAGTGTGATACTCTTGAGAATTATAAACCTGTAGATTTTAAAACTCCTGAGGGAAAGACAGCTCCTCAGGCAAGGGTCATTCCCTTGGCAAAAGTCATTCCCCTGAAAGATCCTCCAGCAGATGGTCAAACATCTGCTGAAAAGAAGACTGAAAAGGGGAAGAAGAAAGAAAAGACTGTTAACTTGTTCTGTGATTTCTGTGAAAAGAAGAATCATGTCACCAAAAACTGTTTTCTTCTAAAAGCATATGATATCAACAAAGGAACAAGTGAATGTGATTCCAAAGCCACATGCTCAATATGTGGGAAAAAGAATCACAAGACCAAAGAGTGCTTGTATCTCAAAAATTTTGATGTAAAAATACAAGAATACAAAGCTAAAACTCTTGCAAACCCTGTGGTTAGTACTCCAAAAGGAAAGCCCAAACAGACCTTCACCCCTGTCCAAACATCTGTTACAAAAGGGCTTGAAACATCTGCTTCTAGAGATGTCCAAGTAACAGATGCTCCACCCACAAGCAAATACCCAAGAGGTTATGGTCAACCTCCATGTCACAGTCTGCCACATGTTTATGAGGAGCCAAAAAGACTCTCTAAACCAAGAGTGAACAGAAATCCATATGGGTATTATCATCTGTCAGGAAGTGATCAAACAACTGCTGCCCCAAGTGTTGACATCCAAGCACTGGCAAATGGTCAGCAGCAGTTGTTGACCTTAATTCAGAAATTGGTCCAAACCACTGATCACCTTCCAAAGCTTGAGTCTGAAAGGTCTGAGGACCCATCCAAAGCCAACTTGGCTTTGGACACTCACCAAAACTAATCATTTACTGATGTGCAGGGAGCTTCTGCTTGTTTAGATAGTCTTTGGTATGTAGATAGTGGAGGTTCCAGGCACATGACAGGATGTAGAGCCCTACTTCTGGACTTCTTGGCTCATGGAGGGGGTGATATATCCTTTGGTAATGATTCTAAAGGTAAGGTGTTGGGTTCAGGGACTGTACAGGCTGGAAAACTCAAGTTTGAAAATGTCAATCTTATTGATAATCTCAAGTTTAATCTTCTGAGTGTTTCCCAAATGAGTGACAAAGGTTATGGCTCATTTTTCACAAAGAAAACTTGTAAGATTATTGGGCCAGAAGTGGTGAAAAAGATTGATACCATTATTGCTGAGAGCAAAGCACAGCTTGTTGCTCATAGAAGTGGCAATGTGTATGTTGTTGATATGTTAAAGGACAATCCTATGGCAAATGTCTGTCTGTTTTCTGCTGCCTCCACTAAGGAGACAGAATTGTGGCATAGGAGATTGGGTCACACCAACCTTAATACTATTAACACACTCTCCAAACAAAGCCTTGTCAGAGGTTTACCATCAAAAGAATTTAAATGTGATGAGCATTGTGTTTCTTGCTTAAAAGGAAAACAACATAAAAGCTCTTACAAATCCATTGATGAGTCCAAAACTAGTCAGTGTCTACAACTGTTGCACATGGACTTGTTTGGTCCTGTTAAAATCATGAGTCTAAGAAGAAAGAGATTTTGTCTTGTCATAGTTGATGATTTTTCTAGGTTTACATGGACTTACTTTTTACATTCTAAGGATGAGACTGCAGGTATATTGAAGGACTTTGTCACCAAAGTTGAAAAGCAATATGACTTGCCAGTAAAAGTCTTCAGGAGTGACAATGGAACAGAGTTTAAAAATAAGGAGTTGGATGACTTCTGTGTGTCAAAAGGGATTGTGAGGCAGTTCAGCATCCCAAGAACACCAGAACAAAATGGGGTAGTTAAGAGGAAAAATAGAACTCTTATAGAAGCTGCAAGAACCATGCTAGCAGATTCTGGTTTGCCACTGTCCTTTTGGGCAGAAGCTGTAAACACTGCTTGCTATGTTCAAAACAGAGTTTTGATCAACCCCAGACATCAAAAAACTGCTTATGAAATTTTGTTCAAAATCAAACCATTAATCTCATTTTTCAAAATCTTTGGCTGCCCATGTTTCATTTTAAATCTCAAAGATTCCATTTCAAAATTTGCAGCCAAAGTAGACTGTGGTTATTTTCTGGGATATTCTTCTACTGCTAAGGCCTACAAAGTGTTTAACACAAGGACTAAGACAATAGAAGAAACTATGAATGTAAAGTTCAATGAACTTTCATCTCTAAAAATCCCTGCAAACCCTGCTGAATTATTTGATTTAGATAAATTCAAATTTGAAGATATCACTGTTAAAACTAACAATGCAGGTATTCCACAGTCTCCACAGCAAGATTACAGAACAGATGTTGTGATCCCCAGTCACTACAAAGTCTATTCTGCCTCAGAGGAAGCAGCTGTTCAAAACAATTGTCAAAACTCTGCCACAGCTGTGTCAACCACTGTTGGCCAATCCTATCCTCAAACCACTGCCTCACCCCTCACAACCATTTACCTATCATCTGTTGACAAAAGTCAATCATCTGTTGACAAAAGTCAGTCAAGTTTCACACCACTTGGACCCATTCCTCCATTACCATTCCAAACATCTGATGGCACTACAGAAGTACCAACAGATGTTACACCAACAGAGTCATCAAACCTCTGTCCATCACCTCAAAAATGCCATTGTTCCATATCAAGGAGATCTTATTTACTTAAGAGCTCATCCACCAGACCAGATCATTGGCAACATCAGAGAGGGTGTGCTCACAAGAAGCCAATCCTCAAATATCTGTCTTTTTGCAGGTTTCTTATCCCTCACACAACCTGTCAAGTACCAAGAGGCACTGAAAGACAACAGTTGGGTAGAAGCCATGCAAGAAGAACTCCTTCAATTCAAAAGACAACAAGTATGGGAGCTTGTACCACTTCCTAAGGATGTTTGTCCTATAGGAACAAAGTGGGTCTTCAAAAACAAGACTGATGAAAGGGGTATTGTTGTCAAGAATAAAGCCAGGCTTGTGGTTCAAGGCTTCAGACAAGAAGAAGGAATAGATTATGATGAGACCTTTGCTCCTGTAGCTAGACTAGAGGCCATCAGACTCTTTTTAGCCTTTGCTGTCAACCACAACATAAAGGTGTATCAGATGGACATCAAATGTGCCTTCCTTTATGGCAAAATTCAGGAGGAAGTCTATGTATGTCAGCCACCTGGTTTTGAAGACACATTCCATCCTGACTATGTCTACAAGCTCAACAAAGCTTTGTATGGACTCAAACAAGCACCAAGGGCCTGGTATGAAACTCTTTCCACATTTCTCTTATCCATTGGCTTCACAAGAGGTAAAATTGACAAAACTTTATTTCTTAAATGGAAAGGGAAACACTTAATGATTGTTCAAATATATGTGGATGACATCATTTTTGGATCCACATGTAACCAAATGTGTGAAGAGTTCAGAAAACTCATGACAGCAGAGTTTGAGATGAGTGCCATGGGTGAGCTTCAGTGTTTCCTTGGTCTTCAAGTGAAACAACTGCAAAATGGCACATTCATTCACCAAAACAAATATGTAAAGAACTTATTAACCAAATTTGAGATGAATGATTGTAAGCCATGTAGCACACCCATGAGTACAGTCAAGCTGCTCACTATTGATGACAAGGATGAACTGGTTGATCAAACACATTATAGATGTATGATTGGGTCTTTATTGTACCTAACTGCATCTAGGCCAGACATTATGTTTGCTACCTGTGTCTGTGCCAGATCCCAGGCTTCACCTAGAAAGTCAAACCTTATTGCTGTGAAAAGGATATTCAGATACCTCAAAGGTGCTCCCACACTTGGTATCTGGTATCCTGCTAATGGAAACATTGAGCTTTCAGGTTATTCAGATAGTGACTTTGCTGGCTGTCACACCACAAGAAAATCCACTTCAGGAGGGTGCCAATTTCTAGGGAATGCCTTAGTTTCATGGCAAAGCAAAAAGCAGGCAGCTGTTTCAACTTCAACAGCCGAAGCTGAATACATTGCTGCTGCAAGCTGTACAGCCCAACTCATGTGGCTTCAAAATCAACTACTGGATTTTGGGATAACTGCACTTAGGACTCCACTCATGTTGGACAGCCAAGCTGCTGAAAATATCATCAAGAATCCAGTCTCTCATTCCACTACCAAGCACATTGACATAAGACATCATTTTGTCAGAGACAGCTATGAAAAAGGTTTGATTTCTTTACACCATGTTCCAACAGAGGATCAGTTGGCAGATGTGTTAACAAAAGCTTTAGACACATCTACCAATACAAATCTGATTTCCAGAATTGGTATGTTAAACATGGATTAAACAAATAATTTTTTTTTAAAATCATAATAAAATGTTTCAGAAATTCAATCCTTTTAATAGCTGTTTGGTTGAAAAATCTGTTTATAACATCTGATCAGATAAAACAACCACTGTTTCATTCATATCCACTGTTGGTTGAAAAGTCTGTTTCAAAACATCTGATCAGATAAAACAACTGTTAGTTGAAAAATCTGTTTCAGAACATCTGTTCAGATAAAACAACTGTCCGCCTATATATATATATATATATATTCTATCAAAAAAAAAAAACAGTTGGATCCATCAGCTGTTTGTATTAGTTGTTTACCAAAAACAGCTGTTCTCCACCAGATGTTACATCCATCAGATGATTGCCACGTCTGCTCATATAAGCAGAGGTTTGGCCACATCAGCGGTTTCATTGAGCCTATAAAAACCTTGTTTTACCACAACAGACGTTACACTGTCTCATTGTATTCAAAATACTGATAACCGCCTTCTTCATTCTCAAACCCTTCATCAATTTTCAATCATTTTCACCTTCGAAATCCATTACAATGGATCTTCAAGCCAAAGCTACACACAACTGTCTTCCTTATCTGATCAAAACAGATGACAACACTCCATTTCATTCCACCATCGACATTTTCCTTAACTCCAAATACTTACCCATCCTAACCGCCAACGCCCCCATTTATCTTGATACACTCCAAGAATTCTGGTTGAATGCTGAGTTTCTACTACAAGACAAAAAGCCTACTTCCATTATTTCCGAAATTGGAGAAACCAGTATCGTCATTACCCCTGAAATCATATCCACAACCTTCACACTTAATGACCTGGCAGGTAAGGATTCCTTTACTAAAACAGAGCTTCACACTGAGTTCCAAGAAAGAGGGTATGATGGTCAGATGACTGGATCAACTCTTTTCAAAAAGTTTTTCCCTCCAGTCATGAAATTTTTCTTCCATACTCTTCTTCTTTGTGTCTCTGCTAAGTCCACATCCTTTAATGAAATTCCATTGCGGATGCAATATCTGGGTTATGCTATGTTGTCAAACTCTGACTTCAATCTTTCCCAGGGATTGTTCATGGACTTGGTATCAAATGTGAAAGCAGTCAAGTCTGGGTCAAACAATGCTTTTCTTATTTACCCAAGAATTCTTAGTGTAATCTTACAAAAAGTTTTACCAGAAAAAGTTTTCAAAAAGGGTGCTGCTATGCAAATGAAAAGCTTAACTGATGAAACTTTCACAAGAATGCTGGGTGGAAGCACCCAAGAAAAAGTGTCTAAAGTGTCAAAAGTTTCTAAAACACAAACAAAGAGGACAAAGGCAACAACTATTGTCAAAACCTCTGTTGTTGAGCCCACTGCTCCTGGTGATCATGGCACTACATCCAGTGCTGTGAAACCCACACCAGCCACTTCCAAAAGGAAACATCCATCCACAAAAACCACCACTCAACCACAAATGAGGCTTCTGGATGATGAGGTACCAGAAGAAACCTCTGTTGCACAACAAAAGCAACCTGAAACCACTGTTGTTACTTCCTCACAACAGTTGGACATACCTCCACCTGACCAAACTCCTCATGAATCCTCTCAAAAGGATCATGTTGTAAGCCAAGGGGACACACATCATGATACATTTGAGTCACTTGACCATATGTTCACAAGCCCCTCTCCCAGGGCTAATTCTCTTCTTACTCCTCCACTCTCACCATCACATGTCCCACAAACAATGCAACCTCTGTTTGAAGCAATTGACAAATCTCAGGAAGATCCCAGTTCCTCTCTTCCACCTGTCACTGAGAGTATACTCCAACAAGTGACTGGCCCTGAGAATATTCAATCTGCTATCCCACAAACAGAAGAGGAGGTTACACCACCTGGTTTCAATGAAACTCTAGGTGAGTTTTCAAGTGGAGCAGCCACTACTGATGTAGAGACCACTGTCTCACATCAGGACAGTGATTACATAGCTAAGACTCCCTTGAAGGCAACAACTGTTGAAGCCACTATAGTGTCTCCAAAAACAGTTGGAAGTCCCCAGTACCAAGACAAAGGGGCATCTGATTCACCTATTAGGACTGAATCAGGTAGAACTACCACTGGTAGGGACTCAGATGATCCTATTAATTTAGGAGATGGGTCAAAATACCAAGAATTGACGGACAGAGTTTCTGTCATTGAAACCTCTGTTGCTGACATCAAATCTGATGTCAAGCTTCTACTGAGCTCAATTGCAGATCTCTCCAAGAGTCAACCATCCACAACTGATATAGCCAATGAGTTATGGAAATCAGTTTCCCCCATCATCATAGCTCACAGAAAATTGGCTGATCAGACACATGACACTTACATGGCTGAGATCAGGAATATGGTAGATGCAAGGTACAAAGATACCCATGCTGATATCAAAGCCATCAAGGATCACCTGCTGAAGACTACTGGCTCTGCCCCTACCACCATCCTCAGGGATGAAAATGATGATGCTTTCACGGCTGATGATGCCAAAAAGGGGGAGAGTGGCAGAGATAGGCTACCAAAACTAGATCCTTTTGGTTGTCCTCCTTCTCAAAAAGGCCAAGCCAAGTCTGCCAAGAAACCAGAGTCTACCAAATCAGCTCCACAACAACAACAAGCAACAACAGCACCACCACAACAACCACCACAACAAACCACTGAGAAGAATAAAGCAGTAGATGACTCTGCAAACATAGAAGCTGAAAAGGCAGCTCAGGCCAAACAAAAGAGGGCTGACACCTTGGAAGCTAAAGCAGAGTTACTGGTGCATCTCAAAAGAGAACAACAGCAGGAGAAAGAAGATGTGGGATCCTCTAAAAGGATGAAAAGACCTGCTAAGCATGTTAGAAAACCACCATCTAAATTACACACCACCTCTGTTGTCAAAACCACTGCCACCCAAAACACTGAAACCACTGTACCCAAACCAACACACACACCTGAACAAACAACCACCAAACCTACATCACCAGCCAAAACCCCAACATCTGCTGGTTCTTCTAAAAGGCCAACAGATGTTAATCCAACCACTGCTACCAAATCACCTTCACCAAAAATCATGTACACAAGGAAGAGAAAATCAACCTTTGTTGTGCATGATGAAAATATACACACATCACCAACCACCATTTCAACTGCCCAATCCACTCCTCCCATCACAGCTATTCCACTCACATCATTCTCACCACATACATCCAAATTCAAATCCCATAGACCACCACCAACCATTACACCATTGGTTGTTCAGTATCCCCTTGAACTTGATCTACTCAAGGGGGAATTACAATCCTTCTACAATACTGAACAGCCATCAGAAAGATCCTTCCCATCTCTCCCAAACTTCCCTGTTCCTCTCAACATTGATACCTATCTAAAATACAAGGGTGAACAGGTGGATGCCATCATCAGGGAGAAATGCAAAGGGAAGGATGACAGGACTGCTCAGGGCATCCATTCAGCAGAGCTTAGCAAACTCAGAAGGATTGAAGATTTTGCTAAGACCCTGAGCAATTCCATGTCCTCCATGCCTCTCAGTGTAGATTTGGAAAAGGAGGTAAGGGAATCCCTTCTTGAACAGATAATGGCAACCAAGCCTTACAAAGCAAACAAAAAGCAGTTCAATGGCTGGACTACTCATGCTTTGAGGGAAGAACTACTCAGGATTGAAGAAATGGCCAAAGACCCCAAAGCTAAAGTCTCCACTCCTAATTTTGGCAAAGGCAGAGACCCAGTCAGAGCCTTGAAATTCAAAAGGATGAGGCAGGAGATTGTAGCTGCCAACTATGGGGAGATGAGGTCTGTTTCCAGATGGTCTGAGTTAAGGCTGGTTGAAACCTACAAAAGTCTGGAAGAAAATAGAAAGAAGGATCCCAGCCTTCCAAGAAAACCAATCTACACTGATGAGCCAATGATGAAGAGACCCCAACAGACTTTTAATCTGGACAGCTTACTTGAAACCTCTGATCTCACAGCTGCTGCTAGTAGACAGTTCAAAAGACAGAAGGAGATGTCAGAGGAAGATCAAAGAAAGTTTGCTGATACATTCATTAAGGAAGGGCTCTTCAATCAAATACATTATTTCTCTGATCCTACAACAGAGAAACTCAGAGAACTCATTGGAAGACCTCCTTCACCCAACTCATCAAGAATAAAGGTTCATCTCAGAAAATCCACTGACTCAAAAATTCTAAAGTGGAAGGTCAACAAAGACAACCACGAATTGACATTGCTCAGGTCAGATGGAAGGGTTCAGAAGATCAGCATGGATGATGCTTACAGCCTATGTGCAGAAGATCACCAAGCATTGCTGAATCTGGATCTAGAAAGAGATGAAGAAGACTTATTTGCTCTGAACTTTGAACTACAATTCAAAGGTCAAATCAGAGAAAGTCTGATGAGGAATAAAGATCAGTAAATAAAGCCGAGTTTTGGCATCATCTGTTCTAGGGGGAGATTGTTGGGTCTGCTGACCTGGAGAAGAACAGATGATTAGAAAGCCAAAACATGCTATCAGTTTGATCCTTTAATAAACAGTCTTTACAACTTGCTTCTCCCAAAAGACTGCTGACCCTAACTACTGTTCTATCCAAACAACTGCTTAACAACTGCTGATATAAAGAACTGCTGAGGAAACAACTGATGAAGAACAACTGCTGACCAAAGGTCTGATGAAGAACAACTGCTGATACAAGTACTGAAGACCAAAGCACTGCTGGAACCAACAGCACTTAGGCTCCAGCAGTGGATACAAGACCATCAGAGTTTATCTTCAACAGCTGTTTAATATCAGTGCTTTCAATGTAACAGTAGTTTGTATAGCAGATGTTTAAGTTTGTTATTCTGTTAGAGGTCACTGTCTTAGGTGACGTCAGCCTAGGTCATCAGTGCTTTGAGTCTGTCTATAAATAGAACAGTGCTTGTACTGTTCTATTGCATCACACACAAAACATTCTCTCTGACAAACACTGTGTGATCAGGCTGAGGGGGAGTAATTGTACGATTGTAATCTTTGAATTAATGAAAGCATTCGATCTAAAAACATTTACTCTCTTGTTTTGATTTACAGTTTATTATTCCGCTGCACTTTCATTCTATTTTCATTTCATTATTTCCATCATTTAGTTAAACAATCAAAACAAACAAACTCAGATCCTAACATTACTTTTAGGCAATCACAACGACTTACAGATATTACATCAAATCCTAATGTTGGTAAAACAACACTTACAGAATGGTTTGCAAATAATGCAAAAGAGATGGCAAATACTCAAACATCAGTGCCTGTAGGTCTTAATTTGCGATACATTGATTACTTAAGCAAATTCCGTTGGGTAACCTCTTCCAAAACATGGGAGGTAAGAAAAAGCAAAAGAGAGCCTGCAATAGGCAGGCTAGGATATGTACATCCGACATGTGGTGAGTTATTTTATCTTCGATTATTACTAAGTTACCAAAAAGGATGTTGCTCTTATGCGGATTTAAGAACTGTGTCTGGTGTTGTTATGTCAACCTTTAGAGAGGCTTGTGAAGCTTTAGGTCTAACTGGAAATGATAGAGAATGGGAGACTGCTTTAACTGAGGCTGCAACATGGGCTACTTCTGTTGAATTAAGATCTTTATTTGTTTGCATGTTGCTTTTTTGTGATGTTTCTAATCCGCGTAAATTATGGGATTCCAAATGGAAATGCATGTCTGATGATATTAATCGGAATATCAGTCAAACAATTACGGGTCATTTGAATGTTACTAATGATTCAGATTTGCAACAATATGTGCTGCATGAGTTGCAACTTTTGTTAGATTCGAATTCTAATCCGCGTACATTAGCAGAGTTTGGTCTTCCAACCCCAGATCCATCTGTGTTTTCAGTATTGGGTAATAGTTTGCTGTTAGAAGAAAAGAATAATGATAGGAATGCACTTTGCATTGAGCATGAAAAATTGCATGGAAGCCTTCATAGTGAGCAATTAATTGTGTATGATGCAGTCATGAATGCAATTACAAACTCAACACAATTATTAGCTTTTGTTTATGGTCATGGCGGTACTGGTAAAACTTATATATGGAAAACGTTAATTTCACGCTTACGATCAGCTGGTATGGTTGTTCTTGCAGTCGCAGCCTCAGGCATTGCATCTTTGTTGTTACCAGCTGGTCGTACGGCTCATTCAAGATTTAAAATACCATTGGAATTAACAGAAGAATCTGTATGTCATATCAAAAAGAAAACAAATCTTGCTCAACTTCTTTTGGAAACGACACTTATCATTTGGGATGAGGCGCCCATGAGCGACCGTAGATGTTTTGAATCATTAGACAAAACCTTAAAGGATCTCACTGGAAATGGTTCACAATTTTTTGGTGGGAAATCAATATTATTAGGTGGTGATTTCAGGCAAACATTACCAGTTAAGCCAAAATGTAGCAAAAGTGAAATCTTAGCATCCTGTCTTCCTCGATCATATCTGTGGAAACACTTTGTTGTTTACATGCTCACCGAGAACATGCGTATTAAAACAAACGAAGCAAACATTTGGCACCAAGAAGAAGTTAAGGCTTTTTCTAAATGGCTTTTAAGTATAGGTGACGGTAAAGAAGGTGTAACTGTCGATACTGAACACCCAGATATCAAGCAAATTGAAATACCCACTAATTTCTTGGTACAACCGTCCGAAAATAGTCTTTTAGACCTAATTCGTTATATATATGATCCAGATTTACTTGAAAATCCTACACCAGTAAGGATATCAGAACGTGCTATTATTTGTCCAAAAAATGAAACAGATGATACCATAAATGAAATGGTGCAACAATTATCAGTAGGAGAATGTTTTTCGTATTTAAGTACTGATTCTATGGTCCCTCATTCCAAAGATGGTGCTGAAACAGATGCAATGTATCCGCCTGAATATTTAAATGTTTTAAACTTTCCTGGTATTCCAAATCATTGTTTAAACTTGAAGGTTAATAACCCAATTATGTTGATGCGTAATATAGATCCTAAAAATGGTTTGTGCAACGGAACAAGACTATTAGTTTCTCAATTACTCCCGCGTGTGATTGAGGCACGAATCATTACTGGTACATCAGTTGGAAACAGAGTATACATACCTAGAATAAATTTTGTACATAATTCAAAAGACTTGCCATTTGTTTTTACCCGTCGTCAATTTCCAGTTAAGATATGTTATGCTATGACAATTAATAAAAGTCAAGGACAATCTTTGAAAAAGGTTGGCCTATACTTGCCACAACCAATTTTTGGACATGATCAGTTATATGTTGCATTATCAAGAGCAACATCTCCACACTCATTAAAAATACTTTTGCTTGATAATGATACACAAAATAATAACACAACATTAAATATTGTTTATTCTGAATTATTGCATGAAATCAGTTGTCAACAGGTTGTGTACTTATTCTTATTCTTAATGTCTTTATTATACTTACATGATGTTATATATTATATAAAACAATATCACTTATTTTTGACATTATGTTTTGCAGGCTGATAATAATGGATTACAAGGGCGTGGCATAACTGACTCCTAAAAAAGCAACAAGACTAATTGAAATACGGGTTGTAAAAAAATGGGTGCCGGCATTCCGTGATGAAGAAATACATTATGTCTTTGTAGATTCTGAGGTAAAAATAACTTTACTAAGTTTATAATGCATATTTTTACTATCTTTGTGTACTTTCATAGCTGTTTTAACACTATCTAAATATTTAAACAGGGTATGGGAATCCAGGCCATGGCAAAAGGCAAAAATAAAAGAGTCGTTGAACCGAAACTTAAACCTGGCTTATGTTACCAGATTCAGAAATATGCATGTGTTGAACCAGATAATTACACCAACACCTTGACACATTCAGGAATGATATTTCTAGCACAGGCAACTGTGATCACGCCTATTCCAGATTGTACAACAATACAGAATTACTTCTTTGACATTGCAAGTCGTCGAAGAGCTGAAATGGCTGCACCGCATGAAGGGATTGTAGGTATGTTATGTTATATCATGTTTCTGTAATTTTAAATTTGTTTCCCACCCAAAACTTAAACTCATTTAGTTGTTAAAAATAATTTTTCTTATTAACAGATTACATCAGTATTCTGCGCGGGATGACAGATAAGGTTACTACCAGTAATCAGCCATATGTTGTTATGACATTAAGAGATTGCAGGTATATACTTTATAACTTATATTTAAAATTTTATGATACAATACTAAACTAAACTTTAATCTTATACAGCAATCAGGATGTTACGATTGCTATTTGGGAAGAGATGTTGAAATCCAAGGCGAGATTTAATCGAAGCGAATATGAAATGGCTGCTCCTCCTGTCATATTAGCACTAACTGCTTTAAAAAGCAAAGACTACTTTGGTTAGTATATATAATATAAGAAACAATTAACTATGAAAAGACGGTATAAATGTTTTGTTTTTTACAGGTGCGCTTCAGTTCCAAACGACCAATGCAACCTGCATATATCGGGATCCTAGAGCACCGGAAACACAATAGTTGTTGGATATGTATGTAAAAAGAAAATTGTCTTTAAAATTGTGGTTTGCTTTCATATATAGCCATTTTGAATATTAATTGTGCTTGTAAACTTAACATACGTATAAATGTGTTTTATCATAGGTATGCAAACGAAGGCTTTCATCAGCAACCAATTGTGCAGCCAATAGGACAGCAAATTTTAATTGCAGGGCTGAAAAAATTACCAGCAAACAGGCTGACTGTAAGTTGCATTTTTAACAAATACACGTTTCTTAGCCTCACTATTACTAAACTACTTATTCTTAATAGGGTACAAGTTTTGTTATCAGAGGCAGGATTGATTATATGTCAGCAACAGTCCCATGGTTTTACACCGCTTGTGCAGAGTGCAATCAGTTCGTCTTAGAATATGACACGCTTTGGTTTTGTTCAGAGCATGCAGAAGTTGTTGATGTTAAATATGTGTAAGTTTTCATTTTACACCCGCATTATCTTCACAATTTATCATAGTCAGTATGTTAATGACACTTTTACAAGATTTTTTTACACACATGCATAGGGGTGAAACATGTGTGAAACAGTCCTGTGCGCACACACAAGACTGAAATAACCCTGCACGTTCTACATGCACATGCTGTGCTGAGACGACCCTGTTTCAGCATTGCACACACGTGGACCCTTCGTGTATGGACGGTGGTAAAACATGTCTGAAGTAGTTTTGTGCGTGCACAAACGCTCAAAACAGTCCTGTTTTGACACTTTGCACGCGCACAGGACTGTTTAAAACCAGTTTTAAACCTGTAAGCAGAGCTAAACCAACACTGTTGAACCCCAACTCGCGCGCAAAGTGCTGTTTCAGAACAGTTTCACCACAGTACTTGTACACGTTAGTACGTACACAAGGCTGAATCAGGCCTGCACACACGTACTGTGCTGAAACGACCCTGTTTCAGCGTTGCACACACGAACAAGCCTCTTTCAGACCTATCTAGACCCTTCATATACGCGCTAAAACATGCCTGAAGTAGTCCTGCGCGTGCACAAAGGTTTGAAACAGTACTGTTTCAACACTTTACACGCGCACAGGACTGTTTAAAACCAGTTTTAAACCTGCTAATAGATTCCTTATATATCATATATACCCAAATTTGATTGGCGCCAACATGAATAAAACCAAAAATTCAGAACTGAACTGATTTTTGAAAGCATGTCTGAATTGTTAAAGAAACTTGTGTTGGAAATTTATAAACCCAAAAGTTTTTTACTTTTTTGTTCCAGTATTGGATCAAACTTTATGCCCCTGAAAAAATGTTTTATATTTTGCAATAAATCGGCAAAACATTGATGGTTTTACAAGAGGTGTGTCTAGATGAATGAGAGTGACATATGCGTCTAGGCCAACATTATCTCTAGCCCAAACTGCGCGCAAAGTGTTATTTCAGAACGGTTTCACCATAATACGTGTGCGCAACGCTGTTTCAACCATGTTTCAGGGCAACGTGCGTTCAAAGAACGGTTTCAGCCTTGTATTGATTTTAATAATACTTTTACAAGATTTCTAAGATTTGTATTAATAACTAATTGCATGCACATACAGGTCTGAAACATGTGTGAAACAGTCCTGTGCACGCACACAAGACTGAAACAACCCTGCACATTCGTACGTACACACGGCTGAAACAGGCCTGCACGCACATATTATGCTGAAACAACCCTGTTTCAGCGTTGCGCACACGTGCAGGCGTGTTTCACACCTATTTAGACCCTATCTGCGCGCGCAATCCTAAAACATGCCTGAAGTAGTCCTGCGCGTGTGCAAAGGCTTGAAAATGTCCTCTTTCGCCACTTTTGCACGCGTGCAACACTGTTTAAAACCAATTTTAAACATGCAAACAAACCTGAAACAATACTGTTGAACCCCAACTTGCACGCAAAGTGCTGTTTCACAACGGTTCCGCCACACTATGTGTGCACAAGACTGTTTCAACCACGTTTCAGGCCAATGCGCATTCAGTTGTGCATGTTCATGTATGTATGTTACACACATTAGTACACAATTTTCTACGCGCATATTAGTCGTTCTGTTTTTAAAATTTACATCAGTATTATACATAATACTCTACAACCTAATACTAATATCTAAACAGGTACCGCATACAAGCAGCATTATCTGACAACACAGAAACAATCGAAGCAACATTCTTTGACAGGACAACAAGCCAGCTTCTAAATATGTCGTGTGCTGAAATGATGTTACAACCCAATAAGGAGACATTAGTACACGACATCATAGGCAAAGAATTGGAATTGCAAGTGCAGGTAAATAGAGACAGGAAAGGTGTTACACGGTGTACTGTTAGCAATGCTACATTCATTCATCCGCGCATCACCGAAAGCATGCCAACAAGCACGCCTGCCCCAAAAACTCCTCAAGTTAAGCCTTCTTCTGCAAAGATGAAAGAATCCTCTTCGTCATCAGCTGTTGACAAAGGAAGTGACATGCCTATTGCCAAATGCGCTCTGATGTCGTCTGAAGGTATACTTAATGTATAAATTTTTATTATCAAAAAACGCTTACTAATTCTGTTTTTATTTGCACCAACATTCCAACATGAATCAGCAAGCAAGAAACCCGCCGCTAATCCAAAAAATTAGCTAGCACCTTGGAAAAACACCACACACTCAACTTCCTTGTGATGGTGCTTGTGATTATGATGATATTGGCCGGCCGGCTCAATCAAACTCTAATGTGAAATATTATTATGTTATGGTAACTTAGTAGGATATTATGTAAACTTATTAGGATGTTGTGTAGTTTGTCTAGGATCTTGTGTCATGTTAATGCATGTTGACTTATTAGGATGCTATATATTTTGTTGATCATCTATGCTGGCTATAATCATTTAACAAAAAACTAAGCATCTAGGCAAACAAAATGCCTAAGCACATAAACACTTATTTGTATACTTAATCCCAGCTTAAGACAGAACTTCAGAGACAAATGGCGCGCGCAGGTGGCTGCCTAGCTGCGCACTTATGCGCTGAAACGTATACTTTGGTTAAGCGACCAAGCATTTAGACACTTTACCAGTTGGTTTACTTAAGCGCCCAGCAGCGTGGGCATTTAGGCGCACTGCTAAAGTAGTTAGGAAACGAAATTTAAATAAAGTATGACATTTTTCAGGAACCAGATAAACATAAAAAAAGTTGAGTGATATTAGAAATTAAACCAATTGTGTGCTTATCATGTGTCGCTTTTGCTACATGTGCTTGCGCGCAGACGCAAATACACAAATAACTGCGCTGTTACACTCTGTAATGCCCTTTTCTCAGCAACGACTTCTTCATAGCTATCAACTTTAGCCTTCAAACCTGCAACCTCCCTTTCTAGCAAATCTTTGTCCCTTTCCAACCTCTCATACTCGCTTTGTAATACCCTTCTCTCACTTGGTTGAAGAATCACATTATCAACTTCATGTTTCCACACAAACTACAATGAGACCTTCCCTGACATGTCATGCAAAAAATTTATTTAGAGATCATACTTATAAAAAAAAAGAAAAACAAATACATATCATACCAATGCATATGGACACTCATAAAACTCTTCACCCGGACGAGCAGCGCACGTTCCAGCTTGTCTCAGGGCTGCAAGAAGATTATGATAGCAATAGACTTTGCCGTTGGTTCCCACCTTAAAGGTTGTGACAGCTTCTAAAGATCTTACTCTAGAACCCATTTTTAAAATAAAACAAACAGGCAATGAAACTGGACAGAAAGAGAAAGATGATGCAGATGCAATCAGTGTGTAATGCAGAAGAATGGTGTATCCCTTCTTTAAAGCACTTCACCTACTTTGCCATAAATACAATATCTCAACTGCCCCACTCACATTAACACTCTTTACTAACATGTAACCGTGCACACCACATAAATGGAAATTCAAAGGTTTAATAGATATCCTAAAATACTTCTGTTTGATGCCACATTAATATGTCATATAACATAACATTGAGCAAAATAAAACACCAGCCTATTCACCCTCTATTACGCAAAATGTAACAAATAGATGTTATATTAGAAACGGATTGCGTAAACGCGCAACGCGCGTCATATTATCAACCTAGTTTTTTATTGATTTTTATGCTTGAGACTCCAGAGTTTGAACACTTCTAGGCGGATAGGACGCTCACCGTATTTGATACGAGTACCTCACGGTAACCCACTACATGGCAACACGGCTACCATTGGTGTTGGTAGGGGTACCGTGGAGTAAATCAGTGTGTTTGACCAAGGTTTCTAAACCATGTGAAATTAATATTTTCCGATTAATTTCAAGTCCCAGATAGTTAGAAAAAGTTAAAACACACGAAACATTAATATTAATATTAAACGAACATTATACAAATATTAAACATAATTAAAACTACTTAACATAATCTAAAAACATAATTATTTAAACTTAACGCAACAATTGCCATGCCGAAACATGGTCAAAATTGTTGTGGTATCGAGCCACATAGTCGACTTGTGTGAGCTCGATTGCCAACTCCACCTCAACACCCGGGTTCTCCTTCCTATTGGTTGCGAATTGGGTGTTCCACCGATCACACTTGTTATGATCGGTGCACTTTCGTTGGACAGATTCGATTGTGCGGGCGTTTTCATCCACTTGTTGGGTGAAGTCCGTCAAGACTAGGCCTGTAAACGAACACGAACACAGGCGTGTTCGTGTTCGTTCATTAAGAAATTTGTCGTGTTCGTGTTCGTGCATGTTCGTTCATTTAAAACTTAAACGAACTGTTCATGAACATAAACGAACACAAATGATCAATATAAATGAACACAAATGAATATAAACGAACACAAACAAAAACAAGTTAATTAATGATTCATCACAATTCAATCAAGTCTAATACATCACAATGCAACCAAAACCAAATGACGGGGATGAGAAATACGACGGCGCTATGGTCTGTGGAGACGGGGATGAGGGAGACGGCGACGCTTCTGAGGCTGGAGGCGGGAGGTTGGAGACAAAGTTGTAGAGACTGGAGGCGGGGCTGTGGAGGTGGTCGACCGAAAGTAGAAGAAGGTAGGGCTATGGAGTGTGAAGAAGGAGGGAAGTGGGGTTGTGAAGTATAGATAGCGTCTGATAAGTGAAATGGTTAGAATGTTAGGGTTAGGGTTAAATTTTAGAACATATGAATTAAGATACTTAACAAAAGGAAATAAAAACTAAAAATAAAGTTAAGTTTAATTAAACGAACATAAACGAACAAAAATAAACGAACGAACATAAACGAACGTTCATGAACATAAATGAACGAACAAAACGTGTGTTCATGTTCGTTCGTTTAATTAAACGAACTTCCCGCTGAACAGTTCACGAACAATTCATGAACGTTTGGTTCGTTTACAGGCCTAGTCAAGACCCGGTTCCAAAAGGAGGTGTCCCCCTAGTGGTGGCTACAGTTTTGTTGTTGTAGAGATGGGTCGTTTTGGGTGTCATGATAGCACACCACCAAGGCGATCTCCTCTTCCTCGTTTGAACGTGTCATTTTCGAATGATTTGTATTGTAACTGTTGGTTTATGTTGAAAGTTTTGGTCACCCCACGATGGGTATTTATAGGTTTTTTTTTTTTTTTTTTTTAATCTTGGATTTTCAAAAAACAACAGTACAAGTTCCTTAACCAAAATGAGTGATCAACACGAGCTTTGATATCATTATGTCTTTTCAAAGTAATTTTATAATGAGTTTTATGTTTCATGAAACATAAAAAACATATATAGTCCAAACAACACAACACACATGAACTCATTAGTCACTTTGATGTCACTGATTGAAATGTCAAGGCCCAACATGATTTTTTTTTTTTGGTATCAAGCCGGTAGTATACCGAAATACTCACTCCCGAACCGGAATAATCGGTATCGGTTTTAGTTTTTGAGAGTTTTCGGTATCGGTATTATCAAGATCGATATCGGTTCATTTCAGATATTATTAATTTATTATTGTTGTTGTTGTCGTCGTCCCGAACTCATCCCTATTAAAACTTAACGAAGACCTTAAGCTCTTCCATGTTCGAAGACATGGTCATGAATTTTACTCAGATTCTAAAACCCTGCTAGAGGTGTATATAATATAGTTAAGGGCACGTATGGTCCGTGATATTTACAAAATTTGCATGTTTGGTCCTTAGCTTTTTATAATTGCTAAGATGGTGCCTGATATTTGGGTTTTATAACTAAGGATGGGGTTAAGTATCTTAATTAAGTTGGTGTGAAATGACTAGATTACCCTTGTTCAAATTCATGAACGGGGATAGAGCATCAGGACCAGATGGTATTAACTTCAAATTCATAAAAAGGTGTTGGGAATGGTTGAAAGATGATTGTCTTAGACCTAGTGTAGTGGTGACGTGAAGTGGCGTTATGTTGGAAAATAAAGCCCCCCACACCGTTACGGGGGGGGGGGGGGGCTTTATATTGCAAAATCCACTCCTAGCATTATATATATAATGCCAAATGAAATGTTGACCAGCAAATCAGAGAGGGACACGTGGATAGGGGGTTGACTTTCAAACGTGGACCTATCAGAATCAACTCAGGGGCATTATAAATAACCCCCCTACCACTACACCCCTTTTTCACTTCATTTCCTCATGCTGACTCAGCTGCCACGTGGACCAATCAGAATTAGGGGCGTTATAAATAACCCCCTCCACTACACAAGGTCTTAGAATTCTACAAGAGTTCCACAGTAGTGAGTCTATAAGTGATGGGTGCACATCATCCTTTTTAGCTCTAATTCTGAAATGTAGTGATCCCGTATCACCTTCAGATTATCGTCTGATTAGCCTCATTGAGTGTGTTAATAAGATAATCTCAAAGGTCTTAGTTAACAGGTTTAAGACAGTAATTCATCCTCTTATTTCGGAAGAGCAGACAACTTTCCTTGCTAACCGAAGTATTATAGATGGCCCGTTAATGCTAAATGAATTAATCTCGTGGTTGAGGAGTCGCAGACAAGGTGATATGTTGGTAAAGGTTGATATATCGAAGGCTTATGACACTCTTAGCTGGAGTTTCTTACGATCAATTCTATGTCAAATTAACTTTCCAAGCAAGTGGGTTAATTGGGTTATGGCTACGGTTACCACGGCGAAGGCGTCGGTCTTGGTTAATTGGGTTATGTCGCCCAAAAACAACACCATCAAGCCATTAATTTGCCAGAACCGTCGCCGCCTTTGGTTTCCAATCACAGACCAGTCGGTAATTCAATCATCGCCGACCATATTTTGGTCAATCACTAACCAGTAATTCAATCATCGCCAACCATACCACTGACCACAGCTTGTGGTGGCAACAAAGGGTGGTTGGTTAGGGGTTTGTTGGTGCTAGAGGATTAACATTGTGTTCCCGAGTTTCATTAAAGGAAAGAAGCAGAAAGAAGTGAAAGGAACCATAGAGAAAGTAAAAAATACGTGTGTTCCAGAGTTTTATTAAAGGAATGGAGTGAAAGGAAAGGGAAGGAAATAAAAGGAAAATCTTGTTGGGAATCATGGTATCGTATACACAGCGGAAGCGGTTTATATTTATTAGAAAAATCGATTATATACATTATATAATATTAGCCGATTTATATATATAAATATATATTTAATTTTATTAATCCGATTAATAAAATATTCCCAATCAGGATCTCAGTTAAACGCGTATAAACAAATAAATAATAAACAACCATAGGGGGTTTAGTAATCAACCTTTGACGACTACACCGGAATTGTAACACGCGGGTTACAACGAATCTTCGCTAGTAGGAAGTTCACACCGTGCACGAACCAACCGGGAAGCAACACTTGCAAGAAGAAGGTGGTGGTTTGTGGTGGTTGATGGGCGGACCAAAAGAAAGAAGGCGGCGGCCCTTTCTTTAAGGGTGGCGGCCGCAGGTTTCTTAGAGAGGAGGCAAGGGTAGGTTGTTTTGATAAAAGGTGTGATTAGGGTTTGCTCTTTAACCCTCCTTTTATAAAACAACAACTTGCAATAAACCCCTTGCTAAATATCTTAATACTCCTTAATATTAATCTTATTAATATTAAGTCCCTCAAGACTAAAACAATTATTATTTCATAAATAATAATCCACCAACGCGTGAACTTATCTGATTCGTGTACCAACGTGTAACTCTTCGGATCGTACCGGGTCGGGTTACGTTGACCTCGACTTTTAATTACATCGGACATACCATATGTCCAACAAATCTTTCAATAAAACTTTTATCCAAAAATGGAGGGAATTGAAAGGAAGAGAAAGTAAAATAAATAAAAGGTTTATCATTTACTATTTTATCCTCATACTTAAACTACTATAATAAACAATAGGGATATAACTGTAAAATTAAACCTTTATTTTCTCTTCCTTTTAATTCGGGAACACATAAAGTATTTACTTTCTTTGCCTTTCCTTCAAACTTGGGTACACAAAATGAAGTTATATATTTCTTTTCTCTCTCTTTCTTTTCTCTCCTAAATTCTCCTTTTATTATTTTCTCTCTGTTTGTAAACTCGGGAACATAGCGTAAAAGGGGTAAAGACGTAAAGTATGTTTTCAGTAGAATAGGTTTCGCCATACAAAAAAGGGTGGAGGCGTAGCTTGTTGCCCGTCTGCCTGCTCTTTTGATGTAAGTTTCGCTTTTATGAAATATTAGCTAAACTTGTTAAAAAAAATTGTTGATTAAAAAAAAAGAATTTGTTTTAATATTATATATTATTAATTGTTTTAGGCTGTGTCTATTTGGACACCATGCAATCTATTTTAACACCATTATGTTTTGTATTGGCCTATACGTGGCGAATTGGTAAACCTCGTTGTGCCACATCTAACAAGTTAGATGTGTCACTAACCCTATACGCCTTAAATAGACTAATATGCAGCGTATTCTATACGAGGTGTATTGAAGACTTATGAATTTTTTTGGTTGAAATGGTTGCATTTTGGTGTGTTTAAATGGGTTTTTTTATTTTGTTGAAAAGTGTGGATTTTTAGTTGAAATCAACGATTGTTGTGTTTCAATGTATTTGACATTTCATTTTACAAGTTCGATATATTTCCAATTTTTTAGATTTTGAAACATTTAAATAATCATTTTATCCAAATTTTAGTGTTTATAACATTTTATACATTTATAGCATCTTAATTGAAAAGTGTGTTTTTTTGGTTGAAATGACATATCTTGTTTATCTTTTTATTTTGTTTGTAGATTTTGAAATTTTAAAACATCATTTTATCCATTTATAAAACATTTTATACATTTAAGGGGGTGTTTGGGATTGATTATTCAAAACAGATTATGGGTTTTGGAAAAACACGGGTGGGGCTGCTTATAGATTATTGGGTTTTGGTAGCCTAAAAAACTGATTATTTGCGTTTTCAAAACGCAATCCCAAACGCTAAACACTGATTATCTGTGTTTTCAAAACGCAATCTCAAACACTCTCTAAAACATCTTAATCGAAGAACAGATTTTATATATTTTAATGTTTATAGCGTTTTATACATTTATACCATTGGAATTGAATATTTAATCAAGCATTACTAAACACTGTAAAAAAGCATGACATACATAAATAACTACTAGTATTTTGCCCGCCGCGCGTTGCGGCGGCGCACGGCGGGTCAAACGGTGCAGTAACACACGAAGTCGAAAACACAATGCGTAAGATACAATGTGTTACACACAATTGACGTAGACAAACGCAAATTCACACGAAAGAGTATACCATTTTTACGTCGAAATGTAGACAAAGTCGAGTTTGTACTGATTATGCGGAGTAATTATGTATAGATTATTATCGACATTTTACGTCATAACATACACCAGCTCGAAACTTTACATATCATTTTCAAAAAAAAAAAAATTACGTTGAAACTTAGATGGACTCAATTTATGCCGTTGAATCAAAATATAATGTAATATATTTGATCTGGCTCATTTCTGAACGAAATCGACATTGAAACGTACATTAAAAATAAACACGAAATATACTTTAAACTGTGGGTGCAATATACTCTCACACACACACACACACATATATATATACAAAGAAATTAAAAGAAAGAAAAAACCAAAACAGTCTTATGTTTAAAAAGTATATTTGCCAGAGCAAAACAACTAAAAAGTAATAATACAAAAAGTGAATGGAACAATAGATGCAAAGAGGAAATGTAAAAGAGCAAAAAATAGAAAGGACATGTAATTTCCACCAATTAGGATATAGATAGATAACTAGGTATTAGTTGCCCGCGCTTTGCCGCGGGTGTGGTTGTTATGCGAAACGCGGCGAGAGCTCCTGTTGCGTGGAGGGTTTCGTGGATATAAAAGATAATATTAAATGACTGTTATTCTTGTGTGAGCTTCAAAACAATACTCGCGGCTAAAAGCTAAAAGTTTGGTGGTCAAAGTTTAAAATCCTAAAAGCTAAAATTTTGGCCAAAGTGCAATGCAAGTTTAAAAAAGTTGAGTGGTCAAAGTTTGAAATCCTAAAAGTTAAAAGTTTGATGGTCAAAGTTTGAAATCCCAAAAGCTAAAAGTTTGGTGGTCAAATTGGAAGAAAATAAAGTTAAGCTAAAAGTTAGTGACCAAAGTTTTAAATCCTAAAAGCTAAAAGTTTGTTTGTCTAAGTTTGGTGGTCAAATTAGAAGAAAATAAAGTTAACCTAAAAGTTAGTGGCAGAAATAAAGTTAACGTAAAAGTTAGTGGCCAATTTATATATTAGGTGGTCAAATTGGAAGAAAATAAAGTTAAGCTAAAAGTTAGTGACCAAAGTTTTAAATCCTAAAAGCTAAAAGTTTGTTGGTCTAAATCTAGTGGTCAAATTAGAAGAAAATAAAGTTAACTTAAAAGTTAGTAGCAGAAATAAAGTTAATGTAAAAGTTAGTGGCCAATACATATATTAAAACAAAGACACTATTAAAGTGTCTTTGTATTAATATATATAATTAATATGTAAAAAATTACAAAAATGCCTTTCATGGCAGCATCGTAAATAATACACGTTTTTTGTCTAATTATTTTACTTTTCCTAAGACCATTCAATCTTTAATTATACTAGTGCGAATGCCCGCGCGTTGCGGCGGGTGTCCCGGCTGACATCAGGTACTATTATGTCTATTACGAAACACGGCCATTCGAGTTCTAAACATTTCAGTCCATTCAACGAATGTTTTTTTCTAGACGATACATTATACGTGTATTACTAATCATCATTCGCATCAAAGACTACCGAACAATTGATGCTTCTACTATGACTGCTACGAACTTAAGAACATGAAGCAAACCCGCATCTAACATTGCCTTTATGATGTATTGTATGCTAATGTATCAAGCTTCAGGTCCTTATTGAAAGTCATTTATGGTGTTCCCTGCACAGTTGTCTTCTTCTTTGAACAGTTGTCAACTTTAACACCTCTCCTTGCAAGCATCTCATCAAGCTACATAAACATAGAATTATATAGAAGAAAATTTTTCGTAAAATATGTGATATAGAAAACTAAATTAGCATCTTGATGTTAAAAAAGCAAATACCTTTTCTGCCTGAACAACTATTCATGGAAATCCATCAAGAATGAAGTCTTTTTGGCATGAAGGCTTCTTCAGTGCTTCATCAAGTATTCCCACAAAGTCATCATAAACAAGTTGTCCTTAAAGAACAACACAATCAGAACAAAAAGTAAGTACAAACAAATAATATGCATGCATAGTCGAACACAGCATAAAAATACATTGTCCATAGCTTCTTTTGCTTTAATTCCAAGAGGGGTTTTAGCAGCAACATCATCAGCACTTAGCATATCACCAGTAGCCAAATGGCACAAACAGTATTCATCTTTGATAATTGGTGACTGGGTGCCTTTTCCTGATTCGGGAGGTCCTGCAAAATAAAGTATATATAATTATTATGGAGAAAGTATTGATAAATAGAAGTTATCAACTTCTGTTAAAAATTTGAAGTTCATAATCCATCAACAATCTTAAGAAGATCACAAAAAATAGAACCTACTTCAGGTGTTGTATGCACTATTATCACACAATCTTCCATACCTAGATGATATTATATATATATATTGATGAATATTAAAAGAAGTTCAAAGATATTTTCAGACCATAACATAAAAGATTTGAAATCCATAATTTTATAAATTACCAAACCTCACAATAACAGTTCTTCTGCTATAATTCCAAACTGTGTTCGCTAATCACCTTTAGGCTCTAGAGAACGAGTGATTAACATGATAAGTTGATAACAAATGTAACTACAGAACCCAGATTTAGATTTCAAATAAAAGCCAAGATAGTTGCAAAAATCCTCAAAAAAGCTTGATACTTTATACTTGGAAAAAGCGACAATTGTTGCCACAATTTATGAAACCAATATTAGTTCCTTTACAAAACTTGAAGCCAAGCACAACGGTTCTTTTTTTTTTTTGTCCCCTTCAATCAAAAGTTAAAACCATGTGCAAAAATTTACAAAAGTAAAATCATTCTTCACACTTTCAAATCACCCAAAAACACTTCTTTCCGTTAACAGTTTAGCTATCACTCTAAATAAGGCTAAATTGTAATAACTTACCAAAAAAGCAGCAATCCAAAATTTTACCTCAAATCCTAGTTTAAAAAAATGGCCAGGGAGCTAACAAAACGTTTCTTAGGCGGCGCCTCATGGGATTATTTTGTATGTGCGCCTCGAAGGGCCGAGGCGCTAAGAAACGTGCGTCTCATAGGGTTATGTGTGTTTTTGATGTTTTAGACTTCTTGTGTCAATTATCGTATTTTTTTTACAAAATATATATTATTTTTGTATTTATTTTTTAATTCCGCTCGCCGCCTCAGTTGACGAGGCGAACCCCTTGAGGCTCGATTCCGTCTTTTAAACGTTGCGTCAAATAATAATTATAATATAAATCTGTCGCATAACTTCAAGCAATACAAACTTCAACCCAACTCGTGAAACAAGCTAATACATAATTCCCCTCATTCTCTTCAAGTTACCATTCAATGCCATCCCGTAAATCACTTCCATACATGCAAAAGATGTAACAAACTAACAAAGTTAAATTCTCATTAATACATTATGCATCTTACTACTATATTTTCTCATCACTGCTCAATTCAAGTAGTAAACAGAATCCCAAATCCCAAAAACTTGTTCCTAAACAAGATCTCCCACATATCTAAGCTAAACAAAACCCTAACAAAAAACCATTAAATTGACTAAAAAACACAATGGATCTAAGTTAACAACTTTATGAACCAAGATTGTTCAGAACTGTTCAATTACACAACCCAGATGAGGAATAAGATAAAAAAAATTAAAAAATAATATAAAAAAATGAAAGCTTACCAACAAGTATGGGCCGTTTGTCAGGTTTAGAGGAGCATTTTATACGACGGAGAAGCTCTGACATCAGATCTACCAACGGTACATCTTCCAAATTAGCCGCCATTGATGTTGCCAACAATAATGTATTTATCATACATGACTTAAAGGTGGAATATAAATATAAGCATATTATCTCTCCGTGTCTCTTCGTTTTCTAGTAGTAAACACAATTGAAAGCTCTCATAAGTTTGAAGAAGACAAACCACCATTGTAGCGGTAGGGATGGAAAATGAAAGGTAATATTGTAAAAGTGTTATGATATTGTAAAGGATGAGGTGGATGAAATGTCTATATTACCTTTCTAAGTGTCTTAATTGTCACAATTATGCCCATAATACCCTTAAATTTCTTGCTTAAATACGTTGTACATGTTGTTTATTAAGTTGTACGAAAATGAAAATTACTATATTAGCCATCACTCCTCCTTAATAAGATAATATAGATAACTAAATATATATATAGCAATACGTTGTTCGATCATACAAAATAAACCAAAATACAATTGAATACAAAATACAAAATACAAAAGATAATCAGTATAACCTAAACATGCGATGGTGATGGTCGGGGCTCCATACCTGCACGGGTCTCCTCCTTGCCTCCGACTTAACAACCCACACCATCCAGTCATCATTACGATCCTTAACCAACAAACCCACCAATCACATTAAGCAATCGAGAATATATATCTAGTCACCAACTCCTCATATCATGTATGGTCAATAGCTCCACATAATCATGTGTGAGATTTTATTATTTCAAAATAAAAACACGTTCATGTGATGCCTCATCAACGGTCCACATTCCACCTCCACCAATTAACCTGAAGTTGACTCTCCCACTAACAACAGCCATTACATATCCACGTGGCAAACACCAATAACATTTCATAGTTTATTTCATCCCATAATATTTAATCTCCCACAATTGAAATTCAACACTAAACTCAAACCTCAACCATTTTCCAATTTTTGGAGTTTAATTTCTATTTCTAAAACTTTCAATGGCGGATTCAGATAACGAATCCGCCCTTCGGGAGCAAGACAGATTGCTCCCGATAGCAAATGTTAGCCGGATCATGAAAAAAGCAGTTCCGGCTAATGGAAAGATATCCAAAGATGCTAAAGAGACGGTGCAAGAGTGTGTTTCCGAGTTTGTTAGCTTTATCACGGGCGAAGCGTCAGATAAGTGTCAAAGAGAGAAGAGGAAGACGATCAACGGTGATGATTTGCTATGGGCCATGACAACTTTAGGGTTTGAAGATTATGTGGAGTCGTTGAAGGTTTATTTGCAAAAGTTTCGAGATATGGAAGAGGAGAAGAATGCGGCTGCGGGGCGGCCCGGCGAGGAGAAGGACAACAAGGACGATGGTGGTTTAGAATCAAGATTGGTTTATCACTATTGATATATATATAGCTAGACATAGTGTCACTTAATTGTAATCGTTAAAAAATGTGTTCTATGAGAAGCCTATCTAATCATCAAGTTAACATATGTATATACTTTTTTGTTTTTGGCGAAAATTGCGGTTTTTTAAGCAATATTGAAGCAATTTTAGACAGTTAGAGATGAAACTAACCAAATGATTTCACTTGTCCATGAAATTTGCGTTCTTTTGGTGCTTTGTGATGATAATTAGGCGATTAAGAATGAAGCCAGCCAAATAATATCATATACGTATGTAAAGTCACGATTTTTATGACTTTCTGACTGAGAAAAAGATATGGCCAATGACGTATTTTTTTTGGTTTTAGTCCTTTAGCTCCAAACAGTTGATATTTGTTTTGAGTTGAGGTGTCTTCTTCTAGTAATATCAATTGAGTTTGAATAAGAAAAAAGAAATATTAACTATCAAAATATACAATTTAACAGATTTAACTATATATAGTATATTGACATGTTTTTTCATTTGAGAAGAATAAAAATATAAAGCTGGTGTTACAACTTGCAAGTATGAAATTACAAGAGTGCATAACTTTTGTTGGAGGTGCCAACCTCTTTCTTAACTACTGGGCTAGACTTATGGCGGGCGTCGGCCCACCCAGATTAAAGGATAAATCCGCCATTGCCTCCCTACCTATCTGGAAACACTGTTGTCGATGTCCAGGTAGGGTATCTGGGTAAGGAACACGGATGATGATTGTTGGAGAGGGGGGGGGGGGGGGGGCTATTCGGTTACTATCGCCGGTAGAAGGGGTTGTCGGGTGATGGTATATGGGTAGTCTAGGTGGTAGGTTGTGATTGGTGCGATAAAAAGTATGGCCGGCTTACACCTTGGGTGGCACTCGGATGTTTTTTTTATTGAAAAACATACCACTTTAATAATAGGTCCAAGTTTACATGGTCTAAATTGGAGTAAATTGTATAACTAATTTTGATGTTAGTGATGTTAAGTATGCAAGTCGTGTATTCATTTGTATTTCTCCGGATCATTGTTAGAAGAATATATGTTGCTTTTAATGTTAGAAAAATGCTAGCTAGGTAGGTAAACTTTTTTAAAAATTAATATATATTCTTGATTTTGCTAGAAATGCAATCAAAATTTATTGGATTACATGATTTTGATCTTTAACATTAAAACTATTTAACATGTATTAAATATAATTTTAGATCCCAATCTCATGTTAGCTTATATGCATGCATTTTCTTTTAATTTTCTTGTGTAAAGTAACGTACGTACAGTCGAGGGGAGCATGTGATATTTTGTTTGAGTTGAAAAAGGTGACCGACAAAGTAACACAAGAGGTCAGTCATTATATTATTATCCTATCTTTTTCTTCAATTTTCAAATTTCTAATCAATTCATTCCTTTTATTTTTAATAATACGTCATCGTGATGCAATTAAAATTTCTTTTAACACCTTTTAGACCGTATGTAATCACTAGCTGATTACCCCGGGAGGGTCCTGGGGTTGAAAAATCTAATTTTACGTGATAACCTATTGCAAATGGCTCAAGTTAACTAACCACAAAATCTCTCAATCATTGCATGTTTATAGTATTTTAATCATTAATAACTCATATTCCCCACAAAATCTAATTTTACGTGATAACATGAACACTTTGTGTGTTTTTTACCTGTATAAACGAAACTCCACAAAAAATAGTCGATTTTTTCTCCGTTTTTTATATAGCACCATGGTACTCGTTGGAAAGATAATAAAACGCTCGTTAATTTGGTGTAATTTTTTCTTTAAAAAATCTCGTATATAAAAGATATAAACGTTTAAAAATTATGAGAGAAAATACGAGAGAGAAAATTTTAAATTTATTTTTAAATTATTTTTTTCCTAAAATAACTCAATTTAATTAAAAAAGAAAACAATTCAAAAACACCAAAAACTCTCCATTATGATGTCACGTGGCACTCTCAAGGAAAGGTTGGGGTCTCCATTGCACGTCACGTCAACATATACGTTTTCTTTTATATATATAGATAGATGACAAGTTTTGGACTTTTTGGAGGCAAATAACGCCCCCAACCCAATGTAACACCGCCCCTCATCTAAATTGGGGCGTTTTCTTGCCCTCCATCAAAATTTCCACGGTGTTTTTTATTAGACGAGCCAATGATACGCAAACTTTTTTTGATAGACCAATGATATGCAAGGCTCAATGATTGGAAGGACTTGAAATTTTTCACCTTACCACTACACCTCCATCCTAATCTGAATCCCTTAATGATTCCACGTGCCACATGTTAATTAATACCCCATAAGGCTTGAAATTTTCACCTTACCATTACACATAGTCTTACAACGTTGTCACCCCTACGGGTAGTTTAGGCGGGTTGAAGTTACCGAAGAAAGCTGATGAAAGGCTGTGTATGATTGGTGGGTGAATTAAAAGGGGTGTGCCGATAATTTTAGAGTTGATGAAATAAATGTTACAAGTGATTTAGTGGTATTAAGATAGTTGTAGGTAATAATGATGTAACATTGCATGATTGATGGATTATAGGGTACGGGAAAGGAGTGCTCCCGCTTCCCTAAGAACAAAAATAATCATAAAAAAGATGCTATTTTTAAACTTAAAAAATAAAAACATGTAGGGATGGCAATGGGTCGGGTTTGGGACGGGTTTAGGTAATCCCAACCCCATACCCGATTAGGTATGCTTGTCCCAAACCCGGCCCAAAACCCGTCGGGTTTGTGTCGGGTAATTACCCATCGGGTATCGGGTATACCCGTGGGTTTCGGGTAAACCCATTAATTTTTAAAACTTCCTTATTGAGTATATCTGACCAAAAATCCGACTGGCTTTTATTAGGTAACTATTAACCAATTACATTTACCATTATTAAATAGATATGTAAATGATTACAATGTATAATTATAAAATACTTAGATCATATAAAAACAATCAAAGACATATATAACAAATATTATACACTAACTTTTTGGTAATTTTAGCACAAGGTGCAATGTAGATGGACAATTAGATATATTATGCATACATATTTAAAAAGATATATTAGAAATTATATTGGGTATCTAATCGGGTAAACGGGTATACTTTATCGGGTAATTGGGTCGGGTAAACGGGTATATCATCAAATCCCAAACCCGTCCCAAACCCGCGAAAAAAATAAAAACTAATCCCATACCCGGACTCATACCTGATTACCCGACCCCAAACCCGTCCCAAATGTGTCGGGTTTCAGCTTTACCCATCGGGTTCGGGTTTGATTGTCATCCCTAAAAACATGGTAATGATATAACTGGTAAGCCATATTATTTTTGCATAGATGGTTAAGGAATTATAATCAGTTTTTTAACGCCAAAGTTATTTCTAAAATTCATCTAATGTCCACTTTTATGAAACTTAAACCTGCACCACTTCAAGAAGACTTTACAATCTCACTAGATCAAGAGGCCATTGGCTTCAGGAATTATGATCTAGTAATAGAAACATTAAATAGATGAAATTGACAAACCTAAATGGAAAAAAAAAACAACACAATTTTTTCTCTCTTTTATACACCTAAACCATTATATACATACGGTCACGGACCTTAGAGCATTATCAGATCACGAAGGGCTCAATCATAAGTGTGACAACTAGTTTTAGACAAATACTTGTTAATACGTGTGTGAATTAATTTTTGTGCCAAAACACCCCATGTCTCATATACATAGGGGAATAAACATTTATCCTTATAAATAAAATCACCATTCATTAACATTTTTAGTAACTTTCAAAGTGATCACAATCACAAAAATATTAAATAGCATCTTTATTCCATCACAAATTGAACGATGAACACAAACATACATCACTAATATTTTTAATTACTTTTAATAACTTAGCATCTTTACACTATTTGTTTTTATTTCGTGTCAACAGCATTATTACTGACATTTAAAGGGCAGGCATATTTGGGAAACAAATAATAATAATAATAAAAATTCAAAACCGTGCGTACAGAGAATCTCTTCCCATAAAACTCCAATCACAACATTCACCTCCATCATCTCCACCATCACTCACACTCACACTTTTTTTTTTTTTTTTTTTTTTTCCAAACTCCCATCAAAACCATGAAGATTGTCGAAAGCCTTATCACCTTCAAATATCATATCCTTATAGCCACCACTTTCTCTCTCATCATACTCTCTCTCCTCTACCTTGCCCCTAGCTTCCTCAACGTTCTTGCTTACTTCTGGCCACTCTTACTCTCCACAGCTCTTTTTCTCATCACAGTTGTTGTTTTCGGCCTCACTTCCCCGCCCGAAGCGCAAGTTTCGGGCGAGAAAGCGGGCGAAGGGATCTTGGATTATGTTGCGGGTGAACAAGAATCTGTTGTTGTGTCACCAGAGGGTGGGAATAATGATTGTAGTAGTAACACAAGCCAAATGTAACTTTGTGTTTCTTTTGCTAACCCTTTATTTGTTTCTCTCTCTCTCTCTCATGTTATAGCATTGTGATTGTTATAATTTAGAATAATATTATTGAGTTTAATTTAATCAACAATCATGATTAATGAGTGAGTGTTTGTTTATATGTTGTTATGACTTGTGACTTGCTAACTAGGGATTAGGATTTTCTCTAGCAGGATCCGGATGACTTTTTTTAGAGAAGTCGTCGGTTGGAGTCTCGCTCGTGACATGTCACGTGCGAACTAAGGGTTTTACCAATGTGGATCTTTGTGTTTTGGGCCGGTTTCGTTTAGGGGCCGATTAGGTCTCTTAATTGTGTTGCCCTAAATTTTTCATTATATATACCTTAGTCATGTAATTGTAATCTTGGTTTTGTGCTTAATGAGAAAACCCTAGTTGCAGCATGTGGACGTAGATCTCCTAACTAGGACCGAACAACATAAAATTCTTGTGTCATGTGTTTATTATTTTCGGTTGTTTTGCGTGATTAATCGTTTATGCATCGTGTGTTGGTTCCGCTGCGCCGCCAGATAGCGAACACTCTGGGTGGTGGGATTTTTATAGGATTGGTGACGGGCTAATTAAGTCATCAACATTGGCACTGGACGTTCCCCAAACGGGTACTGTCGGGTCAGGTGAATTCAATAATAGATGCCTGTTGTCTGCTATCGCGGGCGTGCATACATAGGTGGTGTGCTATCGCAGGCGTGGATACATAGGTGGTCGGGCTTTGCTAGACATCAAAAAAAAAAAAAAAAACATTTTGAGATTGGTTTATTGTGATCACATTAATATTGTATATATTAATAATTTATGAATTGAGGTACAGTGAAATGATGTATCTGATACATGGTAGATATGTAACAACAAACATCTGAATGTCATCATTACTCAGTTTAATTCACCTGGCCTACCCTGTTGATTGAGCAAGATAAATGTCAGATGGTGACAAAGTCCCTGATTCATCCACATCAAGGCTATTGAACTGGGCCATAATAAGAGAGATGTCTTCTTGATTGATCTTTCCCATCTCCTTTAGCTTATATATACAAAATTCTGCTGCCCTGAATTTGTTAATACCAAAACATATTAATCAATAACTCATGTTTTTAGTGTAAAGATCAACAAAGGTTGTAAAAATAAATATTTTTTTTATTTAAGGTTTTTTTTTAGGAAAATGTTTGTAGGAAGTTTTTGGTTGTGTTTTGGTTTCTAGTGAGTTCGCTGATATTCACGTGGTAAGCGAACCTCGTGAATACTATGATATGTCAAAAACTCAAAAAAAGCGAGTCTGCTCGTTTGAGTAGTTGACCAGTGGACTCCTTAGAAACCAAAACAAGTTCAAAAACGTTATAGAAATATGACAAATTCATTAATTGGTGCGAATTAACCTACCCCACAACTCCGTCATCATCTAGATCAGCTGCTTCAAGGTCTGCAGCAGTTGTTCTTCTTGTAAGAACCCATTTAACAAGTGATCTCTGCCTGTTTTCTGTATATAGCTCAGCAAAAGCAAACAGTAACTGGGCTAAACATATAGTGCTTGTTAATATCCAAAATATAGCGAAAAAACGCCCAACCGGAGTAGAGAAGCTTTTGTCGCCATAGCCTAGAGTTGTGATAGTCGAACAAACGCAATAGAAGGCGTCGACAATCTCCATCTTCTCAACTGTGGTTAAAAACACTGTCCCAGAAGCTATGAGAATCACCATCAAGATGGAGAATATTATACACCTGTACCTCACTCTATTTGATTCCATTTCCTTAAGCGTTTCCATCGAATTAGCCTCTCGACGCAGATGCATCGCTTTGATCAGTAACACTTCTTGATTTTCGACCAAACTGTCTGCAGCGCGACTCAAAAAGAACCCAACGAGTACCATACCCGAGAAAACAAAACCACAAGCAAGTAATTTCGTTGCAGTACTATCCGGTATTAGATCGCCATACCCAACCGTTGTCATGGTTACAATACAAAAATAAATCGAGTCTAGAACCCCATTTGTTTTCTGTCCAGAAATCTGGTTTCTAACAAGGTAAAAACAGAATGTACTTATGCTAAGGTAAATAAACAAGTAAGTAGCTACCCTTTTAAACTGTGGATTAAACTGATCAAAGCTCGATTTCGGGCTTTCAAGAAACTGGTTAAGGTTGGATTCTTGAATGATCGGTTCAACCATAGGCGCGCTTCTGCATCGTCTTAGTTTTTTGCTTTTGCTTGACACTATACAGTCATCCTGAGGTTTAGGCTCCTGAGCCTCATGTTGTTCGGTCAGTAACGGTTCTTTTCCGTCTTCACAAGCCATTGCTGCCCGTCTACCTTCTATTTTGATGTAACCTGCTAAGCTTCAAACACAAATTTGCATAGTTATTAGATATTTTCTTATTAAAATTATAAAGTTTCGACCAATTCGAGACATGATGTGGATTTATAAATAAAACTTATTAGGATAATTTACATGATGGTTTGAATATTTTCTAATTAATATTATAAAGTCTCTAGAAACCAAAAGCCATTTAAAATGATTACGATAAAGTGACAGGTAAACGGGCAAAAAGATTAAGGCGTAACGAATCGTTAAATGAAAAGTTAAGATCTAATATAAAATTAGAAATCTGAAACATGAAACATGAAACATGAAATTAAAAAATAAAAACTGTTACTGACCTTTTAAACAGATGTGAATTATGCTATTAAGTGGTGTCGTGAACGATATTAATGTGTGAATATGTATAAGTTTTGTTGGTCGGAGCTCCGACCGTAAATTGTAGCAATCCTGGAACAGATTGTATGATCGGAGTGTACGGTGTTCAAATTTAGATGGTGATTTTATTTATTTAATATTTAATATTTAATATTCGTATTTATATATTTTATGTGATATAAAAAGTGGTGGGACCTACACGCAAATTACACGTCCACGTCCTTGTTAAAAGATAAAAAGTCCAAGTATTACAGTTGGGCCGGTTTTTAAATAGGATGATACTATTTGGACACCCAAAAAGTTATTTGGACACCCTAGGTATGCCTCGTATAGCTCTATACGAGGCATATACACTTTATTGTCCCCCAATCAGACAACATTCTGACAAAGAAAAAAACCCTATATTCCTCGTATTGACCAATACGATGCATATAGGGTTCACGTGTGTACTTTTCAGTCAACATGGCAGGCCAATTATTGGCCTCATATCCCTCGTATAGACCAATACGAGCAATATTAGTACGATGTCCGGTACGATGTAACATAAAGTAGCTGCCACTCGTACCCTATATTCCCCATATAGACCAATACGAGTCATATACACCCAAAGTTGATTATTTTCTTTCTTTTCTTCTTCTTCCCTTCCTTTCTTCTTCATTTTTCAAACTTTCATTTCTTCTTCGTTTTTCAAACGACAATTTTTTTGCGGGCTATTTTTTTCTCCAAAATGGCATGGTGGGCTAATATTTTCGATGAATCCAGTATTCCTAATTCTCACGAGACGACAGGTATTCCTAATTCTGAAGCAGCGGGTATTCCTTATTCACAAGAGGTTGTGTCTGGTTACAAAAAACCATTGTTGCCAGACCTGAACGAGCCGTTCTATGAACCCAATGTTGAACATTCATACGTAGGGGAAACCTACCAGCACTACGAGCACGATGGTGAGTATGCGTACGTACCGCAGTACTCTTCGTACGACCCAAGACAAAACCCGCAAGTTCGAGAAGAGCAACCCCACAACTCGCATGTTTCAGACGAGCAACCACGGTGTTCGCAAGTTTCGTATGAAACTGAACAGGATTTCGTTTCCCGAAAAGATTTGGTTACGTGGGTTAAGAAAATGGGAAAAGATAACGGTTACGTCATTGTCACCCGACGATCCAAAAAAGTTGATAATATGGACGTGAAGGTTTGGCTAGTGTGCAACCGTGGTCGCGAGCACAAGAGTATAGCCACCGAGAGGAAAACAGGCAGCCAAAAAATTGGTTGCCCTTTTCTAGTGATCGGGTTATATGACGGGAAACGTGACGCCTGGAGGGTACAGGTGATGAATGCCGAACATAACCATAATCCTGCTGAATATCTGGAGGGCCACGCGTACGCAAGAAGATTGTCTCCCGAACAATTAAATTTGGTGGAGGAGCTGTGGGCGCAGGAGATGGAGCCGCGTAAAATCTGGAAAACCGTAAAGGGACACTTCCCGGAGAGCATGTGTGTTTTGAAAGATATACACAATGCGTGTCAAAAGATTAGTGCTCTAAAGAAACGAGGTGGATCACCCATGCAGGAACTGGAAAACCTGCTGGTTGAGAAAAAATACACGTATTACACTCGGGAGGATCCTTTAAAAAATACGGTTGAGGACATTTTTTTTGTTCATCCTGTATCTTTCAAAATGTGGCGGGCGTTCCCGCATGTATTGTTGATCGACGCAACCTACAAGACCAACATGTACCGTTTACCGTTACTGCAAGTTGTCGGTTTGACGTCCACAAACCAGTCATTTTGTGCCGCTAATGCCATTCTTTATAAGGAACGTGAAGAAAACTTCATATGGGTCCTTGAGCATCTAAAGTCTATGTTGGAAGATTGTATGGAGCCGCGTGTTATTATAACTGACAGAGACCGGGCGCTTATGAACGCGGCTGACAAAGTTTTCCCAAACGCAAACAAATTTCTTTGCAGGTATCACATTTATCAGAATATTTCAAAACGCTGCAAGAAATCATTTACACACCCTGATTGGGAGGAATTTGCACGTTCATGGTCTACGTTATGCGAGTCTCCCACAACTCAAATATACGAATATAACATGAACAACATTTATAAAGCACTTGTTAGACATGGAAGGAAGCGTAAGTTTTTACTATTTTTATGTGTTTTAGGGTGTCTGAATAGATTTAAGGGTGTCCATTCTAATTATTATATATTTTGCAGATGTTTTTGATTATTTGTTTAATGAATGGCTGGACCAATACCATGAAAAATTTGTATCTGCCTGGACCAATAGATCAATAAATTTTCACCAAACTACAACAAATAGAGTAGAGAGCCAACATGCTGATTTAAAGAGATATCTTCCAGGCCCGAACAGTAGCTTGACAAGAATAGTAGGGTATATCGATGATGTTGTAGTAAAGCAGGAATCCCATATAAGGAAATGTTTTGAAGAAAGCAGAAACAAAATAATGAACGACCATAAGCGACTAGCCTTCCTTGATGAACTACGCCTTAATGTTTCCATCCATGCTCTTAACCTCATTGAAAACGAATTTTATCGGTTACAAAACTTGAGGACATTTGATTCAACATGTGGTTGCCAACTATACACGAGCTGTGGGTTAGTATGCGCATGTCGCCTCGAAAGATATATAAATAAAGGTATACGTACTAATCATTTTTACTTATTGTGTGTATACAACAAAATTTTTGACATAGCCTTGTTTAATCATCTTTAATAGGTCAAAAGATTGCGCTCGACTCAATAGACCAATTCTGGCGGAAGCTTGATTTTAGAGCAGCAAAGATAATAGAAGATGATATTAACGTGGAAGAAGGATTAGATGAGGTAAAAAAGAAAATTATGTCTCAACCCCCACAGGTGAAAAAAAGCATGTTGGCAAAGATTATGACGGTCTTGAACCCACTAAAAAGTAACAAAAAGCCCCCGATTGTACAACAAAATACCCGTGGCCGACCAACATTGAAGGTTCAAGAACAAAGGAGGAAGAAACAAGAAAAAGATAAAGCTCACAGTGCTGGAGACGCATCATTTGCATTATCGGAAAGCACTAGGTATCGTGTTACGAGCATGATGATGATGATGATGATGATTATTATTATTATTATTATTATTATTATTATTATTATTATTATTATTATTATTATTATTATTTATTATAATTCAGGTACGATCCTTCCCGGCACAGCTCCTATGTTCCGTCTTCACCGCACAAGTTCGATGATCCTCGACACAGCTCCTACGGTCTATCGTCACCGGGCGATTTTGATAAAGCCCGACACAGCTCATATGTATCGTCACAGGAATCTAAAGAAACAGCTTCCATAGTAAAATCCAAGAAGTCTGCAATGCGACGCGGTAAAAAAGCAGAGTCACCTGTTGATCATGGGTTTCCCTTGATCCAAGAACCTGAATCAATGAACGTTGTCAGAACATATAAGGAACATATTCCAGAAATTTTTTACCCATATATATCCCGGATAAAGGATGTCAAGCCTGATGGTCATTGTGGCTATAGAGCGATAGCTGTGGGTTTAGGGATGGAGCAGAGCCAGTATATGTTTATTCGGCAACTAATTATAAATGAACTTCAAACCCACAAAGATATTTGGACAGAGATATTTGAAAGATTCTATACGTACGGAGAATATGAGCGGCAACTGCATAGAACAACCTTTATTGGGGTAGGAAGAGCACCCGAATCGAATTGGATGGAGATGCCTCATGCAGGACTCCTAATTTCTAACGCATTGGGAGTTATCGTTCACCTGTTAAGCGCTGCGCAAAGTCAGACTTTTTTCCCATTATTGGTTGGTCCAAATCAAGTGAAGGGCCCTCGTCAATTTATAACAATTGTATTTAATGGAAACCATTTTATCAACGTAGTACTATCAGGATACTATCCCATGCCAGCACCAAACCCCATGTGGAGTCTTTGCCGATGTGACGCAGCACGGGAATGGGAAGAATTGTACACGGAACAGATTGAATGGTATAAAGCGCTTAAAGCTAAGAAACGGGAAAATCCTTCAATTGAGAATGTTGGTTAATTACAATCTTTGAGTGGTGAATAAATGTAAACTTCTAAAAATATTATTTGAATGAATAAAATTACTTTTTATTCATTTTATGTGTTTTATTAGTTAATTTTCAATTTTTTATAACTTATGTATACTAAAAAAATTATGTATTTTAATAGTTAATAGTTGAAAAAAAAGTGACATAATTTTATGTATACTAAAAAAAATTATGTATTTTAATAGTTACTAGCTGGAAAAAAAAAAAAAAAGTGACAATATTCCTCGTATAGACCTATACAAGGCATATAAGGGTCCACATTTAGGCTGATATGAGGCTTGAACCCTATACGAGACCCTTATATTCCTCGTATAGACCTATACGAGGCATATAAGGGTCCACATTTAGGCTGATATGAGGCTTGAACCCTATACGAGACCCTTATATGACAAGTATTGTTCAATACGTTTCATATGCTGCCCTCGTATAGCTCATCGTATAGATCAATACGAGACACATGTCTGTCCATATCCCATCAGATCCAACTGTCAACCACTTGCCTCGAGATTTGATCATTATATGCCTCGTATAGGTCTATACGAGGCATACCTTGGTCCATATTATCCCCAATACGCAGGCTGTTGGTCTCATACGAGTCAACACATCCAGACAAAACCTCTCACCCACAGATCGACCCGACCCGAATCAAACACACCCGAGTCAAACAGAGCTGACCCGACCCTCTTCAAACACACCCGATTCATTGCCTGGATCTAAGGTATGTGATTTTTAGCTAATTTCATCAATATTAGGATAGATTGTTGATATTCTTGATATTGTTTGTTGATTAGTTTTTATAAACCGGTTTTCTTGTTTTTTTTTTTGGATTTTTTATAAAATTTTGACTATCAATATGCCTCATACAAGCCAATACGAGGGATACCCGAATCGTTTTTTTTTTTATTGTTATTATTATTATTATTATTATTATTATTATTATTATCCGAAAATATTTTTATTATCCGAAAATATTTTTATTATTATTATTATTATTATTATTATATATTATTATTATTATTATTATTATCCGAAAATATTATTATTATCCGAAAATATTTTTTTTATTATTATTATTATTATTATTATTATTATTATCCGAAAATATTATTAGTATCCGAAAATATTTTTATTATTATTATTATTATTATTATTATTATTATTATTATATATTATTGTTATTATTATTGATTGTTATTATTATTCTTATTATTATTATTATTTATTGTTATTATTATTTATTATGTATTTATTATTGTAGCAATGATGATTGAAGTTCGAGATGATGATGATCCCCCGGATCCAACAATCGCAACTTTTGATGACTTTCCATATTTAGTCGAAAACGAAGTGGAGGCAGGTTGTCCTTTTTCGCTTTATGCATCGTGTCGAGATGATGATGATCCATCGGATACCGCAACATTTGACGACTTTCCTACTATAGTCGAAAACGACGTGCAGGCAGGTTGTCCTTTTTCGCTTTATGCAGCGTGTCGCTGCAGATGAACCTCGATGGGGAGGAAATAAAGGTCGAAACGACGCTAATAAGAGCTCCGGATCAGGTTCAAACTGCAGATGAACCTCGATGGGGAGGAAATAAAAGTCAAAACGACCGTGTCGCTGCAGATGAACCTCGATGGGGAGGAAATAAAAGTCAAAACGACCCTAATAAGAGCTCTGGATCAGGTTCAAATTTTGTATGTAGAACCGCCTCCTATGTGTTATAAATAGGAGGTTGGTCTTAGTTATTAAGGTTGACCGCTACGTCGGTAATTTTGTATGTAGAACCGCCTCCTATGTGTTATAAATAGGAGGTTGGTCTTAGTTATTAAGGTTGACCGCTACGTCGGTAATTTTGTATGTAGAACCGCCTCCTATGTGTTATAAAACTCATTTTGGTTTTAGTTTATGTTTTTTATTTGCATTTGTGAATACAACTAATAATAATCAATAATAATAATAATAATATTAATAATATTAATAATAATAATAATATTAATAATATTAATAATAATCAATAATATTAATAATAATCAATAATAATAATAATAATAATATTAATAATATTAATAATAATCAATAATAATAATAATCAATAATAATAATAATAATATTAATAATATTAATAATAATCAATAATAATAATAATCAATAATAATAATAATAATAATATTAATAATATTAATAATAATCAATAATAATATTAATAATAATCAATAATAATAATAATATTAATAATACTCAACAATAATAATAATCAATAATAATATTAATAATAATCAATAATAATAATAATATTAATAATAATCAATAATAATAATAATATTAATAATAATCAATAATAATAATAATAATATTAATAATATTAATAATAATCAATAATCAATAATCAATAATAATAATACCAATAATAATAAACATTAATCAATATTAATAATAGTAATAATAATCAATAATAATAATATTTTTTAAAGTAAGTTTAATATATTTAAAAATTTATAAAAGATAAAAAAGAAAAACACCTATGGGGTTTAGACAAGTCCAACTGTATAGAAACAAAGCCAACATCTTTAAAACCTAACAAAAGAAGCTAAACAAAACCAAAAAACCGAAAACGCATCCTGTCGGTGACAAAAACTGAGAATTTTTGTCACATTGGGTTGACAATAATAAAACTAATTTTCTGTAATTTTTTTATATTTTTTTAAGTTAGTTTAATATATTTAAAAATTTATAAAAGATAAAAAAGAAAAAGGAAAAAACAAAGGTATGCTTCGTATAGGCCAATATGAGTCATATAATGGGCCACGTATTGGGTTGATACTAGGCTTGTCACCAATACTGGACCCTTATACGAGGCATATAAGGGTCCAGTATTGGTGACAAGCCTAGTATCAACCCAATACGTGGCCCATTATATGACTCATATTGGCCTATACGAAGCATACCTTTGTTTTTTCCTTTTTCTTTTTTATCTTTTATAAATTTTTAAATATATTAAACTAACTTAAAAAAATATAAAAAAATTACAGAAAATTAGTTTTATTATTGTCAACCCAATGTGACAAAAATTCTCAGTTTTTGTCACCGACAGGATGCGTTTTCGGTTTTTTGGTTTTGTTTAGCTTCTTTTGTTAGGTTTTAAAGATGTTGGCTTTGTTTCTATACAGTTGGACTTGTCTATACCCCATAGGTGTTTTTCTTTTTTATCTTTTATAAATTTTTAAATATATTAAACTAACTTTAAAAAATATTATTATTATTGATTATTATTACTATTATTAATATTGATTAATGTTTATTATTATTGGTATTATTATTATTATTATTATTGATTATTGATTATTATTGTTATTACTATTATTATTATTTATTTTTTGATTATTATTATTATTTATTTATTTTATTATTATTATTATTATTATTATTATTATTATTATTTATTTATTTTTTATTATTGATTATTATTAATATTATTAGTATTATTAATATTGATTATTATTATTATTATTATTTATTTAAAATTGATTACCCTTATTTATTTATTTTTTATTATTGATTATTGATTATTGATTATTGATTATTATTATTATTTTTTATATATTTTTTTTATAATTTTTAAAGCAAAATTAGTATTTTTTATTCCTAAGTATGCTTCGTATAGCCCAATACTAGACATATAACAGGCCTAGTATTGGGTTGATACTGGGCTGGCAACCAATACTGGACCCTTATATGATTCGTATTGCTCTATACGAGTCGTATCAAGACCCATATCAGCCCCAATACGAGGCTCAGATCTGCCATACGAACCACACAAACACACACACAAACACACACACAAACGATCAAACACACCCTCAAACACGAACGTTGGTGGATCATCAGTGTATTAAGGTATGTTTTCTTTATTTTTTCACACGTATTGGTTAGATTTATTGATTAATTGATATAGGTTAGATTAGTGGGGCTTGAATTTGGGGCTGAATTGGGGAACTTAGATGGGATTCATGTGGATATGATGAATGAATATGCCTCATACAGGGCAATACGAGGCATATTCATTCATGAAACTTGATATTGGGGCTGAAGAAGATGAACAGATCTGGGTTTGTTTGTTGAAGATGAATGAATATGCATCATACAGGGCAATACGATGCATATTCATTCATTGTTTTTTTTCTTTTAATTTTATTAATCTTTTACTTTAATAATAACAATAATAATATATATGCAATATTTTTATTAAAAAATATTTATTTTTAAAAATAACATTATTTTTTATAAATACCATATTTTTTTAAAAAATAACATTATTTTTTAAAAAATAACATTATTTTTTTAAAATAACATTATTTTTTAAAATAACATTATTTTTTAAAAAATAACATTATTTTTTTAAAAAAAAAACTAGCTAAACCTCAGGGACGATTTTGGCTATTAACTCTAACTAAAATAAAATGAGAGTCACGGAACTAACAAACAAGTCAACATCTAAGTGACCCGTTTTGACCCATAACCCGCTTTGACCTGAACCCATTCTGACCCGAACCCGTTTTGACCCGAATCCATTCTGACCCGTTACCTGAGCCAAACCGACCCACATTTTGTCAGCACTTTGTATGGTTCTGGATCGGATGGCTTTGAATGTTGGACTTGAAGTTGGAGCACTGGACTTGAACCTGGGCTTGGATAGTTGTTTCTTATGGGTTTGCTTCATTGCTAGACTAACAAGTAATATAGGAGTTTGGTAGGAGTTTGGGCTTAAGAAGTCTGATGATGGCTTTGCTTCATTTCTAGACTAACAAGTAATAGGAGATTTTTCTCTCGGTCTAGTTAGTTTTTCAAATTAATTTTCTACAGTTTTATATAAATTTCTTCAAAGGTTTGGTCTTCATTAGAGAGTTATGATTTTGAGTTTATTTATAATGTAAGATCAAGAACCCTGTCTTGTATTTGTCTAAGGGGCTGTTTGGTAAGCCTCTTAATGAGACTCTGAACCATCAGCGCGTTTGTTTCAGCTTCTAAATTGAATGGTTAAGGCTGAACCTTAATGAGACTCTCGTACCAATATGGGGCAAGAAAATTAACCATTAAGAGGTCGAACTTAATTATTCGACACTTAACCATTCAGACCCCTTAACCATTCAGACATCTTAATGATTCAGCACTTAATCAACCAAACAGCCCCTAAGTCTCTCTCACTTGTTTTCTTTGGTGCTCGTTCACACACCTAAGTCTATATTTGTTCTAGTGTTCTTGATCATCTATTTCATGATTGTTCTTCATGTTAGTTCGTAGATCTAGTTTTGTTATTGAGATCTATTGAGTAAATCAGGTTATTGTGATAATGATCTAATTTGAGAGATTCTTTATTTTCCATGGTAGAGATCAAGATTTGTGGTTTGTCTCTAAGATAAAGTTCTTGTGTTCTTGTATGTCGTGTTTTCTAACATGGTATTAGAGCGAGTTACACTCTATTATCGATTCTAGAGTTTTTAATACTTTTGTTTCAAAATTGAATTAGGTGTTTTCAAAATTCATAAGAGACTTATGATTTCTTGTTAGGTTTTTATAAGTTTAACCAAGTCGTGAAGTTTTATGATGATTTGTGGAATGATAAAGAACATAAAAATCAACATGGATCTCATCAGCTAACGAATAGACTCATAATACATTCGTCTGGAAGTTAAACGCTAATAGTTTAGATTCACATAATCATATAACCATAGATACTTGTTAGGGTTTTTATTATTTAGTAGGTGATAATTTATTGGTATTTGTTTACGTGACTGACATGGAATTTTATAACATGTTTGGCTCAATAGATGTATATGAGTTTGCCAAATATTATATGATAGATTGGCAGGCCAGAAGTATGGACACATGTGAGTATGTGATTCCAACCTGTACGGCCATAACGGCCTCATTTGACTGATTGGGGCACCCAAATACGCTCCTAAGTTGTGCGGGCCCTTTTTTTTTTTTTTTTTTTTTTTAATTAGATCCTTTAATTTAGACTCATTTTTATCAATATATTTTTTTTTTTGATCGGCGAACAACTGTGTGGCAACCACCCTTGCGGGGCGCCGTGCCCAAGAATCGACTACTCGACCTCCAGCAGCCCCCGCCTTCTCCCGATGCGCGGAAACCCGAGCCCCACCCGCCCGAAGGCACGACAGTGTTATAGAACTCGGTAAAACCTCGCCGCCCGTCAGATTCGAACCGGCGCCACCCGTATTCGATCTTCATCCGGATACCAAACCATAATGTTGGAAGTGGGAATTGAACCCTTGATCACCTAAGTGAACATAAGGCCTCTCCACCACTCCACCACTATGGATGGATATTTTTATCAATATTTACTTCTTTTAATTTCTTGTCAGCACCATCGGTGTCTTTGATCATTTTAGAGTAAAAGTTTAAGACTTTTTGATACCATTGGTTTTTGAAATTTTATTTATTTACAAACTAAACAATATATATATATATATATATATATATATATATATATATATATATATATATATATTAGATGTGTTAGCTAATTGAGTGACAACTTCATGACTTTATAAACGAGAGGTCATAAGTATGAGACTCGAATGTGATAAACTTTGTTCGGGGTTGAGCCAATGAGCTTTTCTACTTGATAGTTTCTTCTTGTGTGGGCAGAGTGGGTCAGAAGACCACGTTCTGTTTTTTAGGGGGAATGACGATCTATTTGCTAGGTTGATCCCAGGTGTTGATGTTTGAGTCTTTGCTATTAAAAAAACATACTAATATAACATGACTAGCTTATACCCCGGGAGCGTCCCGGGTTGAGAAATCTAAGTAAAATGAATAAAATTAGAAGTATCTAAACTATAAAAATGACATCTATGTATCAACTTACATTAGATACTTTTAAAAAAAATATACCAAAAGATCCATTTCACCTTACAACATCAACACCTAAAATTGAATATTAAGATCCCAAGCACTTCAAAGGGACAAAGATTGTTTAGCACCAATACATTCAGTCAAAGGTCTTTAACTGCATACAATAAGATTTGAGCTATTTCAGAATATGGTAGAAAAAGAAAAAAATAGCAATTACTTGTTGGAGAGCGTCCCGGATAGAAATATCTAATATGACATAATAAAATATCTAATATGACAACATAATTAATGACTTGCCAATATATGATTATTATTATTATTATTATTATTATTATTATTTTAAACAAATCTCCGCCATAAGTTATCATATTCTAATATAAAAAAAGGGTAATTGGGTCGCGTATCACCTAATCCCAGGCCCGACCCAAACCCACAATTTTTTTTTAAACTAATATATCCCGGGAGTGTCCCGGGTTGAGAAATCTAATTTGAAATATCAATTTTACACCTGAAATAGACTGATGCGTTTTACAGTTACATGCAGGAAAACTTCGGGTAGCACTTAACATAAAACAATTAACAATGTATCTTCAATGTTAGTGCATAACCTTAAACACTGTATAACTCTAATATTAAAACCTAACCCAAAACAATGTACAACTCCAATGTTAACACATGTTGTAAATAAAAATCATATTTACTGGTTTGAACATAACTAATGACTTGCCTACACATGATTAATGAATAACCTGAACACTTTGTGTTTTTTTCCTATATGAACAAAACCACACAAAAAAATAGTCGTTTTTTTCTCCGTTTTTTATATAGCACTATGGTACCCGTTGGAAAGATAATAAAACGCTCGTTAATTTGGTGTAATTTTTTTCTTTAAAAAATCTCGTATATAAAAGATATTAACGTTTAAAAGTTATGTGAGAAAACATTAGAGATAAAAATCTAATTTTGTTTTTAAATTTTAAATTATTATTTTCCTAAAATAAAGCACTTGCCACATGGGATGACACATGGCACACTCAATGAAAAGAATACCCTCTTTGAATGTCATGTCATTAAAATGGCTTTGGTTTATTATATGTATAGATTTTAATGAAATAAAGTTAAATTAAAATATGTAATAAAAATGCGTCTTTTTTATGTCAAATACTTATCACTTTGTTTTATATCAAATTTGGCATAAAATAACTAATTTAACCAAATCTCAGTAACTAACATAACTATTAGAAATTTAGAAGTTAAAACTATGATCAAAAAGATTTTTTCATAATAAAAATGTAATAATTTAACCATAATTTAAAGTAAACCAAATTAAAGTTAATTATTAAACACTACATTTAAACCTTTTCTCTTTTAATACAAAACCTAACTTCAATTCATCATCATTATTCAACTTTATTTTAATTTTAACTCTCACTTGTGATAACCTTTAATAATACACATAATATAACCGTTACACATATAAATCTTGACCCAGTTTTGCCCCAAACTAAAGTTTCATCCTAAATATAAATAATAAAAAAAAACAATATTATTATTATTATAATAAAAATATAAACGTATAAAAAACCAACCCACTTCCGCTCCTAACCGTTTGAACCCACTTCCACATTCCCACCATTAATCTCCACTTCTCCACCTCCATCATACCCCCCCCCCCCCCCCCCCTCTTTTAACACTAAATTCACTCAAACTGATTCAATCTTTGAATAATAATAATAATCTTTCACTTGTTATCATCATGAATTCAAGAAACCACCTTATTTTCTTGACGATAATAATAACCCTCACCATCACCCACCTCCAAACGACGTCGTCCACCACCACAACCTTCCACTTCCCCACCCTCTCCCTCCAAAACCTAACCCTCTTAGGCGACGCCTACCTCCGAAACGGCGTCGTCGGCCTCACCCAACAATCCGGCGTCCCCACCACCTCCTCCGGCACCATCACCTACACCACCCCCATCCCTTTCCTGGACCCCACCACCAACTCCTCTTCCTCTTTCTACACCCAATTCTCCTTCTCCGTTACCAACCCTAACAGAATATCCTCCTTCGGTGACGGAATATCCTTCTTCTTATCCTCGTCTAACCACACCCTCGGCTCACCCGGTTCTTTTCTCGGCCTTGTTAATTCCTCATTATTATCCAATAACAATAATAATAAATTCATTGCTATTGAATTCGATACCCGACTTGATACCCGGTTTAATGACCCGAATGATAACCATGTCGGGTTGGATATTAATAGTTTGACTTCTGTCAAAACTGCTGACTGTTCGTTAATTGGTATTGATTTAAAGAGTGGGAATTACATTACTGCTTGGATTGATTACTGGCATGATGGAAGGAATTTGAAAGTCTTTTTATCCGAATCCGAATCCGAATTGAATAAGAAGAAGCCGGTTTACCCGGTTTTGGATATGGATATTGATTTATCAATGTACTTTGAAGAAGTTATGTATGTCGGGTTTTCGGGTTCGACAGAAGGGAGTACAGAGACGCATTTCGTTACCGATTGGAGCTTTACTTCGTTCGGGATTCGACGGCGAATTGGGAGCCCGCATAATGTGACGGAGAATACGGTTTCGAAGAATCCGGGTATAGGGGTACCGGGTGAAGGTGGTGATGGGAATAATAATAATAATAAGGGGAATAAGAAGGTCGGGTTGGTGGTAGGGGTGATCGGGCCGGTGTTTTTTTGCGCGGTTCTGGTTATTTTCGGGTATGTTTCGGTTAAGAAATGGCGGGAGAGTAAGATGGAGGTTAATATTCAAGCAGAGTTGTTAAGTGGGCCCAGGGAGTTTAGTTATAAGGAGTTGAGAGTGGCGACTAATGAGTTTCATTCGGGTCGGATCATTGGGCATGGGGCGTTTGGGTCGGTTTATAAGGCGGTTTTTGTGGCGAATGGGGGTGTGGCTGCGGTGAAGAGGTCGAAGCATTCGCATGAAGGGAAGACGGAGTTTTTGGCTGAGTTGTCGATTATCGCGTGTTTGAGGCATAAGAATCTTGTCCCGCTGCAAGGATGGTGTGTCGAAAAAGGCGAGTTGTTGTTGGTTTATGAGTATATGCCGTATGGGAGTATTGATAAGGTGTTGTATCAGGAGTCTGGGCATTGGGGGTTTTTGAAATGGGAGCGTAGGTATAATATCGCGGTCGGGTTGGCTTCGGTTTTGTCGTACCTTCATCAGGAATGCGAGCAGCAAGTGATTCATCGCGATATTAAAGCGAGTAATGTGATGCTAGATGCGAATTTCAATGCTCGGTTGGGTGATTTCGGGCTGGCCAGGATCATGGACCATGATAAAAGCCCGGTCTCCACGCTGACAGCGGGGACCATGGGGTATTTAGCGCCCGAGTATCTTCAATACGGGAAAGCGACTGATAAAACCGATGTTTTTAGCTACGGTGTGGTGGTGCTAGAACTGTGTTGTGGGAGGAGACCAATTGAGAGAGAGCCAGAGGGTCATAAGATGATTAATTTGGTGGATTGGGTGTGGGAGTTGCACTCGAAAGGGGCCATCTGTGACGCGGTTGACAAGCGGTTGAATAAAGAGTTTGATCCGGACGAGGTTAGGAAGCTTTTGTTGGTCGGGTTGAGTTGTGCGAATCCCGACAGTGAAAAGAGGCCGTCGATGAGGAGAGTGTTGCAGATCTTAAACAACGAGTCGGATGAAATTGCCGTGCCTAAGATGAAACCGACTTTGAGTTTCTCGAATAGCTTACCGTTGAGTATAGAGGATATCATCGTGTCGTCTTTGGATGAGGATGAAGAAGACGCGAGTGCGAGTGCGAGTACGAATGCGGATGTTACAGTGCCTGTAATCAGGATAGAGTGATTGACATTGAGTGTAGCTGAATATTATTTCGATTGTTTTGTTTGTTAAACGTGTATATAATATTTGTTAGCGTTGTATAGTTGCATACTACTATAGTACTATAACTATAGCTGAATACTGATTAGCTTTCACCACAGCCTTGTCCCCCGTTCTACCCTCCACCTCATTAGCTGTTAGACCTGATTTAGAACTTGTGATTAACAATAGAAAGTGAGCGCATGAAGGCGAGGCGCACACGCAGAGAACACCCAAGAAGGGGTGAGGCGTTCACATGGAGAGTGAACGTATGAGAAGAAGTGGACGCTTCAATGAGATGAAGTGGACGCTTCAATGAGATGAAGTGTCCACTTAATAGTGTTGCACTATAAATAGGGGCTTAGTGTTTGTTTGTTAGCTGTGTGTTTGGTGGTGAGTTCACTAGCTCTGGGGTAGCTCACCCAGAGCTGGACGTGACTTAAACTTTGTATAGGTTTGTACTCTTTCGGTATGTAATATGTGATGATTAATTCAATAAACACAAGTGATTGGTTACATCTTCTTCATCTATCTTCTTGTTTGTTAGATCTCACACGCACGTATGTCTCTGTCTTTCATTGATTCGATCGTTGATGATTACGGGGTTTCTACAGTGGTATTAAAGCAAGGTCTCGAATCAAATTGATTTAACCTGTGACATCCGTCCCCTTTCACATTATTCATAAGTTCAACTTTAGTCCTTCATGAATTATTATGAATTCATATTTCGAAACCAATTTTTTTTCAATAATATAAATTTGGGAGTTTAATTCTTTTACATCATCACATTTAGATATTTCTGTATATTCATTTATTTAATATTTTGTTAAACCAACATAGAATCTGAAATCTCATGTCAAATAAAAGAATCCTATTTTTATAAAAATATACAAAGGGTATATTTTTTAAGGAATTCTTTAATTTTAATTTTTTTCTGCCTTATAAATCACCAACGCGTTTTGGGCGCATATGGCTGTGGATGCTGTGGAGTACATGAAAACTCTATAGTTAAGCGTGCTCAAGTGACCACGAAAGAAGTTTTCGCTCGGGCAACCGAAAAAAATCCGTGAACTTCTAATGGGCAAAGCGGACAATATTTGATGATATTAGAGGCGAGGTGTTACAGATTGGTATCGGAGCTGTAGTTATAGAGAATTAGGTTATTAGAATGCTTTTGACCTAGTCTATAACTAAGCTTGCACACACGAGTCCTCTCTTGCATAGTTGCGGATGCGTATGCGACTGCTGCACAATGCTGCTATGTTTTGTTTTTTGAGGTACATAATCCTATACGCCAACTGCATATTCTATGGTTCCAGGTTTTAAGTTCGACCAACGATCAAACCACTTGGTCAGATAAGGTGCAAATGATAAACAGGGTCATGTTAGGCAGTTCTTGTACATTGTCATCTGATCAAAATTAAGTACCATTATATTAGTGCCCCAAAGGGGACAACCGGTGACTAAGTGGCGTACTACATAATTAGAAGGTTTAAAGTTCAATTCCTGTAAGGTGTATTTATGCTAAAAAAAATCCAGGAAATGGTAAAAAAAAGTACCAATAGATTAGGGTATTTTGTTGGGTGTAAATGATTTAGTGAATACGACCACCTATGTATTTTGGCCATGCTAACATATTCATCCCACATATTAATAATTAATTAAAAAAAAAAACTTAAAACTACAATGTGATATTCATTTTAAAGGTCTCTTGGTGAAAATATTATTATAGATTTATATAGTTATAGTCTTCTTTGAAGGTTAACATGTTTGAATGGACAATAAAATAGAATTGGAACTAAAAAAAAAAAAAAAAAAAATCCCCTCTTCCATTGAAGTGAAGGTTGTACAACGAAATTAGACACTTCCCACCCTCGCTATCATTGTTGTTGTCGTTGCAAGTTGTCGCCACCATCGCCATCCATGTAGTAGCTAACACCACTGCTATTGCCCGCGTCTCTATTGCCTTGTTCTTGTCGTTACCATCACCGCAACCAACACACTCCAATTTTTTTATTAAAAGCTTCAAAACAAACATGATTATTTTGTCTAACTAGAGGCAGTTGAAATTGTAACATCCCACCATGAAATGGATGATTTGTCACAATTACCGAATTAAAGACAATTAGACAATAGCAACAACACTTCCAATCTAGTTTTCTTGAATTATTGTTGAGAAAAAAGAGTTTGAATTGAAGGAACAACAAAAGCAATAGATTCATATGACAATGCAGCCAATAAAGTGGCTATACGCATATACATACCATACATGTTCACTATAACATTACATCCTAAGGCACACTGTGATCCGTGCACCTATTAACATGATCAATGATGTATGTGCTCTTGGAGCGCGCATATAGGGGGCCGTTAAAGATTAATTGCATCGCCACGGATTGTGTCGCATTATTGATGCCATAATGACACCTATGGTACCTTAGTAGGTTGTTATAGCTCGGACATTGAAGTAGAGAACAAAAAGTACGTAACAGAAAAAATATAGAAACAAACATAGAATACGTTTAAACAAATAGTAAATCATTACAAAATACAAGGGGCCCGGATAATAATTACAAATAATAATTTTTATCACATTCAAAAGACATGTCCTAAAGCAAGGCCAAAAGTGGACGGGGCATCATGCGGGTAGGGGTTTTTGGTTAGGTATGCCGCGCGGCAACATTGCCGCCACCCACGCGGCATCAGTCGAATTTGTTACTTCTCGACACAAAGTAACCGAGCTGCAACGTTTGTGAATTTAATATTTTTAATCGTTCTGAACTTGACTGAGCTTCAACGGTCAATTTAAAACACAAATAACAGTCGCGTAAGGAATTTATACCTTAAGCAACTTATATCGTAACACTAAAGTGTGTGTTTGTGTTTCCGGTTCAAATATATGAAAACGACAGAGGTGGGATTCGAACTCCTGGTCTCAAAGTTGTGAGAATTTATGCATAACCAGTGAGACAAGAGTTTTAATGATAAGGGTTTTACTAGATGTGTTTCCATTTTACTATGATCACTAATCTTGTTAGTAAACTAGCAACGAACACTTATAATTTATAAACACATGCATGACTTTCATTAATAATGTTTACAATTTGTATATTGTAGGACCAAGACTCTTGTTCTTTTGGACCTAATGACCTTGATCCCTTGATCTTTTATATGAGTGGAAAATCACTTGGGAGTACATGTTTGTAAGTTTCTAGATTCTCAAAATAATAGTGGGGGTGTAGGAAAGAGGTCTGATCGAGGTCTCTTTAAGTAGATGCGACTTGTGAGAGAGACTTAAATGTCACTAGGACCAGACGGTATCAACTGTAGCCTTCCCAGTCGATTAATTTACGGATGATCACAAACTTATAAACCATGCAACAATCTTTGACATTCATTGAGTTGAGTGTGGGCACATTTGTTTTTATACTTATTTTTTTTGAACGGCAAATTCCTACTTCTTGTGGGATTTGAACCCATGACCTCCCCCTTAGGTGTTTCTAGAAGTTTTGCTTCTATCATTGGGCCACCAACCCCAATGGTTTGTTTTTATACTTATGATCAATTTATTATTTTACTAATTTATATATATATATATATATATATATATATATTAGAATTAATAACTCATTTTATAATTTGTTTAAATAATAAAATAAATTCTTATTAAATCAACAATATTCGATTGTTAACTACGAATGAATATTTACTCACACAAAGGGACCAACGGGGAACCGGAAAAAAATCAAGGGATCACCAATAAGATTGTTGTTTGTTTTTAACAATGAATATGTAATTCATTTTAGGGGTGAGCATTCAAGAGCCGACCCGAAAAAACCGAGAACCGTACCGATTTTGGACCGAACCCGACCCAAAAAATCACACATGGGTAACATGTCGGTTCTGGGATTTGTTTATGTTCGGTCTCGGGTCGGTTCCGGGTCGGGTCAGGGAAAAAACCGAAAACCAATATGGACCGAAAAGAACATACCATATCATTATAATTTCTTAACTAATCCTTAATCTTTTTCCTGATCAGATCAATATAAAAAATACCGATTTATATAAACAAATCTTTTCCTATTTCCTATATAAGTTGCACCTACGGCTTTATAAAAAAAATAACAAAACAGCTGCAGACTCACCTCTACAGCCCTCTGCTGAGCCTGTGCTGCATTGCTGCCTCTGATGCTGTACTTTCTGGTGAGCATGTAAACCTTGTCACTGAATGTTTGTTATAAATAAAAATCGGTGAAACATCATTACTAAAAAGTGATAATATTGGTCAAAGTAGAACATTCGACGCCTAAGTGTTACTTTACCCTTTTCTTTCTCTATGTTTTCCTAACTGTTAGAGTTAATAATAATATAATGCTTGTATTTATATATGATAATGACATAATCACCATACATTTAAAGCTAAATTTCATTAACTTGCATGTGTTTCATTAACTTGCTTGTATTTATATAACCAGCTGCATCATCATCATCATCACACAAACAATCTTGCTTGGAAGGTGTGGTGTTGGTCGGGTCGGGCCGGGTAATTGATTTGGAACCGTAGGACCGTAAGGACAAAGAACCAAAACCGAACCTTAATACCTGGTCCTTATATCGGTTCTGCGTTTGTAGTGTGCTCGGGTTTCGAGTCGGGTCGGATATTGGTCGGGTCGGGTCGGTTCTAATGTTTTGCTCACCCCTAATTCATTTTATAGTTGGCTAATTAATACCTTCTTTATCTTTTCATTTAAGATCTTCAAGGTCAAGCCTCACTATTTGTAGTATGGTGTTAAATATGTTAAGGGTTTTAAAAGGGAGGTTAGGAGTTAAGTCTAATAAAAAGTAACAATGTTTAACACTTGTAGCCTAGTTGATTGAGGGCCTAAAGTTTTCTATGGGAGGCTTGGGTTCAATTCTCACTAGCTAAATTTGGAGGACATTGGTAGAGGGGAAATGAGGGATGACCCGGCCATTGGCTTGGGTTCGAGTCCTGATCCCGACCGGTTTTACCGATTATTTCACCGTCGTGCCTTTGGGCGGGTGTGTGATCGGGTTTTTCAGGGAATTGGTGGCAATTGGTGGCCCGGGTACTCTCGAATACCTGATTCGTCAAAAGGGTACCCGAGAGTGCTCGGAATTGATTCGTTGGCCGTTAAAAAAAATAAAAAGTAAAAACATGGTATATTTAAAAAGGATGTAATAAAAATACGGGAGAAAATAAGCCATTAAAAAAAATCTTTAAGTCAATCCCTTATGTATTGATGGTTTCTAACTACATTCTTTCAAACATTATGATCATAGTAATTCAAAACATTAATCATCTAATATAGGATCTTTAGTTCCTTACATCCATAAGAATGTTACACACCGGCGGTTGCACCCTGTACAACCTTGGCTGCACGTTACACAGTGGCGGACCGACCTTGGCTAGACACCGACGGTGGTCCAACCGAATTTTGAAAAAAAGAATAATTGGAAGGAATATAGGTTAAAAGTAGGGGTGCTTAACGGGTCGGGTTCGCGGGTTGGCGGGGTCCAACCCGACCCGAACCCGAAAATTGTGAGATACACATGATCCCGAACCCGACCTGAATATTCTCGGATTGACCCGAATCTGACCCATTCAACCTGATTTTTTTTTTTTTCAAAAATTAATGTATTAAAATTAAAATTTTACTACAAAAAACACAAACATATATAAAACATTTATGTTTTATTTATAAAATCTCATATCAATTTCTATTTTAAGTTATAAGTGTAGCATAAAATACCTAACCAATTTAATTTATAACATAAACCATATTGTAAAAAAAACAATATATAGTATAAATAGGTTAAACGGGTCAACTAGCTAACCTGCCTGAGTTGACCCGAACCCATTTAGACTAAACCCAAACCCGCTAATTTCGTGTTAGGTTCGGGTCGTATAAGAGATTCACACCCCTAGTTAAAATGGATCTTGTTGGAGTAGAGTTATAGTAAATTGAGAAGTTAGGGGGGAAGGGGCGCTCCACTGAAGAAGTTTTCACTTCACTAATTTCTATCAGTCCTGCACTGCACATCACTTCACTGATTTCCTTCACTGAAACAATTTTTTAAAGGCATCACTTAACTGATTCTTTACCCAACTATCAATAATTTTCACACACAACAACAGCAGCAACAACAACAACAACAACAACAAATTAGCGGGGTCAAAGACTTTGATTTGGGGAAATAAAAAAGAGAGAGAGAGGGAGAGGGAGAGAGAGAGAGAAATCAATGAACCCGTGCGTTAAAAAGAACCCAAATTTGGTTAATGGATCCACTACCTGCACCGGTGGCAACGGTGTTACCGTGCTGATAGTGGGGTACCCGTGATCAAATCGGTAGGCGCCCCATCCCTTTAAAAGGGGCATTTGGTAGTAAAATAGGTAAAGATGGGCACTTTGGGAAAAGCTAAGTTTTAAAAAATATGACATTAATCAAAGTTCTTGGCCTATCAATAGTAAAGTGTTGAATACGATTCTTTTTAAATGTTAAGAGCTTAATCCTAGCGGTGAACACAAAAATATAGTTTATTAATAGAACTAGGTGTTTATCCGGGGCGCGCGTTGCGACGCCCTTTTTTTGCTGTATTATCTGCTGATGTTTTGTGTACACTATATAAAATCCAAGTATGACTTGATATAGATGACTGATCTTCAAAATTAATGCTTAGTTGTTATTATTTCTTTCTTCACGAAGGAAAAAAAAAACTCTTATGTTCTAAACTACATAATTAGGAAAATGAAGAAAGATTTAGATTGTTGTTGCAATGTCTCAATTGTTAGGACCATATGAAAACTCACTCATACCTGGTACCAACCTACTGGTACATTACACATGTGGAAGGTATACCCAATTACATTATTCTTGATAATTTTACTCAATAGTGAATGTAGGATTGGAACATCAAGTTTTATAGCTTTTATGTAGACCGAAGTGTAAAAATGAAACCTTTAGTTTAAGGCACATAAAGACTTGTACTCGCTACTGGCGAAGTTTCCAAGCAAATGTTCTTCCGAACCTGCAAAATCAATAAAGTAGTGTGAGTTAAAATGCTATAAAACCATATACCAAACCTAGCCCTTGATTTAAAGTTGGTATAGATTGCATATCCCTTTATATATTCTGAAGACATGTTTTCTTTTCCAAACAGAAAATCACAACCTAATTTATAATCCCAGTTGACCATGAAAGCTTAGGCCTAACATAAGATGGTTTTATTTGACGCCTTTTTAAAGTATACCTATGAGTGTATAAACTATGGAAAAAAAAACAGAAGAAGCAAAAAGTAGCAACTAACATTCCATGGATCCAACTACAACTTGTATGCCAACAATTGGTGACATAACTACATGTTTGACTTTCATGGTCAAAAGGCAACACAATAAAAGCTTAGGTCTAACAATTTAGAGCAGGGCGTAACAAATATTGGGAAAATGAATAAATGCAAAACAAAGAGAAGGAAGATAGCTAAAATTCGTTTCTAGCAAATGCAAGCGAAATCATAAAAGAATCTCCTACCCCTTTTGTGTTGGCATGAGTGACGAGTTTCCATAATGGTTTTTAGAATCTCTGGTTATTAATTCTTTCCCCTCTGCATGTTTTTAGCCTTCTGATTGCTCATTGTCTTTTTTTAATTTCTGAAAATAAAAACAATAAAAACAAAAACCAATTTGAAACAAAGCTGTTTCAAAATGAATCAGAAAGAGAAATATTTTCCATACATGATATTGGACCCATGAGTCTTATCTAATCGAACTTCCTTCCGCTTCTCTCTACGAGTTTTATCTTCGGAATCCTTACCTGCAGCTCACAAATTAGAAGTATTATATTTTTAACTACTAATACAAATCAACATATTGGTTTTTGTTCAGGATATCAGGAACAAAAAAAATCTTGCCCATTTATAATTTAGATGAAATCCACTTTGGTACTACCAGACTACTAAAATTTGAAAGATAAATATGTGTTAGCTACAGAGCCGGCTATGAGGGTGAGCCGGGTGGTCACCGGTTCCGGGCCCGACCCTTAAATGGGCCCGAACGTTTTTTTAAAATATGCGTATATATATTAAATTCTATATTTAGGATATATATTTGTGTTTTATACATTAAAGTCTTGTTAGTGGAGTTGGAAAAACCATGTTAATTTAATGTAGAGGTCTCAAGTTCAATCCTTGGCTCTAGCACTACACTCAATTTTTTTTTATAATTCATTCATCTTTACAAAATTTTGGGCCCAAATTCTTTTTCGCCCAAGGCCCAAATTTTTTTTGACATTTTCGGAGACGGCCCTGGTTAGCTACGCAAGATAAATAAAAGCGAAACACAGAGAATGAAGATAACGAAAGTTTTCTTTTAGGGCAGTGATCAGGAACAAAACGAAAAAGAAACATCAGTAACAAAACTAACCTGTCACTGGCCTGAATTGGTCCAAACCTCATCCAGTCACCTGAAAGTTTAAGCATATCTTAATCAGGATATCAATCATTAGTGAGCAAAATAAAGGAAGGCGCAACATCAAAAGTTCAATAAAATATTAGCCCGCAAAATAAAGGAAGTCGCAAGATTAAAACTTCAATAATCGAGATTAGACCCGCGTTTTGACGGTCAAACAAAAGTCAATGACGCAGGACAAAACCCCTTATCTTACGGGATACAGAAACCTAAGATTATTACATCTTGCTTACAACAACATTCACGGCGACTTTAAACCACATTGGAACGACTACCGTTCAATTAGCAGAGACATTTACAAGTATGTATATAAACTAATTAAAGTGCTAACATTTGCACTCCAGCTGAAACATGTGCAGTAGATAACCTGCACTAAATTATTAAACTTAAAAACTGTGCCAATTCAGTCAGTGAAACGATAAATCCATCCAATGATAAAGCATACCATCAGCTTTGGTTATGGGCCATCGTTTTCAACAGCAACTTCTACTGTTGGCGGTTGTCACATGTAATTTGTACATTTTTAATTAGTTTATGTTTTAACAATTTCAATTATTTAGTAAGAAGTAAGTCGTTGGTTAAATGTGTATACCTTTTTTCTTATGTGATACTACTAAATTGACTGGTCTACTGACCAGGTCAACAATCCACTATTCTAGCTTTGACCGTTGTTGACCTGAATCTAAATAGTCCCCAACATGAATACTCGTCATGTAACATTCCGAAGCTCCTCTCTATCCATCTTGTTTCCTATTAAAACATCATAGACAAAGACTCACCAGCCAAATCTTTATATTTCAGTAAGCTAACGGGATACAAGAAGGTTGTAAACACTTACTGAAAGCAGTCACCGCATGAGGCATCGCCAAAGACATCAACTACACAAAGGAAAACTGTTTTAAAGGTTTTCAAGTTTTGTAACAAAAGCTAATACATTAATTTTGGGTAGAATAGTAGTTTGACTACACTTCTACACTACTAACTAAATCGTTAAGGTCCATTAAAAACAGACTGGAAGAAACTTTCAACCTATTATGCTTCGTTCGAGACAAAAGATCACCCAAATCGACCCAATTTTAAATGACCATGTCTAATTTGCTACCTGTATATTGAAAGCAATTAAACACAAGAAATAAATACTACCTAGTGGGTCACTGGTTACACTAGTGGGCTTACCCGCGCGTTGCTGCGGGATCCAAATACATTTTGCAATACAACAATGTGATTATGTACAAAATGCAAAATGTAGATTTAATAGTACATCCAAATACGACCGTTGTGTTGCAGATAAGCCATTTTAAAAAAAATACATTGGAATTTTTAAGTATTAAGCAACCATTTTTCAACGATAAACATGCTTTCATAGTTCCATGTAAGATACTAATCATTATGTATGTGTTACCATCCAAATGTTGAACATAGCAACATGGGCACTAAATTATTGTTCAAAATTAAGTGGCAAGAGAGCTGATAACATGCACATCTTCATACTTGATTACAAACACACTTTATTATATTTTTATTAAAAAGAAATAAGGTAAGTAATGCATTTATTGAAAGAAAAAATAACGAGCGAATACATGCTTAAACATATAAAGAAACAACAATAAAACCTAAGTGATACATCATAGAAGAAAACACTTTGCATATCAACCTCCCTGGCAATCTTGACCCAAAGCGAGGGAAATTAGTTAACTTAGACTTCATCAAAACTATCATTGATCGGCAAACATATGAACATCATGGTTAATATGCATTGTAAGATATATAAATATGCAAGTGTTAGTTTTCAATTAAATTTACTCATTTGACATTATTATAGTTACAAACAAACCATTGGTATCGTATACATTCTACAAGATTTTGTTCTTATTGAAATGCAATTAGCATATGTAACAAATTTCCAACTAACAATAATCAAGTGCTTTTCCAATTATAGTGATGTTTTTTTTTTTGAAAATAAACTTTAATTCAAAAAACGCCCAACCGGTCCTTAAAGCAAAGACCGTCGGCACCAACAAAATTACAACATAGACAAAGGGGAATTACACCAATCATTCCATACTATATCTTTACATTTAGATCTAGTTTTTGTCTATAAATAAGAAAAAGACTTCGCACTCGCCACAATATCCCCAATGCACGGCTTCTTCCCATTGAAAACGGAATCATTCCTGACTTTCCAAAGAGTCCATATCGTTATCATAATCACCCCATGCACAATCATCCGTCTCTTCTTGTCCCCCTTTACGGTTTTATGAACTTCCAACAAGTGATCAGCACAAAGACTATAACTTGTAAAATACGAATATCTTACCATTAGAAAGAATGTGGAAAGACAGATACAAAACGTCCCGATTATTATTGCAATGAAGTTTATAACTTGAATCTATTGTGGCAACAACCTCCTGGAATCCCACAAGCGGCGCAAGGTCATGCTACTAACATGAAGCTAAAAAAAATTATTGTAGTTCGTTAATAACCTATAAAAAATTTAGAAAAAGTGAGACCAAATCTAGTGATTATCTTTTTAAATTGATGATATGTAGGTATTTCTTAAGCTTCGAGAGCATACAGATGATAATATCAATAAAAAAGTTTTCTATAACATCACATTATTAATAGATTCAAAAGGTTTAAATTTTGTATATATGTATTAGGTATGAATTACAATTAAAGAACCACACTTAATATCTACCAACATTTTGATCAATTCAATTTCAGTAAATAACAATAAAATAAAAAAACAAATCCATACATGATATTTGCTGTAATCCAAAGGCTGTAGTGGCTAGTTATAGTCGCCGGCCTCCCTACTAAAGCCCCAACCCACAACTTTTGTGAAAGATGGAGGAAGAGGAAGAAGACTAAACCTTTGATTTAGAGTTAAATAAGCAATCCCAAACATCCTCTTAAGTTGTAGGGAAAATTAAAGGACGATGGTTTGAATTCCACATTGAATATATGATTTTAATTTATGCATACAAAAGGTCATAATCAATTAAACTTATAAAAGGGGTGATTAATTGTGAATATGATTAAGGGTAAGAAGGGGATTAGAAGGGTAAGATGGGAATTAGATTTTAGTTTTTAACTAAATGATCTAGATAGATTTACTATATTAACCTTGTAAGTGTCTTAATTGTCACTAACATACCCATAATACCCTTAAATTTCTTGCTTAAATATGTTATACATGTTGCTTCTTAAGTTGTACGGAGGTGAAAATGACAATGTTAGCCATCACTCCTCCTTTATAATGTATATACTAGTGGGAATGCCCGCGCGTTGCGGCGGGTGTCCCGACTAACGTCCGATTTAATTATGCGATGGAGCGCTTAAATGCATTACATGTGCAAATCATCTAATGTATACTACGTGGGCAAGCTAACCTTATTCCACTAACCTTCAGGGCTTCAATTGTGATACCAAAACAAGATAGAAAATAATTAAGAAGACGATTACATCTTATATTTATGCTGATATATAAAGATGCATAGGGTTGTCATAGCGCATAAACCAAAAACAAGTTGAAAGCATTTGAGTAGTTTAAAGTAAAAGGGGCGCGTAGATGTGCGGACGTGCGGTATGAAAATAAATAAATAAATAAGCAGTGGAGTGGACAATGCAATCGTGTGACTGTGTGAGGAAAGGATTAGTTACTATCGTATTGCAAGCATTTTGTAAGGATAGCGTTTTTTTCCTTAGAAAGCCATCTGGCTCTAAGTAACCTTTAAAATTCTTCTTTCATAGAACGGATCATATAACTGTGAAAATCTTATGTTGATGTGAGGTTGTGTTTCTAACATGAATAAGGAAAACAAACAACTTCGAATAATAATTTTAAGGTACAAAAGTTGAGCAAATTTTAATTATGGCATGTATCAAACTGAGATTGAATCTTTATTCAAGTTGACCAACTAACAAGGCCTAGTGGCTAGTGTAATTAATTGTGAAGAAACTTTGGCATGTAAAATGATAAACATTCTATGGGCTGGTCTAGCAAGCTTTTTATCATTCGTGTCAAATAATTGTAACAATATTTAAACACTTCAAAAACTCTTAACACAACAGTTCGAGACAACATAGTGCTATTACCAGTTAACGTCTTTAACATTGGACTTAAAGCAAAAACAAAGAATGCTAGCTTTGCTGCAAACCTGAAGCACAAAATAATATAAAAGCATAATATTGTTGAAGTAACATAGAAGTATATAGAGATTTGCACATAAATGAAACCTTTTAGGACACAAACAAAGCAAAACAACACAAATCATGGGTAAAATAGTAAGGAGGACAGCAAGGTTTGAAAAGAACAGACTGGAAACAGTTTATTCAAGCAAGGGACCAAAGAGAAGGAAAAATAAACAGCAAACACTAAAATCATCATTACATAAGTTTAGGTGTTCTTACATAAACATAAGGTTGTTAGCTAAGTTACAATTTGTCAATGACATTAACAGCGTGACTAATTTGTTGGGGTTTTCCTTAGTTGTAGTTTTCCGTGAATTGCATTAGCAGCATCTTTGTGTCGCGCCTTAGTTGTCGCCATTTCTTCGCATGAGTCTTCAGCAACACTGTCATTGCTGTATTGAAAATACCATGTCGGCTTCCTTGACTGTGCCAGTTATAGTGGCGTTCATGCAGTACTTTTGCAAAACAGTTATATCAGTTTTTTAATATATAACATTATCGATTTGATTATGGCGGGCTGCTTACATGAATCTTGGAGTGCTTTCCTTGTCTTCTTCGCATAGGTATTTGCAATGTGGTCCCCCTTTTTATGTGCATTTTTTATTGCACATTAAGCATACGACATAATACCATATGCGGTCTACGTTGTATGCTTTTAACCTTCGCGAGACAGGCATAACTACCGTTTGATATCTTGTCTTCTTTGGTTTTCGCCACCAACTTTGCGATTGTAATGAGGTTTAGCGGCACCACTCCTTGAAGCCTGTTTAGAAAGGGCACCAAGATGCATAGAATAAGAAAACAACGTAATTTGAAGCATTCTTGCTGACCAAATTTAACGCCTTTTGTAACGACATCTCATCTCCCTACAATAAAAAATTCAGGAAATGAAATCAGTAACCACAATCCAAGTTTTATAGCATCATTTTCAACTAATTATAGGCATAATACTATCATTACAAACCACAACTACATTAATAAAATAATGAAAATATAACTTAAAGCTCATCATCATTAGCAATGTCAGTTTTCAACCCAACAACTACTGGTTAAACTATAATCAAATGCCTCCAATGCCCATTAAGCTAAAGATTCAAATTAGACTATAGCTAAATTTCCGCAAAATTAATGCAACAGAAAAGTTTGGAGTCAAATTCAAAACCAGTAGTTTATGCATTTGAATTTCGATAGAATTGAAAAAAAAAAAAACAATATTTGAAAATCAAAGTCGGAAGCAGTCTTATATCCAAAAATGCTTAAAAATATGCATATTTTTAGTTCCCTTTTTGTGTCTTTAGAGTCATTCGCGTTTAGTTCTAACAAAAAGTATCAGCCTTTGGCATCAAATATCACATGCACATCAACTTTGAAGTTTTAGGACATTTTATGTCAAGTCAAAGCACTTCTTTTGGAAACTGGAAAATGTTGTTGCTTGAAGTTTTAATTGCCTCACACTATAGAAAAATACCACTATTAAATTCAAACCTAGTACTTCCAAAATTCACATTTAGAATAATTTATGTTGCCTTTTTAACATGGTTTTTGTTGTATGCTATTAATAAGGTTATTAATCTTTATCAGTGAATCTAACAAGCTAGCACCAAATTTTGCAATTTTGACTATCAAAGTCAAAACAAAAGTATAATTGACCATAGAAACAGTAATAAACTTATCTCAACTAATGCACTATACTGTCTGTCCAATTTTCCATTCTTTTGTAGAGCTTCTGAATGGGACTATGAGCTTGCTGAAGTATCTTTGGAGTTAACAATCTTTCCATAATCTAGACATACCATGTAGTAGTAGAGAAAAATTAACATTAGCCACACATCAAAAGTGAACATACGATTAATACAAATCTAAGTCCCCTTTTTAGTCATTTTATCTGTTAATAACTTATATAATCAAAATTTTTTAAACACAAAAGGCGCGTTCAACTATTTTTTACAGCCCGTTTTATAACATTTGTTTTGTTACACAATATCACATAAACTTTTGAAAAGAGCAATCCTTATTATAATGCCATTTGGTCCATGAAGGTGCTTTGCAAAGAGGATAAACAAGTATTAAACCAGTAACTATGTCTATATACTTTATTTGTAACTAAAAAAATAGTCAAGCTTTAGTAATATAAATTTAAATGCCTAAATTTCCAACAAAACTCGCAAGCAGTCTCACCGCAAAGAGAGTGAGATTGTAGGGACCCGCCATTGATCCCATGCACATCACTAAACCAAGCCCAAAATACCCCAAAATTACATTTTAAGTAACTTTTAGGATGAACAAAGAATATTGGTACAAAGATAAATGATAAATGACTTACCTAAAATAATTGAGGGCCTCAAGAATCTGATCACAAAGATCCTCCATAGATGGAATAGCTTGGCTGGGCTATTGGCTCTGCTCGTTGGCTCGTTCTTAAGCTTGTTTAACTCCGAGCTTGTGCTCGAACCGAGCCGAGCTGCCTCGTTTAATTTCGAGCTTGAGTTCAAACCCACCCTGGCTCGACTTGGTTCGAGTCGTTTATAGACCTGCAAGCCACCCTTTTTGATCATTTCATCGCTAATTTCTTGAATAATCAACAGGTGACAAATACTCGGGCATTTATTACAACTTTTAAGCATTACAATATCCCAAAGTATTCTGATTGTTAAATATCACATTATAAATTTCAGAATGTAAATGGAAACATAGCAAATCAAAGAAAAAAATTTCAAACATGAAAAAGAGTGAAGCATACCTATATGTCTATGTTTGGCAGCAATATGAAAGGGATCATAATCGTTATTAGCTGTTATAGAAGCAGTTTGAAGATCAAGATGTTTCAACAACTGAGCTATAACATGAGAATGTCCATTCTCTGAAGCCACATAAAGAGGAGTTTCCCTCTCTTGATTTTGTTTAGACAATGCATCAAGTCCAATATTTGTAGAATCTCTATGACTTTCGATTGATTCCCTCCCCTACAAGCCAAATGAAGCATCGAATCCCCTCGTTTCCCAGGCGAATCTTTTGTTTTTCTTCTATCAACACCAAAACTCAGTTACCTGCCCATCGCTATTCTAAACTCTTCTGCTTTTTCATAGCCGAAGCACGAAAACTCTGTTTTTGCATAGCCCTTAGCCACGTTTTCCAGTTGAATTTATCTGTTTTTGCATAGCCCTTAGAAAGCCCTCTACCTAAAAAAAGATAAATCAAGAGTAAGTAATAATCTTGAGCTCATCACTTGTAAAGTTTCATTTTTTATTTAACAAACAATTAATCCAACCTGAAATTTATCAATCAAAGGTATGACACCAGCAAACTCTGTTGGAAACAAATTAGATAGGGTCAGTGGCGTACTACAATAAAGGAAGACAACATAACATCATTAAGTCAGCAGTCAAACATATAATCCTAAAAGGCATTCTAATTTTCCTTACCATTATGCAAACAATCAACAATGACTGACAATCTGTCAAACACTTACGGTGGTGCGAAATTGGAACCATCACTATCATAATCATCTACATTAAAAGAAACGGGTAAAATGATTGAGCAGCTTGAAAGCCGCTGAAAGTAGAGAGGTGCAAGGACATTTATCATGGTGCAGTATATCCATAAGTTCTCATGACCCGAGTAGATACACAAGTATTATCACCTTCCAGGCCGTCTTTAGCAAGTCCAAACTCAGGAAACTTCACATTGTAATCCTAAAACAAGAATAATATCAAGAGTTATTGATATAACGAACACCAATAATGAACACAAAAGTCAAAATGTTACAAACCACACCTAGTAAAATATTTGATGTATTAAAATCTCAATAAATGACGGATCTTTCAGCTTCCTCATGAAGAAAAGCAAGACCCAAGGTAGTGGCAATGATCCTGTAAAAAAGATTTTAGAGGCTTAAACAAGTGACTGCCTTTTAGACAACTTCGAAAAACATACTGTGTGGCAAAACCATCATCAAGTCTATCGAAGTTGTTAAAAAATGTGAATTCACGTGCTCGCAAATGGATTGTAGGATACCAAAGAAAGGTAATATCCGGATTCCGGAAACAATTATAATATAGGATTAATTTCAAAAAGCAATAAACAGATGTCTATACCTAATCTAAATCATACAGCCTAAATCTATTGGTGCTCATTATCATACAACTTACTAAATCAATATCATAACTAATTGGTGCTCTCTTAATTTAGGTCTGAAATAACCATTATAACTAAAAACAGACAATTCAACATCACATTTTTTTCACGTTCAATTTAGACTATTAAACAATTGTTGCTACCTGAATTTGAGTGATATACATTCATGTATCATGTAAGTCATACAATTTGAGATTCAATTCAGTAGACAAATTAGATGGCAGCTAATGACAAGGAACAACACCTAAAATAAAGCGAAAACCGGAATACAAAGCAGAATCGTGAAATTGAATAGAAGAATGGTGCAGACCTTGTTTGCGTAGGTATGGTGAAACCGTGAAAGCAGTATCTGGTTGCTCAGGACCGTAATAAAATCCAATAACAACAATGAGGAAAACAACACAAACAAAAAGAGGATGAATGGTGCGTTTGGATGTAATACATGTTATGCTGATATATGGATTAGGGTTTGTATGCCTGATTTAATCGGTTTTATGGACGATTCATTGAATAGGTTTCATTCAATCATTCATAAAATAGTAATAAGACTCATTGAATGGAGTATGAAAAGGGAGATTCGAAGAGGCATCGTATGATCAGAAGGTGAACGGATGAGGGCATTAAGGGAATCAGAGGGTAGAATTGTCAATTTGTTTTGATATTGTAAGGGAGAAGGATGATAAAATGTCTATATTACCCTTTAAGGTGTCTTAATTGTCCTCAATATCCCTATAATACCCTTATGAAATAAGCTTCATTTTCTTATACTTGTTGCTTTAAAAATTGCACCCATATCAAAATTCCAATATGGTACATCACTCCTCCTTTATAATGTATTATAGATTATAGATTATAGATAGTTGTTGGAGTTGGCCATTGAGCAAGTATTTATCAACTATAATAATATTTCTTGACATCAGCAGCCTGCAAAAAACAACACAAACACATAAGAATGATACAACAGATTGTTATACGACATTTATAATTAAGGTTTTCTAGCATTTGCAATCGAAGCGGATTGACAAAACCAAGGTTGTAAAACCTAGGTGAGGCGGATTGAGAAAATCCCAATGCTATAATCCGGTCCACTGATAATCCACCTATAATCCGGTCTCTCATCCCCCAAAACACTAAATAAATCCTCCCTAAAATACACAGGAACCTCATAATCTTGACCTAATTGAGTAACTTTATTCGCAAACTTCGGGTCAAAAAGATACAACGGTCGTTCTTCCTGCGCTTGATCAGAATACACAAAGTAATCTGTTAACTTCATATGCGTTAGTCCAACCGTAAACCTCGCATCACCACAAACCTCCACTAAATAATCCCTATTATTGTGGCAACCGGAAAATTTTTCTTCTCTTTCGTCTCTTCCTTTTTGGCCTTGGGCAATTTTCAGGACGAAGATTCTTTCAACAGGGGGATGATGTGACACCCGGCAAACTCAGGTTAGTAACGTTGACTAAACTAGTAAGTCTACCTTAGCGAGTCATGCATATTACATACTTAACGGGGTCAGTCGAGTCGGTACGATGATTCTGGGAATCATCGGGAGTCGTTACGATGATCCACGGGATCATCGGGAGTCGGTCCATAACCATGTGTACAAGGATTGGTGATTCGTGGAATCGCCGGGTTTAACGCACACACAAGTCTCGAGTCCCGGGAATTGGTGAACGGATGTAAACGTGTTAGTTATCGTGCATTATATGTTTGAAATCATTATGTGACTTGTCGATATGTGAATACGTGTTTATATGTGTTAAAATAGTGTTTAACGCGCCAAAAACCCATTCCAGCACCCTATAGGCGATTAGGAGCCTGGGGAGCTCCTAATCGCCACTTCTTGAGGCGAGTAGAGGAGGACTGGGGCGAGTAGGAGCCCTACTCGCATGAATATAGGCGAGTAGGATCCCTACTCGCCTGATCTGGTCTGCTACTCGCATGAAGGGCTGTGCACGAGTCAAGACACCTATAAATAGAACCCTTGACTCCCCAAACACCATTTGTGCAACCCTAACTGATCCTAAGCCTCCCACACACCTTGAAACACCTCTGGAACTTGTTTTGCCTCAAAACACACCATCTCCAAGCTTATACACCTTTCTTTGATAAAATCCAAGGTGTGTTCTTCATCCTACACCTTTGTAATGTTATTGTCTTGGTTCCCCAAAAGTCCAGACCTTATTTGGATAATAATGAGTCTTTAAAAACCTTGGAAAGGAGTTCTAAAACAAGTCTACACCATAATACTTGCTATATGTGAAGTATTTATGCATATGATGATTTTTGGTGATTATAACATGAATGTTTCCATGAATTTGTTGTACTTCTGATGTGTAGGTGTTGTTAGGATGATTATCTATGAGTTTAAGCTCTTGTTATGGTGTTTAGGTGCAAGTATGCATTTTGACCCATTTGGGTAATTCTTGAAGAATAGGATGTTATGATATGATTCATTGCTTGTTTATGGTTAGAAATCATGCTAGGATGATGATATAACATAGAGATGATGAATTGCAAGTTGTAGGAGGTGTAATCTGATCTTTACTACTTAAGGAAAGATTTCATAGTTAATGAAACCTAGTATTTTGCCATTTTTGGAAATAATCGCACCAAGCCCGTTAGAGCAGAGATAAATTGGGGGTTTTTGCTTAGAAAGGGTTGGTTAATAGTTTAGTTTTGATATTGGGTGCTTTTACATGTTTCGGATCTGATTTGGAGGGTTTAACGCGCGAAAACGCGCAACAGCAGCACTGAGGCGAATAGGGCTCTACTCGCCTGAAGCTTCATGCGAGTAGGAGCCTACTCGCCTAATGCTTCATGCGAATAGGCCCTACTCGCCTATATATCCCCTCCTACTCACTAGTTGACTTTTCCTAATTGCATGAAGGTTTCCTAATCGCGTGTACTGCTGTCGTAAACGCATTTTGACATCCCGGAACATGATTTGACGCCTAGGAACATGATAGGAACCCCGGGATACACCCAATGACTTAGTAACACGTGTACGGACCTGTTTATGCGTTAATCGAACATTATGCTAGACTAGGTGAACTATTGCGCGTATTGAATGTTTAATTGCATGTGATGCATGATGTCTTGCATTTACCTAACACGTGGGATGTCGGGTCACCAATGGGATGTCGAGTCTTGTCTGGTACGGTCGGTTTAACAGTCAAAGATGTTTTCAAACGTTTATGGTCACGGTCTGGACATTCGGAGACTAGTTAACCTGCGGGTTATTAGTCCGATACTTATACACATCTTATGATAGGTCGCCGCTATTTGGGGCTATCATAACATAATTACTTAACTGTTTTCAAGTAACGTAATCCGAGGTGAGTTTCACAGCCCCACTTTTACCATTTTACTTTTGGGGGAGAAACATGCTACTTACTTACTTATTAAAGATCATGTTATACTATGGTTACTTTACAAATACTATGCGGCTTTTATGGAAAGTCCCAGGGGGGAAACCATGAATGTGCGGGGATGCACAACGGGGGAAATGTGGATAGATCTATTGGGCCTCACAAACCCCACTCGACGGCTGGGCCGGGCGGGTGCATATTGTCTCTTATTACTGGCTCGCCGAGGCATCGGTTATAGCCAAAACAGCTGGGCAAGCTTCAACAACTTACAAACGTATAGTAATGGGTTCCCAACCGCAGTAGTAAACAAACACTTAATGTCTAGCTAACGTTCTTATAACCTAGTAGTAACGGATATGATCTTCGCAACTTATAACAACACTTTATAAAAGAAAACCTGTGAACTCACCAGCATTATATGTTGACATTTTGGCATGTTTTCTCAGGTCGCTAAGGTAGCAGTCAATGGGCTAGGCGCACGGAGTCATGCACAGCGTCTAATATTTTGAATCATATTAAACAATGTTTTGTAAACAATGATATGTCTTTTGGTTGTAAACAAGAAATGCTTCCGCTGCTGGTTTACGGCTCAAAGCATGATATTTTGGTTTTAAAAATATATATGAATGCATGTTTGTTGTATGTTTATTGTGATCGTTGACTGAGATCCTGGTGTGTCACGCGCCTCGCGGTAAAACCCCGCACATGGAATTTGAGGGTGTGACAATTATCCCATTTCTTCATAGCAGGCCAGTCATCCAAACACCCTTCTAACAAAACCGGCTTATTCGGCATCTCAAAACCCAGACACAAACTCATCAACAGAAATCCCTTTTCTTCTAACAATATTATCCCTTTCCAACCACTCATGTTTCATTTCAAGATTAGCACAAAGCCAACTTTGAAACAAATAATCAGAATAAAAATCTTTAACTTTAAACCCTAAAGATCCAATCTTTAAGACAACAAAATTCGGTCGTAAAAGGAGAAGAAACCATACCAACTGAGCCCGAGACAAAGCTTAGATAGTTTTCCGGCACTAATTTTCTATCAAACCTGGGAAAAGGAATAAATATCCAACATGACTAATCATAAGTAACGCAGCAGTAACAAATAACCTCCTCCTTAGGAAACCCCAATATACGAAACGAATAAGATGGAAGATTAAAACGAACCTGAAACATACAATACAATCAGAAGCTAATCGGAACCCTACCGCCATCGGAATCTAATCGAAACCCTACCGCCAACGGAATCTAATCTGAAACATACAATACAATCGCCGGTTATGCTCAGCCCGACATAAGAAGTCGGAATCTAATTGGAACCCTACCGCCATCATCGGAGTTAAAAGTGTTATCGTCTTCTCTGTTTCTCTCTCTAGATTAGGCTCTCTTTCCCGAGGGTTGTGTGTGTGTATTTGAAAGAAATTAGTATGCATATAATGTGTGTGAGAGAGAGGGGGGAGATGTAGAGAGAGAAAAAGATAGGTGGTGGTGGTTGCGGGTGTTGGCCTAGGCGGTGGAGGGGGAGTCTAGCATCTTGAGTCTCAATAATCAGACTTGAAGAGGACACGTGTGTTAATCTTGATGTCTTGCTGTATATTGTGTTTATAAAACATGTTAGTGGATGACAGATGCATAACAATATGCACTTCCACATGTTAAACAAATCTGAAATAAGAAAAAAAATAGCAAAAGCGCGTAGACAACAGGTTTCGAACCCGGATCACTTACTTCCCAAACAATGTCTGCAACCACTCCGCCACTAAGATAACATGTTGATTCACTTTCTGATTAATAATACTTATTCACATACAGACTTAAAAAAAAAAGAAAAAAAAAATACCAAAAAATCAAATCGCTATTCATTGGCATGGATTATTAATATAGTATAATTAGAGAGTTGTAAGTTGCATTCTAAAAATTAAAACATTAAAAGATTGAGTTTTTTCATATAATATCTTCATTGGGAGAGGTTAACGTATAAAGCTTCTTAACGTAAGAAGCGTAAGAAGCAATCTCAGCCATTAGATTAACAAGATTTCTGGATGCAGATTAAAAACCCTAATCATACTTGGGTTAAACTAACCAAGGGTAAAATAGGAAAAACCGCCTAATTTTTTTTTTCAAATCGTAAGAACAGAACTAATTTGAACCCTGATTTTTCATCATTTTCAGATCGATTCATGTTGAGAATGATTGCACAATTCAAAAAAAAATCGATTACAATGAACGAAAACGTAAAAATCGGTATTTGAATCTAAAAATAATAAAAAACAAAGGATTAAATATACTCATATGAACAATTATGAATCGTAATAGTTGTCGAAATACTCTCGATTTTGTTTCAATAAGGATGATTAAACATAAAAATTAGGTTAAAAAAAGTTGCAGAGGAAGAAGATAAAGTTGGTGAAAAACATAGCACTTTTAAAATCTCATACGCGCTCATGAAAATTACAGACGCGCTCATCAAAATTTTCAGACGCACTCATCAAAACCCAACAAAAAATCAAACACACCTTTACCAAGAAATATCAAACGCACCTTACACAAAATCAAACGCACTCATTATATGTTGATTTTATTAAAGGTGCGTCTATTCCCTCAATCAAACGCATCTTACACACAAACAAACGCACCTGCCTTTTCTTTATAAAGTAATGAACAATGTTGTGTGTTTTTGTATTATGAAAGTTGTGTTTTACAATGGAGAATTACAAGACTCTTATATAGAGGATTTACAATAAGGAAAAGGCTAATACTAAGGGATACACATAATTACAATTATAATCGACTAAGCTAAGATTATGCAAAGTCTTGGTCAAGTCTTGGACAAAGTCTTGGTCAAGTTTTGGTCAATGTCTTTAAGATGATGGTCAATGCTTTTATGTTATGATACATTCTTTATATGCCCCCGCAAGATGGAGGATCCGTTGGAGACTCCAATCTTGGACCGAAAATATAGGAAGGGTGCACGTGCAAGCGGTTTGGTGAGCACATCCGCGAGTTGATCCTTAGAGCTGACATGAAGAACTTTGAGTTGCCCGGAATTGACTTGTTCCCGCACAAAGTGATAGTCCAGAGCGATGTGTTTCATGCGGGAATGGTAAACAGGATTTGCACATACATAAGTAGCTCCGGTGTTGTCACAGTAAAGAGATGGGGTGCTCTTAATTGGGAGCCCGAGTTCACCAAGTAAATTTTTAACCCATGAGAGTTCAGTCGCAGCATTAGCGAGTGCTTTGTATTCAGCTTCTGTAGATGATCTAGAGACAGTTTTTTGTCTAGCAGATTTCCGAGAGATGATATTAGACCCAAGATATATGAGATATGCTGTAGTGGACCATCCCCCATCATTAATACCGCCCTAGTCCGAGTCTGAAAAAGCCTGCAAGTTTAGGTTAGTATTGCGTTTCAAGAACAACCCATGATGGACCGTTCCTTTCAAATAGCGGAGTACCCATTTGAGAGCTTGCCAGTGTGATTGTTTAGGTGAATGCATGAATTGAGATAATTTATTGACGGCAAAGGAGATGTCGGGACGTGTGAAGGCAAGATATTGCAAAGTGCCTACAAGTTGGCGGTAGGGAGTGGGATCGACTGGGGGAGTGGAGTCAAAGGAAGAAAGAGAGTCGGAAGTGCTTAAAAGAGTGAGAACCTCTTTTGCACCATCCATTTTAAAGGTGGTAAGAATATCTTGAATGTGACGATGTTGGGAAAGAAATAGACCATAAGGCGTAGGAATGACTTCAATTCCTAGAAAATGATGGAGAGGGCCTAAGTCTTTGATAGAGAATTGGTTGCTTAAGGCTTGAACAAAGGAATCCATAAATGGATTGTGATTTCCGGTGAGGACAATATCGTCAACGTACATAAGGAGGTAACAAGTGATGTTGTTGAGATTGTATACAAAGAGAGAGGGGTCAGAAATGCATTTTTTAAAGCCAAAACGAGTGAGAAAGTTGGTTAGTTCGATGTACCAAGCACGCGATGCTTTCTTAAGTCCATAGAGGGATTTTTTGAGTTTGCAAATGTGACATGGGAATTCCGTATTGGTAAACCTGGGAGGTTGCACCATAAAGACATCTTCGTGAAGAGTCCCATGAAGAAACGCATTATTAACGTCTAGTTGACGTAAAGACCATCCTTTTGAAAGAGCAATGGAGAGAACAGTGCGAATGGTAACGGGTTTTGTAACGGGACTAAATGTTTCATGATAGTCTTTCCCATATTGTTGGTGAAACCCTTTGGCAACTAGACGGGCTTTGGACGCACCGGTGTCCCACATCCAAGATGAGTTTGTAGCCATTGGGTGTGGGGTGGTGTAGTTAACCACCGGGGTGTTGGTATTTTGAGGCGAGACATTGTGTTCTCTTAGAAAGCGACTAAGTTTGTGACAATCTTTAGTGTCATGTCCGGGAATGTTACAATAGTAGCAATGGCTGTTATTGATGCGAGTCGGGCGAGTGTTGGTATTGGTAGTTTGTGGTGGCCCTTGGTTTCGGGCTGTGGCGGCGGCAATGTGGGTGATTTGTTTGGCCATGATGAATCGAAAGAAAAAAAGTCAAAATGCGGACGGAAGGTGTCCGTCGAGTAGGTTGGGATCGAAGATGGCTCAAGGGAACTTTTAGGCTCTTGATACCATATAAAGTAATGAACAATGTTGTGTGTTTTTGTATTATGAAAGTTGTGTTTTACAATGGAGAATTACAAGACTCTTATATAGAGGATTTACAATAAGGAAAAGGCTAATACTAAGGGACACACATAATTACAATTATAATTGACTAAGCTAAGATTATGCAAAGTCTTGGTCAAGTCTTGGACAAAGTCTTGGTCAAGTTTTGGTCAATATCTTTAAGATGATGGTCAATGCTTTTATGTTATGATACATTCTTTATATTCTTTACATATCAACAACCGTCCACACCCTTAAAGCTCTCACAGTTATCTCCTCAACAACATATTCATTGTCTTCAAATGTGTATTACTTTCCTACTGAGCTTTGTTAACGATCACAAGCTCCTGTTCATGCAGAACATCTTCACCATTATATGTATCATTCAATCATAAACAATAGCCCCACAAAGCACATACCTTTGCCGATTTCTAGTACTAAGCCATCAGCCGAGGAAGAAGTTGTTCATTTTGATTGAACGGTATGGGAATGAACGGTCGGATAAGACGGAGAGGAATTTTTGGCCGACGGCGCCGGTTACGCCGACGACGATTGACGGCGAGGTGGTGGTGGTGGTGGTCAGATCGATCGGTTTGTTTCAAAATGAAAATGGGTTAGGTTTAGAACAGGGAAGATAGGTTTTAATTGTGTTTAACTGTGGTTAGGTTAAATTGATAGGTGTCAATCTCTGATGGCTTCTTACGCTTCTTATTTTAAGGGACTTTATATTGTATACTTTCTCTATCTTTATTTATGGTTTATAGTTAATAGTTAATTTCTTGTTAATATTTTTTATTTAATAAAATAATCGATCTGCTAAATTTCGTAGTAAATGCATATGCTATTAATAAGTACACACTTTATCCTAATGGTTGTAAGTTTATAACTTTGATGGTCCTAATGAATGTAAATTTATAACTTTGGTGGTTGTAATGAACAATAAGATATTAATGTGTAAGAAACGAAACAATGTTTGGTTTAGATTCTATACCGCTAGTTAAGCTAGGTGAGGTGTCAAAGGAAAAGAAGAGGACGTGAGCTACGAAAGGTTGGTCTAAACACGAGCTTCCAACGCCTTAATGCGCCTTGGGATGTGATTCTATAACTTTGGAATGGTAGTTTGGGGTTTGAAAATGGGGTGTCGAGGGGTGGTGATGGTGGCTGATGGTGGGTTGTAGGATCGTTTTCGGACAACCCGACTATCACGAGCTGGTTCACCTAGAGTGCGGAATCCACTAGATGATGTTCGGATAACAAAAATGCCAACAAACACAATAACGAGATATCAAAATCACACACAAAAATGGTTTAAAGGTTGTAATCGTATTAAAACAGAGTGCGAGTGTACAATACAACTTACAGACCTGAAAACCTATAACGTGGGGTGTTGGAGTGTGTGAAATGACAGCTGAAATGATTAGGGCAATCATTGCAAGTATTTATATCTGCTGCTAGTCGCTCAGGGCCCTCGGGGCGACTAGCTTTCTGACAGGCTACTAGGTGGGGCGATTAGTATGCTAATCGTCTTGTTTCCCACGCGACTAGCAAAGCTAGTCACGCCCAATGGGCCTAGTCGCTAGTACATACAAAATCAGCCCAAAATCATACAAAACACATCGAGACACGTACAATAATGATAAACAAACATCTATACTAGGCTAGGGACATATACAATACATGAACTAACAGATGGGTGTTAGGAGAGTTTTCTAGTCAACAAGTTTGTAGTGTAGGTGATGGTGATGGTGGTTGATGTGTTGCAAAACACATCTCTTTTCCAATGTATTTTGTATATTATTTGGTCATGTTTTTATTAGTTTCGTGTCGTTTTTATTATGTATTTATTATTTTAATTATTTTGTAGGTGTTCGTGGAAAATGAGCGTTAAACGAAAAAATATTTAATCGAGGCACGAACAATTGAGAGGAGATGGTCATGGACGTTGGAACCTAAACGAGGAACTTTGGTCGAGCCAAGAACACCCGAATAATAATAATAATAATAATAATAATTACCTAGTGACTTAAAAAGTCACGTGACAAAAAGTCAAAGCCCATATTAAAACATAAAAACCCTACAAGAAATATATCATTCACGGCACATTATCGAAGCGAAGGGGATATATAGATTATTATCCAAAGAGATTAAAAAATCACCACAGCCGCCAAAGTCAAGCGGTGAAAAAGAAGGCATCGATCGACAGCACTCCTAATTGTTTTTAGAGGTCAATTGAAGGCCAGGAAGGCTCGGGTCAAGACTAGAGTTACGGGTTCGATCACTAAAAAGTCTAGTTTTTATATTTATTTACTTTGTGTTATGAATATTGAGACCATGACTTTGAATATTTTTGAACCTTTGTTTTTATTGTTTTTCATTATTATGAATAGCTAAATCTTGAACCACTACCTAGGCCAGCAATGATGACTACATGTTAATTTTATAGCTTTCGGTTTATGGATTATTTCGAATGGTTAATGTTTTGGTAAAAATTTGGTTGGTGTTTATTATGATGTGTGTGCGTGCCTAAGTCTAATTTATTATTTTTGAGAGTTCCATAAACGTCTTAGTGAATGTCTTTCATGTTTGGATGTTTATTAGGGTTACCTGCTTAGTGCTTGTAGCTTAGTTTATGGTTTTGTGCACGAAAGCCATAGGAACTTGATTAGAGAATTTAGAGGACTTAAGTATTCTTCCATTCTTGAGACCGGGAGGTGATGGAATGTTGGGTTGTCTAGAGCTTTAGGTGCTAGGTGTTGGGTGAGACCGGGAGGTGATCCTATCCTAGTTGTCTTAAGTTTCTTGCAATTCCAAGTCATAGTTAACCTAATTAAATTACTCCTTTACATCTTCGGGTGTATTGTGATTAGAGAGACCGGGAGGTGATCGAGTCATTAGAGTACCTTTACATTCTTAGTGAGGTGAGACCGGGAGGTGATCCGAGCTAGATAGCCAGTGTTTTATTCTTTAGGATTCTTTGGGGTGTGTTGGTGAGACCGGGAGGAGATCTAGCACGTCTTAAGGTTTCTTAAGTTATCTTTGGAATCTGGTATCCATTCAGTTTTCCGTTACCGAGAGTTGTGAGTTTGCATGTAGGATTCTTGGCCTAGGTAGTTGCCTTCCTATCCTGATATTTTCCTCAGTTACCCTTGCTGTCTATTTATCTTATTTACTTTATTTATTTTATTTTAATTAATTATTTACAAAAATCAAAAATCATGTATAAACCAATTTTGTTAAGTCTTAGTTGAGTCTAGTTTTGTTTTCCATTAGTGTCCCGTGGGTTCGATACTCGGACTTACTTAGTCTGTACTGCATTGATAGGTACACTTGCCTGTCGTGTGGTCTAGTTTAGTTGAGTCTGTTTTATATTACTAGGTGTCTAGGTTAGTTTATATTTTTAGACCATACATAGCACATCAAGTTTTTGGCGCCGTTGCCGGGGACACTTGGCGATTGCGAAATTAGCTTTGATTAGGACTTCACTGATTAATAGGTCTTATTTGAGTCTTTTTGGTTTTTAGTGTGTCTAGAGAGTCTTAGGTTTTTATTTTCTTTTTGTGTTTTTTTTATATATATATTTTTTTTTGTTTATATTTCATTTATCTTTGTTCTTCTTTACGCGTTTTATTTTTCTATCTGTCTTGCAGTTTTATGCCACGTACTCGTTCGCAGGGACCATCTGAGCCGATCATACCAAAGCCCGAGCGAGACATTGCTGACATTCGGAGGGAACTTCGTCGTGCTATCAACCGAACCAAAAAGGTACGTTTTTCTCTCCCTGCTACTATCATGGGCGACGCTCAACCACCTAGACGTACTGTCCACCAGATGGCCTGTGAGGGAGCCACGGGAGTGAGAACTCCCATTACTCGGGCTGCCATGCCCAATAACCACACTTGGCAGATCCCCTCACACGTTATCAACATCATCGCCCATACCGCCCAGTTCAATGGCCTGGATGATGAGGATGCTCCAGGCCATCTGTCCCGTTTTGTGCGCATTTGTGACACCTTTGGTCTGACAGGTGTCACCCCAGACACGATCTATCTTAGAGTTTTTCCATTTTCTCTGTCTGGGCGTGCTGCCACTTGGTTGGATACTCTTCCCCAGGATTCCATCACTACATGGGAAGACTTGAAAACCAAGTTTCTGAAAAAATATTATCCTCCTTCTAAGGCCGCTCGCATTAGAGACCAGATCCACTCGTTCCGAATGGATCCAGACGAGCCATACCACTTGGCCTGGGAGAGGTTCAACACTTTGTTGAACAAGTGTCCCCAGCATGGACTTTCTGATTGGGCCCTTGTAGAGAAATTCTACAATGGCCTTACTTATGCTACGCGGCAGATGTTTAACACTGCTGCTGGGGGACACATTATGGATAAAAAAGACCCTGATGAGTGTAAGGACATGTTTGAGAGTTTTGCTCTAGCTGAACAGCAGACCCCAGCCCACGAGGATTCCATCCCAGTTACTAGGACTACATCCTCCACTACTAGAGGTGTTCATCAGGTCACTCCTGAGACTAGTATGGCTGCTGCTATAGAGGCTTTAGCGAGAGAGGTTAAAGAGCTTAAGATGAGTGCACACAAGTGTGAGATTTGTAGGGGTGGACACGACACCATAGACTGCCCAGTAGGAAACCGTGAGCATGTAGACTATTTGGGGGGTTCTAACCGGGGAAATGGTAATAATTATAACTCGGGGTGGAGGAACCAATCTAATTCTGGGTGGAGGTCTGATAGAGGAGACATAGGTGATAGTTCAGGTTCTAGTTTGAAGAGGATAGAGGAGATGATAGCTAGTCAGAGTCAGATGCTCACTCAGCTGGTTGCAAAAGACCAGCAAACCACTCAGAAACTTGAGGAGCATGACCTAATGCTTAGAAACCAGCAGAATACTTTGTTAGACCTAGAGAGAAAAGTAGGAGATATTTCACAGAAACTCTCTGTTAGGTCACCTGGTACTTTCCCTGGTAACACTGAGGAGAACCCTAAGGGTACAGCGATGGCTGTGAGCACTCGTAGTGGTAGGGTTGTGACTGAGAGAGTAGAGATACCGGTTGAGGATAAAGAGGAACCGGTAGATGAGGAGATAGAGTTAGAGACACCTGCTAGGACACCTTCTAGGGTAGCTACATCCAGTCCTGTGTCTAGCAGTGAGGGTCCTTCTGAGAGAGTGGTGGTGGATAGAAAGAGTGAGAGGCAGGCAGAGCCCACTAGAGTGTATAAGCCCACTGCTCCTTATCCAGGTAGGTTGTTGCAGAATAAGATAGATCACCAATATGATAAATTTATTGAACTTATTAAGCAACTTAAGGTGAACCTACCCTTCATAGAAATCCTCCAGAGCATGCCTAAATATGTTAAGTTCCTCAAGAACATCATGGCTAATAAGAAAAAGCTTGAGGAACTTTCACAGGTTAGTTTGAGTGAGGAGTGTTCTGCAGTCTTGCAGAATAAGCTGCCAGTTAAGATGGATGATCCTGGTAGTTTTATCATTCCATGTTCCATAGGTGACTTGTCCATTAAGAATGCTCTTGCTGACCTAGGTGCTAGTGTTAATTTAATGCCATACTCCATTTTTAAGCAACTAGACCTAGGAGAACTTAAGCCCACCCGCATGTACATCCAGCTGGCGGACAAGTCCACCAAATTCCCTCGTGGTATTATTGAGAATTTTTTAGTTAAGGTGGACAAGTTCGTGTTTCCTGTGGATTTCGTAGTGTTAGATATGCCTGAGGATGATGCCGTGCCATTGATTTTAGGTCGTCCTTTCTTGGCTACTTGTAGAGCTGTGGTAGACATGGGTGAGGGTAAGATGAGCATAAGTGTGGGGGAGGAGCAGGTTGAGTTTGGGATTAAGCCTAGGATGAGAGGAGATTTTTTAGATGAGTTACAGGCTATAGATGATCATCTGGATCATGAGTTGGAGAAATTAATCCCTAAGGAGATTGAGAGTAGGAGAAGAAAAGGGAAGGAGAAAGAGACAGTAAGTGTTGTGAATTGGTGGATGAATTTACCGGGTAGGTATAGGAATAGGAAAGAACCCGAGAGAAAGGAAGAAGTTTTGAAGGTGTATGATTTCTGGGGTGGTTCGTATTGCAAGGAGAAGCCACCCGATGCTAGAGTGATTGATGCATAGGCACACTCGGATGCTTCCGAGTTTTAGAGTTTGTAGAGTTCTAGATTTTTTTTTCTTTGTTTTCGGTTTGTGTTTGTTTTGTTTTGTAGGTTTTTGTGTTCGTTTGGCAAGGACAGCTCACATCATGAGCGAATCCCAGGTATTTATTTATATATTTATATGATTGGGATTTTTTGTGGAGGTTTGGGTAATAAAAGAATATTTTTTTTTCTTTTTCTAAACAATAAATTTGATTAACTTTCTGCGAAAAAAGGTTCTTCGTGTAATGTGAGGAGCCTGGGCTGACCTGTTCGCTATACACGAATAGTAATTACCCCGGAAAGTTATATTTTATTCGCTCGCGACGCACGTTGAGATCACCAGTGTCCTTCACGTTGTGCGAGTTAAGTAGAAAAAAAAAAATTCCACCCTATTTTCTTCCACCACCATTCACCATCATTTCATCACATCTTTTACCATCACCCACCACTTTCCACCGTCTTGCCTTCCAAGTACGTTTCCTGCATTTTTGTATATTGAGTCGGTTGAGTCTGTAATTTTTTTTTAGAGTCTTTTATTTTATTTTTGAGTCAGTGTTCTCTTAACCCACTTTGGGGATATCTTCCCTTCAAGTGTGGGGATGATGGAGAGAGTCTTTATTTTTGAGTCATTGGTTTGTCTAATATATTTTATTGCAGGTTTGGATCTAGCCACCCGTACTCAATCTTCATTCGGGTGGGGACGACCCAACAATTATTTAAGGCAACCATTTGTTTTTGTATTTTCCTTTTAGTTTTTATTTGTCAGGTTTGAGTCAAAGGTCGCGAATGAAATGCTATACGGCCTGGTTTAGAAGGACAGCTTCAGATCGCTTGCAGCCACACTGCTTATAACCAGGGGAGTCTGTTCGTCTTTGTTGTATTTTTTTTATTTCTACTTTATTTTATTTCACTCTCACATTGAGGACAATGTGTCGTTCAAGTGTGGGGATGGAAACTTCGTTTTATTTTTAGGTAGTTTGAGTCATAAATTATAAAAATCCAAAAAATATTGAAAAAAAAAATTGAAAAATGTCCCTGATTTTTTGTGCATTTTATATGGAAAATGATAGTAAAATTGGGATTTTTGGTTTTCAAAATATTATATATATGAGAATATAAATAGATTGAAAGCGTGTTTGCTTAAGATGTGTCTGTAGGCCCAACTAGCTTTGAAAGGTCGCATGATTGTTTTAATATACCTTAATAATCATGAAATCTTGTGGGTTCTCATCTTAGGAGAAACGGTAGAACTGAAACCGCTGATAGTAATTAGAGGTACCACTGTAGGTTGAAAGCCCATATGTATTATTAATTAAATGGCACACTTGATCCTTTTTATGAGAATAAATCCGGTGAAAAGTGGCGCCCGCAAAAAAAAAAAAAAGAAATCCACATGTCCATCAATTGAGCTAGACAAAAAAAAAAAAAAAAAAAAAAAAAAAAACTGAAGCCTCTGATCGAAACTCCCTCGAGGCCAAGTTGAAAAAAATACCGAAGCTCATGCTCTGATTGATACAACCTCTGGGTTAGGTATGAAAAAAAAATGTGTCTAAGCTCATAAACTTCATCCATCATCCATCATAAATTTAATTTCTAATACATTAGGGAGTTTAGTTTGCAGTGGTTGGTAAATCTATAAGGTTTAACCTTTGCTTTGAAAGCTTGAGGTGGGATTAGGTGAAGCTGGATATCTTGAGTGTGAGACCCATAGATTGATTGTAATAATATGAACTTAATCTCTTTACATGATTGAGCCTGATTAGCTGGTGGTTGGGTTTAGGTGGACAACAATACCGACAGTTTTGGTTGATGCGTGATTAAATCTTAATTAATGTACCTAAGACTTTTTGAAACCAAGAGTCCTGATTATGATTCCATTGCAGTCTTTTTCGGGGACGAAAAAGGTTTAAGTGTGGGGATGTTTGATGTGTTGCAAAACACATCTCTTTTCCAATGTATTTTGTATATTATTTGGTCATGTTTTTATTAGTTTCGTGTCGTTTTTATTATGTATTTATTATTTTAATTATTTTGTAGGTGTTCGTGGAAAATGAGCGTTAAACGAAAAAATATTTAATCGAGGCACGAACAATTGAGAGGAGATGGTCATGGACGTTGGAACCTAAACGAGGAACTTTGGTCGAGCCAAGAACACCCGAATAATAATAATAATAATAATAATAATAATAATAATAATAATTACCTAGTGACTTAAAAAGTCACGTGACAAAAAGTCAAAGCCCATATCAAAACATAAAAACCCTACAAGAAATATATCATTCACGGCACATTATCGAAGCGAAGGGGATATATATAGATTATTATCCAAAGAGATTAAAAAATCATCACAGCCGCCAAAGTCAAGCGGTGAAAAAGAAGGCATCGATCGACAACACTCCTAATTGTTTTTAGAGGTCAATTGAAGGCCAGGAAGGCTCGGGTCAAGACTAGAGTTACGGGTTCGATCACTAAAAAGTCTAGTTTTTATATTTATTTACTTTGTGTTATGAATATTGAGACCATGACTTTGAATATTTTTGAACCTTTGTTTTTATTGTTTTTCATTATTATGAATAGCTAAATCTTGAACCACTACCTAGGCCAGCAATGATGACTACATGTTAATTTTATAGCTTTCGGTTTATGGATTATTTCGAATGGTTAATGTTTTGGTAAAAATTTGGTTGGTGTTTATTATGATGTGTGTGCGTGCCTAAGTCTAATTTATTATTTTTGAGAGTTCCATAAACGTCTTAGTGAATGTCTTTCATGTTTGGATGTTTATTAGGGTTACCTGCTTAGTGCTTGTAGCTTAGTTTATGGTTTTGTGCACAAAAGCCATAGGAACTTGATTAGAGAATTTAGAGGACTTAAGTATTCTTCCATTCTTGAGACCGGGAGGTGATGGAATGTTGGGTTGTCTAGAGCTTTAGGTGCTAGGTGTTGGGTGAGACCGGGAGGTGATCCTATCCTAGTTGTCTTAAGTTTCTTGCAATTCCAAGTCATAGTTAACCTAATTAAATTACTCCTTTACATCTTCGGGTGTATTGTGATTAGAGAGACCGGGAGGTGATCGAGTCATTAGAGTACCTTTACATTCTTAGTGAGGTGAGACCGGGAGGTGATCCGAGCTAGATAGCCAGTGTTTTATTCTTTAGGATTCTTTGGGGTGTGTTGGTGAGACCGGGAGGAGATCTAGCACGTCTTAAGGTTTCTTAAGTTATCTTTGGAATCTGGTATCCATTCAGTTTTCCGTTACCGAGAGTTGTGAGTTTGCATGTAGGATTCTTGGCCTAGGTAGTTGCCTTCCTATCCTGATATTTTCCTCAGTTACCCTTGCTGTCTATTTATCTTATTTACTTTATTTATTTTATTTTAATTAATTATTTACAAAAATCAAAAATCATGTATAAACCAATTTTGTTAAGTCTTAGTTGAGTCTACTTTTGTTTTCCATTAGTGTCCTGTGGGTTCGAAACTCGGACTTACTTAGTCTGTACTGCATTGATAGGTACATTTGCCTGTCGTGTGGTCTAGTTTAGTTGAGTCTGTTTTATATTACTAGGTGTCTAGGTTAGTTTATATTTTTAGACCATACATAGCACATCAGTGGTGTTGGTTGGTATGTATATATAGTCGAGAGAGCGATGAAGGGTCGAAGGTCAACTTCCCTTGATCCATGAGGTTTAGGAATCTTTCCTAATTGGTGTTTAGTCTTGCTTTGTGTGTGATTACACTCTAATGTGACTTATGCTTTATGTTTTGACTAATCCCCAAAGTTGATAGGTCACTTGGGGTTATGTAATCAAGAGACAAGAAAGTTGATGGTGATTAGAGTCGACATGGGGGGTTCATTAGCCAAAAAAAAATAGAAAGAAAAGAGAGATGGAAGTGGTTAATTAGGGTAAGAAATCTTGTATGAAACTTTGTGATTAGAGAATATTACCATTTAGTCTTTCCATTTGATGTAATCCTCCATGATGACCATGCTTAAGTTGACTAATCACATTGAGATGTGATCTACTTGACATGGGTGATGTGATTAGTTTGATGTATCAAGAGATCACATCTGGATGGAACGAACTTGTGCATGGGGTTCGGGTGGCGGCTACTATAGCCGAAAAAAGAGAGAAGAAAAATTAAGAGGATTGACCAAAGGGGTAAGTCAAGCAATCTCAATACAAGTGATAAGAGAATATTACTAATTTTGTGTTTAGTCTCTTTTTGTTTTAATCTTTCCATAATGTGATTAATCCTATGATTGATTTAGATTAGAAGTGATGGTTTCTTATGTAGTGTAAATAGGAGACATGGAAGAAAGGGGAGGTGATTATTTTTGGGTAGGTCAACTAGTATGGATTTTGTGTGATTAAAAGTTAATACTAGTTTTGTGTAAGGATTAGTCATCTAGATTTGACTAAACTTTGCAAGCTTAAAAAGAAGATGGATGTGATAGACTAAACATTGCATGCTTCAAAAGAAAACTTGATGATTCATGTGATATATACATACTAATACCATACTTATACTCATGCATTCTTGCATATATATATATATATATATATATATACACACCCAGGCACACACATATACATAGGTGTTTGCAACAATATTATTCTTTTTATATATATTATTAATATAGATATAGATATGCATTTAATATTTGTTAGCTTATTCGTTATCATATACAAATGACTAAACATTCATTACCAACGTTAGGGCTAATTAGGTATTTGCATAATGATGTAAGTTATCGATGTGATTATCGGCAATTGTTCGGGCCTTGCTAAACTTTTGGATAACATATTCGAATAAAATAATGTCTTATGCGCGTAATAAAATGAAGAATTGACTAGTAAGTGTACGGATTTGACCTGAGAAATTTTCGGGTGTCACAAAACTATGCCTTGGTATTAAATCCATGTGGGCCCCACCCCAACCACCAACTCTTATCCAACCATCAACCACCACCTACAACCACCTCTACCACCACCTAGTACTTTTCACCGCTGCCTATACCCCAACCCAGTGGCGAAGCTTGACCCGAAGGTTTGGGGGGTCGGAAGTCACCGGGGGTTCGGAAGTCACTGGTTTCGGGGGGTCGAAAACCAGTTTCGGGGGGTCGAAACCCTATATTTTCAAAATTTTCTATACGGATACTATATAATCGGAACTTCTGCGCGAAAATCCGGGGGGGTCGGCCGCCCCTCCCCGCCCCTACAAACCTTCGCCAGTGCCCCAACCCCGAGCACCACCTTTCTTCTTTTTCTACTACAACCCACCCCATAACCACAACCACAACCACAACCATCCACCACTAAATATAACCCTAATTTGATATCAAAGATGTAAAGAGGAAACACACAACCTAAGCTATAAGCTATTAACTGTTAGTTTTTTTTTTTTTTTATATAAAAGTAATTAACTTTAACAATTTAAAACTCTTGAAATCCAAATCATTAACAATGTAATATCACAATATAAATCATTAAAAAAACAATATAAATCATTAAACTTGCATTACAACATAACATTCATGTTAACTCAATAAATTCTTATTAATGCCCTCTTTAATTTTTATAAAAGTAATCAACTTTTACAATTTTAAACTATTATAACATTACAATCATGTTGAAACTCAATAAATTCTTATTAATGTCCTCTTTATTTATTTATTTTTACGTAAATCACAATATACACATTAAAAGCATCACCTCACCTTACATCATTAGAAAAAAAAAAAAAAAAACAAAACAAAAAAAAAAAATAATTCTACCCCTTTTGTTATCTTCCAAAGTCTTCAACTCTTCAAACTTCAAACCCCTTTAACCCTCCCCCCAACCCCCCTTTCTCCAACCTATGAATAACAATAATAATAACTATAATAATAACAATAATACTCCATCCATCACTAATCTCACTCTAGTCAAACCCTTAACCCCATAACCACCACCACATTGCTCCACCATGGACCCCCACAACTTCATAGCACGTGCCGAAGCCCAACGCTGGCTAGGCATCGCCGAGAAGCTTCTGATGGGCAACGACTTTGTCGGCTCCAAAACCTTCGCTATCCGAGCCCGTGAGTCCGACCCACGTCTCGAATCCGCCGATCAGATCCTTGCCATCGCCGACACTCTCATAGCCGCCGATAAACGTCTCGTCTCATCCGACGGCTCCCAACAACCCGATTTCTATAATATTCTTCAACTCGCCCGGTTCGTTCAAGACCCGGACCATATTACCTCCCAGTACCGCCGGCTCGCCGTTTTACTTAACCCGCATCAGAACCGGTTTCCGTACTCCGATCAAGCCTTTCAACTTGTTAACGAGGCGTGGGATGTGTTATCAAACCCTATGAGGAAATCGTTATATGATTCAGAAATTGAATTTCCTCAACAGATTAATAATAATAATAATAATAATAATAATAATAATAATAATAATAATAATAATAATAATAATATTAATTTTGGGTTTAGTATTGAACATCAGAACCAACACCAACACCAGCAGCAAAATAATCAGCAACAGCATCAGCATAACTTCTTCTCGGTTCAACCTAGGGTTCAAGTTGTTGAACCGGTTCATCAACAGCAGCAGCAGCAATTGCATCAGCATAACTTTCTGTCACAGAACCCGGTTCGTGGAGTGCAGGTAGGACAATTGTTTCAACATGGTGATCATGGACAAGTGTTGTTTCAGCAGCAGGTGCAGCCGTTTCAGGTTACGGTTGTGCAGCAGCAGCAGCAGCCGACGATGCAAGTGACGTCTCCTGTGCCTGCTGCAACGCTGCAAACGCCGTTTTCGTGGCCTCAAGCGCCGCCACTGTCGCAGCCGCAGCTGTTTCAAAAGCAGCAGCAGCAGCAGCAGCAGGAAGCGATACGACAACAAGCGCCTAGTCACATTGATGGTAACAATGATGTGAGGGAAGAAGAAACGGAAATGGAAGCGGAAGGGGACGCAGAAGCGGAGAATGGAGATGTTTCGCCTACGTTTTGGACAACATGTCCTTACTGTTATTATATGTATGAGTATCCGAAGGAATACGTGGAATGTGTGCTGCGTTGTGAGACGTGTGAAAGGGCGTTTCAAGCGGTTAGGGTACCATCTCCACCGCTTATAAGTGAAGATCAGGAGTCATATTACTATTGTTGGGGATTCTTCCCGTTAGCGATTTCAATGTCGCATTTGCAGAAGAAGGATGGTGATAAGCAGACGAAGTCAAGTTGGGCGCCTTTTTCGCAGATGTGTGACGTGTCAAGTCATGTTAAGGAGCTTTTAAATGAAAAGGAGCGTTTAAATGAGAAGGATCATTCAGACGATAAGGAGCATTCGGATGAGAAGGAGCATTCGGATGAGAAGGAACATTCAAATGAGAAGTCGGCTCCAAAGAAGTATGTGTTTTCCAACGCGAATTTGGGGCCGACGATTTACATTGACGATGAAACCGATGATATCTTTGAGGGAGTTTCTGAACCTAGCGATGATTCGGATATTGAATGGGGTAGTGTTGAGAGAAAGAGGGCAAAGAAGGTTAAGAAAGAAAGGGTAAGCGGCCGTAGAAATGTGAACACAAGGAATAGTTCTTCTTTACCCGCGAGCAAGAAATCTACGGGTGTAACTACAAGAAGGCAATCGGTTCGGGCTGCAAAGGAAATGGGGAGGTTGGATTTGAATGTAGAGTTTAATAACAATGAAGGTGAAGAGCCGGCTGCAAGAGCAGGTACTGGGAATCGAGGGAATGGGCAAGGAGACGGGGATAATATGGAAGGTATTGGGTTCTTTGAAGGACTTGATGAGTTTTTCAGCAGCCTGCCGATCCTGTCTGTTGTGAATGATGACAAAGTTAAAGCTGGTTAGCGATGAAGTAAGTTAACGCCCTTTTGTAGCTGTGGTATTTAGTAGTTGTGGTGTTAATATCATTAGCTAATAATTAATTATCTGGTAGTTTGTTTAGCAAGTGAATTCGTGTCGTGGAGGAGACAAATGCTTCACTATTTTGTTCCGTTTCCTGCAGTCACTATGGTTAAGTATTGTACTTTTGCTTGTTATCATCAGTCATCCGAGTTTTATGTTTTAACTATCAGAATGCGTCTTTGTGTTTAAGTTGATACATTTTTATGCTCTGCTGCATCGAGCTTGTGTATACTCGTTGCCTGTTGGTCATTTTCAAAGTTCTGTAACGTCAAAATGGGACGTACATTTGAACTTAAGTCCAGTCCGTCTTAGGCCTTAGCACGCCTACCTTGGGCTGTGAGTCATTCGTATTTCACAAGCTGGCATGCATCCTCATTGTTTGGCTCTTATGGGGACCCGACAGCAGCCTCATAGTTAATAGTTATGGAACACCCTTACTGGTATGCTATCTATCAAGAAACTGCAGCGAAGGAATTTGTTTTGAGATCAGTAAAATACACACATTGGTGAGGACTGTGTAAGGCTTTGCCTGATGAGTCGTCCGAAAATTCAAAGTCTATCTCGCCGTGTCCCACACTGTTATATAATTGGCAACCAGTAGCTATTAGTCAGGGGTTGGTTCTGTATATGTTGAATCAACTTAACTGTGTTGGTTAAGGGTTATGTGTGATTGATAGGAGTTGATCCATATTTCGCTCAGTTATATATTTCTTCTTTCTCAAAACTGCACATACAAATGGTATCAGAGTTGTCTTTCCCCTCGACGGTGAGTCAGGGGCAACTAGATTATCACATACGAGTTGCATCAAGCAATCGACAACAGCAAACAATCGGAATAAATTCCCAACAATCTTCGATTCAATCAAAACAAGTTCAAATTCAGGCAATCATCGACGGTAACCAGTGTCGCTACCAGCGCTCAGGTGATCGAAGAAACACTGAAGAAAGACGGGAAAACACTGCTGTGAATAGAAGCCGCAACAAAGAAACATGTAACAACATTGAAATTCAACATAAACCGGAAGAGCTAATCAAAAGAACAGATTCCTTAAACTCAAATCGAAATTCATTGTGCGTAATGCTTTGAAGTGGCATCAAATCTACATACAAAGTCAGAGTGATACAATAGCAGAATTATCTTGGACCAAGTACGCAATGATCATATTTACAGAAATGGAGTTTGTCCCTAAGACCATCTGTTGAGGGCCGCGAGCGAGCAGATGCGAGCCACCGACTTCACTCTGTTGTGGCTAGGGGTGATCACCGGCGCGACCTGTACGCGAGCACCATCGCATGTGCTTGCGCCAGGCCTGTTGTGGCTGGAGGTGAGCACCGGACTGAAACCTTGCTCGTGCCGGGGCTCGCTCGCAGCTTACAACGGATGGATAAACCCATCAAAATACAGACATGGGCTTTTGCATTTAGAATTGAGGAATGCATTTCAAGTCTTGTGAGTTGTGAAGTATAATCTGTAACTAATTTAAAATTACATATGTAGAATAAGAGCTTTGCATAATGTTTTCTTTTACCTTTGCATCATATTTATACGATAACTTGGTATATAAAAAACATTTTGCATAATGTATATAAGAAACCTTTGCATAAAAAAAAAAAAAAATCATATTACCTGGAATGGCCTCATAATAATTTTGATTTTTTTTAAATTTTATTATTTAAGTAAATCAAGTAAACAGTTATTTATGTTAAAACGACCTAAACTACCCTTATATGTAATGAAACATGACTGGACTTGATGAACAAAACTAACGACCATCCATCAAAAGGACGTAATTTATTACAAACCTATTAGATTAGGACACCCATTTGTAGTTAATTAAGAGTAAGGATCCAACCAGCAAGAGGATGTATACGTAAGGACACAATTTGTAATTAACGTAGTGTTTGCCTAACACTGCGAGTCCAATCTAATTGTTACATTAAAATTAATATAACTACTTTAATTAATCAATCTAGTTAAACAACACATATATTGGATGCTCTATACAATTACCAACATATCCCTAACGTGTCCAAATATAGATCTTTGAAAATATACTTGAACACATGAATTACAAAGAAATAAACCGAATCGGTTTGTATGTAATAATCTGAATTTGTGTTGTATACAATGAATCAAAGAATAAAGAATTTTTGACAACGACATTTACAACATATTAATGTAATATGCAAATCAAGATGTAGAGCAACACACAAGGGCATTTCAAAGGAATCTGGACCGAGTGCATTCAACAGGAAGACCATTGGAAAACCGGTTGTAGTCATTGCAGTAGTTGTAGATCATGTGCTTGTTTTGCACCCACCTAATCCTGTTTCGTCCTGCTGCATCTAGTCCTTGTGTACTCTAGGGATGAGCATTCAAGCCCGAATACCGATCCCGTCCCGTCCCGATCCCGATACCGTACCGAACCGATACCGAACCGATGGGTTTCGGGATCGGTATCGGTATCCATATTTATGGATTTTCGGTTTCGGTATTATCGGTATCGGTACGGGATCGGTACGGTATCGGTATTTTAAGGCAAAATACCGATACCATACCGGTACCGTACCGATACCGAACCGATACCGTACCATACCGTATGTGTTCGGTATCGGGATCGGTATTGGGTTTTTGGAGTTTTCGGTATCGGTATTGTCGGGATCGGTATCGGTTCGGTACCGATCCCGTCCCGAGCTCATCCCTAGTGTACTCCATGCCTGGTTTTCATTTCCAGAAGTAGTTGACTTTGTGTTTGGGCCCACTTTGTTGGCATTGGCATTGAACTTCCTATAGGAGGCTGTGAAAGGTGCATGAGTCCAGTCAGTCTTGACACGCCCACCTTGGGTTGCCCAATCATCGGCGTTCCATAAACTGGCATACACCCTCATTGGTTGGCTCTTTGGAAAGGGGACTCCAGCAGCCTCGTGGTTGTTAAACACCCTTACTGGTATGTTATCTCTCATGAAACTGCAACAAACAAAAGGAGTTATTATAAGATGCAAGTAATATATGAGATGTAACATATACGCTGAATGCGAGACTTACATGATTCTTTGGGCGTTCCATACGATTGTGTATGTGTGGAAGGCTGCAGTAGGGTCAAACTATAGGTGGAACTGTTGTTCTTTATTTCCTTTGCCTTGTGAATACACATTGGTGTGGATTGTGTAAGGGTTTCCTGTTGAGTTGCCCAAGAATTCAAAGTCTATCTCGTCATGTCCCGCACCTTGTGATGACAACTAAAGTGATTCAATAAAAAACCATGGTTTTGGTTAGGCCTTGTAAATTAATAAATAAAAGTGGACATAAAAATTAAGATATAAAATAATACTCACATAGAATGTGGTGACAGTGCCAGCAGAGTTGCCAGGAACTAGTTTAAGTTGCATGTCAAACCTCCCAAAGAGATACTCGTTCTTGGACTGAAAACCCGACCCCGAGTACTGATCGAGTGAAGGTGAGAGATCCTGACCGCCATTGAGAATTCTAGCACGTTCACCACCAAAAGTGATGTCCATTTCATCGTAAAAACTGCCCGCGGATGCGGCTACTATTAGACATGAAATTGTTATGGCTATTGCACAAGCTCTAGAGTTTGAATAATAATATGATTGTGCCATTGTTGTTTTCTGAGAGAGGTGGTGATAGAGATGGATAGATGGATGTGATGGGAAATATTTGTGTTTGAAGGAGAGTTAATATAGGTGTGGTTATTGGGCAAGGAAGCAAATACAGATGTGAACCAACAATAATATATTGCGTTTGCGCGTTACATTTCCAGCTCATGTAGTTCTTTTGTGGTATATGAGTAGCTGTTTATTTTGTCTTAATACGTGTGCCAAAAACATTACTAGCTTCCACCGTTGCGAAGTATATAGAATAAAGAAAACATCTTATTATTGTTATTATTATTATTATTATTATTATTATTATTTTTTATTTTTTTTTATTTTTTAAGTTGTGTTTTAACGGTAAAGTACCATTGGCTAGGATGCCACCTTTGCCTATGATCGAATCCTTCTTCACACGGGTTTCTCCTTTTAAAACTAACGGTTATTTTTTATGTGGAAGACGGAATCGAATCTGAGACCCCGGGCAGGAACCCCACAAATGTGGGTAAACCTTCCTACATCCGTTGCAACCACTAAACTACAACATCATGGCAAAACATCTTATTTTAGCATCTATTCTTTTTATTTATTTTTTATTTTTTTATGTATGTTTATTTAAGTTTTCTTGTGGTTTGTTTTCTGTTCACATTTGTTTTACATCAATAGAAGTTTTATAAAAATCCATTAAAAACAACTGGGCCATTTGATTTTATATATAATTTAGTCGCTAATGGAGATCACTGATTGCTGGTACTCAAAGGCAATCAAAGGACATGTCCCAGCGAGCAATATCCCACAATAAATAGGATCAATGTGATGTGGAGGCGTGGAGCCATTGTTTGTTACCATACACATTAGAGTACAGGGGGTTTTATGCTAATTGTAATAATGAGAGGACTAATAGTGAGATAACTGAATAATTGTTAGTTCCGTTAGGTTAGCTCAGTTGTTAAGAATGGTAAGAGTCTGTATTACACTTCTTATGCAATGAAATGAGATTTCTCTTCCCTGTTCTCTTCTTCTCTAATTGCATCTTGAAAATACCTTAACAATGGTATTAGAGCTATCCTTCCTCTTGACCTGGGGTTAGCCGTTAGGGCAACAAAACAAGTTCCAGTCAATCGGTAACAACAATCAGAAATACAGTAGTGTTCATTCAACAGAAGTTTCACATCAAAATTAGAGTTTGGGTTTCTACTGCAACGCAAAAATCAAAATTGGGCAAGAAACTAGTTCAACCATCAATTCGGGTGATTCACAGCAACATTCAACAATCAAGAACAACATGGAAATGGATTTGGAAAAGACTATGTCAATACGTCAAGACGGTACTATTAATGAGTATTGTGAGGAGTTCCAATTTCTATTCGATCAAGTTAAAAATTCTGAAGAAATGTCTGAAGATATGCAACATGTCTCTTCATTTTCGGCCTTAAACCAGAAATTGGTGAAATTCTTATGGGGTATCACAATATAGGCCAAGGTTTAATGTTGGAGCAAGCGTTTTTTATGACTGGATTACGCGAAAGAGCTCTTGGTTTAGATTCAAATCAAGAAGAATCGTCAAATCTTGAGTTTGAGTATGCTCCTAATATGTTCGATGAAGTACCTAAAAGGGTGGGGAATGAGATTCAAGAATCAAGTGATGGTGGTGATGATTCAAAGGAACAGGAATGAGGCCAAAAAGATGACCAGGATTACATTGATCTTGGTGATGATACACTTGAAAAAGAAATCGCCAATTGGGTTTCAGTTCATGGGTCAACAATCAACACTCAAGAAACGGAAATTCAGGTAGAAACAAAAGATGTCAATCAGCAAAAAGCAACACTCATGGATGAAATTCGATACTTATTGGAAGAGATAATCAAAAGGTTAGATTCACATTATTCTAAATCTACAGAAATTGAAACCGCATCTAAGGTGTTTAATGAAACGCCTAGAACGTTTGAAAAGGAGATTGGTAAATTTGGAAATAAGATTCAAGAAACCATTAATGATGGGGCACTAAAAATCAACAATAATATAATGGTTGATGTTAAAGATTCATTAGATGAGAAGAATGATGTTGCTAGTGAGTTAGAAAAGGATTTTAAAGAATCTGTAGAAAATGAAAGGAGATGGAATAAAGAAAAGTAAAATGAAATGAGTTATTTGAGTAAAGAAAATGACAGTGAGGATTCATGTGAAGTGGTTTTTGAGAGACCCATAAAAACTAGTGTAGAATTAAAATAATTTTTAGATGATTGTGGTAATAATACACCTAGAGATAATAAGTCTAAAGATGATACTTTAAATGAAGGTATGAAGGTTGAAACTGTAGTGGGTAACCGAAAAGATAGCATTAAAGCGGTCAAACGGGTTGGGACACAGGAAGTATATTCGTACAATAAGGATTCAGAAGGTTTGGTCACTGTGATGAAACACTCATGGCCATGGGAAACAGTCAAGGGGAATGAACAATATCCACACAAAATAAGAAAAGTTCAGTTATAATGGTTAGATGTCAAACCAAACTCAAAGACTTTAGCGTTCAAGAGGTGAGGAGTCCTACTAATTGGCCATATAATTTGATGTTTAAGTACAAGAAAAAAGATTGTGAAAAATTGGCTAATGAAGTGGAAATATAAGTTTAAATGGAGTATCTTGCAGTTGGTATTGCCCGAATGTGGGTCTACTGCCAAGATGGCTGACATCTGTGATAGAGGAAATTCATTTATCATAGAGCAAACTAGTAATACGAAAAATGATATGGGGTGTTATATGGGATGTTGGTCAGATACGGGTTGGACTAGTAGGATGATGGAAGTCATATATTTTGTCATAAGTGATGTTGTAACATTTGAGGGTAACAAAAGGCAAAAATCATTAACTAAGGAAGATTATAGAGCTGCAACTTTTGAGGTTAAGGATGCATATAATGTTGTTGAAGAAATGGGTGATGTTGACTGTGATGATTGTGAAGCACACAAGGGCTTTTCCCTAACGTGTCCAAATATAGCTCTTTGAAAATATACTTGAACACATATGCATTACAAAGAAATAAACCGAATTGGTTTGTATGTAATAATTTGAATTTGTCTTGTATACAACGAATCAAAGAATAAAGAATTTTTGACAACAAAAGACATTCGCAACATATTAATGTAATATGCAAATCAAGATGTAGAGCATCACACAAGGGCTTTTCAGAGGAATCTGGACCGAGTGCATTCAACAGGAAGACCATTGGGAAACCGGCTGTAGTCGTTGCAGTAGTTGTAGATCATGTGCTTGTTTTGCACCCACCTAATCCTGTTTCGTCCTGCTGCATCGAGTCCTTGTGTACTCCAGGCCTGGTTTTCATTTCCAGAAGTAGTTGACTTTGTGTTTGGGCCCATTTTGTTGGCATTTGCATTGAATTTTCTATAGAATGCTGTGAAAGGTGCGTGAGTCCAGTCAGTCTTGACACGCCCACCTTGGGTTGCCCAATCATCGGCGTTCCATAAACTGGCATACACCCTCATTGGTTGGCTCTTTGGAAAGGGGACTCCAGCAGCCTCGTGGTTGTTAAACACCCTTACTGGTATGTTATCTATCATGAAACTGCAATAAACAAAAGGAGTTATTATAAGATGCAAGTAATATATGAGATCTAACATATACGCTGAATGCGAGACTTACATGATTCTTTGGGCGTTCCATACGATTGTGTATGTATGGAAGGCTGCAGTAGGGTCGAACCAAAGGTGGAACTGTTGTTCTTTATTTCCTTTTCCTTGCGAATACACATTGGTGTGGATTGTGTAAGGGTTTCCTGTTGAGTTGCCCAAGAATTCAAAGTCTATCTCGTCATGTCCCGCACCTTGTGATGACAACTAAAGTGATTCAATAAAAAACCATGGTTTTGGTTAGGCCTTGTAAATTAATAAATAAAAGTGGATAGAAAGATTAAGATATAAAATAATACTCACATAGAATGTGGTGACACTGCCAGCAGAGTTGCCAGAAACTAGTTTAAGTTGCATGTCGAACCTTCCAAAAAGATACTCATTCTTGGACTGAAAACCCGACCCCGAGTACTGATCGAGTGAAAGTGAGAGATCCTGGCCGCCATTGAGAATTTTAGCACGTTCACCACCAAAGGTGATGTCCATTTCATCGTAAAAACTGCCTGCGAACGCAGCTACTATTAGACATGAAATTGTTATGGCCATTGCAGAAGCTCTAGAGTTTGAATAATAATATGATTGTGCCATTGCTGTTTTCTGAGAGAGGTGGTGATAGAGATGGATAGATGGATGTGATGGGAAATATTTGTGTTTGAAGGAGAGTTAATATAGGTGTGGTTATTGGGCAAGGAAGCAAATACAGATGTGATATATTGCGTTTGCGCGTTACATTTCCAGCTCATGTTATTCTTTTGTGGTATATGAGTAGTTGTTTCTTTTGTCTTAATAGGTGTGCCAAAAACATTACTAGCTTCCACCGTTGCAAAGTATATAAAATAAAGAAAACATTTTTTTTTTAACGGTAAAGTACCCTTGGCTAGAAAGTCACCTTTGCCCAGAATTGAATCCTTCTTCACACGGGTTTTTCCTTTCAAACCCAACGGTTATTTTTTTCTATGTAAGACGGAATCGAACCCGAGACCCTGGGCAGGAACCCATTTGTGGGTAAACCTTCCCACCTCCGTTACAACCACTAGGCTACAACATCATTGGCAAAACATCTTATTTTAGGGTCTATTCTTTGAAAAGTTTTTTTTTATTTATGTTTATTTAAGTTTTCCTGTAGTAAGGGGCGAAGGTTTTTTAGGGCCCAAGGGGGCCCCGGCCCCCACCGATTTTTGGCACAATGGTGAAATTTTGTGATTTTCGTAGGTAAATTGAGTTCGGGTTGAGTCCAGCCCTCACTGATTTGGTCTTTCGGCCACTACCGATTGAAAAAAAATTGCGTCTGGCCCCCACCGATTTAAGAACCAAGTTTCGTCACTATTTGTGGTTTTTCACATTTGTTTTAGATCAATCGAAGTTTTAAGAAAAACGATACAAATTTGTTTTACATCAATAGAGACAAAACCATTTCACATTCAGTACTATAAAATAGGATGTTTTTTATTTTTATTTTAACACCTTCAACGGTGGTGGAAACGTGGAATGTTTATGGGATCCGTATGGAGACAAAACCAACAGCTGCTCGACCTTCATGCTAAAAAAAGAAAAACATGAGCTGGAACGCGTATATGCAACTTTTATTTCTTCCACAACAACACCTATATATATAAACTATCCTCTTCCAACAAATCATTCACATCACATCTATCTATTCATCTAAATACAACAATGGCACAATCATCTTATTATTCAAACTCTAAAGCTTGCGCAATCGCCCTAACAATTTCATGTCTAGTAGTAGCCGCATCCGCAGGCAGTTTTTATGATGAAATGGACATTACTTTTGGCGGTGAGCGTGCTAAAATTTTGAATGGCGGTCAAGATCTCTCACTTTCACTCGATCAGTACTCGGGGTCTGGTTTCCAGTCCAAGAATGAGTATCTCTTTGGGAGGTTTGACATGCAACTTAAATTAGTACCTGGCAACTCTGCTGGCACTGTCACCACATTTTATGTTAGTACTATTTATATTTTAATCTTTATGTTTAGTTTTATTAATCAATTTACATGGTCTAACCAAAATCATTTCTTTGTATTGAATCACATCAGTTGTCATCACAAGGCGCGGGGCATGATGAGATAGACTTTGAATTTTTGGGCAACTCGTCAGGAAACCCTTACACAATCCACACCAATGTGTATTCACAAGGCAAAGGAGATAAAGAGCAACAGTTCCACCTATGGTTTGACCCTACTACCGCCTTCCACACATACACCATCGTATGGAATGCCCAAAGAATCATGTAAGTCTTGCATCCAACATATGTATTTAATTTTTTTTTTATCTTTTTTCTAGTTTTATAATGTATTCGATCCTTTTTGCTGCAGTTTCTTGATAGATAACATACCACTTCGAGTGTTCAATAACCATGAGGCTGCTGGGGTCCCCTTTCCCAAGAGCCAACCAATGAGGGTGTATGCCAGCTTGTGGAACGCCGATGACTGGGCAACCCAAGGTGGGCGTGTCAAGACTGATTGGACTCATGCACCTTTCACAGCCTCATATAGAAATTTCAATGCCAACGCAAACAAAGTGGGGCCCAACTCAAAGTCAACTACTTCTGGAAATGAAAACCAGGCATGGAGTACACAAGGACTTGACGCAGCAGGGCGAAACAGGATTAGGTGGGTGCAAAACAAGCACATGATCTACAACTATTGCAATGACTACAGCCGGTTTCCAAATGGTCTTCCAGCTGAATGCACACGGTCCAGATTCCTCTAAAGCCTACACAAGATCTTAATATCCATATATCATTACTTTGTTGTGAATGTAGTTTGAAATAGAAAATTCTTTATTCTTTATTCTTTGTACACTACACAAATTTAGATTATGAATAATTACATAAGTTGGGTTTCTTCTTTGGATGTGAAACATAGTTTGTCATATTTGGATACATTATGGATATTTTTTAAATGTTTAGAGCTTCTATATTCGTAACTGTGGAGTACGTGTGAGACGGGTTTCTTATAATGAGCCTCAGTCTGACAGTTGTAGATTGCTTGAAGAGGTTTTACTGGTTGAATATTAAAGTGTCGATCTCTGCGTTGTTATTTTATTCAAGTGTACATGGTTTGATTGTAGCTGTTGGGCTAGAGTCGAGTCAAAACATTATTTGGTCGAAATCAAATTCAACTAAAGGCTAAATTAGACTAAAAAATTTAAGGGGAGCAGTCAAGATTTTTACCTACAAATTAAACTAATTTTTTTTCCAAAGGGGGCATCCGCCCTCTTAGCATGTATGTAGGTCCGCCCATAACAACAATAATATATCATTGATAATCTGGTGGTGATATGGTTACCTATTGTAACACCCCAACCGATGGCGGAATTATCGAGTTGCCACGTAGTGACGATTGTTCAAAAGCTCATGGTACTAAAATGTAAATATTATTGAATAATCCAAAATTGTCTTACATGGAAATGGAAATTACATTGTCTAAATGAAATGTAAATATTGAAATAACTGAATTGAAATAAAACACTAAATGTCTCTTGCTAAAGCACTAGATCAAACTGCACCTGAAACATGTACAAAAATAGGTTTGGTCAACATATGAAATGTTGGTGAGCATTCCTAGATTTGATATATATAGTAGGTTAAAAAGTTATACAATTCAAGTGCAAGCTACAGTGCAAATATGTAAACTATGTATCATACAAATGAGCGAAATCAACCCTGTGACTGTATAATGTACTGTATGAACTGTAGTGTACTTATCCAATAAATGGATAAAAACTTAACAATGGCCACGGATTCTCCGATGAAAAAGGGGGAGAATCAACCTAGGCGGGTTGTCAATCCAAATAGCGCTATCCAATGTTAAGGTCGGCTTGTACCATGTTAATGATTTCACTAAGTACAAATGTAATCCACATGTATTGTCTAAGCATAAAGCACGTGGTAAGCAATGCACATAGTACTAGAATTGTATTGTGAAAATGTAAACTTGTATTTGAAATTTGTAATAGTGTACATGAATCACCCCAAAAATGTATAAAAGTAAAAAGGGGATAGGAAATACTCACCGTTCACGCAATGACTTGAAATTGAACTTGGACAACGAAATATGAATTTAGATTACTCCCAAATAATCAACCTAAAGTATTCGATAATGTGTAAGGGAAACAACTCTAGGATACATGTATTTCTAGGGCTTCGAATTTGGGGATAAATGCTTATTTGATTAATTAATGAATTGTTTATTAAATATATGAAATTTAATAAATAAATAAATAAAAGTCTCTTTGTAAAATCTTAAGTTGAATATAATCATAACATAAGGTTTTGAGTATGAAAATAATTTTTATAAAATTATTTTCTTGAAAATAGAATAATTAATCTAATTATTTCAAATTGCCAAAATATGACTTTAATATCTAAAAATATTAAAATCAAAGAATTTCTGAATTAAAAATTGTATTTCAGTTCCAAATGAATAGAAATAATTTATGTAAAATTTTGGTACAAAAATATTGAAAAATGAATTTCTTATGATTTATTTATGATTAAAACTAACAAAAATTGATTAAAAATATTATATAAATGATTTTTCAGAAATAAAAATCATTTCTGAAAAGATTAATGTCATAAAAACTTAGGATAATTTTTGTGGAAATTTATAAGATCGTTTTGATATTTTTATAGATTTTTATAAATAAATTAGAATAAACTTGATTTAATTATTATAAATATTAAATAAATGAATTTCAGGAAAATAAAAATTGTAAATAAAACTCTTTCATCAGATTAACTAAAAATATTTTTTTTAGAATTTTTAAAAAGGTTTTAATATTTAAAAATGAATTTATAAGAATTAAATGTAATATATATTTAATTTGGTTTCAAAAATAAAAGAAGTTAAAAGGAGTGGAAAAAGGGACGCCCAGCAAGAATCGAACCCGGGTGCCCTCAGTCAACAACAACGATCACAACCACTTGGCCAAGGCCTGTGGTTGTGATTATCCCTTGTTTAATTAAATTAAATATACTGTAACATTCCAGTTTATCCCCAAAATTGACATAAGAACCCTAGATTTTCTAATAATCACTAATAACAAACAATAGCCTCTGATTTCATGGGGCTATTGTTTGTTGATTGCCGAACAACAAAAACATCAAATAAATCGTGGCTTACAGTGGGTGTTCGTGTGAATTGAATCAGTCAACGAAAAAGTCAAACGAGCTTGATTCTTGATTAAAAACGATTTGTTAATAGAAATTGGAGATGAGGGTTTGATCTTCGGCACTATTAGGTTGCTATAAAGGGTTTAATTTATACTATAACAACCGCGTGAATGAATTAGGAAAGTTGACCTTGGTGTATGATTAAGAACGCGTAAAGGTATAATTCGGGTATATTTTGACCGAGTTAATGTGTATAAACGCGTAATTACATGTCTCTTATATGTCAAGATAATAACTTAGTCAATTATTACCATAATTGATTCAATCTAAAGTCAAGGAATAACCTTGACATGGTTCGGCTCCTGCACAAGGCTGATAGAGGCAACAGACACAGAACAGCGAAGTAATATATAAATGTTAAGTTCATAAAGAAACAAAAGACTCGTGTGGCTCAGTTGGTGAAGGCGCGTGTGTGTGTGGCTTCTCTACCCGGGTTCGAGTCCTGGGAGAAGCACGTTTTTTTTTTGTTTACATCAAAGGGAGAAGGGAGAGGTGTGTTGGGCTTGGTCTGTTGGGCCTGTTTCTGGGCTGGACCAAGCAAAAAGGTGGGTTTAGTTGGGTTTAAGAGTGGTTGGGTAGTTGGTTTGGGTTAATGGGTTATGTGTGAGTTGGTTTAAAGAAAAAGAAAATGTATATATATATATATAATGACTAATCTGAATTTTTTTTTTTTATCATTATTATTATTATTATTATTATTTATAAAAAAATAAAAAGGAAAAGTGACGGATGTCACAGCATCCCCTACTTTTAGAAACTTCGTCCCGAAGTTAATAGTAACATAAGGTTATGGATGCTTGGGTAAAAATTAAAATAACCGTGGTTTGGAAATTTCGAATGATTTGGGTAAGAGGTTTGATAGGTGTGGGTTAAGGATTTGGATTAGGCTCGTCTGAATAAGAAGGAAAATAAGGATCTAGTAATTCACTAAGTTTCAAGTTTTAGGAATCTTGTGATAAATGTACGAGTTGATTGACTACAGAAAGACTAAATGAACTACCAAGTAACAGAGTTTGTTCCTGGTCCGACTTCCAGTCTCGCTTTCAATGCATCATTAGTGTTTGTATACAGGGTGTACCGCAGCTAACCCACCACACCTTTGATACCTTGAAAACGTACTGGACGTCTTCCCAAAAACTTTAATAGAATTTCACACTACCCTAACGTACCTGTAAATTCATGATTACGTTCCGGACCGGAATCATCAATTTACCTTACATTAAAGTTTTGCGTCCTTCTATGACCCCACCGATTGTTGAGCAGGTTTGATAGCCTCCACCAGCCGTGGAGTAGGTTGTAGGGCCTCTCCCGACTGTTTGAAAAGGCATAGTGACCTCTACCAATCGTTGAGTATGTTCGATAGCCTCCACCAGTCGTGGAGCAGGTTGTAGGGCCTCTCCCGACTGTTGAAAAAGGCATGATGACCTCTATTAAGTACAACAATTATTATTCACATAGATTGCAAATTGATAGCATGTTTATGCAAGCAAGTTTGTAAGTACTACAACCGTTAAGTGTAAGTGTTATCTTAGTGGCCTATAGAAATAGATTATAAGTATCATGAATAACTAAATGTTCAATAGATTGTTAAATCAAAGGAAAAATTCAAGTTTCATATAACAAGCAATGATGTTTTTAGAAAAGTCCCGTAGAATCAATTATTAAGTTTTTTAGTAGTTTGATTTTCATGGAAATCAGGTCCAATTGTTTTAATAAAATGTAAGGTAGAGTCTGAAACTTATATGATATAAACGTAATCGAATATGATAAATTTTCAATCTGTGTACGTACACAATAGCATGCAAGGAAATTTCTAGATGTTATATGCTTATGAGTATGACATAATTGGGTACAAAATGATAATGAGATCAAGAAAATGAAAACACGAGTATCATGAATAATTAAATGTCCAGTGAATAGTCAAATTAAGGGGAAATCAAGTTTCACAAATAATGATGTTTTGGAAAAAAAAATCATGTAGAATCAAGTATCAGGTTTTTAGTAGTTTGATTATCATGGGTAACTAGCTCACGTATGAGAAGGTGAAGGATATGAATTTAGTTCTTGACAGGATGATGATGAAAAAAAAAAAAATCTTGAAGCAGAATTAAGGTTGTGAGAGGTGGTGAATGTGAAGATAGTTGATAAAGAGTTTATTTTATAGTAAGAAGATTATATAGCAGTGTAAATTTTGGGGTTTGGATCAAAGGTTATAATCAAGTGTATAAGAAAACATGATTGTGGTATATGCCAAATATTGTAAAAATTTGAACAAGTTGAAAATGAGTGAGTGTTGATGGAGAATCTAGAGACTAAATATTATTCCAAAAAAATAAATATTTTCAAAATTGGTTTTGTACATAAGGCAAAAGTTGTTAAATAGTACAAGCTAAGTAGGCTTTGTAATAGTTTAAAACATTATATATGAAATCGTTTGTTACGTCAATAAATAAATCAATTGAATTTAAGTTTGAGGAAAATATGTACTTTGTAAAGTTACTAGGTAATACCACAAGTTTTAGAAATCTTTAGCTTGTGCTAAAGTATGAGGTTATAGTTTTTAAAATAACATGTGGAGAAAAGAAATAATATGATTTGGGTAGGGTGTTGAATATTTAAAAAGTGGCTAAGAGGGTAAGGTGAAGTGTGATTGTGAAATCCATAGATGGTTATGAAAGTATGAACTTGTAAGCAATATATGAAAATCATGAAATACAAAATATTGTATATGAACCGAGAGAGTATTATTGAAAAAGCTTGCATAAAATGCTTGGAGTGCCCTTGTCTAGCTGTAAAGCCCAACAAGAACGTTGACTTTTCAAAGGAATTGAACCCAATGGTGATCAAAGAAGACATGCTTTAGCCTATAAGTGGACACTCACTCCAGGAATCCCCAGGTAAGCATAACAGGTCCGTAAATGGATTTATGCGCTATGCTTGCCTATGCCAGAAAACCCAGTGTACAGGCGTCCACCCTTCCAGATTGCACGTGTCCTTATCACACTCATTAAAGTTCAACAACTTTGAAGGAGTAAAATAAGAGTAGGCATTATGCCTAAGAGTGTCTTCATGAAAAGGTACTGTCCCTGTTCCATAATGATGTAGACTTTCTACTCCTTGTAGAACACCATCTCTATGCACCATGATGAAAGATGAGGAGAATGGAGAGAGAGAGAAGAAGGGAAAGATAGAAGAAGGAAAGTAGAGGGAAATGAGGGGTAGGGTAATTCAGGAAATATTATGCATGCAAGTTGAAGTTCGGTTATAGTCTAGGCCATTTTATCTAATAACCTAATTCCCTATAACCATGGCTCTGATACCAATCTGTAACACCCCAACCGATGGCGGAATCATCGAGGTGCCACGTAGTGACGATTGTTCAAAAGCTCATGGTACTAAAATGTAAATATTATTGAATAATCCAAAATTGTCTTACATGGAAATGGAAATTACATTGTCTAAATGAAATGTAAATATTGAAATAACTGAATTGAAATAAAACACTAAATGTCTCTTGCTAAAGCACTAGATCAAACTGCACCTGAAACATGTACAAAAATAGGTTTGGTCAACAATGAAATGTTGGTGAGCATTCCTAGATTTGATATATATAGTAGGTTAAAAAGTTATACAATTCAAGTGCAAGCTACAGTGCAAATATGTAAACTATGTATCATACAAATGAGCGAAATCAACCCTGTGACTGTATAATGTACTGTATGAACTGTAGTGTACTTATCCAATAAATGGATAAAAACTTAACAATGGCCACGGATTCTCCGATGAAAAAGGGGGAGAATCAACCTAGGCGGGTTGTCAATCCAAATAGCGCTATCCAATGTTAAGGTCGGCTTGTACCATGTTAATGATTTCACTAAGTACAAATGTAATCCACATGTATTGTCTAAGCATAAAGCACGTGGTAAGCAATGCACATAGTACTAGAATTGTATTGTGAAAATGTAAACTTGTATTTGAAATTTGTAATAGTGTACATGAATCACCCCAAAAATGTATAAAAGTAAAAAGGGGATAGGAAATACTCACCGTTCACGCAATGACTTGAAATTGAACTTGGACAACGAAATATGAATTTAGATTACTCCCAAATAATCAACCTAAAGTATTCGATAATGTGTAAGGGAAACAACTCTAGGATACATGTATTTCTAGGGCTTCGAATTTGGGGATAAATGCTTATTTGATTAATTAATGAATTGTTTATTAAATATATGAAATTTAATAAATAAATAAATAAAAGTCTCTTTGTAAAATCTTAAGTTGAATATAATCATAACATAAGGTTTTGAGTATGAAAATAATTTTTATAAAATTATTTTCTTGAAAATAGAATAATTAATCTAATTATTTCAAATTGCCAAAATATGACTTTAATATCTAAAAATATTAAAATCAAAGAATTTCTGAATTAAAAATTGTATTTCAGTTCCAAATGAATAGAAATAATTTATGTAAAATTTTGGTACAAAAATATTGAAAAATGAATTTCTTATGATTTATTTATGATTAAAACTAACAAAAATTGATTAAAAATATTATATAAATGATTTTTCAGAAATAAAAATCATTTCTGAAAAGATTAATGTCATAAAAACTTAGGATAATTTTTGTGGAAATTTATAAGATCGTTTTGATATTTTTATAGATTTTTATAAATAAATTAGAATAAACTTGATTTAATTATTATAAATATTAAATAAATGAATTTCAGGAAAATAAAAATTGTAAATAAAACTCTTTCATCAGATTAACTAAAAATATTTTTTTTAGAATTTTTAAAAAGGTTTTAATATTTAAAAATGAATTTATAAGAATTAAATGTAATATATATTTAATTTGGTTTCAAAAATAAAAGAAGTTAAAAGGAGTGGAAAAAGGGACGCCCAGCAAGAATCGAACCCGGGTGCCCTCAGTCAACAACAACGATCACAACCACTTGGCCAAGGCCTGTGGTTGTGATTATTCCTTGTTTAATTAAATTAAATATACTGTAACATTCCAGTTTATCCCCAAAATTGACATAAGAACCCTAGATTTTCTAATAATCACTAATAACAAACAATAGCCTCTGATTTCATGGGGCTATTGTTTGTTGATTGCCGAACAACAAAAACATCAAATAAATCGTGGCTTACAGTGGGTGTTCGTGTGAATTGAATCAGTCAACGAAAAAGTCAAACGAGCTTGATTCTTGATTAAAAACGATTTGTTAATAGAAATTGGAGATGAGGGTTTGATCTTCGGCACTATTAGGTTGCTATAAAGGGTTTAATTTATACTATAACAACCGCGTGAATGAATTAGGAAAGTTGACCTTGGTGTATGATTAAGAACGCGTAAAGGTATAATTCGGGTATATTTTGACCGAGTTAATGTGTATAAACGCGTAATTACATGTCTCTTATATGTCAAGATAATAACTTAGTCAATTATTACCATAATTGATTCAATCTAAAGTCAAGGAATAACCTTGACATGGTTCGGCTCCTGCACAAGGCTGATAGAGGCAACAGACACAGAACAGCGAAGTAATATATAAATGTTAAGTTCATAAAGAAACAAAAGACTCGTGTGGCTCAGTTGGTGAAGGCGCGTGTGTGTGTGGCTTCTCTACCCGGGTTCGAGTCCTGGGAGAAGCACGTTTTTTTTTTTTGTTTACATCAAAGGGAGAAGGGAGAGGTGTGTTGGGCTTGGTCTGTTGGGCCTGTTTCTGGGCTGGACCAAGCAAAAAGGTGGGTTTAGTTGGGTTTAAGAGTGGTTGGGTAGTTGGTTTGGGTTAATGGGTTATGTGTGAGTTGGTTTAAAGAAAAAGAAAATGTATATATATATATAATGACTAATCTGAATTTTTTTTTTATCATTATTATTATTATTATTATTATTTATAAAAAAATAAAAAGGAAAAGTGACGGATGTCACACCTATAACCCGTTGGTGAAGATGACATCCTTGACCGATAGGTGAAAATGTTATGTTATATTTACCTTTTTTTTTAACGTAAAAAAAGTCCTATATTGAGCAGTGATCCTTTGGTGAAACGTGTCGATGATCCTCGAGGGAAGTCTTTACAAACGAGCCGTTTACACACAGACCATCACTGATGAATTACCGACGGATTATGCCTTCAGCGAGGGACCATAGATTGATATGTCGTTTGCTTAACGTTGATTTTTGTTTTTGTTTTAATGTAACACTTTTAGGGAATTTTATAATCCAAAAAAGAACAAATTTAAACAATAAGAATCCTTCATTTAGTTATTGTATTTAATGTTAAATAAATGAAAACTTTTTTGTAACCCCTCTAAACTAGTTAATTAAATGAATCTCATAATTCATTTTCAAAATACATTTTTTTAATGCAAACCTAATTTTTGGTGAAGGATAATTTTGATATGTGTAGGATAAATTTCGATACGTGTATGATAAACGTACGATAATTTTGACATGTGTAGGATAAATGAATCATAATTTTGATAAATGTAAGTTGGATTTTGATATGTGTAGGACAAATATTGATATGTGTAGCATAAAGTGTTTTTTTTAAAAGGCATAAAGTGTTAATGACTAATTAACTAGAGATAAAAAAAAAAAATACGCTAGCTATTTGCTAGTTCTAACCCTAGCTGCTCCGGGATTTTAGGAGGCGACTAGCGGCGATCATTCGAAGAACAGGTTTCACAGATCGATTTGCATGGCGGGAAGGGAGAAGTACAGGCTAGACACATGGTACGATGCACCGTTACGGAAGGGAAGAAGATCTGATCGTGGGGAGAATTCTAAACAAGAGGATCTTGTTACGAAGTTCTTTGTATCCAATCTGCCGGAGGGGTGTTCGTCCGTTGATCTTGTGGCAGTACTGAAAGGATTTGGTTCGATAAAGAATGTTTACATTGCACGTAAGTATGACAAACTCGGTAAAAGATTCGGTTTCGTTTCTTTCATGAATGTTAGGGATCCAGAGGGTTTAGAGGCTCTTATGAAAGATGTATGGATTGGTTCTTTCAAGTTATATATTGTTATGGCTCGTTTTGTGAATGGGGAGAGAGTCATGAGGAAGGGGGAGACTAACTGGGTGCCGCGTAATAATCCTGAGGAGGGTAAGGAGAATGGTATGGGTAACATTAAGGAGAATCATGATGTCACTAGGATTAGCGTGGATCCAGGAAGGGAGGATGGGAGATCGTTCCTTGACACTCTTTTGAATAAGGAGCCTTCAAAGGTAGGATCGGAGATTGTTGTTAATGCTGTGAAGAAGGGTGGTTTACTATGGGAAGGGTGTGGGGCTGTCGGAAGAGTATCGGATCTTAAGAAGCTCTCTAAGTTACGTATTTGGTTGGATTTGATCGGACAAGAAAAGGTTGGTATTCGGTATCTTGGTGGCTTTTGGGTGGTCTTGCTGTTTGAGTCAGTGATGGGGATGGAAGAGTTTGTTCGAAGCAAGGAGGTGTGGAGGGTGGTGTTTGATAGTTTAGAGAGATGGGAGGGGCAGGTGATTAATACGGAACGTATTGCGTGGTTGAAGATCTTTGGGGTTCCCCTCTCGCTATATGATGACAGTCTGTTCATTGAGATCGGTAGCAAGTTTGGTTCGGTCGTGCAGAGCCCAGACTGTGATGAAGCTACCATCGATCTTTCTTGTGTTATGGTTGGTGTTCTTTGTAAAACGGGGCGGAGAATTAACGAGTTGGTTTCAGTCAAGTGGAAGGAGGAGGTGTTTTCTGTGGTGATTGAAGAGGAGACCTCTGAGTGGGTGCCGGACTGTCTTCAAGATGATTCTGATTTTGCCGAGCCAGTTGTTAATTCAGAAGCTGGGGTTATTGCCGAGGAATGTACCAAGGTTACGCAGGAAGTTCCCTTAGTGGACTGTCAGATGGATAATAATCCGGATATGGGTGAAAAGAATTATACGGTCGAGTCAGTTACTGTTGAGCATGTGGCTGATCAGTTTGATGGTGATAGCAATGTGGAAATTTCGAATAGTAGCACTGTTAATGTGGAAGTGACAGGTACGCATGGTAAGAAGGCCAGAGGTTTTCGTAAAAAATCGAGGATGCAAAAGTCGCCGTCTCCGCCGGTTCATGATAGACCGAAAAAGAGAGCCAGGGAGGGGGAGGATCTATTTGATCTTGATAGATTTATCTATGCCATAAATGGGAAGGAGTCCAACAATGTTGCTAGTGATTTGGGTGTGCATGGGGACCAGGTTATGTATGAGAATGTGGGGGATGTTGACGTTGTTATGAAGGTTGGGGAAGAAGTGGTTGAAACTGTGAAGTTAGGGACGACTCTTGGGGTGGAACAATTTGAAAGATATGGTGATGCAGTGGCACAGACTATTAGCGAGGAAGGTTTACAACAGGTGGATCAATGAATCTGCTCTCGTGGAATATAAGAGGACTGGGTGCGGATGGGAAGGGTACCTGGTGTAGGAAGTTAAAAAATGAAAATGAGGTAGGGTGTATTATGATACAAGAAACTCAATTTTGTTCGTTAGACTCAGTGAAGGTTGAAAGTTTTTGGGGTAAGGGGGACGTGGAATTTGAGAATGTGGATGCGACTGGTCGTTCAGGAGGTTTGATCACTCTTTGGAATCCGAAAATTTTTGCTAAAGAGGCGGTCATTAAAGATAGGAATGTGCTTGTTGTTTCTGGTTCAATGAAGAGCGATGGTTCTAGATTGTCTTTGGTTAATGTATACTGTCCGCAAAGAACTCAAGATAAAAGGAGGGTTTGGGGGTTACTTAATTCTTTGATTACGGAGGGGGTTGGTATGTGGATGGTGGCTGGGGACTTCAATAGTGTGAGGGATCGTATTGAAAGGCGTAATTCCAAGTTTGACGGTGTGGATTCAAATGCTTTTAATGCGTTTGTGGAGGATGCGGGGCTTTTTGAATATGGTTTGAAAGGTAGGAAATTTACATACTTAGCTAGAAATAAGCTAAGTAGGATCGATAGAATTTTGGTGGATTGGGAACTGTTTAATAAATGGCCTAACGCTGAGTACCGGGTATTGGATAGAGACGGGTCGGATCATTTCCCACTGTTATTGAAGATTGATTCGCGAAACTTTGGGCCCAAGCCGTTTAAATTCTTTAACTCGTGGCTTCAACGAGAAGGTTTTGACGAAGTAGTTAAAGGTGCGTTGGAAAATGCCTCGTTTCAAGGGGCTCCTGACGTGATTCTGATGCAAAAGCTTAAGTTGTTACGTTGCAAAATTTTGGCTTGGAAGCAGAAAATGACCAGGGATGAATTGGCAGAGGTGGATTGTCTCTCTAAGGAAGTGAAAGATTTGGAAGTTGCCTTGGAGGATAGAGATTTATTGGAAGAGGAGATATGGGTTTTGGAAGAAGCAAAAAAAAGACTTAAGCAATTGGAGTTTTTTAAGACTAAAGACCTTAAACAGAAGTCTAGAGTTAGATGGGCTAAAGAGGGTGACGAGAACTCGAAGTTTTTCCACGGTACCATTAATAGTCGCATGGTGTCTAACGCTATTTTGGGTCTTTCGGTTAACGGGGAGTGGGTTACTAAGCCTCAGGAAATTAAAAAACAAGTTTTGCGTTTTTTTAAAAACAAATTTGTGGAGGATTCTTCTTGTAGGCCGAAGTTAATTTGTTACGGCTTGAAGACGTTAAGGGATGATCAGGTTACGGAAATTACTCGACAATTCACAGAAAAGGAGGTCAAGGAGGCGGTTTTTCAATGTGGTAGTGATAAAGCCCCGGGTCCCGACGGCTTTAATTTCCGGTTTATTAAGAGGTACTGGGATTTATTCGCTAATGATTTTATGAGTATTATGTATAGATTTGCGGATACAGGTATCATCAGCCGTGGTGCTTCGTCTTCGTTTATTACTCTTGTGCCTAAAGTGAAAGATCCGGTGCGGTTAGAGGAGTATCGTCCTATTAATCTGATAGGGGTCGTGAGCAAAGTTATTTCTAAAGTGTTGGCGAACAGGTTGAAACCGGTTATGGATAGTATTATTAACGAGACTCAATCGGCTTTTGTGGCGGGGCGATTTATTTTGGATAGCCCTCTTATTATTAACGAAGTGCTTACGTGGGCTAAAAAATCGGGTAGAGAACTTTTTATGTTCAAAATAGACTTTGAAAAAGCCTATGATAATGTAAATTGGGCTTTCTTACTCTCGGTTATGAGGCAAATGAGGTTCCCAGAGAGTTGGTGTATGTGGATTGACGGTATCCTAAGGTCCGCTAGGTCGTCGGTTTTGGTGAATGGCTCCCCAACGTTTGAATTTAGTTGTCATAAAGAAATTCGGCAGGGTGATCCTCTGTCGCCTTTTCTCTTTATTATTATTATGGAGGCTCTGTCGGGTCTTATTAAGAAAGCTTATGATGTGGAAGCGTTTAGAGGGATTGAGTGGGATAATGGGCAGCTAAGGGTGTCGCATCTTTTGTACGCTGATGATGCGATGGTTATGGGGGAGTGGTCAGACAATAATTTGATTTGTCTTAGACGGATTCTTCGGATCTTTCATATGTGTTCGGGCTTAAGGATTAATATCCAAAAGTCTTCACTATATGGGATTGGTATAAATGTAGAGGAGGTGTCTTTGAAGGCGAGTGAGCTTGGGTGTCAAGTGGGGGTGGCCCCGTTCTCGTACCTTGGGATAAAGGTTGGGACTAACATGTCTAGAATAAATAGTTGGGAGCCGGTGGTGAATGTGGTTAAAAATAGACTATCGCGGTGGAAGGCAAAGACTCTATCTATTGGAGGTCGTTTAACTCTTATCAAATTTGTCCTGGTTAGTCTCCCTTCGTATTATTTTTCGTTATTCAAGGCTCCCGTAGGGGTGATAAATGTCTTGGAAGGTTTGATGAAGAGGTTTCTTTGGGGTGGTAATGATGAAGTTAAAAAGCTCCATTGGGTGGGCTGGGAGATTGTTTCCAAACCGATTAAAGTTGGTGGGTTAGGGGTCCGGAAGCTTGGGGATAGTAATAATGCTTTATTAGTTAAATGGTTGTGGCGATATAGACAGGAAAGAAATGCATTGTGGAGAAGAGTTGTGGACGTTATACACGGGTCGCAAAGGAAATGGGACACATATCCTCACAACTCTCACTTTAGCGGTACGTGGTCTAAGATCGTGACAAGTAATTTACGCCTGAAAGTAGGGGACAGAACCAGCTCTAGTCTGATTCGGGCTAAGTTGGGAAATGGGGCGGACATCTTATTCTGGATTGATCCTTGGTTGGAGACAACGCCGTTAAAAAATCTTTTCCCGGAATTATTTCGTTTGGAAGCTAACAAGTTTTGTAAAGTTAATGATCGCCTTGCTAGAGGAACAAATGGTTTTAACGTGGAGTGGAACTGGAAAAGACATCCTCATCAAGGAATAGAGGTTACTCAATTGCACAATTGTCAAGCTTTGGTGGCAAATCAGGTATTGGGGAGTGATTGCGATAGCTGGTTTTGGGATAATGGCTCCCAGGTTGGTTTCTCGGTTCAAGAGGTCAAAAGATGGTTGGATTCTGATCGGTATTCCCAGGTGAGTTCAGTTTTTAGGTGGTGTAAGTGGATCCCCATCAAATGTAATATCTTTATGTGGAGATTGTTAATGGATAGAATCCCGACAAAGAAAGCGTTACATAGGCGGAATGTTGATTGTGGGAACTTAATGTGTAATTTTTGTGTAGACTCAGAGGAGAGTGTCGATCATCTCTTCACAGGTTGTATCATGGCTAATAGTGTGTGGATTGGAATTGCGAGTTGGTTGCGTATTCCCCCGGTGTTCTTTTTTTCGGTTCAAGACATTCTACAGATTCATACTTCTTCTACTTGGACGCCATTTAAGAAAGTTGCGCTGTACGGTATTTTGATTATTACATGTTGGAGGATTTGGAAGGCTAGAAACGAGAGGATATTTCAAGATGATAAGAGGAACGTAGTTAACATTGTCGCAGACATCAAAGCTATGGGTTTCATTTGGTTTAGCAATAGATATAAAAAGGGTGGTATTGGGTGGAAGGATTGGAATAATTTTAATTTTGATGTAATGTAACTTGTAGTGTGTTGGGGATCTCCGTCTTGGAGATTGCCCGTGTTTTTGTGGTTTTAATGAAATTTGCCTTCCAAAAAAAAAACTAGAGATAAAATAATTAATGTGAAAAGAGTTAAAGTATTTAATATTTACAATTATGTCATTTCTTCCTTTTGTTCTCACGTTAAGTTTTTTCTCATTTGATCCCCACTTATATTATAATTACTCACTTACACTATATAAATAGAAAGGATTACCAATATTTAGCTAAAGTGACAAGCTAAGGACCTAGGCTTTCTATAAATATTTCAGTGGCTTCTAACTAGTTGTAGGAGGCTTTTATTTGGAACAAGATAGTTAAATTTATCTTTGAACACACTTACATTCTTTATAATTAAGAGTTGATTATAAACATAAAATTAACCTTTTCAACAAAACTACTGTAAAATAGGAAATGTTCATTGAATTATTACCTTTCAACGGTGGGACTATTTTTTTGGTACGCGTACGAAGAACAACATACCAAAAATAATAACAATGAGCTGTAACGCGGTAACTCTTTAAGTATTTATTTCTTATTCGTTTTCAAGTTAGTTCACCACTTTTAATTATTTGCTTCCTTTAACGAGGTTGGTACCCCTTGCAAATTGTTCGATCTAACCACACCTTTCTATCACATCTATCTATCTATCTATCTATCTATCTATCTCTATCACCACCTCTCGCAGAAAACATCAATGGCACAGTTAGATTATTCAAATTCTAAAGCGTGTGCAATCGCACTAACAATTGCATGTATAATAGTAGCCGCATATGCGGGCAGTTTTTACGATGAAATCGACATTACTTTTGGTGGTGAACGTGCTAAAATTCTTAATGGCGGCCGAGATCTCTCACTTTCACTCGATCATTACTCCGGCTCAGGTTTTCAGTCCAAGAATGAGTATCTCTTTGGGAGATTCGATATGCAACTCAAACTAATACCCGACAACTCTGCTGGCACTGTCACCACATTCTATGTGAGTACTATTTCATATTATGTTTACTTTTAATAGTACATTTACCATGACTAACCAATACATTGTTTGGATTGAATCATTTTAGTTGTCATCACAAGGAGCGAGACGTGATGAGATAGACTTTGAATTCTTGGGCAACTTGACAGGAGACCCTTACACGATCCACACCAATGTATATTCACAAGGAAAAGGAGATAAAGAACAACAGTTCCACCTATGGTTCGACCCTACTGCAGCCTTCCACACATACACCATCCTATGGAACCCACAAAGAATCATGTTAGCATTGCATCCAACATACATTTTTGGTTTTTTTTCTCTTTTGTTTTATGTATATTAATTGCATGAACACTGATGTCATAATGAATCCTTTGATTTTGCTACAGTTTCTTGATAGATAACATACCATTTAGGGTATTCAATAACCATGAGGCTATTGGGATCCCCTTTCCCAAATCCCAACCAATGAGAGTGTATTCTAGCTTGTGGAATGCCGATGATTGGGCAACCCAAGGTGGGCGTGTCAAGACTGACTGGACTAAGGCACCTTTCACTGCATTCTATAGGAGATTCAATGCCAATGCCAACAAAGTGAACCCCAATTCAAGGTCAACAAGTTCAGAAAATGACAACCAGGCATGGAGAACCCAAGTACTTGATGCACCAGGGCGAAACAGGATTAGGTGGGTGCAAACTAAGTACATGATCTATAACTACTGCAATGACTACCGTCGGTTTCCCAATGGTCTTCCTACTGAGTGCACACAGTCTAGATTCCTATAAAGCCTACCCAAGATTTTATTTTCATATTTGATTCATATGATGTGAATGCCTTTTGATTTAGAAAATTCTTTGTTCTTTGATTCACCGTACACTGCATAAATTGAGATTTTTAATAAAGATATCCGATTTTTGGTATTTTTAGGGAGAGAGAAAGATGAGATGAACGAGTGAAGTAGTGAGGTGGAAAAGAGCAAGGAAGTTCTTAGTGAAAAAAAAAGGATAAAATAAGCAGTAATTAGATGGCATGTGTTTATAGTTAAAACATTTACAATACTTACCCTAACTGTTCTTAAAGCTTTATTGGGTCAACATGGAAATTCATCTGCGTAAGCTTCCACGAGCCAAAGCCAAAATCATTTCATACTCGTTTTGAAAAAAAAAAGCCCAAATCTGTCTTCAAAAGCTTTGAATGGCCAACACCCATTTCATTTGTAAATGACGGGCCAATTACTTTCTTTTAATGTGTTGCTTATGATCGGATTCCCACTACCTTCCATTGACATTGCGCAAGTCCAATCTTTATTTACAATCACATAGTAGGATCCCTATTACATTCTCGATCAATGAGTAATATTGTGTTATGAGGTATTAGCAGGATCCCTAGTGCCTTTCACTTGCAACATCAATCTCGTTCACTTATAACAAGACCGTGATTATCACTATAGGGAGTCCTTTTCTTATAAAATATTCCCTATTGTCATTATCATTTATGAGCATCACCCACTAAAATAGATGGTTAGCCTAGCTTACTACCACAATTTCAATCGTCAATGGTTTCCCATTGTCATTGGCCATTAAATCGGTTTTATTTAGAATGCCGTCACAACAGTTTGGCATGTATAAACGAGTTTAGAGTAATAGTTTGCAAGCATTTAATCAAAACTATTTGACTTGTCATTAATAATTGAAAATCACAATAGTATTCTACGTTCCAACCCAAAGCATAGTAAAATGATTTCACAGAACTTACCTTAGCCTCTGCTATGCAAATGCCTTGCCCAATCTCCCTCCCAAGTTTTCCTTATGTCCTATACCCAAGATATCTTAGCGGGGTCACGAATTTGTATATTAACAATATCTCGACAATGATTCTCCCTTGGAGATCATGTCCAAATGTGCGTTTTTATCTAGGGTTTTATTAATTACATTGTGTGCATCTATTCACAACCTAGCTCATATTGGCAAGCAACTATCACAATGGTGCCTTCAAATACCTCTGTGGCACCCTAAGTGCTAGTAGCACGTATTTGAAGGGTAATTGGCACAACCATTCCTCTAAGCACATCAGTGCTTAATCTAACTATTACTAGAACAATTTACATTTATTCCCATATATATTCATGCTAATCATTATGCTACTTAACGTGATTGAGCATTAAATGCACATCGGTCATACACAAGCCTTATCCCCATTAATATGCAACCATACACCCTATTATTGTACTAGCAAAACATAAACTACAACTCTTATGTTATTGATGATATAGAACAAATAAAATACAATGAATTCATGCTAAGACTCTTGTGATTATAATTGGGGTTCTAGGTTTCATACACCCTGTGACATCATATTATGGGGTGTGTGACATCATATTCTGGGTATGTGTCAGTCTTCTATTGGTGTGTGAGGTGGGCCAGGGTGTATGAATCCTAATAAGAGGGTGTATGAATCCTAAATACCTTGTAATTGACAAAAGAAGTGATGATTACATCAACTGATTACAATACTTTAAATAGAAAACATAGCAACATTCATATGCTGGAGAATAGGATCTAACAACAGACTTTATTAGTCAAAAACAATAAACGGAAACTAACTACTTGAACAATAAAAACTGAGATCTTCTAGAGTCTTGACTTGATCAATTCTTCACACATGAGTATTGCAATGCACATGAAAGTTTGGGTCACATTTAATACCTTCCCTTGATCCAAACTCCTTAACTTCAAGTAAGTGCCAAAAATAAACAAACTTTTCCTTTGAAAGTGCCTCTGTTCGAATATCAGCTAGCTGATTATTAGTGTTGCAAAACATCAAATTCACTTGACTTTGATCCACCCTATTCCTTATAAAACATCAAATTCACTTGACCTTGAACCACTTACTGGTTCATCACTTAACCATTCAGAACCTCTTAACTATTCAGACCTCTTAATGATTCAGCACTTAATCAACCAAACAGCCCCTTAATAATTATTTATGTGTGTATTGCATATGTGTATAAACTTATATATGTGTTGTATGTAAATTAGGATAACATGTATTATAATTTAAGGATTAAGGGCTGTTTGGAAACTTTTGAATGGGTAAGTGCTGACCCAGTAAGAGATCTGAATGGTTAAAAGGTTCTGAATGGTTAAGTGCTGAACCAGTAAGCGGTGTTTGGTTAAACCTCTGAATAAAATCTTTATATCCTTTTTATAAAAAAAAACATAATCTTCTTTTTATTACACACGCCCCACTCTTATCTTCTCTTTAACTTACACACACACACACCCACCCCTCTGCTCTCTTCCATGATTCCTTTTCTTTCTTTTTCTTAAACATACACAAACACACACTTGACACCACACATCCACACAAAACACAAAGCTCGAGAGATGGGAGTGGTAGGTGATCGGAGTAGGAGACAAAAGGAGGAAGGGTGGGGGTAGTGGCGGGTGTTCGGAGTAGGAAGTTTTTTGCAGCCTGTAACGATCAAATGTTTCCACATCGATCAAACACATGAATTTTTTCGTTTTGCACATCGATCCAACGTTTCCCTCTGAATCAGTCAAATTTCAAAAAAAGTCTAGGTCAGACCCATTTCTACCCATTTCTCGTTCAGACGCCACCAACCAAACGCGCTTGTCTTAAATGAAGTCTGACCGAGTCGTACATGAACGCCAGACAGAACCAACCAAACATGACCATAGTTTGTTAAGTTGTATCGGCTGCAAAGGAGGAACAAAACAACATCGAAGTGCAGCCATCACATGAAGTGCGCCTCGAAGTCAAATGTCCAGATTTACCTTACGGTTAAAATCAATTAATTGGTGCTAAATTTGGAGGGTGTGTCTTCGAACAGTTATGATGGTTGATGGTGTCTTGTATATAGAATAAATATAATTTATATGTGTAACGAATCATTCACCAAAATTAATTCAATCCAAATTAATCCTTAACATTTTGTGTTCTTCATTTGTTTTCAATATTCATTCAATCCGATTGTGTTTAGTGTTTGATGTCAATTCTTGTCAAGTATTTTGTTCAAGTTAATTATTCTGCTGCCAACATTGTTGAAGATTAGATTGTTCCTTGCTTTCCAAATCATCCAACATGTCGTGATTACCATGGAATGTAGCATGGTTTTTTTCACCTTGTTCCCTTATAGTCTTCTTTTGTTTTGTGAAGATCAAGCAGGTCTTGTACATGAAAATCGAAAGTAGCTAGTCTTCAAACATGCTTTTAATGAAACTTTGAATTCGTTGCTCTCTCCATTAATTTCATTAAGTGAGCCCCAACACATACGCAATATTTTTGGTTGAGCGGCCCCCTTTTTCCTATATTTCATTGTTATTCGACATTGTTTTTCCATAAAATAGATGGGTTGATGGTTGAATTTCATTTTCATAGGTTTTATAAGTCGAATGGTATGAATATCTTTGATTCTTTATGTTTGACATTTCCAAATGAAATATTTTGATGGTATTTTGAAAAGTTGAGTCCGATAATTCAAAGAAGAACACAAGGTAATTTTGGTGTCATCGTGATCATTTTTGTATAAGACGATTTACCAAAGGCCAGAGGAAAATAAGTATAAATATTGATATGAGTAATGAGGTGTAAATACATGCTTGTTTATGACTATTTTTTTATTAACCAACAAACATGGGGTTAAGGGGGCAGCACCCCATGGCAAGAGTTACAAAGGATAGAGCGTTCATGGCAACGCCTCAGGCCGGGTCCAAGGGGTAGAACCCTTGGTGATAGTCTCCTTAATTGATAGTTAGCCGCTCTAGATTGGAAACTATATAACTACCTAATTGTTGATAGTTATAACCGTTTAAATTAAACATTGTGATGGTTACTCCCATATATAAGGAAGGTATTCGGTCAAATTTGGTACAAATTTTGCATATTATTTTGCTATCCAACCCTTTAAATTAGTTTTGTACTAGTGTTTGGAGCTGGGGCTCTTACTGGAAGCAACCTCTTTATCTCTTGGGATAGAGAGAGGTAATGTATGTCTACATCTTACCCTCCCTAGACCCTACTAGTGGTGTTTATAGCTATAGGTGGGATTATAATGGGTACGATTGCTTCCTTTGGCCTTTGGTAATGCCACTTATACTAAAATGCTCATTATGACACCAAAATTACCATCATTTTATTATCAGTAATTAAAATACAAATGGTTTCAACCGAATCCCTTATTTATTCTACAAGTGTGTATATAGTGAATCAAAGAATGTGACAATTACTCAAACATATATTAACAAACAAATAAGTTAGAGAAATTTGGACCGCTTGCATTCAGTAGGAAGCCCACCAGGGAAGCGTGCGATGTCACTGCAGTAGTTGTAAATCAAGTATTTACTTTGCACCCATCGAATCCTGTTTCGTCCTGCAGCATCAAGTCCTTGAGTACTCCATGCCTTGTTATTCTCAGACGTTGTGGACTTTTGATTAGAACCAATCATGTTTGCATCAGCATTAAACTTCCTATAGTTAGCAGTGAAAGGCGCTTTTGTCCAGTCAGTCTTCACACGTCCACCTTGAGTTGCCCAATCATCCGCGTTCCACAAGCTTCCGTACACCCTCATGGGTTGGCTCTTTGGATATGGGACTCCATAAGCCTCATAGTTATTGAACACCCTTATAGGAATATTGTCTATCATAAATCTGCATGAACCAAGATATATACTTATGATCAGTGTTTGTTGCAAAGTAAATTAACACTTCGTTATGGCAGATGAAAGAAACTTACATTATTCTTTGAGAGTTCCATATAATAGTGTAGGTATGGAAGGCTGTAGTCGGGTCGAACCAGAGGTGAAATTGTTGTTCTTTGTTACCTTTCCCTTGTGCATATACATTGGTGTGGATTGTATATGGGTTTCCAGATGAATTACCCAGGAACTCAAAGTCAATCTCATCGTGTCCAGCGCCTTGTGATGATAACTGATGATGGGTATCAAAACCATGGTGTTTGTTAGATAATCACACATAAAGCTAATATCATGCTAGAAAACTGGGCATTTGCCATCAAGATAAATTGTCACAAGATTATCATCATCATTATCATACTCAGTTAATCCCACCTATAGCAAAGCTAAGGTAGGGTCTCAGGAGGGTAAGATGTAGACAGCCTTACCTTTACCCCTAAGAATAGAGAGACTGCCAAAAGAGTCAAAAATTTGCGTCTACCAACTAATTAATCAAAACTAAGTTACAAATACCGTGGTAAAAAAAATAAAATAAAAATAACGATAATAATTATAAAGCGATCAAGAACTTGTGGTACTTACATAAAAAGTGGTGACAGTGCCAGCAGAATTGCCAGGGACTAGTTTAAGTTGCATATCAAACCTTCCAAAGAGGTATTCATGCTTGGATTGGAAACCAGAACCCGAATATCGGTCAAGAGAAAGTGAGAGATCCTGACCGCCATTTAGTATCTTAGCGCGTTCGTTGCCAAAAGTGATGTCCATATCCTGATAGAAGTTGCCAGCCAAAGCTGCTGTTGCTAGACATGCTATGATCACAACAGTTGTAAAACCTTTAGAGCTTGAATAACTTGACCCTTTCATTTTTAATATAACTTTAGAGAGAGAGATATATGTGATGTTATTTAGATTTTTGTAAGGCTGCTGCTATATATAGTTGTTGTTTAGTTGAAATATTCGTCAAACTAATATAAAAATATGCACTTTCAATGAACCAGCTGTCTTGTAATGTTGGCATGCACGCATTCAACATTGTGCTGCCTCCCTTGGATTGCAAATATGGGGGGTAGGACTAGGAAAGGGGTTAAACTGGACAGGACTTTTCTGGTTTAGGTAAAAGTATATGATGGGAGAGAACACTTTATTTGGAGACTTAATACGCGTTTCTTTTTAGCAAGTTGTTTTTTTTTATTCAATTGATAATTTAATTAAGATAAATATAAAAAAATCCAAACCATCAGCTATAGGCTATACCAGTTTTAAGTTTTAAATCACCGCAGATTGTTCCATATTTTAACTTATTTTCTCTCAAAGATTCCGTACTAACTAAAAATTAAGAGGGTGTTTGGGATTGCGTTTTGAATCAAAATTTTAGATTATTGCATTTTGAAAACGCAGATAATCAGTTTTTAGTGTTTGGATTGTTTTTTGAAAACGCAGATAATTAGTTTTTTAGGTTGTCAAAACGCAATAATCTATAAGCAGCTCCACCCCTGCTTTTCCAAAACGCATAATCTGTTTTGAATAATTAATCCCAAACACCACCTAAGTCGTTTAGTTTTTTGTTGACGTAGATTGTATATGTGGTAAAAAAAAGTCAAAATTCTGTTGATTTGGACCGCTTATGTGGCAAAAAAAATTGATGACGTGGATTGCTTATGTGGCAAAAGTTTGATGACATGGATTGCTTATTTGGTAGTCCAGGTCAGCATAAACTACCTAAGTTAACTTTTAGTTAGTATGAGACCGCTAAAGAAAAATAGGTTGAAAGTTGATACCGTCATCAGTGATTTTCTCGATTATCCTTTTACTTGGTATAAGTTCAAATTTTTAAAAGCATGCCGTCTTCAAGAACTATAAAAATGTTTTGGGTCTGGAGTCACTACAATATTTTGGGTCTGGAGCCACTACAAATAAACCGAGCCCATATAATTTAAATTTCATTTTGGGTTGGGTTTGTTTTGGCGCGTTTAAAAATTTAGTGCTTTTGGGCCTTATTAGATGGTTGATGTTAATAAAACTGATCACAATCGTCCACAACACATAAGTATGTATATATAAAAAAAAAGTTTAAAAACTTCGAGTCATCTGGATTTTCGGGCCTGGGGCTGTCGCCCGCCCTGCCCTTATTAATTGGCCGGTTCTGATTAAAAGTATAAAGTTAGAAGGTATTTACGCGTATAAAAAGTTGATTTAATAAGTACTAGATTTTCATAATGCTTTATTGTTTGTATCCTACTAGTTTATACCTTAGTGGATATTTTAATGATTTTAGTTGGAAGGAAAGTCAAAATCAAAGTTGAGTGAGTAAACAAGGGTGCGTGTTAATAGTTTTGGCAGATAACCATTTTGGAGAAGGCTTTTTATCGTTTTTGGCAGAAGGCAGATAATGACTTTGTGAAAATCGATTGGTTTATACCGACTTTTTAATTTATAATTCAACCGCGAATAACGATTTTGGATTAATAAACCTTTTTTTTTAATGTTTCTCTTCGCCGCAAACACTTTCTTCCGAATATATTCGTTCCACTAATCAAGCACTATTAACCTCAGTGTATCTAAGAAAATTAAAGGGTGCCATAGACAAAAAAAATCCTCTAAATTAAGAGGAGCGTGTTCAAGTAGTAGAGGAGTTGGTTTTAAGGGAAGGGAATCGGGTTCAAGGGCGGGTTTGAGTGTGGAAGATGTGTATAGGCTGGTGATGAATTTTTCATCACAAACACAACCACAATATCTTACACAACCACACCATATCAATACCAACAACTACAATTTTTCCACAACAAGCGTAATATTTTACACCACCTAAAGTACAACACAATATAGATGACTTCGACGCGTTTGCAATGAGGAGTTCAAATGTTCATCATGTTGGGAATCATGGTATCAAATACACAGCAGAAGCAGTTTTGTTTATTAATAAAATCGATTATATACAATATATAATATGAGCCGATTTATATATATGTTTAATTTTATTAATCCAATTAACAAAATATTCCCAATCAGGATCTTGGTTAAACGCGTATAAACAAATAAATAATAAACAACCATAGGGGGTTTAGTAATCAACCTTTGACGACTACACCGGAATTGTAACACGCGGGTTACAACGGATCCTCGCTAGTAGGAAGTTCACACCCGAGCACCGGCCAACCGAAAGCAACACTTTGCAAGACGGAGGCGGCGATGATGGTGGTTTGCGGCGGACAAAGGGGCGGTGGCTCCTAAGGGTGGCCGCAAATCTTGAAGAGGAGACAAGGGTTATGTTGTTTTATCTTTTCAAAAACATGTGTGATTAGAGTTTGATCTATCACACCTATTTATAAAGATAAAAGGCACTTGACCACTTAATTAGTCAAAGTCATTCACTTGACCATTTGACTAGTCAAGGACTTGACCAATTAATTAGTCAAAGTCATACACTTGACCATTTGACTAGTCAAAGACTTGACCACTTAATTAGTCAAAGTCATACACTTGACCATTTGACTAGTCAAAGTGTAAACTTTACTATTTAGTCCCTCGAGTTTTAAACTATTATTATTTCAGAAATAATAATCCACCAACACATGAATTTATCTGATTCGTGTACCAACGTGTAACTCTTCGGATCGTACCGGGTCGGGTTACGTTGACCTCGATTTTTAATTACATCGGACATACTATATATCCAACACATCACGTACGTGAAGAGCATGAGCGAAATTTCCCGATCTCTGAAGACGATGAAGATGATGAACTCATGCCTAAGACACAATATGAGGCACATGACGAATGATATAATTTGGGCGACGACATTGAAGATATGCAAGTTTTAGAAGATGAAGATGCAGGTAAAAAAAGGAAAAAAAAATCATCGGGCGAGCAAAGGGTACAAAGTGGACAACCAAGCAAGAGGTTGCTTTGACAAAAGCATGGTGTTATCGCTCGGAAAACAGGGAGAAAAGTAACCAATGAAGCAAGGGGAGTTTTTAGAAGGCGGTTTTTAAATGTTACAAGGAAATATTGGGAGGAAGCGATCGAAACATCGATCAAGGGACATAAATAATTAGAAGCCGACAACTAACATGCATCTTGTAGGTTAGACGACGCCACCCCCACTAGTAAGATACTGGATCTCAATGAAGATATCGGATCAACATGACCACAACGGAAAAATAAAAATCCTACCGAGTCTTCAAGCAAAACCTCCTTAGTTTATGAATTTGGGTCGTACCGGATGATGAAAGAAGATAAGTTGAGCAAGGTGGAAATACAAACTAAACAAAGATAAAAAAAAACTGTATCCTTTTTAGAAGAACAACGGGAATTGTTGAGGCAATGACAATATGGCCACGACTTAAACATGTATTTCAAACGGCGCGACAACTTCAAGGGTAAAAGGTTGAAATTGGTTATATAACGAAAATGTGAAATAGCCGAGGACTATGGTTGGGATGGCTATTGGGAGGAAGAGGAAGACAAAGACAATGAGGAGTTTACTTTTATTTGTATGTTTTATTTTTAATTTGTGATTCTTGTATATTTATATTTTTTATTAATGTACTTTTATTTTATTTAATATAATATTTTTTAATTAAAGTCGTCATTAAAAAAAACAAAATCATTTTTGAGTAATGGTTCGGGTGGTGTTTCCATTAAATTGAAGTTTCGGGTAATGAATTAATAATGAAGTGATATGATACTGAAAAATTGTTGGATATCAAGGTAGTTTCGAGTGACACCCCTCCACCCTAATCAATATCTATATCTATAAACCAAAGCATTTTTTATGATATGACACTTAAGGAGGCATTCTCCTCCTTTAGTGTGCCATGTGTCATGCCATGTGATAAATTAAAAAAAATATATAAAACCTAATATACTAAAATTAAATTGAGTTATTTTACGAAAAAAGAATTTAAAAACAAATTTAAATTTTCCTCTCTTATGTTTTCTCCCATAATTTTTAAACGTTAATATCTTTTATATACGAGATTTTTTAAAGAAAAAAAATACACCAAATTAACGAGCGTTTTATTATCTTTCCAACGAGTACCATAGTGCTATATAAAAAAAGGAGAAAAAAACCGACTATTTTTTGTGGGGCTTCGTTCATATAGGAAAAAAAAACACAAAGTGTTCAGGTTATTCATTAATCATGTTTTTTCTTTTAAACCATGTTCTTATCTACGATGTTGAAATTCAGTCCAATCATCATGCTATCATTGGAATTTTACTCGTCTAAAGATACATAGGTATACTTCATCAAGAGAAGTTAGGAGAAAAAAACGCGCAACATTGCAACACATGGTGTCACCTTATAGCAAGGTTATTTTTTTATTTATTTAATTACAAAAGTAATAATTATTACTATTAGTATTAGTATTATTAGAATTGTTATATTTTTTAACCCGGGACGCTTTCGGGTGAAATGGATCTTTTGGTATTTTCTTTGTAAAAAAATATCTAATGTAAGTTGATACATACATGCCATTTTTATAGTTTAGATATTTCTAATTTTATTCACCTTACTTAGGTTGGTTAACCCGGGACGCTCCCGGGGTATAAACTAGTACCATATATTAGGGTTCTAGATTCATACACCACTTGATTAGGAATTATATACACCACTTGATTAGGAATTATATATTATAGGGCCCACATCATTAAATCCAAAAAGTTTAAAGTTGCTTTTTAATTAAAGTGTTTTTTAATTATCAACTAATCATATTACACCCCTTGCCAATGATGTCCAGCCCAGCTGGTTGGAGGTGGAAGGATTTACTCCTTAGGGAGGTTCCCGTCCGTGCTTGTTCTTAGGTTCGAGTCCCCCTACTCGCACTAAGAGATGGGAAATTCAACACCCGCGTTTGGCCTGGATTCAAACTGGGGTTGATGGGTTGTGCGTCGTTTGGATTCTCCGCTGAAACACACCTTCAAAAAAAAATCATATTACACCCCATTAATTATACCACTATTTGAGGAATTTTATACAATATTTTATTATTAATCTTATATTATTTTTTACATGTTTCTTTATGGATTAATACTTAATATATATATTTATTATATATTTTTAAAAAATACAATAAAATTGTATTTAGTATATATATAATGTTTTCTAAATATAACATCACTTTTATATTTTTTATAACGGTTCAAAATAGCTTTTAACAATATGCATTACATATATTTTTACCTAGCCATTAAAAAAACACAAATAGTTAAAATAATAACAAATAATCCAAACAAAATCATAATTTTCATATCGTGTTTTAATCTATATTTACATATCCTGGACGTCGTTTAGGTAGCGAATCTCTAAAATTTTTTTGGCGTGATTCAAATACATGTTCCCAAGCGGCTGCACTCCTTCTTCTTTTAAGTCTCCATAGGTTGTTTGTGGTGGCCATTGGAAACTCTCCTTTCAATTCTACCATTATATAATGGTCATCAGGAACATGTGCAATTGTAATTATCTTTTTCTGTGGGAATTGGTCTGGGCCATTCAAAAGCGAGAAGCATGTTGAACTGTTTCCCATCCGATTAGATAAAAAAAGAACAATTACCTTATACTTGTTTGCAATCAGCAACCCTGCTTCTGGCATAAGCATCCAATGTTTTTTTGTGCCAAACCTGACCCTGACCAAATTGTAAAAGCTCTTCCATTAGTTCTCTCGGGACTAATCGCCATTCATCCTCACCGTACCCGAGAGCAGAAGCTGTCGCCCGAAACCCACAATTTCCATCACCCAACACATTATGTATACGTCTAACATGCGGATGAAAAACTTTTGGAAGATCATTCATATATCTTACATCACCCAACACACCAGTAACACTCCCTTGGGTGCCAAAGAAATCATATCCCGGTGCGCTTGAAAGGTTGGTGAAACTACTTGGTTTGGCATTATCCCCATGATTTAACCCTACAAAAAACACTCTCTTGGGTTCCAAAGAAATCCTATCCCAGTGTGCTTGAAGGGTTGGTGAAACTCTCTTGAGTAGCAAAGAAATCATATCCCGGTGCGCTTGAAGGGTTGGTGAAACTACTTGGTCTGGCACTATCCCCGTGATTCAACCCTACGAAAACACTCCCTTTGGTGCCAAAGAAATCATATCCCGGTGTGCTTGAAGGCTTGGTGAAACTATGCCGGGCATAATCGTCGCTCAACCCCATAAAACATGTCATTTTCTGAATAAAAATTTATTTCAATAAACTATTTAAAAATATAAGAAAATTACTTTGATGATTAGCCTTCAACTTTGAGTGCAATTAGACTTGATTTTTCTCGTAGTCTTTAATAGTCGGTGACCCCACCAGGTAATTCCATCGAGATTTAAATTTTTCCCATTTATCCTCAGATTTGAATGATTGCCTACATTGGCGTTTAATATTTTCATGAATGTGAAATCTACAAAGTAACCGGGTCGCATCTGGAAAGATACATCGGCACGCCTCGATAAGAGCCAACTCTCTATCTGTGACTATGACACGTGGCAACATATGGCCGTCTAGTGTCTGTCTCAGACAGTTCAAAACCCACTTAAAATTATCTGTTTTTTCATGTATCAACGCGAACGCTATACAAAATGTCTTATTTGTTGAAGTCAGCCCAACAATCCGAATAAAAGGGAGACAGTACCTGTTTGTCTTGTATGTGGCATCTAAAATAAGAACATGCGGTAATGCACGCCATATTTCTACTGAATCGGGAAGGATGAAGAATAAATCTTGTACCTGATTGGTATTACTGTCTGCACGAACATGATGGATATATCCCCCATTGTTCAAAGATTTCATTAATGATTGCATCGGGGTGTATGGAAAATGGTGTTCCAGAGTTTTTCTCTTGTACCTGATTGGTATTACTGTCTGCACGAATAAGATTTCATCAATAAGAACATGAGGAAATGCATGCCATATTTTTCTCTTTTTTTCCTTTCCATTCCTCCTACAAATGAACTCTGGAACACCATTTTCTTCTTTCCCTTCATTTCCTTTCCTTTGATAAAAACTCAGGAACAACCATCAACTTCTTCTTCCCTTTCTTTTCTCCTATTAAGTTAACTCGGGAATACAGCGTTAGGGTTCAATTGCTGATCATTGGAATCACCTCATCATGTAAAACCAGAGGAGCAAGATGGTTAGGGTTTGAAACCCAAATCTCATCATCTAGATTTGCGAGCACATCATTAACGCCGGTAGTTTTGATCGGTGAATCCCCCATTGTTGGAATTGTGATGGGGTTTTCAGCTCAGTTTAACTCTTTTTGAGCCATTTTCTATAATTCGAAAACAAGTCAAGATGGGCCATTGGATCTATAATAATGGACCAATACTTTGCTTCTTTCAATGATACAACCGAAGACCCAGGCCCACTATAAACTTTATATTGGACCACTATAATAAGGCCCGGTCCATTGTACTTCTAGTTCCATAGTAGAATAATCCAGAATTTTTTTCAAAAATATGTAATTTTGATTGTGAGAAAGAGTGTTTGTAGGGGTTGCATGGGATTTATTTTGTGAAAATGGGTAGATCACCATATGGATTATCGACTTTCAAAAAATAACTTTGAAGGTCTCACATCAATTCAGCGACTTTCATTCAAGGTCGCTGATCCATTCAGAGACCTTCCTTGAATTCAATGTTGGCTCGTGTATATTTTATTGCAATTGTGAGACCTTAAATGAAGATCTACCCATTTTCACAAAAAATCTCATGCAAACCCTACAAACACTCTCTCACATTCAAAATTACCTATTTTTGAAAAAAAATAAAATAATAATCCATCGGCCCTATATTTTTCATTTACAGGCCTTCATGTCAACATTGATGTATCCAAAGTAGAAGCATATTAACCCTTTTGCTTTCTCGTCAGTTTACGTTCGTACTACAGACACTCCATAAATAATGTAGTAGGATGGATAGACAGGTTCAATATTAAAACAGGCAGTTGTTCTATTTTTCTGACTACAACCTATGTATATTGATGACTAACATGTGTTTACTGATAAAAATTTAGAGCAAGCTGCCAGCTATAAGTTAGTTCAAAATTTTCTGAATTTGTGTTTGAAATAAATATAGGAGTTAATAGCCATTTTCGTCCCTGAGGTTTGGGCCAGTTTGCCACTCCAGTACAAAAGTTTTTTTTTTTGCAATTCCTTCCCTGAGGTTCGGAATTTTTTTGCCAAATTCGTCCTTTTCATTAACTCAGTTAAAAAATCTCGTTAAGGTCAAGGGTAGGGTTGTCTTTTTGCGACTTTAATGAAGGACAATTTTGTCATTTGATACCCTATAATTATTTTAATAAAAAAAAAAACCATAGTCTTCCCCTACCCACCCACCCCTCTCTCTCTCTCTCACACACAAACACATAACTCTCTCTCTCTCTCTCTCTCTCTCTCTCTCTCTCTCTCTCTCTCTCTCTCTCTCTCTCTCTAATAATAATAACACTCTCTCACAATCAACACAGCAAGAATGCCTACAATACGCTCAGGCGAACGCCATTCCATCATAAAGAATATAAACACAAGGTAAACAGAAACATTTCGCCAAATAACCACTCGTTAACCATACCCTCATTGCAAAAACTCAAAACAATCACCAAAACTGTGAACAAACCGCTTGATCTTCGATCTTCATACACCTCTACGACGACGTCGTTGCCTTCTCGAAACCCCCATTGTCTTAAACCCCCTAACAAACGTGTGTAATTCCCCTCTCTTATCACTCAACACACCAACAACAACCCCACCACCACAAAACCCAACACACCCATTCCTCACCAACATAAAAAACATAGACAAACACATCACCCCCAGTACGACGTCGTTCTTCAATTTTATTCTTCCACCCAAACCCAACCAACAAACCATCAAAAACCCTAATCCTAAAACCCAAAATTTAAACTTTTTATTAACCCATTTCTTTCTTCCACCACCATCAAACCCTCCCCACCCAAACCCCTTCCAATTCCCACCATACCCACTGCCACCGCCGCCGTCGTAGACGCCGGAGATTTCTTGGATTAGGGAATTTAAGGGAGCAGGAAAGACGTGGTGGAAATGGATGCTGTGAAACGGAGTAATTGGATAAGGGTTTTGGTTGATTGTTTGGATCGGAACCGTAAAACAGAACGACGTCGTAAAACAGATCTGTCGGAAAAGTTAATACGCTTTGCCGGAGACCGTAAAACAGACTGCATGAAACCCGGTGGTGCTAGAAGGTGTCGGCTCGTTGATCTCCTTGCATGCAGAAACGTTGGTGGTGGTGGACCGGTGGTGGCCGGAAATATTGGTCAGTAACCTAAGATCATAATGGTTGCCGGAGTGTAGGTGGTTAGGAACCATTGTTAGGCCGTTAGGTATTTGGCGTAGTCAGGTAATGGTGTTGTATGGTGGTGTTTGCTGGTGGACTGGTGGTTGTTGTGGTGGTGTGCTGTCTTGGGGTTGGTGTGCAAATGCAGAAAGTGTGATGTACTTTTTTATGGCAAATATATAAAGGTGAAATATAAAGGTGAAAAAATGTTGAAGATCGTGTGTGAACTAGTTATTAATAATAATCTTGGTTGCAGATATAGAGAGAGTGTGAAAGAGAGATAGAGAAAGTGAATGAAAGAGATAGAGAGATATAGGGGGTGGGGGTGGGGTGGGGTAAGATTTTTTATTAAAATTTTAAATTATAGGTAAAAAGACAAAAATACCCCTGACATTAACGAGTTTTTTTAACTGGGTTAGTGAAAAGGACGAATTTGGCAAAAAAAATCCAAACCTCAGGGAAAGAATTGCAAAAAAAAAAAACTTTTGTACTGGAGTGGCAAACTAGCCCAAACTTCAGGGACGAAAATGGCTATTAACTCTAAATATAGACTTATAGAAACTCCAATGGGATCGATATAGATCAGGTATTCAGGCTGAAATTTCCTGACATGACTGTGAAATGTGCACGAACAACCAGTGGCGGATCCAGACTAAAAGTTCAGAGTAACGTTCAACAATTTTTTTTATCGTACTTTCATGCAATGTAAACGAAACAAAAATAAAAAGTTTAGAGTAACGTTCAATAATTTTTTTTATCGTACTTTTATGCAATGTAAACAAAACAAAAATAAAAACACGATACTAAGTAAAGTTAAATAACATATACCTAATAAATTTCTTATCTTATATATTTAATCCAAGCTTCTTTAGAATGTGGTATCATCTTCCAAATAATTGGAATAAACTCTAAAATTATAAATGAACAATAAAAAATTAGGAACAAATGAAAATTAGAAGTGACCAATTGGCAAGTTATGCACAACACAAGATACAAGATACAAACAAATAACGCATAAACCCGAAATTATGCACAACAAAGTCGATCTAAGACACGCGTATTGCAACGGAAGCATTAAATGGAAAAACGGTCATAAAAACATTGAATCACACACGTACACTGCAGCGTGTTAACTCGCAAAATTTAAAGCGAAACGAAAAATGAAAAAGTTATAAAAGATGAAAAGTATGTGAGACCAAAGTTTAAGATGAAAATGTTATGGTTAGATTGTAAAAATGTAAAAGTATTGGGGTTAAAAATATATAAATTGTAAGACTCAATCGCTCAATTTTATTTATAACAAAACATGTACAATATATAGACCTAGGATAGATGTATCCATGGTAAGGAAATATTACATAATCAATTATAATAACTATACATAAATGACGGACATAATTACGCAAATCATTGACATGATTTACGTATTTCTAATACCTCCCGTCAATCGAACAGGTGGGGGACCAACACGAAGTAATCCCCGAAATTTCTCAAAGAGGGGACGTGAAAGACTTTTGGTGAATATGTCCGCAACCTGGAGATTTGTTGGAATGAACTTTGTGTGAAGACGTCCAGAGGAAACGAGTTCTCATACAAAGTGATAATCAATGTCTATGTACTTAGCACGCTTATGAGAAACTGGATTTTGACTGAGAAAGATTGCACTTTTGTTATCACAGAGTAGAGTAGGACGAGTCGTCGGAAGAGCATGCAATTCACGAAGAAGATGGGTTAGCCAAATAATTTCTGCTGCCGTATTAGCCATAGCACGATACTCAGATTCGCAGCTGGATCTAGAAACAGTAGGTTGCTTCTTCGCACTCCAAGAGACGAGATTTCCTCCCAGGTAAATTGAGTACCCATAAGTAGAGCGACGCGTTTCAATACACCTGGCCCAGTCCGCATCAGAATAGCCAACCAACGTGGTAGATGTTGGTTTAGAAAATGTGAGGCCAAAAACAGTGATGCCTTTGACATAGCGCATAAACGTAATTACATCTTATTATATGCGATATAATATCAAACTAACATAAAACGAGAGTATCTATGCAAATCATTGACTCCTCTGCATCTCGCGGGTGCCCTAAAATAATAGAAATATGCTGGACACTACAAACTGCATTTTAGTAATTACATCACTTCCACTACAATCTTATGGTCATTAAGAGATACAATGCCACTTCACTACGCTAAGCACCACTCTACGATGACATACTTATCTGTCTTCTAGATACATAAAAGGGTCCCACCAAAGGACGTGGGCCAATTTAAAGGTGTTGCAAGGAATAGTACGGCCTATTGTTATGTACGCATTTAAAATTTTCAGAAGATATACTTATGAGTTTCAGTTTTTAGTAACATATATTTTATACATCGTTGTTTTCTACTTCATCATAACGAATAACATAACGAATAACGCTTGACTGACTGAAAATGAGATGTTGTAGGTGATTGAAGATGTTGCCTCGCTTGATTGACGGCATATGAGAGATCTGGGCGAGTAATAGTAAGGTATTGAAGAGCTCCAACTAAGGACTGATACAGTGTAGGGTCATGAAATGGAACACTTGTGGTGAGAAAGCTGTCAGTAGTGGATAACGGTGTGTCAACAGGTTTCGAATCCAACATTCCTGCACGAGCCAAGATGTCATGAGCATATTTAGCTTAGCTCAAGAAAATACCATTATCCTGATGTGTAACTTCAAGACCCAAGAAGTAACCAAGGCTGCCCAAATCTTTAACAGAGAACTCCTTGTGCAGATGAGTGACAAAAGATTGAATAAGAGACGGATCGTTGCCGGTGATAATTATGTCATCGACATACACGAGAAGATAAATGATAGCAGATCCGTTCTTAAAGATAAAAAGTGAGGTGTCTGCTTTGCTGCATGTGAAACCATTAGATACCAAAAAATTGCTAAGACACTGAAACCAGGCACGTGGTGCCTGCTTAAGTCCATAGAGAGCCTTTTTCAATTTACATACATGGTTTGGGAAACGAGCATCAACAAACCCAATAGGTTGCTCCATGTATACAGTCTCTGTGAGATTGCCATTGAGAAAAGCATTTCGGACATCTAATTGACGTAGTGACCATCCGTAAATAGTAGCAAGAGCAAGTACCACCCGAACCGTAGAGGCTTTGACAACAGGGCTGAATGTATGAGAAAAATCTAGGCCAGGGACTTGGGTGAAGCCCTGGGCAACCAAACGAGCTTTGTATCTGTCGATGGAACCGTCCACCTTGTACTTTGTTCTGAAAATCCACTTGGAACCAACTATATTTGCGTTTGAGGGTCGTGGAACAAGGACCCAAGTGTTGTTGGTGTGTAAAGCCTGAAGTTCCTCTTCCATCGCATGTACCCATTTAGAATGCTTGGCAGCTGATTTATAACCACGAGGATCCTGTGCTGCAAGTAAAGCATGATGCAATGGACCTGAAAACAAAGAAAGGTTGGCATAATGTTTTGGTTTGTAAATGCTGTTTTTCGATCGAGTCCTCATGGGGTGTGATGGTACGGCACAGAAGAGGATCCAGAGTCGGGTGGGTTAACGGGAGCAGAAGTGGAAGGATGGGAAGAAGTGGATTGGGCTGCTGGTGTGTGAGGTTTGGGCGAGGAGGGATGTTGTTGTTGATGAGCAGAAGGTTGTGGGCCGAGAGATGGAATAGGAAAAGGTGTTTGGGTTGGTGAGTGAGGCGGACACATATTACATAAGGGTGAGTGGGAAGGTGGTGAAGTATGTTCGGATGAGGGCGAGCGGGAAGGTGTTGAGATATGTTCGGATGGTAAAAGTGGGATAGTGGGCGGATTTGGTATTGTGGGTGTTGGTAGGGATTCATCAAAATTGGAGAAAACTAAGGCGGCTTCATCAACAAGAGTAACGTGGTTGCTAAAAGGAAAATTTTCCTCATCAAACTGAGCATGGCGCATAACATAAACGCGATGAGTGAGTGGGTCTAAGCATTTATAGCCTTTATATTTAGCATCGTAGCCAATAAAAATACATTTTGCACTACAAGGGGATAATTTACGCTTTGCATAATCCCTCATATATGGAAATACACGACAACCAAAAACCCGAAGATTTGAGTAAGTTGGTGTGCAACCATATAAAATTTCGTAAGGTGATTTGAAATCAAGAATTGATGATGGTAAGCGGTTTATGATAAAGGTGGCAGAGGAAAATGCATCTGCCCATAATGTGGCAGGAGCATGCGAATTAAAAAGCATGGCAAGACTGGTTTCGGTGATGTGTCTGTGTTTACGTTCAGCACGACCATTTTGTTCAGGAGTGTGGGGACAAGAAAGACGATGATGAATTCCTTGTTCATGAAAAAACTTTTGTACTCGGTTATTAGTAAACTCAGTTCCACCATCACTCTGAAAGGTTTTAATTTTGCAAGATAACTGATTTTGAACAAAAGGTACAAAGACTAATAATGCATCATAAAAGTCGGATTTGTGTTTAAGGGGATAAAACCAAGTAAAGCGAGAATGGTCATCAATAAATATAGCATAAAATCGATAACCATTTGTCGATGTCACAGGTGCAGGGCCCCACAAATCACAGTGTATTAAATCTAGAGCATGTAATGAACGACTAGTGTTTAAATTAAAAGGCAAACGATGCGATTTAGATAATTGACATGAAGAGCAAACACTAGGTTTTGGTAAAAGAGAAGTAACAAACAAAAAACCATGTTTATGCAATCTAGAAATAATATCAAAAGACACGTGTCCAAGGCGACCGTGCCACTTTTCAAACGATGCTTTTAGATGATGATCCGAGTACGAGGCTATGAATGCATGATTTCCTTCACGGAGGATGTAGAGTCCATTTTCACATGTGCCCTTTGCTAGGATCTCCTTTGAGTGTCGATCCTGAATGTGAAAGAAATTGTTAGAAAAAAGGACATCTACGGGAGAATCATGAGTAAGCTTACTAATCTAAAGAAGGCGTTTAGTAAGACGAGGAACAACAAGGACATTTTTAAGATTGATATTTTTTGAAAGGGATGTGGTACCAATGTTCGTGATAGGTAACGTATGGCCATTACCGAACCGAACATATTCATTAGAAGGGGTACCAAAAGTGGCATCGAGATCATTAATAAAAGGAGTCATGTGAGCCGACGCACCTTTATCGCCGGTCCAGTCGGGATGATCCTCGTTAGTGACATGGCACTGAGCATGGAAAGCCTGCGCTAGATTTGCATCTAAAGGCGGGGCTTGTTTTGCAAAAGTGGCAAGATTGGGACAGGTGTTAGAATAATGCCCATCCGTCCTGCATAATTGGCAATGTGGAGGTCTTCTATTTCTGCCACGGCCTGTATTACGACCACGACCTCTACCACGGTTAGAAAAATTGGAAGTAGAAGTAGAGCGAGAGGAGTTACCAAATTTGTTAGGGTGAGCTGTGAAAGCAACTGAGGGGTTCGAATGGCCATGAAGCCGTTGCACGAATGTTTCTTGATTTTCCGTTTTTGCCAGCAAGTCACGGAAAGAAGATGTTCCAAGGGCACGATGGGTGGTAGAGAAGTTTTCATACGCAGGCCAAGTCCGCATAGAAACCAGTGGCACTTGTCACCTTCACTAACGGGGTGGCCAATGGCTGCGAGTTGGTCGCAGATAGCCTTGAACTTGCGACCAAACTCAGCAACGGTTGATGAACCTTTTTGAAGGAGGCGAAGATTATCACGAAGGGTGTGCATACGGTCAATCGAATGATGATTGTATGCACTTTCTAATGCTAGCCAGATCTGACGAGCAGTATGGAGGCCAATAATCTCACACATCGCCTCTTCAGAAAGAGAGGACTGAAGAAGCAAGCATACGATCTGATCATTGGCTCTGATACCATGTAAGACTCAATCGCTCAATTTTATTTATAACAAAACATGTACAATATATAGACCTAGGATAGATGTATACATGGTAAGGAAATATTACATAATCAATTATAATAACTATACATAAATGACGGACATAATTACGCAAATCATTGACATGATTTACGTATTGCTAATATAAATCAAACTTAATAAATAAATAAAAAAGTCGGCACAGCCCACCAAATATAAGAATACAACCCCTCTTACGCACGAAACATCCACTAAGCATAAGATACAAAATCAATATGTACATACATGTTGTAAATTAATACTATATAAATTAATTAGGGGGCTTTACGATCGTCTTGTGTTTGGGCTTTTAACAAAGTTAGATTTCTTTCGAGGGATAACAAAAATAATCTTAGTGGTAATGTAAATTTTTTTTAGGGTAGCGTACTACGTAAAACATAAAAAATAAAAAAGAAAAAATTCTACTTCATCGCGAAAGTTGAAGGGTAGCGGGTGCTACCCCTCATTAGGGATGAGCATTTTTTCCCGAGTACCTATACCCGTATCCATACCGTACCTGTACCGGTACCCGTACCCATACCGATTTTGAGTACTCAATATAGGTATCGGTACCCACTTTTACTGATTTCGGTATTCGGTACTTTCGGTATCTGTAGGGGTACGAGTACGGGTAAAAATGGTACATGTACCGAATTCTATATACTATTGAATTTGATTATATGTTTTACTCCGTATTATGGTATATATGGTATTCGTATAAATTTTACATATTTGGTACATGTATCATATTAGTACATGTACCAGAATTTTCAATTTGGTACCCGTATAGTATTGATACTCGTAATTGTTTACCTACTTGGTACCTCGTACGAGTGCTTAAAAAAGAAAAAAATAACAAAACGGTACAGGTATTTTCGGTACAGGTACGGGTATAGGTACGGGTACGGTACCGATCTCATCCCTACCCCTCACTATAGCCCACCCCCGCCACTACGAAGACCCCTTCTTCGAGGTCTATGGCAACCAAAGCACCCCTCCCGGGCTCATTAAGGGCCAGAGGGTGCTTAAAAATAAGACATGGTGGTGTTGTTAAATTACTTTAAAAGGGGTAGAATCTTAATAGAACATTAGACTAATTGAGAACATGAAAACCATTTTAAACCACACATTTCTCTAGAGAAAAGTATTTTTTTTTTTTTTTGCTAAATTGCAGCTTTTCTTGCGAGGATAAATTTTTTTTTATTTATACATATGTGTATATCATCAATTATCGGTTATATATGTGCGTATATTTTCAAACATATATGTATAATACTTATATTTTACTATACATGTATATGTGCAATCATTACTACACATTTGCACATATATGTACATTATAAAACATGTATCTACATATATGTACAAAACTAATTTTTGTAGTTTTAGACATGTATATACATATATGTATAAATGCAAAAAAAAAAAAAAAAAAAATTAATAATAATCCTTGCAGGAAAAGGTGCGATTTAACAAAAAACAAACAACTGCTTTAGGGAAATGTGTGGTCTAAAATGATTGTCTCAGTTCTTAATTTGGCAAGTGTTTATATACACATGCAGACAACTGTGTGTGTCTAAATTCGTAACTTTATTAAAATACCCTCATCATCTTTGAGTATTTACGCATTTACCATCATCTTCCTACTAAACCTTTACCTTGTAAAGCAAATCTATAAATTTGCGCAGATCAGATATGAACCATTTCCAACCGGTTTAATAAGGTTATTGCCGACCCTCCAATACATGTAAATCCGCCATTGTGATCGGCCAGATATACCCCACTAGAACTTGGGCCCGGGCCGGAAGTCCTCCCCGCACCCCACCATGGCCGGCCCTGGTAAATGCGTAACAAAGTGCAAACCACGAGGACCATCCATGCACTATTGGAAAATGATGGGACTAGATGTCTCACAAAGTGCAAACCACAAGGATCATCCGTCTTCTTTTGGTAAAAAGTGGTGCCAATGTTGAAGTTTAAGGATTTGTGACGATGTTTGTATCGTTGATGAGAAAATAAGTGTTTTTAAAGTATCTACGAAAATATGATTTAACGATTCACTGAGCACATTCCTGAGTTTATTTAACTATTTGCACCGATGATTTTCTAATCATTTGTGTTGTATCATATTGTGCTAATACATCATGGGAACTTTACCAGGGGCGCAACTTCATAGTGGCGTGAGGGGGCGCCCGACCCCCGTAATTTTCGCTCAGATTTTCGCTCAAAAGATTTTCGCTCAAGCTTCGCCACTTACGTTAACTACATATTAACGGAGTATACAAATTCATTGGCATCACCAAATAAAACCTGTATTCTATAGATTATTAGTAAAAGTGTAAAACTTTGTGGTAGTTCCGTTTGCAGTTGTGCATTTAATTCACAACAAATCCTGATTCCTTGCTGTCACATACGGTGTCAACAAGATCATCAGTGAATATTAAAAAATAGGTAATTAAGTTCCTTATACATCCACTGCATTAAACAATTGTACATTATTCAATTGATACTTGTACATCAACAAGGCCAGAGCCACAGTTAAAATGTTACCTAAATGATATAAGATAAGAAAGAAAAATAAATGAAGAACATGACAAGTAGAACCGGCAAGCTGTTAACATTGAAGACACAACAATTTCTATTGACTCGTGCATTGAAAGAGAGATAAATATTGTACTGCAATGAGTTGTTGTACTAAGTGTCACGTTAAAGATTGTACACATGCTGAACATGAATGTATTTCTGCTATTTTATGGTGTTTGATGTGCAATGAAAGTTGTACATTTGGTGTTAGTAGATTGAGGGTGAGAAATAAAAGAAGGTTGTACCTATGGAGAAATTCAGAAAAAAATATTTTACTTTTACAAATTTACTTTTATTTAACGGCAAACAAAATTTATTCTATCACTTTTGTACAAGAATGACGCTAACACAATACAACCAACCTCACAACACCCCCATACCACTAAACAAACTTGCCGATCTAGCCCTTAACGTCAAAACACACCAACCTCCCCATTCCAAATCAGATTTTTTCGCTGTAAAACGTTTTTTTTTTTTTTTTTTTTTTTCTTTTCAGCCCGGACAGTGTAGGAATCCTATTTTACCAATTTAATCTAATAACCAGAAAGTAAATGTAATGACAAGTAAGTTGGTAAGCCAACAACCAACTAAATTGAATTCAATATATGTACAAGCTTTAATCTTCTTTCTATTTTTTGCATTCATTCATCGTGAAGCCTGTTGACAACAACTCTGAAAAACTTTCCAATAAAGTGAAGTCGTTTGTTGATGTCATTTATTTCAGCAAGTATGGATGCACCAAATTTGAGTTGTTTATTCTAGTGGGTTTTTTTGAACGGTCACGGATAATGCTAGACGTAAGGAAAATATTAAATATTTAAAAAGGGGTTACGGCGCAGCTTGTTGCCCGTTTACCTGTCATCCTTTTGTAATTTGCTATTGGTTTAATGAAATGAAACGATAAAAAAGAAAACAACAGAAATGATAAATTTTTGAATGAGTAAACCATTACATTAAGCTCTATTTTATAGGGGAAGGTATAACAATTTTAATTAAATTTTACAACGAAGAAATTAAATAAAAGAGTTAATCAAATAATAGGATAACCAAAAAAACTCATGAAGCCAATGGGGTGGTGGTCCATTGACAAAGGCAAAGCCTTTAAAACATCTAGGTTGTGAGAGGTCTTGGGTTCAAGTCCCAAAGACTACAAGGATTAATGAGAAATTAACCTTTCAAAAAAAAAGAAAAAAAAAAACTCATGAACAATGACTACTAGCGATTTTCTTATCAAATGGAAATGGAAGGAAATCTTCAAAATTTGTTTCATATTTATTTCTATTTTTCACTCGCTTACAAAAATTCCCCCATTGCGTATATAATTTCGTTAATTGAGTTATATACTCTCATCATCCTCCCTCACATAAAAAAAAACTAGTCCTTGTGTTTTTAGAGTAGAATGTTTCGCTTGATGGGTTACTTAGCTTCTCGTTTAATTTTGTATGGTGGTCGGTGATGGCATTACTCTTGTGAACCTAATCAACAAAGTTCCATTAGCTCTAGTACCTATTTGGGATGTTGTTAGGGAAACATGTGAATTAACATCACGATGGCATTTATAAGATGAATAAACAACAATGATAATTAAAAACACATGAACGTATGTCACAGAGTTCAAACGGCCAATAGTATAATGTGGACATGATGCGCGATTTATGAATTAAAACAACAGCAAGAACATCATCAACAAAATCTTTTGAGAAACACCTTTTTGTCTTAACTTTATGTTACGGTGTTACCTTATATTGTTACAAGTAATGAAACAATTACTTAACTGTTTTCCATTGCTTTATGTTAAGGATTTGTAAACTCCTGAAAACTCTCATCACATGATCAATGCATGTCATTATGAAAACCAAATCAAACACTATACTTTCCACTATTGATGCATAAGGAACATTGTCATCTCTGATTCTCTTCTTTGTCAACATGTGTAGGAAGTGATCATTCTCTAAAAGCTACAAGATTCAAATGGTTATATTTCTCAACTCCGCCTCATGTTGAACTTCTCCAATATTTTACCTATGTGTTTTTCTTGTGATACCCTACAGTATATCCTATTATACGAACTAAAGAATTTCAACAGCTCAAGCTAGATCGGACATTATCCTTTATGGAGGCTGAATATTGTTAGAAGTAATCTTGATTCAGAAATAAACATGTGTTAATTAAGTTCTGTACATATGTTAGATATTATTATTATTGAGTCCTATTAGTCTAAAAATTAATATATGTGAACCGGTGTGTCACATATCCTTTAGGACGGTTATGTTGGTTATGTAAGGGACGCGTCGGATCAGTAATGTCTATCCATAATGTATATATAGGTCCAAACAATGCATTTCATTTGTGTGTGGAAATTTTAGTTTTTATAACTTCTTTTCAATTCTCCCTCCAAAATTATTTCTCCCTCTAAACCGAAACATCGATCGCATACAATCATTTAGAAATTCAACATGGCATCAGAGCCTCAAGAACCGAAGACATGTGGGTTATTTGATATTGATAAGGAAGAATATCAAGTGGGAACAAAGGGCGGTTATAGGATAGGACCACTAATTCCTAATGTGTTTTTTCAATTATGTGGATCGAAAGTGGAAAGCCAAGAAGGCTATTGTCGAGAAGAAAGAGAGTAGTAGAGACTCTCTAAACATCAAAGTATCTTCATTCAATATTGGTTCTACTAGTGGATCCGTGAGGGATCAAAAAGCGAGAAAAGAGAAGGCACAAAAGGAGTTCAATCAACAAGTGAAGTTCGGTCAAGAAGTGCCCGAGTATTCGTCTATTATGTGTTGTAGTAGGTGCAAAGAACCCTTTCATTATAGGCGTAATTGTCCAAAGAAAATTGGAAAAACCGAGTTTATGGTTAAGGGAAGTGAAGATAAGGGTTGGAATGATATATGGTATGCGAGTTTGATGAGAAGAGAACACAGATGTGGCAACAAACACTTGTTTATGGTGTTAAATAATTTATTTGGCATCGAAGGTTGCCCAAGTGGTTATAGGCAAGAGTATTTCTGTGGCAAAGGATCGATAGCGATCACAAGTGGTGGGCAATTGCATAAAATTCAGAATGTTTATTACATACCCACACTAAGAAGAAATGTGTTAAGTATTGACAAACTAACATAGGAGGGATTAGAGATTGAATTTGATGGTGATGTTTGTCACATCAACAAGCCGATTATACAAAAGGTTTGAAGGATTATAACGTGCCGCATTTGTGATGGAGATGATCTCTTTACTTTCAAATGTCCCACAAAAGAACAAGAAGGCCGAAACATTAAAGATCAAGAAGGCCGAAACATTTCATAAAATTTCGAAGGGTTCAAGGACAAAGGAAAGAGAATTAGATATGAAGGCGACAAGATGGAGGGAATAACCGAAGAGGACAAGGAGAGAGCGTCCATATTCAAGCACTTTAATCCATATATCTACCATGGTTGAAAGATACAAAAGAAAGTTCGAGTTAGAGTTTGAAAGGACCGTTTATTGGTTTATGAAAGAATTCTTAAAGATAAGAATTAGAGCACCATTCCCTCCAAGAAATGAAACGGGTTATCCAATTAGGTTATTGGATCTTTACAAGACGATACAAATATTTGGTGGCTATGAGGAAGTGACAAAGGACGAGAATTGGACGGTAGTGGCCATGTCAATGGGATATGGAAGGCAAACATACGTCTGTTATCTAGAGATGATCGAGTTGTATCATCTAAAATACAAAGGAAGAGAACTAGTGGTCGAAGTTGATAATGAAGAAAGCAATGATCACAAGACAAAGGAATCCGAGTGGAATGATTCGGATCTGCACCCAAAGAAAAGATCAAGATCGTCATCGAGTGAAGATTAAAGAAGAAGTGCATGGAATCAAGATTAGGGGGAAAATATTAGAGGTAATCTTGATTCAGAATTAAACAAGTGTTAATTAAGTTATGTACATATGTTAGATATTATTATTATTGAGTCCTATAAGTCTAGAAATTAATATATGTGAACCGGTGTGTCACATATCCTTTAGGACAGTTATGTTGGTTATGTAAGGGACGTGTTGGATCAGTAGTGTCGATCCAGAATGTATATATAGTCCAAACATTGTATTTCATTTGTGTGTGGAAAGTTTAGTTTTTATAACTTCTTTTCAATTCTCCCTTAAAAATTCTTTCTCCCTCTAAACCGAAAAATCAATCGCATACAATCATTCAGAAATTCAACAAATATGAACTGTTATTATTATCTATATACATGTTTGAGATTGAACAAAGAAGTTGACAATTTATTATATCCTTACTTAATTAAATAAGTATGAATAGTTTAAAAAAAATAAGCATGAAATGTTTTTATCTGGCCCTATTTAATCCACTTGTTTTCGGTTAACTCTTTTTTAGCCTAGCCTTTTTACCCGCTCACAAATGTATAGGATACTGAGAGAAATAGTTCATTTTCTTATCTTTTTAGTGTGATTACTATGCATATCCAAGTGAAACATTATACATATCTGTAGGGGTGTAAACGAACCTAGCTGCTCGTAAACTACTCAAGAATCATTTGTTAAAAACTCAAATCGAGATTGAGCTTAAACGAGCTCGAGTTTTTATTGAGGCTCATTTAAAAAAACGGGTTTGGTATTTATATAATTTTATCTAATATATTTATGGTAAAATATTGAAGTGTTTATATGTGTGTGCAGAGTTTATATAAATATATATATATATATATATAAATTAATAAAATAAATAATAAATAAAAAGAGTGCCAAACTCAACTTTTAGAAATAAAACTCTAAATGAGTCGTTATATATATATATATATATATATATATATATATATATATATATATATATTCTCTGTTATGAAGAATCACCATTCAAGGATAAGATTTACCTCCTTGATTTACCAAACAAGTGAATGACCCCTTTGTCAAACTTAAAGATAATGTACCATGCTACTAGTCAATCCAAATAGTTAAACTTGTCTACCAAATAGTTAATCTTTTGTAGTATAAATACTAGCTTAAGGTAGATGAGAAAATGCACCTCATGTATACACTTTCATAAGTATACATTTCTCTACTTCTTTATCTTACATTCTTTCTAAAGTTCTTAAGTTTTAGCACTAATCTTGTGTTAATTCTTGTTATATTATAACACGTTATCAGCACGAGTAGCTTATGTCCTAATCAAGAAAGGCTTTAACCACAAAGACATCTATTATAAGCACTGTAAGCACTTCATTAATTTTCTAATATACTTTGAAAAAAAAAAAGGACTAAGTATAGATACAATATGTAATAGACATTTGATAACTACGGGACTACTAACACTCTAATTTTTATTTACGCATCTAACTTTTAATTATGCATCTAACTTTTACTTTTATCGCAACTAACCTTTATTTACATATGCACGCTAACATTTCATTTAAAGCTTACGTTTATTTATGTGTACTAACATTTTTATTCTTATTATTGTGCATACTAATCTTATGTCTTATAAAATAACTTTTATTTAATACATCACTAATTATCTTATATTTACAAATACATATATATAACCATTGTGTAACGGCTATAAAATAGTAATATAGCCGTTATAAAACGGGTAGAAATTTACCCCTATAAATTACCAATTATCAATCTTGTTTTCACTAAAAATAAAAATAAATAAACGCTCTTCTTTTCTAGATTACACAAGATAATTTCTCAAAGATGATTCACCCAGTTTTGGTGTTGGCCGCCGTAATGTTGATAGTGCTTCCGTTTTTAATTGCTAATCTCCCACCTGAAAATTTTAATCATTTCTTATTCGTTTATTTGTTTGTAGCTCTACCAATGTACTTTATCTCAATTTATATAAGTAAGTAGATCCTAATATAATATTTATCTTATTTGTGTTTAGAAATAAAATGGCAAACATCGCAAAAATTGAATTTCCGGCTCTTAATATCACCGGAGACAATTATATGCCGTGGACGGCACATGTTAAGCGACATCTCAAATCAATGGGTGTTTTGGAAATGATAACGGAAGGAAATGACTGCACCGAACAAGACAAAGCAAAAGCTGATGTCTTCCTTCACAAACACATTGATGAGATATTACAATTTGAATATTCAAATTGTGATGATCCATACGTTTTATGGAAAGAATTAAAAAGCAGATTTGATCATCAAAGGGAAGTTTTACTTCCCACTGCTAGAGATGAATGGAACAATATTCGGTTCCAAGATTTTAAAAAAGTTAATGAGTATACATCTGCCTTGTTTAGAATATGCTCAACGCTCCGATTCTGTGGGCAAACTGTTACCGAGGAAGACATGTTGGAGAAAACTTTCTCCACATTTCATGCATCAAATATAAACTTGCAACAACAATATCGATTGCTAAATTTCAGAAGATATTCTGATCTAAATTCATTTCTCCTCGTAGCAGAGAAAAATAACGAGCTATTAATGAAAAATCATCAAGCTCGTCCCACAGGATCACTAGCAATTCCAGAAGCAAATGCTATTATCAATGAAAATAAAGACTCTGGAAGACAATAGGGAAAAGGCCGTGGTCGAGGCCGTTCTAATAAAAGTCGTTTTAATGGTCGCAACCATTCTTTCAAAGGCAATAATAATTACCAAGGTAATTCTTATGGCTGTGGACGTGGTTGCGGTCGTGGTCGTGGACGTGGCCAAAATCAAAGAAATACTTATCACCACGCACCACAAAATAACAATTCCAACCAGTATAACAAAAGGAATGAAGCTGGTAGGTCCGAAAATAATGGTACTTCCTGTTTTAGATGTGGAAGCACAAACCACTGGTCAAAGGCTTGCCGTACACCACCACATCTGTGTGAACTATACCAAGCCTCTATCAAGCGAAACGAGAAGGAAGTTAACCATGTTGATAACTTTGATGACAATGTTGAGCTGAACGCCGCAGACTTTAATAATGACATGGAACTCTAAAAACAAGCGTTGCTAGACCATAATAACTATATGTAACAAATTATGTATTTCCCTTGTTATAACTATCTTTATTGTGTTATATTGTCTTTCCTTTGCATGTAACGTTTTTAACTAATAAATAAACTTCTTATTGAAAATTTCGCAAAGTCTTCTTTATAAACTTATTATTTTTCTTCATATTTTCAAGATTAAAATGAATACAATTGGAGCACAAGGTCAAACAAATGATGCGGATATATGTGTAGCAGATAGTGGAGCCACACACACTATACTTAAATGGAAGAAATATTTTTATGAATTGAACTCAACAAAAGGAACCATTAATACAATATCTGGTCCTACGGATTTGATAGAAGGTGTGGGAAAAGCTAATTTAGTATTACCAAATGGTACAAAGCTTTTGATAGAAAATGCTTTATTTTCTCCCAAATCAATGAGAAACTTATTAAGTTTCAAAAGCATATATCACAATGGATATGATACTCAGTCAAGGACTGTTGATGATGAAAAATATTTGCACATCATGAGCAAAGATCACGTTTTAGAAAAACTGCCCATGCTCCCATCTGGTTTGCATTATACATATATTAATGTGCCTGAGGCACATATGGCAGTTAAGGAAAGTCCTTATGATCTTGAGGTACTTAACTTATGGCATGACAGATTAGGTCATCCAGGATCTACAATGATGAAAAGGATAATTGAAAACACTTATGGACATCCATTGAAATATCAAAAGATCCCACAATCAGATAAAATGCCCCTATGTACATCTTGCTCACTTGGAAAATTAATCACAAGACCTTCACCCTTAAAAGTTGAAAAGGAATCACCAATGTTTCTTGAAAGAATTCAAGGTGATATATGTGGACCAATTCATCCACCATGTGGACCATTTAGATACTTCATGGTCTTGATAGACGCATCTAGCAGATGGTCTCATGTCTCTTTACTATCAACTCGTAATGTTGCATTTGCAAAATTTCTTGCTTAAATAATCAAATTACGAGCACATTTTCCTGATTATACCATTAAAAGGGTGAGACTTGATAATGCGGGTGAATTTACATCACATGCTTTCAATGACTATTGCATGGCTGTGGGAATTATTGTCGAACACCCTGTTGCTCATGTACACACACAAAATGGTTTAGCTGAATCATTAATAGCTAGACCATTAATAATGAGAACGAAACTTCCTGTGTCTGTTTGGGGGCATGCAATTTTACATGCCGGGTCATTAATTCGTGTAAGACCAAGTGCAAATCATAAATACTCTCCCCTACAACTTGCTTCTGGCCATGAGCCAGACATTTCTCATCTTAGAGTTTTTGGGTGTGCAGTGTATGTTCCTATTACACCACCACAACGCACAAAAATGGGTCCCCAAAGAAGGTTGGGAATATATGTTGGATATGAAACAGCCTCCATTATTAGATATCTTGAACCTTTAACAGGTGATGTATTTACAGCACGTTTTGCTGATTGTCGCTTTAACGAGGCAATATTCCCGGCATTAGGGGGAGAAAAGATAAAACAAGAAAATGATGTCTCATGGTGTGTGCCTTCATTGTCCCATCTTGATCCAAAAACAAAACAATGTGAGACAGAGGTTCAAAAGATGATACATCTGCAACAAATTGCAAGTCAATTGCCTGATGCATTTACTGATACAAGTAGAGTCACTAAATCTCATATACCAGCTGCTAATGCTCCCGCTCGAGTTGAGATTCCAAATAAGCAAATAGATAATGAGATGGCTCATGAATCTCATAAACGTTTGAAACGTGGAAGGCCAATCGGTTCGAAGGACAAAAATCCTCGAAAAAGAAAAAGACATGAAAAGGAAGTTGACCATAAAGATAATGATCTTGATGGAACACTGAATCCCAAAACCTCTTATGAGGAAGAGATGAATGATACTAATCAAGAGATGTCAATCAACTATGGTCATACACATATTTTATGGAACCGACATGAAATGGAAAATATTGATGAGATATTTTCTTACTCTGTAGCAAGTGACATCATGAGTGGAGATGATGATCCCGAACCAAAATCCGTCATTGATTGTCAAAATAGGCATGATTGGGATAAATGGAAAGGTGCTATGCAAGCTGAATTGGATTCACTTAACAAACGAAAGGTGTTTGGACCGATTGTCATTACACCTAAGGTCATAAAGCCTGTAGGGTATAAACGGGTTTTTGTACGAAAACGAAATGAGAAAAATGAAGTTACAAGATATAAGGCTAGACTTGTTGCTCAAGGTTTTTCTCAAAGACCAGGAATTGATTATGAAGAAACGTATTCTCCTGTTATGGATGCTATTACGTTTAGGTATTTAATCAGCTTAGCAGTTTCTAAAAATTTAGAAATGCGCCTTATGGATGTTGTTACAGCTTACTTATATGGGTCACTTGATACTGACATCTATATGAAAATTCCAGAAGGATTTAAAATGCCTGAAGCATTAAGTTCAAAACCCAAAGAAATGTGTTCAATCAAATTGCAAAGATCTTTATATGGGTTGAAACAATCTGGACGGATGTGGTACAATCGTTTGAGTGAGTATCTTGTGAGTAAAGGTTACATAAATAATCTTATATGTCCATGCGTCTTTATTAAAAAGACTACATCAGGATATGTGATTATAGCTGTATATGTTGATGATTTAAATATAATTGGGACACATGAAGAAATTCATGAAGCAATTGGTCTTTTAAAGAAAGAGTTTGAAATGAAAGACCTTGGAAAAACAAAATATTGTCTTGGTTTACAGATAGAGCACATGAATAATGGAATACTTGTGCATCAATCAACTTATACAGAAAAACTCTTAAAATGCTTTAACATGGACAAGGCAAATCCTTTAAGCACCCCGATGGTTGTTAGATCACTCAATGTCGATAATGATCCATTTCGCCCATGCGAAGATAATGAAGAGATTCTTGGTCAAGAGACACCATACCTCAGTGCAATTGGAGCTCTTATGTATCTTACTAATTGTACAAGACCTGACATTTCTTTTGCAGTTAATTTGTTAGCAAGATTTAGTTCAGCTCCTACTAAAAGGCACTGGAATGGGATTAAACATATTTTCCGATACCTTCGAGGTACTGTTGATTTAGGCTTGTTTTATCCTAACGATTCAAAAGTAGGGTTAGTTGGTTATGCAGATGCAGGTTATTTATCCGATCCCCATAAAGCAAAATCTCAAACTGGATACGTATTTATGAATGGAGGAACTGCGATTTCATGGCGTTCTCAGAAACAAACACTTGTTGCAACATCCTCAAATCACGCTGAAGTTATTGCACTACATGAAGCTTCAAGAGAATGCATATGGCTAAGATCTATGTCACAACACATATTGACTTCTTGCGGACTAGAGAAAGATCGAACTCCAACTCCTATCTACGAAGATAATGCAGCTTGTGTCTCACAGATGAAAGAAGGGTATATCAAAAGTGACAGAACAAAACATTTACCACCAAGATTCTTTGCATATACTCGAGACCTTATTAAAGACAATCAGGTTGAGATGAGATATGTCCAATCCAGCAACAATTCAGCTGATCTTTTCACAAAAACACTCCATACAGCAACTTTCAGGAAACACGTTCATGACATTGGCATGCGTCACGTACGCAGAATGTAATGCCTTACAAATTGCAACTTCAGGGGGAGCCACAAACTGCACTCTTTTTTACCTTAGCTAAGGTTTTTTCCCATTGGGTTTTTCTTTAGCAAGGTTTTTAATGAGGCAGTACTTCAAGATCCCGAAGTTTGCAAAGTGTCATCCAAGGGGGAGTGTTATGAAGAATCACCATTCAAGGATAAGATTTACCTCCTTGATTTACCAAGCAAGTGAATGACCCCTTTGTCAAACTTAAAGATAATGTACCATGCTACTAGTCAATCCAAATAGTTAAACTTGTCTACCAAATAGTTAATCTTTTGTAGTATAAATACTAGCTTAAGGTAGATGAGAAAATGCACCTCATGTATACACTTTCATAAGTTATACATTTCTCTACTTCTTTATCTTACATTTTTTTGTAAAGTTTAAGTTTTAGCACTAATCTTGTGTTAATTTTTGTTATATTATAACATTCTCAATTTTTTTAATGAAAGATTTCTGATAAAAAAAAAAAAAAAGACCTAGATGGACCATGACTGTCATAAATGTTGTCATAGTCTCAACACCTATCCCACTTCTATATAACCTAGTACAAAGACATGTCCATCTTCACATCTTACACCACTTAAAACACTCATTTTTCTTCCAAATCTATACCAAACACACAAAATGGCTTCTACCAAGCTTTTCATCATATGTTTCCTTGTTGCTATTACTCTCTCTAGCAACATCAACGCCACCGCAGCCCGTCGTCTCTTGAACATTCCCGGTCTCCCTAGCATGGGTGGTAGTTTCCCAACAATCCAAACACCCTCATTGCCAACAACATTCCCACCATTTGGTTCGACCCCTTCTTCTGGAATGCCATTTTTCCCCTTACCTACGACCATGCCAACCACCCCATCAATACCATCTTTCCCTGGTATCTTTACTCCTCCGGCTATCGCGACCACCAATCCTTAAAGTGCCGGTCTACGCATCGTAGTTTCCTACTTATAGTGAGCAATCCATGTTCATGTTTACATTAGAACATGGATTATATATTATGTTTGACTATTAATGAGATCATGTGTTAATGTAGTTTATTGTTGTCATTTAATGCTCGTTTCTTAATTTGTCGTGTAAGTGTGTTTCAATTCTGTCTTGTGTGACGGTTAAATTTGTTGCAAGTAATTTGTTAACTTTGAGATTATCTATATTATTTTGAAATTTTATCGTGTTTGTCACTTGGTCTTCTTTTTGTATGTATTTAATTACATGTTCCGTTTGTTTTGTGCTTTGTTGTATTTGCTTCTTATATATGTTCCGACCCTTTTTTTTTCAATATTAAGTCATTAATATATACATGACCCACAAAAGGAGAATAGAAAGTACTAAACAAGAGATAGTTTGGTCACATGAAACAATATCCAAACAACTCACAAATCCATATGTACAACATTTTAAAGCATAATACTGAATAAACTTCTCATAATTAATACACTTAATAATTATTAGTTTATTTAATTCATTACATTAAATAACTTCTTATTAATAACTAGCAGGAACCCGCGCGTTACGGTGGGGCTGCACGATGTTTGGCTATATATAATTAGCACGTATGTAATTGATATGCTTAGTTACATCTTCTTCAACTGTCCACATGCCTTTCTTGACATGTGATTAATCACAACACGGAGGTCGTCTTCCCAAAGATTAATTGTAACATTACAAACACAAACATATAGTAGATGGGACGGGAATGGTGGTGATGCAAGTTTTAAAAGTATTCATATAATTTAACAATGTTCAGGCAACAAAACAAAAGCATGTAGAATTGGCTTCGTGATGTGCATATTGCATGCATGATCACCTCATGCATTACTTCATGTATGCTCCATAGATCAAATGCAAAAACAAAACAATAATGTCTAAAATAATATTGTTACGTGGTAAGTGTTTTTTTTTTTTTTTTTTTTTTTTTTTTTTTTTTTTTTTTTTTTACTAATGACGTTACTCTAATCATTGACTACATGATGTGTTTGACTTATGACATTTCATAAAGTGATAACCAAACCATGAAAATTAAACAGGAGTAGACTCCAATACATATGCATCTGATTGTGCTCCAGCAGTTTACCTAAATAAAAGGAGTTGGAGTTGCGCTCATGTAGACCTAAACTTCAGAATGTCAAGGAAAATTTACAGTTCATGGTAAGTTTTAGAGTTGAAAATGCACAACAACGTAAACAATAAAAGGACTTGGAAGATATTATGGTGCCTTTCGATGAAATTGAACTGCAACACTACAATGACAAACCAACATCAATCAAACACTCTTAATTAATTCAATCAAAGACGCTTGTATAAACCCACAAATTAAAATCTAATTAGAAATAGTTATCCACATCCTTGGTGACATGTCGATCGTAGAATGAAAGATGAGCGACAAACTTAAATTAGAACATATTAGGGTTTGATTAGAAGTTTTTTATGGGCCAACATGAGAAAAGGAACATGCAGATGTATTCCAAGAACTGTTGGTTTCTAATGTATGGATTAACTGATCTCATAAATGAAATTAAGAACACTATTATTAATGCTTGGAATCATCGATTCGGATCTATAACCGTACAATGGCATCTTAAAGAATTTAAACAGGTGCGTCTCTATTGAGAGAGTGGATGCGTGAAGCACATGTTCTACATTTAGCTTTAAGACTTGTTTTATTGGCAAATCATAGAGATAACCACAAGATATAGATTATTATTATTATTATTATTATTATAGATTTGTCAGCAAAGTGGTAGCATAAATTTTAAAGGAAGTACAAAATTGACTTATGGTTTTAAATAATATTTGTGTAATTTCATAATAATGCTTCTTGATGTCATCTTATATTATAAATTATTTAAGATTTTCTATGCCATGATGTTAAACTTTTCAAATGCTCTAATGGTTTTAATACCATTATTAATTACTTTTAATAGTTTAAACAAGTTGATTCAATAGTTACTAGTGGGTTTACCCGCGCGTTGCAGCGGGATTCACAAATGGGTTGCTATAACATTATGATACTTGTTTTTTGCCGTAAGTTACGCAAAAAGAATAGAAATGCGCACACTATGTTTTAACAAGTATTCGTAGAAATAGAACATGAAATTTCTCCTACCAAAGAAGATCAATAAAAGACTACACCAACCTTAAACTTTCTAAACAAACAGATAATCTTTTAACCAATACCTAATGAACGACATGTATACATATCACCAATCTATCATAAAATGCCTAAAAATTAATCAACTAATAAAAGCTATAGAGCCTAATTTCATGTAATTATCATGATTAAAATTGAAAACAAAAATGATTGCGTTGAATGATATAAAAAAAGTGCTCTGGTTAGCTTGACTTTATCTCTAAGAAGACTTCAGTCACTATATTTTAAAGTTTTAAAACTCATACAAGTTTAGCTGAGATAAGATTATTCATTGTGGTAACATAAATTATTATCTTTCATCGCCCTTATATGAAATATGTTTAAAAATATTGATATCCCGTGTGTTTATTTAGTTTGGGTGAGTTTCATTTTCATATAAAAGTTGATTATCTTCTAGGGGCATTTAGGGAAGAAAAGTGATAAAATTTAGGAAATTGTAAAGAAACCCTTGATATGTCATTTTAACTTTGGACTATTTGGACATGTTTGCCCATTCCCCCTCCTTTATAATGTAGTATAGATATTAAATTTGGCTTAACTACTAAATGAAATTATATTTTTTTTACCCATTCAAATGAATATGAAATGACAATCTTACAGTCCATAACCCATTATATAGTAGTATAGATATGTACTTTATGTTAAGATTTAAATTTGAATTTAAATTTACTAATTATATTTTTATAACTAAATACTATTTAAAATTACTATTATGTTACTTAAATACTTAAGTATATACTTTCTAAATATTTATATTGTTGCAGTCGTGGTAGTCGTAGTGTTAGTGGTAGTCTTGGTGATGGTTGTGGTGGTGGTGGTAGTCTTGGTGGTAGTTGTGGTAGTGGTGGTGATAACAGTGGTTGTCATGGTAGGAACACCAGCGCTCTTCAAAAAAGACTTGCTGACACCCATCGTATCGCACAAACTAACCAACTAGTTTTAATATAAGAATGACCTTCTAGTTTTTTTAGATGCCAAAGCCAAAGCCTAGAGGTATGATATTGATATTTAAGTAAGTGGCTTGATTTGATTTTCTTTCTTTTAATTGACCCTCATTTGGTTTCAAAATCACAAAATCATGGTTTTGCGAACGCTCATCTTCTTGCTTGCATCAAAGCAGCCAGATTATTAATTATTAAAATCATAAATAAAAGCATAATTTTTAAACAGAAGGGGCTCATTTCTAAACTTTGTTTTAGGCGCTTAAAGAGGTTGAGCCGGTCTTATAAATAAATTAGTATATATAATAATTGATGAAGTCTTAATGATAGTAACTATTTTGTCATTTTGTAGTTTTGTCATTTTGGGTTTTTTTATTTTTTTTTTATTTTTAACCCTATACTTTCATGTTTCCAAATTTGTCACAATACTTGTGTATTGCGTTTAACTTAAATTTTGTGAGTTAACAACTGCAAATTGTGTTTGTGGTTCAACGTTTTTACGTCAATGTTCCTCATTCAATAGACCATTCGCAACGCATGGGGTCCTAGGTCGGCTTATTTGTTCTTTTCTATTTATTACGTTTCTATGTATTTTTTTGCACATTAACTCGCAGTCATGCTAATTTTTATGGAACCCGTCTGGTAACTAATTAAGAGCCGAGCTACATTAGGACATATAGTTCACCTTATTAGGCCATCTATATTTCCATAAGTTACTTCACAGGGTAAAGTATTTTGAAATTAGATTTTTGAGACTTTATAGACGCCTATCTTCGAAATAGGTTACCCATAATTGTCTGAATACGGTTGATGTTAGGAAAAACATATTTTTTTTTATCAAACACAATGATGACTGAACATAACTTCCATTCAACTTCAACACTCACAGTCTCATACTGCCATACAAACAAGTACTTTGGGAAAATTGAAAATGGAAAAATGGATTTGTATTGCTATTGGTACTATGACCTTTCAATGGAGTCACAGCCAATTTTGCAGTTGGAAATTTATTGGTGCCATTTAATTTTACGTAGCTGGGTTTATAAATCGATCTGACATCGTTTCTGTCTCATTTTGTACTAAGTAACTAGCTAACTTTTATAAAAATAATGTTGTATTTTTTTTTTTTTACATTGCATCTGGATTTCTATTAGATTAAGAAACTTACACTAACATTACACAAACAGCAAATATAATGAGAAACTTTAAATATAGGTTTCAAAATATTAGGACCGTTTAAGTAAGTCAGAAAAGTGAAAAAAATATAACAATAATCTCAACCGGTCACAAAATTTGCAACCCTTTAACGTGTTCACAAGCACAACAATGTAATAAAGAATACCGACCGATACACACATATATATAAGCTAAATATTGAGAGAAAACCCATTTTTTAGTAAACCCTATAAAACTCTACTTTCCAAGCTTTGTTCATTTAACTTTAATCGAACACGAACACATAATCGAACACATTTTTGTGTTCATTTTCATTCGTTAAGAAATCTGTCATGTTCGTGTTCATTTATGTTCGTTCGTTTAAAACATAAACGGACATTCACGAAAATAATAAATGTAAATAAATTTGTATTAGTAAAAAACTAAATTACTAATCGGTTATATTTATACAAGTAGCTAAACCCAATTTATGTTTATATATATATATATATATATATATATATATATAACTACTTGTGTAATTAATAAAATTCAAACGAACATAAACAATCATAAACGAACATAAATGAATGAACATAAATGAACGAACACAATGTTTGTTCATTTTCGTTCATTTAACTAAACGAACAAATTTTTTTGATCGGGTTTGTTCGTTTATTAAATAAACGAACATAAATGAACTTCCCACCGAAAAAGTTCACGAACAGTTCATGAACGTTCGGTTCGTTTTCGTTTACAGACTCAGAGAGAAGCCTCTAGAAGGCCTTTTATATGTGTAGCATACTGATACTAGGTCAGTGAGCAAATCAGTTAGGCCCAAGTCCAGCTAAGCCCACCTCTCCATCCATCAGCCTGTTATCGTCCAGCTACAGCCCAATGCCTTTTAGCCCAATCTTGAATAAGTCCAGCTGCAAGTCCAGTCCATCCAGAATTCTCCAAGTACAAACCCAATACAAAACTAATATAAAAGCAACTTAAGTAAGCTAAAATAATAAAAGTGACAAATCAAATAATATTTCAACATAAACCTATATTAAACTATAAAAAAAATTTTAGTTGACGAGTTATAAACTTGTTGCACGACTTACTAACCTATTTTTTTTTTTACTGGAAATAGTAAATGTGTCAATTGTCATGCATGTGAGCATGTCATCATTAATAGAAAATTGACTGCTAAGATGTATACTTATATAAAATGATGTATTTTGCATGAAATTAAATATTGCAAGGGCAGACATGATTTTCTTAACTTGTGTCCGTACTTGATATTAGTTCGGTCCTTGTTTTGGAATATTCTATCTTGTTATCAGACAGGTCCTTTTCAGACATTAATTAAATTAAATGGTTGGAATAAATCATGATAACTTTACTCTTTTGAACTGGACCATTCGAATTTGGAGGCTTCAGTAATAGCATTCATCACTATAAATTAATCTTGTAATATAAGGTTTTATAGCTAGAATAATTTAGTTGTCAATCTTGTAAATTAGGTTTTAGATATAGATTTTCTAGTTTAAGTTAAAGAAGTTTATAGATAAACATAATAGTTACTTCGTGGACAAGGAATATGGGTTTAGAAATAGATGAAGTTTTGTAAGTCAATTATTATTCAAGTTAATAAAGAAACAAGTTTTGTGCTAATTCGATTGTGTCTCTAGTACCGATTTCTAATAGTCCCCAATGAGCAAGGTCGTCCTTGAAAATCTTTGAAAATTCATGTACCATATTCGATCGTTAAAAAATAGGTCCCTTAGGCCGAAGTTTAATTGTTAAATGAGTTATATAAAATAAAATATTTACATATATATAGGATTTTTTAAAAAAAATTATTTTCTCATGATTTATAGACCATCTCCGGTTGGCCTCCTCAGACCACCCCAAAGACGCCCTGCCAATAAGCATAAGTAATATTCGTCACTAATGTGTCAAATATAAATACTAAAAAATAGATAAGTAAAATACCAATATACTTGCTTAATAAACCGACAAATTATATATTAATACAATTAGTAACATAACGTTTCTTTTTAACGCCGTTAAAACGAAGACGGTTATTCTATATCACATTTAATATTGCATTTTTTCTAACCACCTGGCACCTACAATCACGTCAACATCTATAATTAAGTCCGGCCGTTTCACTTCCGCCTACAATCACCGTTTCATATTTAACCATTCAGGCCAACAATCACATCGCTTTATCAACAAGAAAGGCACCGATTCAATCAATATATACACATGTATTTTCAATAATACTTACCGGTGCTTTTACTTTTGTACAATCAACAACTTCTGGCTAACGCCATATGTGAATCAACTCTATTCATATTGATATGAGTCTATGACGAAAGGAATGGCAACGCGGAGCATCTCTTCGATGAGAATGGACGGACTCCAAAGTATAAACCAGAAAAAAGAAGGATAAACCCCACAAGAACATTAAACCCTTGCCGAACCCAAATGGAAGAGGAACAAAACGGCTTTGAAGAGAGGGGGAGTTGGAGGTTTTCCGAATGGTCTGCAGCGCGACTTGAAGAAGAAAATGAGTTTTCAAGTTTTTTCCTTTTTTTTAACATATCATTCCTAAAGTATTTTAGTTTCGAGTTGTTTTTTATTTAACGAATGAATAACGATCATGATTCCAACCAATATTTGTTTGTTTCATCCGGTTTTTGTAATCTCTGTTATGAAGACTTGAAATTGGACAATTCAGGTCTTAGCCTGTGTTTTTGTTTTCTAAACCTCTATTTGGTTATTTATTTTTTTTTTTTTGTTCTTTTGTTGTTTTTATCCACTTTTGTTGTTATTTTATTTATTTGGTGTTGGTATATTGTATATCATACAAATTTTCTTGTACGCTGTGTTCCTGAGTTAACTTAATGAGGGAAAAGAAAGAAAATGAAAGGAAACAAAAATTTAATTGTGTTCCTGAGTTTCATTTAAGGAGGGAAAAGAAAGGAAAACAAAACATAGTGTGTTCCCAAGTTTCATTTAAGGAGGGAAAAGAAAAGAAATGAAAGGAAAACTAGGCAAAATCTTTAAGTTTAGCTTTCCTTCCGATTTGGAAGGAAACGGAAGAAAAGGATATTTATTCTTTCTTTTCCTTTCCTTCGATTATTTTCCTTTCCTTTCCCTCTTTAAGTTAACTTGGGAACACATCGGTAGAGCATCAAACATTAACAAAAAAAAATTGACGAGCCAGAGCCTGCATACATTGGGTCATGTATACAAAATAAATCATGGATATGGAACTTATTTGGCTTTGTTCAAATGAAGAAAAAGAAAAGAATTTAGAGCTACAGGGAAGAAGAAAATGAGATTGTTCTTTTAGAATCTATAATCCATTAATCCCACTAATTTTGTTGATAAAATTAGAGTCAAATGATAAGTTAGAAACTTCACTAGATAGACATGGTCTAATTAATCGGTGCCTTTTTCAATTTTAGACCCGGTCAAAACATGTTCGGTTCAAATTTATGCCAACAAAGTTGGGGCAATCCTTAAAACACTTCCTGTTTATGTCTTAATGTGGGGTTGTAAGCCGGTGGTAAAGCAAAATAAAATAATGTTTTGCATAAACTTCAGAATTTTCATATCTCATGTAGTGAAATTAAGAACATTTATACTCAACATTCCGCTGCAACGCGCGGGTAACGTCAACTCGTTACACAACAAAAAACAAAGTCTATAATTCACAAATGACGATAAAATAAAATGAATACTACACAACAAATGGAATATGAAACTAATCTTTATGAAAAACTTCAACTCCTACAACTTGAAAGAAATTTTAAAACAACACTATTGATAAAATTTTGTTTTCTTCATTTTTATCTATGTTTATGAAATCGAATTCCTCCACCTTCTTGGTGCTTTTTTAGCCTGAGCAGCATTTCTCGGGCTCTCAACGTTATTTTCCGTCGCGCTCAGCTTCGTGATCTTGCTCAGCTTCTTCCATCCGCTAGACCAAGCCGATTGTTGTTTCGGTTTAGTCACTTTATCAAACTGCCTTTGCAAATTCTCCATGTCATGTTGCAATTCTAAATATTTGGTCTTCACAGTCTCTAACTCGAATTTAAGAGTGTTGATGTCCTTTTTCGCAGCGGCCCATCCTTCCTGAAACGATTGTGGTGTTCCTTCAAGCAATGTTTTCCTGTTTTGAACCATTGGTTGGTAGTGCGAACCACCAGTTTCTTTAACTGAGTTGCTTGCGATTGCGTTACTGATCTTCACCTGCTCGGAGAAGAGAACCTGCACCACGACTCGTAGTGGAAGCCGCTCGTTTTGTGCAGCGTGCATACAAGCGTCCATTGAGAGCTTCTGGCAGTCCATGACTCTACATAGTCTTTTACGTTCATGTTCGGAGAGAGTTGGGTGAGCCTGTCACACAGTCACAAACTATGATTATTATACATTGACAAAATAAAAAATCAAATGTGTTATGCAATAATGTTTAAAAAAAGTAGTAAATTTGTGGAATAAAGAATTACATGTTTACAATGAGGATTGGTAAAAGAAAAACAGCAAGAAATACATGCGTCTTGTGTCAACTTTAAAAAAAAAATACTAAACATCATAGAAATATTAATATTTATTAAACTTTACACTAAAATAGTTGTTTGAACAACTTATTAAAAATATAATTAACTGATTTTTACAAACATTAAAGAAAATGTAAATCCAGTAAATTTCACTAGCGTGTTGTATGATGCTTTAGGCAAGCTGAATAGTACAATATGAAAAACTAGGTTTTATTTCGGGAGCATCTTGAGTTGAAATATCTAATATGACATAATAAAATCTATATCTATATCTATATCTATATCTATAATAAACCAAAGTCATTTTAATGACATGACATTCAAAGAGGCATTCTCTTCTCTGAGTGTGCCATGTGTCATCCTATGTGACATTGAAATATTTTAGAAAAAAAGAATTTAAAAACAAAATTGGATTTTTCTCTCTTATGTTTTCTCCTATAATTTTTAAACGTTAATATCTTTTATGTACGAGATTTTTTAAAGAAAAAAATTACACCAAATTAACAAGCGTTTTATTATCTTTCCAACGAGTACCATAGTGCTATATAAAAAAGGAGAAAAAAACGACTATTTTTTTTTGTGAGGTATTATTCATACAAGAAAAAAACACGTGTTCAGCTAATTTATTAATCGTGTATAGGCAAGTCACTAATTATGTTCAAACCATTAAATATAAATTCTATTTTCAACCAAAGCCGAATAGGTTAATAGAGTTATACATTGGTTTAGGTTAGGTATCAATATTAGTATGTTAGAGTTATACATTTGTTTAGTCTTTAGGATATGTGTTAATATTAGAGTTACATTGGAGTTCTACGTTGGTTTAGGTTAGGTGTTAGCATTGGAGTTGTATATTGTTTTAGGTTAGATATTAATACTAGAGTTATACATCAGTCTATTTTATATGTAAAATTGATATATCATATTAAATTTCTCAACCCGGGACGCTCCCAGGGTATAATCTAGTATATATATATATATTGCAAAGCTAATAATCTTACATGTCATAATATTATGAAATCTCTCCTTTGAGATATGCCACATAGGATGTGATTTGCCAACTCTAAACCAATTAAAAAAAAGGAATAAATATGATTTAACCTAATCTATTATAATCTCTAACCTAATTTATTAAATACTTAATCTACTAAATCTAAATATTAAAAATTTATTATTTTTTCTCTCATGTTTCCTCCCATAACTTTTAAACGTTAATATCTTTTATATACGGAATTTTTTAAAGAAAGAAATTACACCAAATTAACGAGCGTTTTATTATCTTTCCAACGAGTACCATAGTGCTATATAAAAAACGGAGAAAAAAAATGACTATTTTTTGTAACCCGACAGGTATTGTGTCGTGTTTGGGATTAGTTTAAAAAAATCGTTGGAAAGATAATAAAACGCTCGTTAATTTGGTGTATTTTTTTTTAAAAAAAATCTCGTATATAAAAGATATTAACGTTTAAAAGTTATGGGAGAAAACATGAGAGAGAAAATAATAAAGGTTTAATATTTACATTTAGTAGATTAGGTATTTAATAGATTAGGTTAAACCATATTTATTCCTTTTTTTAATTGGTCTAGAGTTGTCACATCACATTCTATGTGGCATCTCACAAAGGAGAGATTGCATAAGAGTATGACATCTAGGATTAATCCCTTTGCAATATATATATATATATATATATATATATATATATATATATATATATATAAGATCCGGATCATATGAGAACTCTACTGAGTTGTGAGAACTAGAGAACTCATCTCGACCACACATACACATATTAGCACTATAATAATGAGAGGGTATCATAGTAATTTAGCACATCCCCTACCCCACCCCACCCCACCCCACCCACACCCAATCACCTTTATATAAAGGTTATAGATTTTTTTTAAATCTCTCTCTCTCTGCTCTCTCTCTCTCTCTCTTTTCTCTCTCTCTCTAAAATCACTCTCTCTGCTCTCTCTTCTCTCTCTCGATACGTTTTAATAGACGGGTGGGGCTATGGTGGTTGTGCAGGGCAGCGGACGGCGTGGGGTTGAAGACAGGTGGTTTCGTGGCTGCGATGATGGTTTCGTGGTGGGGGGATCTGAAAACGACGGTGGTGGTGGTTTCCTGGTTGCGGTAACGGCGGAGACGGGCGGTAGACGAACGAAGAAGATGAACGAAGAAGACGAACGGAGAAGATGAACAGACCCTTCGAAGCAGGTTTTGGGGATCTGAAACAGTCCTGAACAAACGATAGGCGGAGGGGGTGGTTCGTGGTGCGGGTGGAGGCGGAGGAACGGCGAAGGAACAAATCGATCTGAACAGGGTCTGAGGGTGGTGGATCTGTGGTGGTTGAGGGTTGATGGTGATGGTGATGGTGATGAAGATACCCACAATAGGTATTATTATTATTATTTTTTTCTGTTATTATTATTATTATTATTATTATTTTTGTTTTTATTTATTATTATTATTATTAGTGAAATACATTTTTTTTTGTTTTTATAGATGTTTGTTTTTCTACACTGATGTAATATATTTTGTTGTTGATGTTGTGGGTTTTTTTACACTGATGTAATGTAAGAAAAGTACAAGTGTAAAGAAAACATTAGTGAAATACATTTTTTTTTGTTTTTATAGATGTTTGGGTTTTTACACTGATGTAATATATTTTTGTTGTTAATGTTGTGGGTTTTTTTACACAGATGTAATGTAAGAAAAGTACAAGTGTAAATACGAATTATGCAATATATTTTGGTTGTTGATGTTTGTGGGTTTTTTTTACAATGGTGTAGTATGATGTGAGCAAACACCGGTGTAAATGCCACAAAAATTATAGACGTTGTGGGTTTTTTTTACAATGGTATAGTATGATGTGAGTAAATACTGGTGTAAATAATCACACCAGTTTTGTTTTGGTTTTTTTTTTCACACTTTGTTTTGGTAGATTTACACTGGTGTAAATAATTAGACGAGTGTAAAACTAAACAGATTCATGGATGGTTGTTTTTTATATAGATGTGTGTAAACACTGGTGTAAACTGTAAAAACGAGGTGGAGACGACAAAAAATGCACATATTTGTTTTTTTTGTTTTAAAAAAAGTATTTTTTTAAAAGAATTAAATTATTTTAATTAAAAAAATAAAATAAAGTTTAAAAAATATGATTATTTTTAATAATGAAATAAAAAATAATTACACCAGTGTAAAATATAAGGTGCATCTCATCAGATTTTTCTTTTAAAAAATGATCTTTTTGAATAACTAAATAAAAATTAAAATACTATTATAATAATTATTTCTCTTTCATGGTGGTTTTACCTAAATACTCTTTATTGTACTTTTTTGTATTAAAATATACTAATAATATTTTAATTAGCATGTAAAGACAAAAAAACATCAAGATTAAATCTTAACCATAGGATCATCAAAATCAATGGTCCACAAGAGTTTGAAAGTTCTCACAACTCAATGTGGTTCTCACACGATCCTAACTCTATATATATATATATATATATATATATATATATATATATATATATATATATATATATATATTTACCAATTACAGTACTAGATTTAAATACATATATTGTACCATGTATAGGCCTTTAAACGAACCAAACGTTTATGAATTGTTCGGTGGTAAGTTCGTTTATTTAAATAAATGAACAAAGACGAACACAATTTTTTGTTCATTTAATTAAGCGAACGAACATGAACACACGTTTTGTTCGTTCATTTATGTTCATCAACATTCGTTTATGTTCGTTTAATTAAACTTAACTTTATTTTTATTATCTATTTCCTTTTGTTAAGTATCTTAATTCATATAATGTTCTAAAAAATTAACCCTAACCCTAACATTCTAATCATATCACAAACCTGGCTGGCGGATGGATGTTTTTTTGATGAATCATGGTGAACTTTTTTTTTTTTAGATACATGATGGATATTGTGAATCAATCATGTACATTCAAGTTACTAATTTAGATTTGGTTTTCGTTGCATTGTGATGTATTAGACTTGGTTGCATTGTGATGAATCATTATTAACTCGTTTTCGTTTGTGTTCGTTTATGTTCATTTGTGTTTATTTATATTATATTGATCATTTGTGTTCGTGTATGTTCATGAACTGTTTGTTTAGGTTTTAAATAAACGAACATAAACGAACACAGGCATGACAAATTTCTTAATGAACGAACACGAACACAAAAATTTGTTCGATTATGCGTTCGTGTTCGTTCGGTTGGTTTACAGGCTTAACCATGCATAACCAAAAGATAAAAACCAAACAATTAATTCCTGATATGCTAAAAAGAATATCGATATATTTTGTATTTTGATTGAAAACCGTAAAAAATATAGATTTCGGTTCTGACAATATCTACATTGGTAATGATGTTGTTCAATTGGTATCGGTTTGATTCATTAAACTAGTGGTACTCTGTATGGTTTACGTTGCAAAAAAAGAAAAAAACAAACTTTATTTTGAATAATCCGTTAAAAAAATTAAATCGGAATGTCAGATAAAAATGAACACAACAATGTATTTAGTTTTTTAAAGTTAATAAACGCAAGTTATTAAATATTAAAAAAAAAAAAAAAACTAAATGAGTTAAGTATGTATGTTGTTTAGTCTACATAGTTTAGAATAAAGCCCCTAACACTACCCCATTGGTAACATAGGTGCTCCTGTGAGTGCAATGGCAGGCATGAAAAGGCTCGAACCCATTTTTGGAGCCCTGTTGGCCATACCAAATTCCTTAAAATGAAGACGGAGCGTTAGAGGGCTTGACTCCACGCTGACCAGCCTTATATAACAAAGGATGAAACTTAAATTTTAAAAGAACATGGACTCGAGCATCTTCTTTCTCGAGTTGCTATTATTCATCAAACGTTTTTGTAACATACAATATTTAAATACAAAATGTGGACTTATGTTCGGCCAAAAATAAAAAAGTTGTGCACTTTTGGCTCTAGACCGATATAACGAAAATTGTGTGGCCAAAACTTGTGCACGTCGGCTCTAAACCAAAAGTAACGCACTCTTTGGCTAAAAACAAAAATCGTTATGTTTTGACACCTACGTCCTAAATTATTATTTTCTCGTGTCGGATGTGTGTATCTAGTCTTCCACCCAATCACGTGCCTTTGTAACGTCGAAAATGACTATTTATATAAAAACATTGGTTATTTCCCTAAATCAGTAATTAATATTAACGTGTTCATATTTTTTTTAAATACATAGCTTTTAGCTTTTTATTTTGTTGCACCATGCCCTTATTATGTGAGCTTTAGTAGCTTTATAAGTACATGTGTTAAAACACTCATGATGTTGTAACACATGTACATTTTTTTTAAGATGAATACGAAGCGTATAATTAAGTTTGATGTACCTTGAGATATGAATCAATGGCGCGATACAATCCATCGTCGCAACTCCTTGCTGATTCAGGTAACGCCTCAGCAAGGACTTGAAACTTCGTTAAAGAAAGGTTTGTGTCCCTCGAGACCTCGGTGAGGTAGCTGTCCACGAGCCTAGCCACTCTCATTTTCGCATTCGAGCTATTAATCCTTTGAACCCCTTCGTGCATCGATTGACGACTCGGGTTTTCGGTTTCCATCTGTTCTTGAATTAGAAAATGCTCTAAAAGCCTTTGAACCAAATCAACATCATACATTGTTTCAGCTTTGTTATAACATGGGATCAAAAGATCCGCCAAATTCGCCTGCTCGAATTGCATCCCGACTCGTTTTTCGAGCTCAGTAACGAGCGCCGGAGCCACCTTCATCAAGTTAGCCATTCGTAGCAACTGAAGAAGGAAACTGCATGACACACTATCTTTTTGTGGAGGAATTATGCTAATAAGGCTTTCAATTATCATTCTTTGATCTCTCATTTGACTAGTTGAAGTTGGATCATCTCTATTCCCTGCCACAATCATGTGTAACCCCCCTTTCCAATGCCCCGAAACCGCGGTACTACTTCCTTCTTCAAATAAACCACTAGCCCCAGCCTCTTTGATCAACCCGGGAAGCGATTTAGTGGCGTAGTGCATTATCGCCGCTCCAATGAGCTCATACCGCATTCCTTTCACTTTAATCGCGGTAATCACTCTCACAAAATGATCAATTCTAAGAATTGAAACATCTTCAAACCACCAATCTGGTGGAACAGGGCTTCTGCTCGGGCTGGAATCTTTCATCTCACTCCAGCCCGGGCTAGAAACCTTCATAGGTTTTCCGGTGTACTGCCACCGGATACCTTTCGGGTTCGCGCACGCTTTCCAAGCAATAGATTCACTACATCTCCTAACAATTTGTAGATTCTCAGCCCAAGGAGACAAACTTTCACAACTTTTGAGTACCAAAATTGAATCTCTCCATGATGACAAAACCACATAACTTAAAAATGCTTCTGTTTTGAAAATGAGATTCCCTTCTTCCAAATCCTCAGTCATTTCCAGGTACTCAGCCGCGCACCGGATTCCGGAGATGTTCGTAGCGGTCAGATCAACCGCGATCCCATAGCAGAATTTCGCCGCGAGTTCGAAGGCCTCCGGTCCACCTGGTATGTCATCCATAGCTATTTTGCTCAAATCTATTCCTCTTGAATCATATATGATTCTATTCATTTTTCCACTTCTTGAAAGCAGAGGATACTTCACAATTCAAATCAGATAAAACCACAATTATTAATTAATAATTCCAAACCCATAATTCTAAACCATAATTGTTTAATTCAGATAAAGTTATATTAACTAATAAATGTTACCTTATGCAAATGGAAACAAACATCACCAATCTGGACCAAGAAATCACTTGGAACATCAGTAGCAACAAACCTATATATAGATTATAAATTCTGATCATTAATATCTTTATAAACAAAAGCGACAACCATACCCAGTAAAATCCCGCAAACAGTAGAGCTATTGGTAGGGTCTGGAAAGAAAAGCTGCATCTTAAAAAATAAAACAAAAGAAAAATGTGTAATAGACTAATAAGTAGGTACCAAGATTTGCCTCTTTGTTCAAACCGATCGGTCTGGACGCCATGTTTGGTCGAAGAAACGACACCATTATCGTAGTCTCTACCAGCAGCCGATTCAGACTCGGAATCCCACATGATGATGAGAGCAAAAACCCTAAAGAAAGCTTGAAAATATTGTGGTGAAGATGAAGAATATTGTTGGTGGTGGAATGATTAAAAGGGGAGAATATCACATGGGTTATGGTTGGATTTATGCAAAAATGTGGAGTTGATTGATATATCCAGTTGAAGAAACAGTACAGGCTGTGAGGTAATGGGCGGAAACATGAGAGTGTGTTTGGAAGGAAAAAAGAAAGGATATTTGTCAGATTTTGAGGCCTTTATGTTTTAAGACTATACGGAGTGGGGCGGGAGAGAGGGCGGGAAGGGGGGGGAACACCGCTGCAAGCAAGCGTGGAAGCCGGCGTGGAGGGGGGGGGGCGGGAAGGAGGTCACCGGCGTGGGGGGGGGGGGTTTTAGGCCACGTGGCACGTTTCTATTGGGTGAGGGGATGGCAACGGTCATTTTAAAAAAAAAAAAAAAAAAAAAAAAAAAAATTAAATTACAAACGGTCAAATTATCAACGGTCAAAAAAAAAAAAAATTTATAAATTACCCCCATTTCACTACAACACACCCACTTTAACCAAATTTTATACAATTTTCAACCAAATTTTATACACTTCTCATCCAATTTTTATACACTTCCTCAACCAACAATGAACCCATACAACCGAGGATTCGACCCGAACAACCCATACGCGTACGTCCCAAACCCGAATACACCACCGGTTCGCCCGATCCCAAACCGTCCACCCCATCCTTCACCTTGTCCCGACTACGCCGGTTATGCCGGTTTTATTAGTGGCCAAATTTATCCGAATTTCCCATTCAATGATTCTCTCGTTCCTTCACAACTTCCTTTAACCCAAACCGTACCCGAAACACAACCTCAAGAACAACTTCCTTTAACTCAAAATGTGGCGGGATCATCTTCGGGTAAAAACCCCCCTGCAAAAAGAAGTCACAGGAGGAAGACGGCGGAAGAGAAAGCATTAGCCGCCGCTAACCGCCAACCACTTAAGTGGACACCTCAAGAAGAGCTTGCATTAACCAAAGCGTGGATTAGCGAGTCCGAAAAAGAGCAAGGTATTTGTAATAATTTTTATAACATGAAATATTTTTTATAATATTACTAATAATTTTTTTAACATGAAATATTTTTTGTAGGAACAAGTCGCCACAAAAACGACTTCTGGGACGACATCAACAAAGTGTTCCATGTGTTGATGGAAAAAGACTTCTATCGAGCAAACGATAGTCTCTCGTCCAAGTGGACGGAGATAAACAGGGCAATGAACGCGTTTCACCCGCATTATTATCACGCAAGAAACAATCCAAAAAGCGGTGAAACGGACACTGACAGCCTGAGCCGGTCGCTACAAGCGTATCGTCTTGAAACCGGGCTCGAATTCAAATTTCTTCATTGTTGGGAAGTCGCCAAGAACCATTCAAGATGGGCGTTCGTCCCCACTGCAAGCAACTCCGCAAAAAGGTCGAAAACAGGATCGTCAAGAAACCGTCAAACTGATCCTGAAAACGTAGAGGCCGTTAATTTGGATGATGACGACTTTGAAGAGGAATTGAGTCGCCCACCCGGCCGAGATAAGTCAAAAAAGCGGGCTGGGAAATCTACTGCTTCGGGTTCGGGTTCTGGATCAACCGGCGCTTACAGCGCTGACTTGCAAGATTTAAATGCCACCATGATTCAGTTCAATACGATTCAAGAAAAAATGCTCGAAGAGAAAAAAAATATTCGCGAAGCGTTCGAAAAAAAATTGACTATGAAAGAGCGCAAATTGTCTATCAGAGAGCAGCACGAAAAACGCGAGGATTTGAAATTTCTCGCCATGAACACCGACCATATGCAAGGGCCGGAGTTAGAGATGACGCTTCAAATGAAGCGTGATATTATCGAAAAATATAATCTGAAATGATTTGGTAGTTTTTAATTTTTTAAGGTTTTATTGTATTTTTTTTAATTTTCTAGGTTTTTTTTTGTATTTTTCTAGGTTTGTTATTAATAAAAAGTATTTATTATTATTATTGTTTTATATAAAAAGTTAAAAAAAAAAAAGAAAAATAAAATGCCACATGGCACTTCCCCCCACCTCTTCCCCCCCCTTCCACTCCCCACAATTATTTTCCCCCCCACAAGGGCCCCACAAGTGCCACATGGCGCTTCCCCCCACCTCTTCCCCCCCACCACTCCTTATAGTCTAAGTATGTGCACAATGAGATGGTACAATCAGTCACTACTGACTGCCTTACAATCTTGTTAAAGATTGCCGCACGTGGCCTTATCTAGCACAAAGATTATGTCCTTAATTCTCCTTGATTAGAAAAAGATTTTCCGACAATGTAGATGGCAAAAGATAAGTGGATCTTGGCTGTAAATTGTGCGAAAAGTGAACGTTTTTTTAGGAAAGTTTGGAAGTTTAGCGTGACGCTAAGTGGTAGTTTGTGGGAACACCCGCATTGTAGGTGCTCTTAGAGTAAAAAGATACAAAGTATTACGCTTTCAGCTATAATAAGTTTACGCTTTTTAGAGTGTCGAAACAGATATGTAGATCCAAGAGTTAGGGTTGTCTCCAAGGGGTGAAACCTAGGGAGTCAATAGTGTTTGTTGACAACGATCACTAAAATATTTTTGGATTTTTATTATATTTAACTAGATTTGAGCCCCGCGCGTTGCGGTGGGTAGCGATAAGTTATCGAATATGAATGAAGAAACATTTATATAACGCTATATTTTCAAGAAAATGTTAACCTGTTTACATATCAAAATTTTACATTTCATGAGGCATCAGGAGATTCAGATATTTAGCCTTCTGGAGTGACGGAATTGCTTCTTCCAATGCACACAACATTTGACGATAATTTTCTACCGGAATGAGCAGGATGTTAACTCTCTGTGTAAGATGATGGTCGAGCTCCAAAAACTCCACAATTTGTTGTTGTAACCTTACGAAATCAACGGCCATTCTAGAAGAAAGACACATCTATAACCATCTAGAAAACTAAAGTCAAGATGAAGACAACTAACTTGGTCATTAGACGCTACATGGTAAAATCAGTTAATTAGATCATAATATGGTTATGGTTAAAAAAATCGTGTCAACCATTGTAAAACCAAATCATTAGACTACATGATAAAATCATCTAAGTGGCTTGCAATTATAGTTTCTGGTTTGCTTATTTGATGCCATTGCACCAACCATATAAAAAAATTTCATCACAGCCGATGGTGTGCATACGCCAACCAAGCATTGTGTACAACATAAAGCACGTAAAATCCAATAAGCACAACATAAAATTTGCTGATCCTTTTTAAGAGAAAGAGAACATATGCCGGAGGTCGCCATCAGAGGCCCGTCAGTAATTATTGCTCGACAAAGGGGCAGGTATCAGTGAAGAAGAAATGAGAAGGGGCTAGGGATTTTAGAAAGTATGGATTTCTTTGTGGGAGCACAACAAAGTTAAAGCACAAAGTACAAACCAATATGCACAAAAAACTCTCTAAGCACAACGTACAAGACCTTACTGCACAAAGCATTTGCTAATTAGTATATTATAAATTTGAGGCTTTTTTTATAAAACATGACCAAACCGATCATAAGTGAGATCTTTGATAGTAGAGGATTAAACCACTAAGTGTGTATATTTCTATCCACAAATGGACTAATCACTACTCGCGGGATTAGCCTAGCTTACGAGTGCATGGGTTGTTACACACCATGGGTACACTCATAAGTCCTCCCACTTCTTATTAAGACACCCACAAGACCAAATACTAAGTAACTAGTTAGTTAATTCATCAAACAAAGTTTTAAGTAGAATGAATTAGACAAGAACACAAAAACACCACTCAACAAATAAAATAAAAACTATATAATCCATACCAAAGAAGTCTTTACCCTAGCAACACTCTAGAATCCTAGCCAATGATTGGCATTACAACATGCACTCTAATTTGAGTGTTTAAAGAACACATAGTAGTGGTTGTTTAATTGATAAAAGAGAGTTTTTGGGATGATTTGTAGTGATCTCTCTCAAGCTCTCACTCTAGTAGTGTTTATGGAGTGATCCCAGACTCCAAATGTCACTTACAAGACCCTAAAAATAGCAGAAATGTGCACGTCCATGCCAAGGGTTATGTCACGCACGTGCACATCTGCAAAGCTTACTTTTGCCTTATGTTGACTTGGAAATGTTGACTTGTTGGCCCGAGACAGGTGCACGGTCGTAAGGACGGCCGTGATGCATCTAAATCAGCTCCAAAAGTCTTCAATTCCTTGTCTTTTGTGTAGGTTTTCACTTCTTTTTCACTTTCTGCCTTCAATACCTGCAATTATCATTAAAAGAAGACAAACCATGATAATACAAAGATAAAAGCATGATTTTGGGTGATAAATAGGTGAAAACACATGTGTAAAACCTGCTAATTTTGAGTCACATCAGTTATGTTCTTGAACTTAACCATTTCGACTGGTTTCTTCTCTGTGGGTGTATTGATTATAATGTTGTGGGGTAGGGTGCGCCTATGCGCTAGGAATTGGTACCCTAGCCCTTCAGTTAGGATGTAAGAGGGGGCAAGCAAGGATGTGGAGCGATCGTTGTATTAAAGAGGGAAATGGGGCATAGTCAAGTGACCCTTGAGGCTGACGACCATTGATAGGTGTAGAGTTATTGTCTATAAGTGCATGATATTGCACAAAATGATCATAAAAGACGAGGAACATGTGATATCACCGGTCCACATAAGAGATCCCCAGTCCAACCGGTGCCCTTGTGGAGTTAAGACACTCCGATATTCATTTCTGACTTCGAAATGATATCGTGGAACATCAAGCCACTATTGATCTACCGCATCTCAAAGTGGATTCCGAATAGTTTTTCTTTATCTATTAATGTTGGTATATATTAGGGATGGCAATGGGTCGGGTTTGGGACGGGTTTAGGTAATCCCAACCCCATACCCGGTTAGGTATGCTTGTCCCAAACCCGACTCAAAACCCGTTGGGTTTGTGTCGGGTAATTACCCATCGGGTATCGGGTATACCCGCGGGTTTCGGGTAAACCCATTAGTTTTTAAAACTTATCCATTGAATATATCCGACCAAAAACCCGACGGATATCTATTAGGTATAAATATAAATATTGCAATGTATAGATATATAATATTTAAATCATATAAAAACATTCAAAGACATAGATAATAAATAGCATACACTAATTTTTTTTTTATAATTTTTAGCACAAGATGACAATCTAGATGGACAATTAGATATATTATGCATACATACTTAAAAATATATATTAGAAATTATATTGGGTATCTAATCGGGTAAATGGGTATACGTTATCGGGTAATCGGGTCGGGTAAACGGGTGTATCATCAAATCCCAAACCCGTCCCAAACCCGCGGAAAAAATAAAAATTAATCCCATACCCGGACCCATACCCTATTACTTGACCCCAAACCCGTCCCAAATGTGTCGGGTTTCGGGTTTACCCACCGGGTTCGGGTTTGATTGCCATCCCTAGTATATATTATTTTAAATTTATGTGTAATTGCATTTCTATATTTTATTTAGTTTTAATATTGTAAGTTTATTTTAGTTGAATAAAATGTTTAATCAATGTTTATTTAAAAAAAATAGAAAAAAAATATTTCAGTGAAGTGATATGGTAGTACAGAATTGATAGAAATCAGTAAAGTTGAAAAAAAAAAAGTAAAGCACCCTTCCTATCCAACGTAAATTTTGAAGAATAGAAGTCAATATAATTTGTGAAGAATATAAGTCAATGTCATTTCACTGTCATGTTCATTATTGATTGATACCACTATGTAACTGTTAGGCTATGCAGAGTGGGGCGGGAAGAAGGTCCACAGGCGGGAACATCATCCCTTTAGGGCGTGGAAGGGGGCGGGAAGGGGTTGGGCGGGGAGAAGATCATGGGCGTGGGGGATGGTTTGGGCATGTGGCAGCTTGTGGTTAGTTGCTTTCTTTCTTTCTTTCTTTTTTTTTTTTTAAATCTTACACACAATAATATTATTCCTTCTCCTCTTCCACTCCCCACAATTTTCACCTTTCACACGTAGGCCTCACACGTACCACATAGTGCTTCATCCCACTACGCATACTCTTAATATCTATTAAAGGCTTAGTTTATTTCAACACCCCTTTTGTCTGTTTCCACAACTCATGTGTGTGAGAATATAACGCGACGCTTATGGTTCAGGTCAAACAATAAAGATTGACCGGTGTCAATCTTTGTTTGATTGCAGGACCAAAAAGTTGCGATTTGGTTGGATAGTGTTTTTCTTGTTGAAAAGTTTGAGATTTTGGGTGTGTATATGGTGTATTTGGTGGGTTTTTCATTTGAAAATATATGTTTTTACAAAGATTTTAGGGTGTAAAAGTTGGAGATTTTTACAATGTTTTTTTCTTCAAAATATATTATGTTTAAGGTGTAAAAGTTGGAGATTTTACAAAGTTTTTTTAATTTATTTTGGTTCTATGAAAATATATGTTTTGTTGTAAAACAACGGCCTACTAGCAATCAACATACAAAATACAAGAACTATGAACAAAGATTAGAGGAAGATATAGAGAGACACAAAATAGAGAGGTCTTATCCATTGAGTGTGGGGACTTAATATTAATTCAAAGGTAATGAGTAGATGAAGGTTATGTATGTGGAGAGTCACCACATTATGATGCATTCATAACACTCTCTCTTGAATATCCACATCATGAAATAATATAGCATAAATTATTCTTTTAATACGCTTAGTGATGTTATCTCATTAAAAACCTTGCTAGGAAAACCCAGTGGGAAAAACCGTAGCTAAGGGAAAAAGAGTGCAGCGCGTTTTAACTCCCTTAGATACTTCTGGATCAGTTGAGTTGCCTTGTTAAAAACCTTACTAAGAAAACACGGTGGAACAAAACTTAGTGAAGGCAAAAATAGTTCACCGCTTCTAATACTCCCGTTCATTTTAATATGTATCTTTCGAATGACTGTGTCGATCTTCTATGAAAGTTGCTCAAAACTTTTTGTATCCAATGAATTGCCTCTTGATCTCTTTATGTACGATTCTTTAAACAAAGCAATGATGTATGATGATGTTCATGTCAGACTTCTAGTGACTCTTCTCGTATATGTGTGCCAGGAAATCAACGAGTGTGTTGTGTTACATTCCCTACATTAATAAGACTAACCAAATCCTTTTTTACGGGTTAGTAAAATACAAACTCATATTTTTCATACCTTGAGAGTATCAAAATATTTGATTTTAAATCATTTCAATGTCTCCTCACCAAATTATATCTTATTAATAAATCAAATAAATAAATAAATGATAAATCTAGTTGTATATACAGGCAAAAAAATAGTGCATCAACTGCACTTAACTATGACACTAATTATAGACTAATCATCTCTATTTTGAATACTTTAAGGATAATATGTTTAATATCAAATGACTTAACAATCTCAAACTTTCTTAGATATGGACTTTGACATATTAAAATGTCCAACATCTTCTGAATGCAGTTTGATTGATATATAAGAGTATTATCAAACAACTGCTAGACTCGCATACCATATCTTCACGAAATAAGGATACCTCAACATATCTTATAACATTTCTGAACATGATATTGTTGAATTAATAAAACACATGGTCAAGTACGTCATACTCATATCTCTTTTCTCCCAAATAATTACCTAGTTGATTATACCATGTTTGAATTTATAATTTTACTCTATATATAGAAATTATTAACTTCATATAGTATATTTCTCAAGACTAATTCCGATGTCTCATACATTTACATACAATCATGAACTTCCTTCCATGTTAACCAATCCTGGACGTGAGAACACTCTTCAAGAGTTTTGCCATATAAATTTCACTATTTAGCATATTGTTTTCCATATCATATTCAAAGAACCCGTTACCAATGGTTTCACTTCCATTTCGTATTGTACCATCTTGTACATACTTTATGATCACCATATTCATATTATTGCATAGGAATTACATCTTTAAGATGATTGCTTTTAAGCGCTAAATTGCCTCATAGAACTTATCATGAGTTCCTATTATATTTAAATTTATCAATGTATACAACATACATAATGTCTTTGGATCCAATTTGTATACAATAGTTACATCGTTCTCGAGAACTTGATTTACATGATTTTGAAAACTTAAATCCTTCAGGGATTTCATGTAAAGTTCATTATCATATATTTAGGATATCATACTATTCATTAGACGCATATCAATTCTCTCTTATATTACCAGATTCCAACATTGTTGCATCCACCACTTGAAAATTTTCTCCTCATATTTTTTTCATGAGTCTATTAAAAGAAAACTCATGCAAAAAATTGTGCCTTATCTTTCATAATGTCACCTTTCTCATTATGTTCCTGCATAAAGCTCATTTGTATCTAACATTTTATAACTTTTAGTTGTATGGACCATTTGTGCAAAACATCTAGATTCACGAGAGATTTCAATTCTGCCTTACTTGTGTCTTTCAATTTTGGCTAATTATTTCACATTTCACATTTCACATTTCATTTATCGGCAGATCTTAGTTCATGATCCACATCATTTTCATTATTTCAAGCGCTATACTTATACACAATTATCATCAACGACGATTTTTTTTATTCCATATATATCTAGACATGATATAATTTACTGAGATCTCTTTACTTTCAGGTACCTGAGGTTCTTCTGGAACCATCATAACTAATGTCTTTTCAAGAGACTTTTTACTGTACCTCGGCTTGACCATTTTCACTACCTGCTCCATTTTTAGGGATTTTATTATTGAAACCGACTAGTCTACCACGCTTCAGGCATGCTATAAACTCATCACCAATGTATGGTTGTCCATTTTGGGACACTAATCTTAATTGAAGCACTAGCAATTGGTACATGTGACTTATCTAGTCACTATATTTAGGTCAGTGAATACGTCTGATAGTCAATTTATTTATTCTTGTAAATGAAGTATCCTTTGTATTTGCAGTTCAAACTTATTAATTTGAGGATCAAGTGATAATTCATTTCATCCTTTTCAACTGATTTTTATCTCCCCGTCATGTTGGAAATTTGATTTGTTAAATGAAAATCAATCAATCGAATCACAACTTTAACGACTCTAATATTACATCATGTAAAAATACAAGTTCCCATATACATATATAAACCTTTGCTCTCATGATTATTGGCTTCACAATTAATCATAGAGGTTTCGCCATCGTCTTCAACAAAAGCAACATTAACATTTGTCACATGTAGTTTGAAACTTATTTCAATAATCATTAAGAAAATGGGAATCAAGATCACCACATTTATCAAAACTAATATGATAGTCTAGAGTAATGTGCTTGTTATCTTATTAGCTAAGCCACTTTCAAGCAAACTTCAAGTTGCGAATTTAATAACCATTTAGATGATGCATCGATTTCATAACACTAAATGGTATCATGGCAGGATACACATACCCTTTTATCATTTCCATACCATATTAGAGATTTACACCCATTTTAGTTGGTAAATAATTATCTTCCCCTGAAGAGCAAACATTGTATGTTTAATTACCATTAAGAATCTTTTGGTTCTTCAATATTTTCACATCATCAATGAAACGGAATGGTCTAACTGGTCAAGCCAATTTATTATAATTCATGATTCGAAAACTTCTAGTTTATGATCATAAATGCTTTAGTTGTACTCGTGTTTGTCTAATACACAGTAAGAAATACAAGAGAATATTACATAACTATTTCAAACATTCTTGTTATACACATGTTTCCCATATCTTATTCTTGTATAATTACTCTCTTAGTGTGCAACTTCTTGTGATCAATTTCAATATTTACATGTTGACCTTATTATCAAGATGATGATCTTTACATTTTTGCTCATTCACCATGATCACGACTTTTATATCGATCATTGATAATTATCACATATTAAATTATTTGATCTCATTTACTTGAACATTATAATAATTTCCTCAATTACCATGATCATGAACTTTACATTGATCATTATATCATCACATTCACTTCAAGGAATAGATTATGACTACATACTTTCATGGTGGCATCAATACATTATTTACATGGTCATGACTTTTACAGTGATCATTATGTAATCACATTCACTTAAAGGAATAGATTATAACTACATACTTTCATGGTGGCATCAATACATTATGTACATGGTCATGACTTTTACAGTGATCATTATGTCATCACATTCACTTCAGGGAATGGATTAAAACAACAAATTGCATATATTGTGGTCAATTCAAAACTTATATATAATTTTGATAATCTTGCTACTTCAAGAGCATACATGAGATATGACAATGGAAGCTATTTTAATCAACTTGTATAAATAACCTTCTCATCACAAAACACTAATTGAGAAGAAGTTATATGATCGAATCATTACGATTTATCGATCCAAATTCTTACAAGATTTCATAAATTTATAATAAACCTTAGATAGTATGACACCTCAAGTGTCATATTATAAATGAATCTTGATCACAATTCAATCGTATAACTTGTGATAATATACTATAATGTTCTCTTCAAAACTGATAACATACGAAACACAATGTATAAATAAAGTTTGATTGTATACTTCATGATGTTATAACATGTTACCAAATAAAACAAGGTATGGTAGAACCTTTATGAAATAAAGTGTTTTCATCATTTATAAGAAAACATATAATTTATGTATTAGTTTATCATAATATAACTAACCGCATATATGACCTTTATACATGTATTTGTCACTTTAACTTGAAAAATAAACAAATATCTCGTCAAGTCCAAACAATATTTTAATAACATATGATCAAGTCCTTACAAACATACCCTTTTAATACAAGAATCTCAAATATTAGTATCTAAGTTTGAATATAATAACATTCACAAATATCCATAGAAACTAATATCAATCATATAAAACAAGTTATATTCGTTGTAGTAAATTGCAATAGTAAAAATACTGAAATAAAAACCATTTGACATAAGTTTTATTTTTATCTTTTATACGATTTCATATCCATCATAAATTAACATTTACCACTGATTATCTATAATAAGTTCATGAGAAAATGTGTGACCTCATCAATGTATACATATATTCTAATGATAACTCTAAAGCCAATCATGTAATATATATTTTGATAAAGATTATGAAAATGCAAAACAACTTTAACAACAATGCATATTATAAAAGACATTAGTTATTATATGAGTGATGAATACAAAACATTAAAATCATTAACTGGTTATAAAACATTATTATTCAATATGTATTTAATGAAAATTTTTAATACAATTTATAAGATACATGAAGCTTTCTGTATCATTGTGCATGGATGTCATGTTAAGATTATATAAATTTTTTTCTACCATGTAAGTCATCATATTCTATAAAAAACATCTCAACTCAAGATAAGTGAGTTGATTATCATAGTTAACCAAAATATCGATTTGATTAATGTCCTAATTAAAATTGATTCATACATCACCACTAGGTTTAGAACTATAATATAAATGGTTGAAAATTATCTTTAATGTGATTAACATGTATAAGGCATAACTAATATTAGTGTAATGGCAAATCAACAATATATAATGACTATGAAACATTCTTTATAAAGGTTTGCATGCCAACTAAAATTTTAGTGGAACACAAATGACAAATTAAACATCATTTACAAAATGTTAAAGAATGAATATAAAATGTTTTATTTCATAAATGACAAATTAATATTCAAATTAAATAAAATACTAAAGAAAATTAAATTAAATTTATTACATAAGGCTATCCATGAAACATACCTCTTAGGTTTCCTTTTCTTTTATAATTTCTATGTAAAATAATATCACTTTGCTAATGTGTAAAGCCGAATACAAAAATAGAATATAAAATATGAATATGCAATTTTTCTTTCAATAAACAACATTAAACATTTTTCAAGAACAATTATGTTTCCACCATTATATTTTGATTTCTTATCTGATAGTAAACGATGACAATATTAACAAATTAGAATTTTATATAAAAATAATAACTATATTAAAATAACTAGTATAAATCTCAATTTAACCAACATTGTATGATTTACAATATGGCTTATGTTTAAGAGAAATAAAATAAAATAAGAATAATGAATAACGAAACTAAATATAGCCCAAAACTGTATAGATTACAATATTGATTTTGTATGAAAGGTTGTCGAGTTACCTTATGATAATGTGTTTCACTCTAAAAGCAATTCGCGCTGATAACGTGTTGTAAAACAACGGCCTACTAGCAACCAACATACAAAATATAAGAACTATGAACAAAGATTAGAGGAAGATTTATAAAGAGATAGATTAGAGAGGTCTTATTCATTGAGTGTATTATAAAAATTACATGAAATCTCTATTTATAGGGTCTTAACATTAATTCAAAGGTAATGAGTAGATGAAGGTTATGTATGTAGAGAGTCACCACATTATGATGCATTCATAACATGTTTAGTTTTTAGTTTTATTTTAAAATTGAAACAATACAAAAACAAACAGTTCGAGCAGAAAAAATAAAGTTAAAAATAAAATAAAAACGGTTACCAGCACGGTGAACAGAATCAGTAAAACGGTTTACGGGACCACAACCAGCATGGGTGGTGACGGTGTTACTGTGGGCTGGTAGTTGGTATCCGTGAGCAATTCGTGTGGCGCCCTGTCCCCCCTTATACATGTATAAATTATAAATCTAAGTGTGTATTTATTAATAAAATATGTGTAATGCAATTTATAACTCTCAACTCAGTTTAGGGATGGCATGGGTCGGGTTTGGGACAAGTTTAGGTAATCCCAACCTCATACCCGATTAGGTATGCTTGTCCCAGTCCAGTCCCAAAACCCGTCGGGTTTGTATCGGGTAATTATCCATTGGGTATACTCGAGTGTGTCGGGTAAATCCGTTAATTTTAGAACTTACCCATTGGGTATATCTGACTAAAAACCCGCTAGGTATCTACTAACCAATTACATTTAGCATTATTTAATATATATATATATATATATATATATATATATATATATATGTAAATGATTACAATTCAAATCATATAAAAACACTCAAAGACATAGATAACAGATAGTAACACTAATTATTGGTGTTTTTAGCACAAGATGACAATCTAAATGGACAATTAGATATATTATGCATACATATTTAAAAAGACATAAGAAATTATATCGGGTATCTAATCGGGTAAACGAGTATACTTTATCGGGGAAACAGGTCATGTAAACGGGTATATCATCAAATCCTAAAGCCGTAAAAAAAAACTAATCCCATACCCATACCTATATCCGATTACCCGAACCCAAACCCGCCCAAAATGTGTCGGGTTTTGGGTTTACCCATCGGGTTCGGTTTGATTGACATCCTTAATTCAATTATGATGTGAGCTTTGCTCAATTCAATTACGATTGAATTTCCCCGTGAGCTTGTTGAAGTTCGGCCGATTGAAGATTTTAGTGAGTCAATCTTTAGTAAGCTCACGGGTGACTTGACTTGTTTATGTCCAGTGACGGATTCAGGATTTTGTTTAGTGAGTCAATCTCTAGTAAGCTCACGAGTCACTGTTTTTAGATGCTGAAGTTTTATACAATGGAACATAAAAGTTTTTGAGTCGGGTCGAAAATTACTAGCAATGAAATTAAACATGTAGAAAATAAAAAACAATGGGTTAAGACATTAAGAAATGAATACTTACCACAAGAAGAGCGTATATAGAAGTTTATTTTGAAACTCTACTAAAACTGAAAAGCAAAACTTGTGTACAGTTTTCCTTCACTTTCGTAAATAATGAATAAACTATACTGTTAAGTATTTAGGTGACAAAAATAAATCATATTCTTTTAAACAAACAATATACTTTTTTATGTAAATGAAACTTTAAGCCTATCAATACAAAAAAAATTCAACAAACATTACATGGTACATAATTTGTAAACTATTAAGCGTAACTAATTTTTTATATTACCATTTCATACTTTATTATTTTATGTATAAAACAACTTAAACTTTATTACCATCTAAAACAATTCAACTTTATTACCGCTTGAAAGCTTGGAAATTGAATTTAGTTTACTTTATGTTTATTTTATAGGGGAAGTTGACCCAAAAAGAAAAGGTCAGGCCTACCACCTAAAGCAACCTAACAAAATGCCATACACACTACTTCCCCCTTCTTTTTCATTTTGAAACTAGGGTTCTTTCTTCCATTAATTCTGCAAGATACCCTTCCACCATATTTCATTTTCTTCTTAATCTCTCTCTGACATTCAAGAATGATGTCACCGTCCAAAAAACGATATTGTCACTCAAAAACTGATGCATACATTTCTGTATACTTGTGAAAAATCATTGCTGTCCTGTGACTATATATCCTAAAACATAGGTCTGCCCCTGTTTATGTTCCTAACTATTTAGAGGGTGTTTGGGATTGTGTTTGAAAACAACTTATTGATTTCTTGACTTATTGACTTTTCCAAGAAGCCAATAAGTCAATAAGCTGTTTGTGTATTTCAAAAGCACTTTTGGTTTTGAATTTTCAATAAGGGTGAAAAAGTTGTTTTTAAGAAGTCAGAAATCCTAGCTTTTAGTAAAAAATTACAAATTTACCACCTATACAACCAATCTTCACAATAAGTTAAACAAAACATTTAAACAAAACAATTTATTGACTTTTTGACGTTTCTTATCACAAAAACTAATTCAAACACTTTTTTTAAAACTCTTTTTCAAATAATCATAAACCAATAAGCACTTCTAACCAAAAACATTTTTGCATTTCCAAACTCAATCCCAAACACCCTTAGTCCCACGTTATATATCTACCTATTTAGTCCCATGTTACTTTGTAGGATACCATTTTTGTATGTATAAGTTTCTCTATTGTAACTTTTAAATTCATTTACTAAACAGATAATTCAAATACAATTGATATAATGTGACCTTTCCTTGAAATAGTTATATGTTATATATGTATGTATGTATTGTATGATGTCAATATTGTTATATTGTATACATATTTTTGTTGTGGTTCTTAAACTTCTCTAAACTACAAGTCTATAATAATAACCCATGACCTCTTGGTCTAGTGGTATGGTGTCCCTCCTTACAAATGTAAGGTTGTACGTTCAAATTCTTACAAATGCAAAGTGAGATGGAATTAAGTTGTGATAAAATTTGCCGTTAAAAAAAAAAGTCTATAATGGCAAATGCTTGGTGTAAATCAAGCCATGGTAACTTAATTGTATGACTATTTCAATAAATTTTTCTATATATGACATTAATTTGTGTATATGATTGACCATCTTTGTCTTTAGAATAGTAGTTATCAAATATATTTATAGTTGTTTGTTAAGTCAATTTGGAATAAATCAATTAATGTATATTGATAGAATTGTATGGAAAATATACCCCACCTCCATCTTATGTCCAATGCACAATGGCTTTTCCTTACTGTATTCATGGGCCCATATTAAGACTAAACGGAGTGGGGCGGGAGAGAGGGCGGGAAGGGGGGGGAATACCGCCGCAGGCCGGCGTGGAAGTGGCGTGGAGAGGGGGGGCGGGAAGGATCTCACCGGCGTGGGGGAGTGATGGGGGACACGTGGCGCGAGGTAATTGGGCCAGCTTTTTTTTTTTATTTTTTTTTTAACTTTAACACAATATAATATTATTTCCTTCCCCCCCTCTTCCCCCCCTTCCACTCCCCACAATTATTTTTCCCCCCACAAGGGCCCCACAAGTGCCACATGGCGCTTCATCCCCCTCTTTCCCGCCCCCCACTCCTTATAGTCTAATTATCAACTTTGTCAATTTCGGGAGAAATGACACTCAATTATTATTTATATTATTATAGTTCTTTAATTGGAAAATACCAACGAGTAAAACCTAGTAAATAGTTCCAAAATATGAGTCTAGTTCACTGTGTGATTTAGGTCATAGTACAATATTATTGTATGTGCCGAGTTTTTATTTATAACATGGGGAAAGTGAATATGGGCTGTCACACATCTAAGTTGTATGTGAAACCCCTCTAAAACTAGGTCGTTTTGATTCAAAAATCCCAATTTTTGATTTACTTTTTTTTTTTTTGATCGGCAAACTTCTATTTTATTCATCACCAAACAATATTTACAAGTTGAGCCAAGCAAGATGCTAGCGCCTACATACAACCTCATCACCTATTACAGCCATACAAGCTAATACAGATTATCCAACTACATCCCAATTGAAATCTACCCAATTTTCCCAAGACCACCTTGATTGCTTGAGTTTATGTTTGACCAATGTAAGACCAACTACATCCCAATTGATTTACTTTATTTAATTGATTTCAACCCACCCTTTATACTTTCTTCTTCTCTAAGTTTGAAATCAGATACATAAAAGTTAGGTTTCCCAAAATTTCAACTAAACTCACATTGACAAGTATCTTTATTTTAATCAGCAAAGGTAACATTCAATCCCCAATTGAATAAGCCATGATGCTGCAACTCTAAAAAATGGCCTACATTTATAAAGAAATAAATAGTATTTCATCGGTTATCATCGATTTCAGTTTTGTTTGATTCAATTACGTCTAGTTTTAGACTGTTGATTCAATTTCATTGGCTATGCTTTCCTACCACCTCCGGTTATGGTGCTATGCTGTAGTTTTCTAGTCTAGTTTGCTTCCTTTTGTTTGTTTTGAGCCGAGGGTCTCTCTGGAAGCAGCCTCTCTGCCCTTTTGGGTAGAGGTAAGGTTTGCCTACATCCCACCTTCCCCAGACCCTACGAATAGCTAAGGCTATTTTGTGGGATTTACTGGGTATTGGTTGTTGTTGTTGTTGTTGAAAATAAAGAAAATGTTATAAAATCATGACATACTTTCATGTATCTTCATTAATTGCAGATCGTGGGGAGACGCTGACAAGATCGAAGAATAATACCATCATAATAAATTTAAAGATGGTGGCACCGTGTAGTTTTACAGATTTTAGGGTTGTTTGGTTGATTAAGGGGCTGTTTGATAGCCTCTTAATCAGCCTCTTAATCATTCAGGTCTGAATCATTCAGCATTCAGACTGTTTATTTCAGCATCTGAATGAAATGATTAAGTACTGAACCATTAAGCTAATAAGGGATGCTGAATGATTCAGCTTTTAACCATTCAGAGCTCTTAACCAATCAGACTATCTTAATGAGTCAGCACTTAATCAACCAAACAGTCCCTAAGTGCTGAATCATTAAGAAGTCTAAATGATTAACAGTTGTTGAATGGTTAAGAGCTAAATCATTAAGTGCTGTTTTGTTAGACCTCTAAATAGTTAGTCTTCTTATCTCACATTGGTTGGAGAAGTAAAATTGGATTCATTCAGTGTTTAATGGTTCAGCAACATCCCAAGTCTTAGTGGTTCAGCCTTAACCATTTCATTCAGATGCTGAAACAAACACGCTGAATGAGCTAAATGCTGAATCATTCAACACTAAATGATTCAGAGGCTCATTAATAGCCTTACCAAACATCCCCTTAGTTATATACGAGTTCTGTTAAATTTGTATATAAACAACAAACAACCATACTCAGCGGATGTAGCCTTACCTCTATTCCATATGATAGAGGTAAATAAATAAAGAACAAAGTTGCTCAAAAATCCGCACTAAAGAGAAAATGGTATATAAAAAACACATGGACAAATAATACACCGTGTTTAAAGACAGAGCGGCGATGCCAAGCAAAGACCCTCTAAGTAAAGTGCAAAGTTAGCTCCTAGGGAATGATCCTAAAATAAAATCACCCCAACCTTTTAAAAATCCTTAATTTTAATCCCAAGTCTTCGCGAACTCCTAACCTCGACTATGTTCTCAGAAAATGCAATTCTAGCAAATTCTGCCTAATCCACTCATCCCAAGTGAGTTAGAGTCTACCTCTACTCCTCCTCCCTTCTACAATTCTCATCGTAGCCGTCACATGTCTCCTCCTAACATACCCAAACCATCTAGTATGTAATTATTTAAGAAACAAAAAAATACTTAAAGACAATTTTGTTCAGGATGTTTAGACGTTAATTAGAACTTTGAATCTTTGTCTTGACACTATGGGTTGCTTTTGATATCTATGCTAGCAGTGGCGAAGTTTGACCCGAGACTTTGGGGGGTCGGAAGTCACCTGGGGGTCGGAAATCACTTGTTTCGGGGTGTCGAAAACCAGTTTCGGGGGGTCGAAACCGTATATACCAAAAAATTTCTATACGAATACTGTATAATCGGAACTTCTGAGCAAAAATTCAGGGGGGGGGGTCGGCCGCCCCTCCCCGCCCCTTAAAAGCTACGCCAGTGTATGCTAGTGACATGTCAACTTACCAGTTTAGGGAGTGGTGAATCTTGACCCGAAATGCCGGGGGGTCAGAAGTCATGGGGGTCGGAAGTCACCAGTTTCGGGGGGTCGAAACCTTATATACCAAAAAATTTATATACGAACACTATTTAATCGAAACTCCTGAGTAAAAATTCAGAGATGTCGGCCGCCTCTTAAAAGAATCGCCCCTTAGGGTGTTCAAATTTTAGCATTAAATCTAAATTTGTTTCGTGTATAAAAATTAATTAATTAAGGTAAATAAGCAATACATGTGAGGAAATACGTAGACAATAGGTTAGGATATCGTCATCCGTTAATCTTACTCCTTTTTTTTCCGTAAGCATCTAAAGATTAAGGTAAATAATCTTAATGCCTTGGTGGTTTTGAAGATGACGTCGGAAAAGGAACTTACTTTGTCAAATGTGTTGTATGTTTCTGAGATTCGTAAGACTCTTGTGTCTGGTTGGCAGTTGAACAAGTTTGGGTTTAAAATGGTGTTTGAGTCTGATAAGGTCGTGTTGACTAAAGGTGGGATGTATGTTGGTAAGGGTTATGCCCTAAATGGTATGTTTAAGTTAAATGTAACTGTGATGAATGGAATGAATAACGCTAATTCTGCTTACTTGCTTGAGTCTTCTAATATTTGGCATGGTAGACTAGGTTATGTGAATTTTAATTCCATTCGACATTTAATTAAATTGAATAGCATACCAAAAATTGATATTGACTCAAACCATAAATGTGAAACTTGTGTCGAAGCAAAACAAACACGAACGTCATTCAAAAAAATTTAACGAATCACGCGGGTCCCCTTGATTTGATCCACACAGATGAGTGTGATTTGAAAGCTATTCCTACCAGAGGTGTGAACAAGTATTTCATAACATTCATTGATGATAGCACACGATTTTGCTATGTGTACTTACTTAAGAGTAAGGACGAGGCTATTGACAAATTCGTTGTCATCAAGGCCGAAGTTGAAAATCAACTTAACCGAAAGATAAAAAAGGTAAGGAGTGATAGAGGTGGTTAGTATGTTTCACCTTTTGCTAATCTTTGTGCAAAAAGTGGAATCGTACATGAAATCACACCTCCTTACTCACCACAATCAAATGGCATGGCGGAATGGAAAAACCCAACCTTGAAAGAAATGATAAATGTCATGTTGATAAGCTCAGGGGTGAGTGAGGACATGTGGAGGGATGCGCTGTTATCAGCAAATTTCATTCTAAATTTAATTCCCCGTAAGGAGAAAGACGTAAACCCATATGAATTATGGACGGGAATCAAACCATCATACAAACACGTACTTGCGAGTGTAGGGGTGCCTAGCTAAGGTGGTTGTAACACCAGCAAAGCGTCTTGTGATAGGACCCAAAATTGTAGATTGTGTGCTCATTGGATACACTCGTATGGGTGGTCCACTTCGTTTTCTTGTACATGACTCGAAGAATCTTGGAGTGTCTAATGGCATAATATTGGAATCTAAGGATGTTTCTTGGTTTGAGCACATATTCCCATGCTTGGAAAGGCCTAAACTGGGTTCACTGAACCCATTTGATGAGAGTGTTCTAGATGATGAACTAGGCCCATCAAACCCAACACGGGAAAGTTTTTCAAGAGAAGAGGTTGCAAATGATGAACCTCAAATTGATGATGGTGAAATCCAAAGGAGTAAATGGCAAAGGACTGAAAAATATTTTGGCCCAGATTTCCTCATCTATATGGTTGAGGAGGAACCGCAAACTTACCAACAAGCGGTAAATTTCTCGGATGGACCTCAGTGGAAGGAGGCCATAAAATGTGAAATAGATTCCATTTTACAAAACCACACATGGGAACTAATGGATCTTCCTGTGGGATGCAAATCACTGGGTTATCGATGGATCTTCAAGAAAAAGATGAAGCCAGATGGCACCATTGATAAATACAAGGCAAGGTTGGTGATCAAAGGATATAAATAGCGAGAAGGCTTGGATTATTTTGACACATATTCGCCTATCACGCGAATAACATCCATCAGGATGGTACATGCCATTGCAGTCATTAGAAATTTGGAAGTTCACCAAATGGATGGTAAAACGGCTTTCTTGAATGGAAATCTAGAGGAAGAGATTTACATGGAATAACCCGAGGGTTTCATAGCCAAGGGACATGAAAAGAAAGTATGCAAGGTTGTAAAATCCTTGTATGATTTGAAATAAGCTCCAAAACAATGGCATCAAAAGTTTGATCATGCCATGCTTGATTATGGGTTCAAGATCAACGAATGTGACAAGTGTGTATGTGAAAGACACACTAGAAGGATATGTCATCTTATGTCTGTATAGATGACATACTCATTGTTGGAAGTAATGAGAAAATGATAAAATCTACAAAGGATGTCCTGAGAGTAAGGTTTGACATGAAAGATATGGGACTAGCGGACGTGATATTGGGAGTACAAATCACATGAACCCAAAATGTACTTGTTATAAGTCAGTCTCATTATGTGGACAAAATTCTTGAGAAGTTCAATGCAAATGACTCTAATGTGGCTAGAACTCCCATTGACACGAGTCAACATCTAGCTAAAAATCGAGGTGAGCCTGTTAACCAATTTAAGTACTCAAGAATTATTGGCAGCTTGATGTATCTGATGAGTTGTACTAGACCAGACTTAGCATATGCTGTAAGCAAGCTAAGTAGATACACGAGCAACCCAAATTTAATTCATTGGGGTTGCGTGACACGGGTGCTTCAGTACTTGAGATACACACGAGATTACGGGCTGCATTATAGTAGATATCCAGCAGTTATTGAAGGTTACTGCGATGCAAATTGGATATCTGACACGAATGATTCCAGAGCAACGAGTGGGTATGTGTTCACACTTGGAGGTGCAGCGATATCGTGGAAATCATCTAAGCAAACTGTTATTTCTAGATCCACGATGGAATCAGAATTCATCGCTTTAGATAAAGAAGGTGAAGAGGCAGAATGGCTACGTCAATTTGTTGATGATATACCAAGGTGGCCGAAGCTGGCATCGGCCATATGCATACATTGTGATAGCCAATCGGCAATTGGAAGAGCTCATAGCACAATGTATAACGGTAAGAACAGGCATATAAGACGTAGGCATAATACGGTACGACAACTAATCTCTACAGGAGTTATCACTGTTGACTACGTGAAGTTAAAGGATAACATCGCAGATCCGCTAACAAAAGGCTTAAGCAGAGAGTTAGTTCAGAAGTCGTCTGTGGGAATGGGATTAAAGCCCTTGAAAAGCTAAATTCATGCGAAGGAAACCTAACTCAGCTGAATGGAGATCCCAAGATCTGAGTTCAATAGGACAACCTAATTGTATGAATAAGTAAGGTCGCTGTAGGGGAGCGTTGAAAACCCCGCTCTTTGATAAAAGGGAGTTTACATTAGGAGTTGGTAAACTTCCTAGTCCATTCCTAAAAGTGACAAGGTTGAGGTTAAGCTTATGGCTTTTAATGATTCGACTGAGGTAACCAGTCCCAGTAGATCACCTATGTGAGAGAGAGGTGGGGTCGCATCGAAGGGTATTTTTGGGGCACAATACCTATGAGCTCTCGCAGAACCAGGCACGTGTCCATGACCATAACCATAACAGACACAACTATGAGGACTTGACGTTTTCAGGGAGAGTCTTGTGTGAAGCATATTGTCGTCTACACAAACGACAGACGAGTTCAAAGACATCCCTCTCTACTCAGAGCCAGTGGGCTAAGTGCGTTTCATCAGCGAAGGTTCAAAGGGTCACATCTACCTATCGTATGCAAAACGCAACTGTTGAAATTTAATCGGAATGAGGTTGTTTCTGAGAATAACTCCCATTCATGTGGGGGTTTGTTGGAGTTGTGTGAATGTGAGTTGTCCCACATTGGTTGTGGGATGGAAAATTGATGAGTTTATAAGGAGAAACTAAATTGGAAGAATTAAAATGTTAAGTCACATTATACTCTTGCACCTACCCGCGCGCAGGGGGTGTGCGAAAATGGGTTCTGCCTCGAGGAAATTCTTGAACCAACGCGACGCCTACATGACCTATGGACACAAATGCAGCTCGAAAAATCCGGGTCCGCGTGAAGTTGGTTTTTGCTACCCATTTAAATTTTTTGTGACTTAATGAAAGCTTCCAGAAGCTATTGTTTCAAGTCTCATGGTCTTAACCTTCCCTGTTTTTTAGCTACAGTGATTAGGAGATTAATAGCCAATTAAACAAATTCGTGATTGTTTTCATCGATGACATCTTGATCTGCTCGCAAACCAAAGACGAGCACGGACGTCATCTCAGATTGATATTAGAGTTGCTCAAGAACGCGAAATTGTTTGCTAAATTCTCTAAATGCGAGTTTTGGATTCGAGAAGTTCATTTTCTTGGTCACGTTGTGAACGATAAAGGCATTCATGTCGACCCTACCAAAATTGATGCAATCAAAGATTGTGATGTGCCCAAAACAACAACCGAAGTGCGACAATTTTTGGATTTAGTTGGTTATTTGCCGTCGGTTTATCAAAAATTTCTCTAAGATTGCCCAACCACTTACAGTCTTGACACAGAAAGACAAAAGTTTTGATTGGGGAGTCAAAGGAGAGGAAGCTTTCCAAGTTTTGAAGAACCGATTGTGCAGTGCTCCGATTCTATGTCTTCCCGAAGTACCCATGATTTCGTGGTTTATTGCAATGCTTCACATCAAGGACTTAGATGAGTACTCATGCAGAGGAATAAGGTTATCGCTTATGCATCTCGTCAACTGAAAGTCCATGAGAAGAATTACACCACTCATAACCTAGAGTTAGGTACAGTAATATTTACCCTCAAGATCTGGAGGCACTATCTCTATGGTACTAAGTGCACCATCTTCACCGATCACAAGAACTTGCAACACATCTTCAATCAGAAGAATATAAACATGCGGCAACGTAGATAGATTGAATTGCTTAATGATTACGACTGTGAGATCAAATACCATCCGGGAAAGGCCAACGTTGTAATGGACGCCTTAAGCCGGAAGGAACGAGTCAAGACTATGCGTGTGCATGCGCTAGGTTTGACCATTCACACAAACCTCACCACTCGTATTCGTGAAGCTCAACAGGAAGCTCTGAAAGGTGAGAATCTGAATGATGAGTCTTTATTCAAAATGGTTGATCTTTTGGAACCAATATCTGACGGCACGGTTTATTTTGCTAATCGGATCTTGGTACCACGTTTTGGCGGACTACGCGATTTAGTTCTTGAGGAGGCCCACAAGTCTAAGTACTCAGTTCACCCTGGAGCCTACAAAATGTACAAAGACGTGAAGGAATTCTATTGGTGGCCCAACCTTAAGGGTGAAATTGCAACATATGTCAGCCGATGCCTTACCTGTTCGAAGGTCAAAGCCGAGTATCAGAAGCCATCCGGTATATTGCAGCAACCCAAGATTCCTGTTTGGAGATGGGAACATATCTCTATGGATTTCATCACCAAACTGCCTAAGACGTCCAATGGTCACAACACAATTTGGGTAATTGTTGACAGATTGACCAAGTCTTCACATTTCCTATCGATCAAGGAAACCGACAAGTTGGAGAAACACGCCAAGCTGTATATCAAGGAAATTGTGACTAGGCATGGTGTGCATGTCTTAATCATTTTTGACCGAGACAGATGACTCACTTCCTGATTCTGGCAAACACTTATGGATGCACTAGGCTCTTGCTTGGACATGAGCACAACCTATCACCCACAAACCAATGGCCAGAGCGAGCGGACACTCCAAACCTTGGAGGACATGTTCCGTGCTTGCGTAATCGATTTCGGTGGAAATTAGGATTCTCATTTACCCATGGTTGAATTCTCCTACAGCAACAGTTACCATACCAGCATCAAGGCTGCCCGTTTGAAGCCTTTGTTGGATCAGTTTGCTCTTTTTGCTAAGTAAGAACTTGCTATCTTGACACTTAAGTGTTTAGCAAGTCCTTGTAAATCAGATTATAAGCACAGCGGAATGTTATAAGTTAAAGCAACACTTTTTCCACTAAGGCAGAGTTATAACTCCCCCTTGATGTTTGAAACTAATAAATGACAAAGTATTTATTATGAATCTAAGTTGTAAATGAGAATTAGATACTTAGAGAGATTCACAATAAATACAGAAATGGAATATAACAATGAGAGTGTTTGAAGGATTTTTCTGTTGAAAATCAATGTCTAAAATAGAAGGTTGAAGCCTCCTATTTATAGACGATTACATGCATGTATCTTGCCTAAAAAGCAAGTACAGAAACTACAGTGACAAGTTGCACAAGTTGCAACATTGAAAGAAACAAATACAGCTAAAAGTAATATTAAACAACAAACTACTGATGCAAAAAGGCGGTGGGAAATATCTATTGCTAAGTGCTGATGAAGGACAACTACTGAAGAGTAGTTTTGTCTTCAGTACTTCTGAAGTGAACTTGTCTGGTTTGGACTTCAGAACTTCTGCAACTTCAGCACTTCTCATATCTTCTCATCAGCAGTTTCTTGTCTTCTCTTCAGTACTTCTATACTTAGCCAAAATGACAGAAGTGAATTAGACTAAGGTTTACAAAAGTGGTTTCACCAATCCTCTTTGTCCTAACAATCTCCCCCTGGATTGATGAAGCCAAAACCTTACTAATTCCTTATGTGTTTCTTCTGTCTTGAACAATCTTCCATATCTCTTTGTACATGGTGTTCTTGAGCTGGTTGTACTGACCATCAGATAGAGATCCTCTCTGTGGTTCTAGATGTTGAATTGTGAGCAGGTCTTGTGTTGACAGTTTCTTCAGATCACTGATCTTCTTGTAAGCCCTGCTTGAGAGGTCTCTTCTTGTCAACAGTACTGAGTTGTTATCAGTAAGTGACCATCTGATGATAGGGATCTTTGACTTGTTAAAGTCAGAAGAATAGGGAACCAGACTTGTCCCTTGGGTTGATGGTCCTGAGTGCTGGATGTCTTCAGTTTCAGATAGCCTCAGGTGGGATTCTCTTCCTTGTTGTTGTTGCATATCAGGCATCTGAACAGTTGGGAGATGGTGTTCAGTCACTACTCTGGTATGCATCTTTTCTTTGATGGTCTTTTGTATTTGATAAGCAAAAGTGGAAGGATCCCTGAATTGTGTTAACAGAGGTTTCTCCTCAATGTCAAAATCTGAATGGACTATTGAACTTCCTTCAAGTAGTACCATTTTGAAATCAGTTTTGACATTGTCCTCTGCCTTCTTCTTCTGAGTAGCAGATCTTCTAGATGCACCAGAAGTTCTAACTACTGATCTTGAAGGATCAGCAGTTTGAAACTTCTCAGGATTTGCAGCCTTGGCAGCCAAGTATTTTCTATAAGTATCCATCAGTCTTTCTTCTTTCCATCTGGATACAGAGGCTTTTGAACCATATCCTTCTGCTACTAGCTCTTCTATTATCTGGGCTCTCTTGGCCTTTCCATCTTTGCTTGTGGCCACTTTGTCTGCAAGCAGTTGTGCTCTTCTTGTCAGCTCTTGCATAGAGAGTCCTTTGAGTGTAAAGGCTTTAGTCTTGCTGTTCTTGGTAATATAAGACACCAGTTGTTGTCTTTTATCCTGTTCAGCAATCTCATCAAGGCTAGCCTGCCTTTGTAGTTCAGCTGCATAAGCCTGAAGTTTTTCTTCATGGCTTAAATCCAAATCATCCCTTTCTTCCAGAGATTTCCAAATCTGATCTTCTCTGGCCTTTTTGTTGGCTGCAATTAAGCTCTTCTCTAATAGTTCAGCTGATTGAGAGATAGGAGAAGGGTTTAATACAGTCATTGTTGTAACAGATGTAGGCCTGATGGGATCAGATGTTGGTTGAATGGGAGCAGTGGTTCTGGAAGGTTCAGTTGTTTGAGGTTGGGAAGTGTTAACTTCTGATGTGCTGACAACTGCTGATGGTTTGTCAGCTACTGAAGGATTGTCTTCAGTACTTTCTGATTCTTCATCAGAAGTTTGGTCATCAGAAGTTTCTTCATTATGCCTTAGGGAATCTTCAGATGTTTGGGTCTCATCTTCTTTCTCTGCAGCTTCAATTTCTTCAATTGAGACACCAAACTGTTTGGCCAATTTTTCTTTCCTGGCCTGTTCTTTCTGATCTCTTTCAAGGAGTGCCACTCTTGCCCTTATCCTGGCTTGGAATGACTCCTTAGGTTCCCTGATCTTCTCCCCCTTTTTGGATTCATCAATTTTAACCCTTGAAGCAGAGGGTTGGGAGAATTGTCCTTGAAGATGAGCAATCTGCTGGCTGTTGAAGTCTATTTTGTTGGACAGATCGTTCATCTTGGTTTTGATCACTCCAAATTGGTTCTTGATGGACAGCTCCAAGTCAGCTGTATATGTTTGGAAGTGATTTCTGATGAGTGTATTCATCATGTGGTACAGGGGACCCTCTGGGCTGCATAGCTGGTTCAGGTCTATGCTTGTTTGCCCAGGGAATTGGGTAGGCATTTGCTGTGAAGGGGGTGTTTTTGGGAGATCCTCATGTTGTACAGAGGATGCCACTCTAGGGGTTTTAGGGATTGAGTGGGCTTTAACCTGTGCAGAGGTGACTGGCTTCTTGAGCCTGGATACCTTTGCAACAGGACCTTCAGAAAGTGCCGTCAATTCAGTACTTTGAGTGTGTGAAACATCATCCAAACTAATGGAATCATCTGAATCCCTGATGTTGCCCTCAGTGAGGACTGTCTCAGTTAAATCATGAGCTGAGCCCAACTCAGTTCTCTCATGAACCTCTTTTTCTTGGTACTGAGGATTTCCTACTTCAGGCATTAAGCCTTCATCAGTAGTTGCCACATCTGAGGTCTTAGCTATGTTACTTCTGTCCTCAGATCCACCACTGGGTGGTAACTGAGTAGTAGCAGCCTCAGATGCCCCAAGAGTCTCTAAAATTGGGCTTAAAGACTCTGGTCCACCCTCATCTCTTGGGATAGGGCTAGTGATGTCCACATCCATGTCTGATGTAGTAGTTATGTCCCCTGTTTGTTGTGGTTGATGGGGACTGACATGATCAGATGGGACATTCTCTTTTAGCCCAGAGAGAAGTTTGGCAATTTCTATTGCCTCTTGTTTAGAAATTTGTGGGGTTGGTTCAGTAGTTTGGGCAATAGGTTGTTGTTCAGCAGTTTCAAAAGAAGAGTGTGTTTGATATGTTTTTCTAAGTCTTTTTCTTTTGAATTGAACATATATGGGTGCTCTTGGTGGGGTTTGAGATGGATGAGACTGAGAGGGTGTTTCAGTCTCAACAATTTGAAGAGCAGAATGCTCATGAGCATGTTCAGGCATCTCAACCTCCTGAACAGCTTTTCTTTTGGGTTGGTGGGGTGCAGTTTTTGTTGACTTGGGCTTTTTGGCTTTTGGTGGTGTGAGTTTGGAAGATGTGGGCTTCAGGGGGACTTGTTGTTGTTCTCCCTGATCATCTTCTGGCCAGGCAGCCGGTTTGTTAAGTCTTGAGTATGCTTGTGATGTTAAAGGGTTTAAAGTTGAAATTTTTCCCACAAGCACCTCATTACCCAGTTCCCCTATTATGCATTGCATAATGAACCTTGGGTACAACAAAAACTTTTTCTTGGTATTATTGTGATGTAACACCAACTCATTGAAAAATAGTTTTGATGCCCTGAATTTAGTTTCATTCACAATGGAATGAAATATTGGTTGAAAAGTGGAGGGCATCTGGTCATAGGACCCTGTTTTTGGACTCAAACACATAATAATATAATGAAACAAAAGTTTGTATTTTGGTTCAAAATATTTTTTGAATATTGTAGCATGGGAGAGAGTACCTTGATAACCACACTCAGTCATGGTTAGATGAATATCAGTGTTAGCAACATGGTCAGGGGCAGTTACATCATCCAGACCCAGTCTTGTTGCTAGTGTGGCCGGTGTGATGGTCAGTTGTTTCCCTTTTATCTTTGAGTTGAGGGAAATGACTTCATCACCCATTGTAACCGTCTCAGCATTTGCCCAGAACTCATTCAGAGTTTCAGTGTGAATTGGTGGGTTTAGTGTGAGAGCAGTAAAGTATTGGGATTTGACGACAAGATCAATGATCTCATCGTATTGGGACCAGCCTTCTTGTTTTTCAAGAAAGGCTCTTTGATTGTGTCCCTGTTTTAGAACTAAAGCCATGTGGTTTGGGTTTTTGATCGAACAGTGGATTTGCAGGTATAGGTTGAGAGAGTTTTTGAGAGAGAAGGAGGGATATTTTTGAGTTTGAAAGGATAAGTGTGTAGAAAAGGTATTTATTAGAAGTTTTAACCGCTTGAATCTTCTTTATTAGAAGTTTTAAAACCGCCTTTGGTTAAAAATGTCTTTATCAGAGGTTTTAAACTGATTAGGTCAAACCTCTGATGATGGGAAAAGTCAGATTTGCCCTTTTGACTTAAACTGCTGATGAAGGATTACTTCATCAGTAGTTCCCATTTTTCTCTTCAGCAGTTTTAACATCTGATGAGAAATGTTTTTATAAATACTTTATTCATAACTTCTGAAGGTTATTTTATCAGAAGTTACACACTTTTTCAGAAAGTTATCCCCATACTGATGATTTTTGTTCATCAGTAGTTTCTCTCAAAACTGATTTTGTTTTTCAGAAGTTTTGTTTCAGACTTTTGACTTTTGTAAGTGAAAACCAGAAAAAAGATAAAAAGGTTAACTTGGATTCCACCAAGGTAAACAGGATGGAATCAAGGATGGAAAAAGGAAAAAGAAAATTTTGATGCATAACAGTAGTGATTGATGTAGAAGTTTGATGTAGAGTTGGGTAGAATCAAGTGTTAACTTGGATTCTAACTGATATGCAGAAAAAAATAAAAATAAAATAAACACTTACAAATTTAGCATTCCAAGCATGGATACTAACTTCTGAAATGTTGATGTGTCAAGGGGCTTAGTGAAGATGTCAGCTATCTGATTAGCTGTTGCTACATGCTTCACCTCAATCTTGCCTTTTTCATAGCAATCTCTTATGAAATGGTACCTGATCTCAATATGTTTAGTTTTTGAGAACTGTACCGGATTTTGAATGATGCTAATGGCAGATTTGCTGTCTACAAACAAAGGTGTCTTGGTCTCTTTGATTCCATAATCAAGAAGTTGATATTGGAGCCATTGTATCTGTGATGTACAACTTGCAGCTGCAATGTATTCAGCTTCAGCAGTTGAAGTTGCAACAGATGTTTGCTTCTTTGATTGCCATGACACTAGACAGTTACCCAGGAATTGACAACCACCAGATGTTGACTTTCTTGTCATCTTACACCCTGCATAGTCACTATCTGAAAAAGCTGATAACTTGGTATTGCTTGAAGCAGGATACCAAATTCCCAGTGTTGGAGTTCCTTTCAGATATCTAAAAATTCTTTTGACTGCAATAAGGTGTGATTCCCTTGGTGCTGATTGATATCTAGCACAGACAGATGTTGAGAACATAATATCTGGTCTAGAAGCAGTTAAGTATAAAAGGGAACCTATCATGCATCTGTACATGGTTTGATCAACCTGTTTTCCTTGATCATCAGGTTCAACTTGTGTGATTGGTGTCATGGGAGTGGAACATGATTTACAGTCATTTAAAGAAAATTTGTTCAATAATTCTTTAACATATTTTGATTGATGTATAAAAGTTCCATTTGTTTGTTGTTTGATCTGCAGTCCTAGAAAGTACTGCAGTTCTCCCATGGTACTCATCTCAAATTTTGATTGCATGAGTTTCTTAAAATCATCACACAATTTTGTGTTTGTTGAACCAAAAATGATATCATCAACATAAATTTGAACAAGTAAGACATGATTTCCAACATGTTTAATGAAAAGTGTTTTATCAATGGCACCTCTTGTGAAGTTATTTTTGAGTAAAAAGGTGGAGAGTGTATCATACCAGGCTCTTGGAGCCTGTTTGAGCCCATAAAGAGCTTTGTCCAGTCTGTACACCCACTCAGGATGAGAAGGATCCTCAAACCCAGGTGGCTGACAGACATACACCTCCTCTTTGATTTTTCCATACAAAAATGCACTTTTCACATCCATTTGATAAACTTTAATTTTGTTGGAAATGGCATAGGCCAGAAATAACCTGATGGCCTCAAGCCTTGCAACTGGAGCAAAGGTTTCATCATAGTCAATTCCCTCTTCTTGAGAGTACCCTTGAACTACCAGTCTTGCCTTGTTCTTGATTATCATACCAGCTTCATCTTGTTTGTTCCTGAAAACCCATCTTGTACCAATTGGTTGCTTGTTTTGAGGTAAGGGACAGATTTCCCAGACCTGTTGCTTGTTGAACTGAAGTAGTTCATCTTGCATAGCTTGCACCCAATTATTGTCTTTGAGGGCTTCCTGGTACTTCTTTGGTTCCAACTGTGAAATAAAGGCTGAAAATAGGCAAAAGTTGGAGAGCTGGTTTCTGGTTAGAACACCTGTAGCTATATCACCCATGATTTGATCAAGTGGATGATCTCTGTGTTCAATCAGTTGTTGTAAACCACTGACAGGTGTAGGTGGCTCTTGTTCTTCAAACAAACTACTGAGGTCTATAATATCTGGTTCAGCAGTTTCAGCTTCTTCAGTAGTTGCAGGTGCTGAAGCAGATGCTTGAGTTTGGCCTTCAGTATTTGTTTGATCAGAAGTTTGAAAAACTTCTGATGGTGTTGTAGTTGACTTAATGACTGTTTGAGGAGTCCATGGTGTAGGATCCTCATCTTCAAACCTTTGATCACCATAATAAGTAGGTTTGGAAGAAGTAACAGCCTTTTCAGGTCCAAAGTGAAAGTTGTCAAGGTCAAAGAGTTCAGCAGGATGTGCTGGAATAAGAGTGTGTTTTGACTCATTGAACTTGACATTCAATGTTTCTTCTACTATCCTGGTGTGAGAATTAAAAACCTTGTAGGCTTTTCTAGTTGAAGAGTAACCAAGAAAGTAACCTGAGTCAACTTTGGCAGCAAACTTTGAAATAGATTCCTTGATGTTCACGATGAAACATTGACACCCAAAAGCCCTGAAAAAGGAGATAAGGGGCTTCATGCCATGAAGAACTTCATAGGCAGTCTTGGAATGTCTCTTGACCACAAGAACTCTATTCTGAACATAACATGCTGTGTTAACTGCTTCTGCCCAAAAGTACAATGGCAGTCCAGAATCAGCTAACATTGTTCTTGCTCCTTCTATCAATGTTCTGTTCTTCCTTTCTACTACACCATTTTGTTCAGGAGTTCTGGGAACACTGTATTGTCTAATAATCCCTTTAGACAAACAGAATTCATCCAGTGTTTTGTTCCTGAACTCTGTCCCATTGTCACTTCTAATGGTTTTGACAGATAGAGAATATTGTTTCTCTACTTGTAGAATGAAGAACTTGATGATTTCAGCAGCCTCATCCTTGGAAAATAGGAAGAATACCCATGTGAATCTTGAGTAGTCATCAATGATGACTAAGCAGTACTTCTTTTTACCAAGGCTCATAATCTTGACAGGTCCAAATAAGTCCATATGGAGTAGTTGAAGACATGCAGTTGTTTTTGATTCTTCAATAGACTTATAGGAGGACTTATGCTGTTTTCCCTTTAAACAGGATACACAGTGTTCTTGACACTGGTATACTTTCAAAGGTAGACCTCTGACCAAGCCCATTTTTGTGACTTTATTTATGGTTTTAAAGTTCACATGGCCAAGTCTCCTGTGCCAGAGATCTGTTTCTGAAGTTGATGCCCTTGAGAAGAAACAGGCAGTGTTGTTCAATACTTTGTCTTTTTCAATGTCTACTGCATAGACATTGCCACATCTTTTGGCAATCAGCAAAGTATGATCTTCTATAATCTTCTCAATCAACTTCTGGCCTTCTGGTGAGATGATCTTGCAAGCTGTCTTTGTGAAAAAGGAAGAATATCCTTTATTACACATTTGTGACACGCTCAGCAAGTTGTATTCAAGGTTTTCCACCAGATTGACCTTGTCAAACTGTATTTTGCCAGAGGAGACATTGCCATGTCCTAGCACATATCCCTTAGCATTGTTCCCAAAGGATACAGATCCTTCTCTTTGGCTGATAAAATTGTTTATCAGGTATCTGCATCCAGTCATGTGCATAGAGCCTCCACTATCAACATACCATATGCTGTTTAAGCCCCTGGAAACTCTCTGCACATAAAAGCAATTTAGTTAGATTGGAAACCCAAGCCTGTTTGGCTTTGGGTTTGCTCTTGAGAACAGTTACAGTTTGTTCTTGACCAGGTTGAGAAATCCATGTCTTTTTGGCAATGGATTTTTCATTAAGAACCATGGTGGTATCCTTTTTAGGACCACCATCAACCTTGGTCATCAGTAGTTCTACCATGTTCTTTAGATTTTGAATCTCAGCAGTTTGTGAAACTGCTGATGATTCTGGTCTAACTACTGACAAGGAATTTTGAGAAAAAGATTTTGGTTGAGATTTTATCTTTTTCTGAGAAAAGGTGTTTTCAGGTTGTTGTTTCTTGGGTTTAAAGACTTTTTCATAATCATTTCTGATTTGATTTCCCACAACCTGTTGTTTAAATTTTTTATTGAACTGAATTCCTTTTCTGTATCTACAAAATTCAGTTTTGTGGTTGAACAGGCCACAAATTTCACATTCTTTTGCCTTTTGTTTTTGATCTGAAGGCAAATTTATGACAGTTGTGAAAAGATTTTGCTCATCAGTAGTTTTCAGGGTCTCAACTCCTGAAGTAGATGAAACTACTGATGGCTTGTTGTCAGTTTTTGTAAATACTTCTGAAGTACTTTCTTTAAAAATGCCAGGATTTCTGTTTAGAAAGTTTTCATGGAAAGATGTGCATTCTTTCCCTTCAGAAGTTTCATTTGAAACAATTCTTCTCCCATCTTCAGTAGTTTTGGGAGAAAAATCTGTTGGTGTTTCAACATGATGGTATCCTATGCCAAACTTAACATTTGAAGCACTTTGTTTGTTTAGCAATAGTTGATACCCCCTACAAGATTCCACCCATTTTTCACAAGTGATCCTGGTGTCAGCAAGCTCTTGTCTGACATCTCCCAGGTCATTTAGCATCATTTTGATTTGTGCTTGGGTTTCAATAGCAGAGTCAGTTAATTTAGAAACCTCTTTTGTTTTAGCACACAGTTTTCTTTCTAAATCACATTTTATCTGTGTGTATTTTCTTTCTAAATCATTGGCTTTGCCTTGTAGGTGCACGTTTGTCTCTCTTATGAGAGCAAAAGTTTCTTTGCAAGAGTTTGAGCAAAGTTTTGTCAAAGATTCTTTTGATACCTGAGACAATGCAGATTTTGAGGTACAGCCTTCAAATGCCATTAAGGCAAAGTTCTTTCTGCCATTGTCTGGTTCTCCCCAGTTGATGTCAAACACTTTGTTGTCTGCATCAGGATTGCACTCTGTGGTGTCAAAAGGGAGACTGCTCCAGTCAACATACCCCGAGGTAAAGAGACTTTGTTGAGGGGGTTGTTGAGGCTGTGGAGGAAGTTGAGCAGCTGGAAAGGGAGGGATTGATTGTTGGCTCTGCATCTGTTGAGCAGGCACTTGAACATATTGTACTTGAGGCATATATTGCTGTTGAGGAGCTTGTGCCTGTACAAAATGAGCACTCCCTTGAGTTCCATTGTTCCTATTATAATTGGGGTTATAGTTATTTCCAGATTGAGATTGGTTAAAGCTAGAGCTTCTACACTCTCTAGCAAAGTGTCCCAATTTCTGACACTTGTGACATCTCAGTTTAGATTTGTCAAAACCAATTTTTGTATTACTGGTCAATCCTGGAAATTTCCTTCCTGACCTTTTGTAAAACTTGTTAGTTTTAATGCTTAGCATGGCCAGTTGGTGTAATATGTCCATTTCTTCTAAGTCATCACTGCTAAAATTTTTCAAATCATCCATGATAAAACATAGATTATCAGCAGTTTGACTTTGATCATCATTGTCATAACCTGGGAAAGATCTTTCTGATGAGATCCCAGTGGTTATGTCAATATTGTCATAAGATCCATAGGAACAAGTTGGTGAATCTTGTCCCAAAAGTGCTGTACTACCTGGTAGGTAGTCATCAGTAGTTTTACCAGAAGTTTGTAATTTCTTCTTTTGATCGATTTCTCTCTCAAAAGTAAGTAATCTCCCATGGAGTTTTGTAAGAGTGAGGGAGCTAAAATCTGGTGAGGATCTTAAGACAATGGAGTAAGTTTCCCATTTGTCAGGTAGAGACCTTAAAAATCTATGTAACATAGATACTGTTGTATAGGTCTGACCATTTAACTTTAGCTCAGAGATTAATGAGGAGAATCTTTCAAATTGTTGTGTCAAAGTTTCCCCATTAATATAAGCAAATGTTTCATATTGTTGAGCCAAAATTTCTCTGGTGTTGGCAATCACCTCTTCAGTTCCTCCAAACTGTTCTTTAAGACAGTCCCAAAGTTCTTTGGCACTTTCACAATGTAAAAGGCCAGAGTATATTTCATTTGGGAGAGCCATTGCCAACATAGAGAATGCCTTAGCATCTAGCTCAAGTTTTAGGAAATCCTCATCTGTATAGTCTTTGGGATCCTTTGGAATCCCTTCTTTAGTTTCAAGATTTATGTTTACTGGTTTGTGTGGACCATATATCACAGATCTCCAACAACCTGTGTTGGTTTGTGACAAGGTATGTGCCATTCTCTTTTGCCATATATTGTACTCATTTCTCACAAGCATGGCAGGTTTGGTGGCAGAACCAGTATTATGTGGATCCATTTTTAAAGAGTATAGATTTGTCAGATGACTCTTTTAAGTGATGGATATTGATAAAAAGTGAACTTTTGATCTTTTTATTGAATATCAATAAGAGCTTTGTGTCTGATTCTCAATTTGTTAGATTGATATGTGATCAGATAAACCAATGCTCTGATACCAATTGTTGGATCAGTTTGCTCTTTTTGCTAAGTAAGAACTTGCTATCTTGACACTTAAGTGTTTAGCAAGTCCTTGTAAATCAGATTATAAGCACAGCGGAATGTTATAAGTTAAAGCAACACTTTTTCCACTAAGGCAGAGTTATATGTTTGGTCTGCTGACCTGGAGAAGAACAGATGATTGGAAAGCCAAAATATGCTATCTATTTGATCCTTGAATAAACAGTCTTTACAACTTACTTCTCCCAAAAGACTGCTGACCCTAACTACTGTTCTATCCAAACAACTGCTCAACAACTGCTGATACAAAGAACTGCTAAGGAAACAACTGATGAAGAACAACTGCTGACCAAAGGTCTGATGAAGAGCAACAGCAGATACAAGTACTGAAGACCAAAGCACTGCTGGAAGCAACAGCACTTAGGCTTCAGCAGTGGATACAAGATCGTCAGAGTTTATCTTTAACAGCTGTTTACTATCAGTGCTTTCAATGTAACAGTAGTTTGTATAGCAGATGTTTAAGTTTGTTATTCTGTTAGAGGTCACTTTCTTAGGTGACGTCAGCCTAGGTCATCAGTGGTTTGAGTCAGTCTATAAATAGAACAGTGCATGTACTGTTCTATTGCATCACACATAAAACATTCTCTCTGACAAACAACTGTGTGATCAGGCTGAGGGGGAGTAACTTGTACGATTGAAATCTTTTAATTAATGAAAACATTCGATTGAAAAACATTTACTCTCTTGTTTTGATTTACAGTTTATTATTCCGCTGCACTTTCATTCTACTTTCATTCCATTATTATCATCATTTAGTTAAACAATCAAAACAAACAAACTCAGATCCTAACAATTGGTATCAGAGCTTGGTCAATTAAATTCGATCTAACAAATCAATTTAATAATCAGCTCACAATTATTGATATCGTTTGTCAGTTTGATTGAAAACAGAGTAATAGTTTAATTTCGTTTCAACCGTTGTTAAACAGACTTTGTTCTTTTGAAAAATCAGAGAATGGCTTCTATCAATCACGATCCACATAACACTGGCACGAACAACAAGCCACCGATGCTTGTCAGATCTGAATACAATATCTGGCAACGTCGGATGAGCCATGTTCTAGCTCAACAAAACACTGGGTGTTGGAAGTCGGTTATCTTCGGACCACATGTTCCGACTGTGCCGAGTACTGAAGATCCCAAAGTGTTTGAGCCAAAGAAACTTGAAAACTACTCCGACCAGGATTTTCAGAAAATTGAGCTAGATGCTAAGGCCTTCAGTATTGTGGCCATGGCTCTACCCAATGATATATATGCTGGGTTGTTACACTGTAACAGTGCAAAGGAGTTGTGGGATGCACTGAAAGAGCAGTTTGGTGGGACTGAGGAGGTTATTGAAAACAACCGTGAAATACTTAACCAACAATATGAAACATTCAGTCATGTCAAAGGAGAGTCATTAACTCAACAGTTTGAGAGATTTAACTGCTTAATTAGTGAACTAAAATTGGTTGGTCTTACTTACCCTCATTCAACTTTGAACCATAGGTTTTTAAGATCATTACCAGACAAATGGGACACTATTGCAATTGTTATGAGAAACTCAATAGGATTTAAAGACCTATCACTGACCCAGCTTCATGGTAAGCTCTTGACCTATGAAAGAGAGCTTAACCAGAAAAAGAAGCTCCAGGACTCTGGAAAAGTGTCTGATGACTATGTGTTTGGGAATACAGCACTTTTGGGTCATGATGAGGTGCCTGGAAACACAAAGGATCAGAGTTATGATCATTTTATTGACATAACTTCAGGTTTTAACTCAGGTTTTAACTCTGATTCTTATTCACCTAACTATGCTTTCACAGCAAGTGGTGGTGATATACAGGCATCTGATAACATATCCTTTGAGTATGATGACCTGAAATACTTTGACCCTGATGATTTGGAAGAAATGGACATTATGCACCAATTGGCCCTTCTCAGTGTAAGAACTAATAATTTTTACAAGAAAACAGGGAGAAGGTTTCCAGGGTTGACTGGCAGATCTAAGGTGGGGTTGGATAAATCAAAGATCAAGTGTTATAAATGTCATAGGTTTGGTCATTTTGCTAGGGAATGTAGGGGTCAACATGGTACACCTATGATAACCTATCCAAATCAAAGACCACAGACCAACACTTATCAGAATTCCTATAATACCCCTGGACCAAATGTGCAAAACACTGCTCATTTTGCACAGTCCTCAAACACTGTTCCTGTCCAGTATGTCCAAACCACTGTTCCTCAGATCCATTATGTGCAAACACCTGTTGCTCCACCACCTGTTCAAACGACTGCTGCACCATCCTCTGCTCCTGCAGAGACCAGTCAACAGAGCTTCTTTACACAAGGTTTTGTTGATTGGAGCAGTCTACCTGATGAGCTAACAGATGAGAATTTTGCACTGGTTGCCAAAGCTGAAAATGAACCAGAAAACTTTTGTTTCATGGCTATGGTTGATGAGATTGAATCTGAGGAAGTGGTAAATGAATCTGATGTTGTGACTGATGATATTGTTAGTGAAGTTGTTGCAGGTGAGAAACCTGAAGAAGAGGTTGTGAATCTCTCAGATCACTGGGGTGCATCTGATGAATGTGAGTGCAAGTGTGATTGTGCATTGATGGCTGCTGCTAAGGTATCTCCTCAAATTCTTAAAGAGTTGTGTTCTGACAAATGTGTGATAGCATTTGCTAACATTAAAGAGGTGAATGAAAACCTTAGAAAGAAAATTTTGGATGATGAAGTTAAATTTGAAAAACTCACAAAAGATTTGAAAACAAGTTTAACTGCAAAAGAATCTGAGATTAGCAGTCTAAAACATGAAGCAACTATTACCAAAGACCAGCTCCAAACTATGATAACAAAATATCAAAGTTGTAAAAGTGAGCTTGAGTCCACCCAAGTTGAATGTAAAAAATGGGTGGAATCATGTAGAGGTTTTGAGATGCTACTCAACAAACAAACCAAAAGTCATGTGAAGTTTGGCTTTGGTTTTGCAACCACTGCTCCAGCTTTTGAAAACACTGACACAAAGGATCAAAAGTCTGTTGAGATAGTACCCACAAACCTGCAGGGTCAAGAGATTAAAATCACTGAACCAAATGGTAAGAAAATTGTTCTTGAAAAACCAGAAGGTTCCTCATCTTTTGCTGAACTTGAAAAGTATGAATTTAAACCTACTTGGTCTGATGAGTGTGATACTCTTGAGAATTATAAACCTGTTGATTTTAAGACTCCTGAGGGAAAAACAGCTCCTCAGGCAAGGGTCATTCCCTTGGCAAAAGTCATTCCCCTGAAGGATTCTCCAGCAGATGCTCAAACATCTGCTGAAAAGAAGCCTGAAAAAGGGAAAAAGAAAGAAAAGACTGTTAACTTGTTTTGTGATTTCTGTGAAAAGAAGAATCATATCACCAAAAACTGTTTTCTTCTAAAAGCATATGATATCAACAAAGGAACAAGTGAATGTGATTCAAAAGCCACATGCTCAATATGTGGGAAAAAGAATCATAAGACTAAAGAGTGCTTGTATCTCAAAAATTTTGATGTAAAAATACAAGAATACAAAGCAAAAACTCTTGCAAACCCTGTGGTTAGTACTCCAAAAGGAAAGCCCAAACAGACCTTCACACCTGCCCAAACATCTGTTACAAAAAGGCTTGAAACATCTGCTTCTAGAGATGTCCAAGTAACAGATGCTCCACCCACAAGCAAATACCCAAGAGGTTATGGTCAACCTCCATGTCACAGTCTGCCACATGTTTATGAGGAGCCAAAAAGACCCTCTAAACCAAGAGTGAACAGAAATCCATATGGGTATTATCAACTGTCAGGGAGTGATCAAACAACTGCTGCCCCAAGTGCTGACATACAAGCACTGGCAAATGGTCAGCAGCAGTTGTTGACCTTAATTCAAAAATTGGTCCAAACCACTGATCACCTTCCAAAACTTGAGTCTGAAAGGTCTGAGGATCCATCCAAAGCCAATTTGGCTTTGGACACTCACCAAAACTAATCATTTACTGATGTGCAGGGAGCTTCTGCTTGTTTAGATAGTCTTTGGTATGTAGATAGTGGAGGTTCCAGGCACATGACAGGATGTAGAGCCCTACTTCTGGACTTCTTGGCTCATGGAGGGGGTGATATATCCTTTGGTAATGATTCTAAAGGTAAGGTGTTGGGTTCAGGGACTGTACAGGCAGGAAAACTCAAGTTTGAAAATGTCAATCTTATTGATAATCTCAAGTTTAATCTTCTGAGTGTTTCACAAATGAGTGACAAAGGTTATGGCTCATTTTTCACAAAGAAAACTTGTAAGATTATTGGGCCAGAAGTGGTGAAAAAGATTGATACCATTATTGCTGAGAGCAAAGCACAGCTTGTTGCTCATAGAAGTGGCAATGTGTATGTTGTTGATATGTTAAAGGATAATCCTATGGCAAATGTCTGTCTGTTTTCTGCTGCCTCCACTAAGGAGACAGAATTGTGGCATAGGAGACTGGGTCATACCAACCTTAATACTATCAACACACTCTCAAAACAAAGCCTTGTCAGAGGTCTTCCATCAAAAGAATTTAAATGTGATGAGCATTGTGTTTCTTGCTTAAAAGGGAAACAACATAAAAGCTCTTACAAATCCATTGATGAGTCCAAAACTAGTCAGTGCTTACAACTGTTGCACATGGACTTGTTTGGCCCTGTTAAAATCATGAGTCTAAGGAGAAAAAGATTTTGTCTTGTCATAGTTGATGATTTTTCTAGGTTTACATGGACTTACTTTTTACACTCTAAAGATGAGACTGCAGGTATATTGAAGGACTTTGTCACCAAGGTTGAAAAGCAGTATGACTTGCCAGTAAAAGTTTTCAGGAGTGACAATGGAACAGAGTTTAAAAATAAGGAGTTAGATGACTTCTGTGTGTCAAAAGGGATTGTGAGGCAGTTCAGCATCCCAAGAACACCAGAACAAAATGGGGTAGTTGAGAGGAAAAATAGAACTCTTATAGAAGCTGCAAGAACCATGCTAGCAGATTCTGGTTTGCCACTGTCCTTTTGGGCAGAAGCTGTAAACACTGCTTGCTATGTTCAAAACAGAGTTTTGATCAACCCCAGACATCAAAAAACTGCTTATGAAATTTTGTTCAAAATCAAACCATTAATCTCATTCTTCAAAATCTTTGGCTGCCCATGTTTCATTTTAAATCTTAAAGATTCCATTTCAAAATTTGCAGCCAAAGTAGACTGTGGTTATTTTCTGGGATATTCTTCTACTGCTAAGGCCTACAAAGTGTTTAACACAAGGACTAAGACAATAGAAGAAACCTTGAATGTGAAGTTCAATGAACTTTCATCTCTGAAAATCCCTGCAAACCCTGCTGAATTATTTGATTTAGATAAATTCAAATTTGAAGATATCACTGTTAAAACTAACAATGCAGGTATTCCACAGTCTCCACAGCAGGATTACAGAACAGATGTTGTGATTCCCAGTCACTACAAAGTCTATTCTGCATCAGAGGAAGCAGCTGTTCAAAACAATTGTCAAAACTCTGCCACAGCTGTGTCAACCACTGTTGGCCAGTCCTATCCTCAAACCTCTGTTTCACCCCTCACTACCACTGACCTATCATCTGTTGACAAAAGTCAATCATCTGTTGACAAAAGTCAGTCAAGTTTCACACCACTTGGACCCATACCTCCATTACCATTCCAAACACCTGTTGGCTCTACAGAAATACCAACAGATGTTACACCAACAGAGTCACCAAACCTCTGTCCATCACCCCAAAATGCCATTGTTCCATATCAAGGAGATCTTATTTACTTAAGAGCTCATCCACCAGACCAGATCATTGGCAACATCAGAGAGGGAGTGCTCACAAGAAGCCAATCCTCAAATATCTGTCTTTTTGCAGGTTTCCTATCCCTCACACAACCTGTCAAGTACCAAGAGGCACTGAAAGAGAACAGTTGGGTAGAAGCCATGCAAGAAGAACTCCTTCAGTTCAAAAGACAACAAGTATGGGAGCTTGTACCACTTCCTAAGGATGTTTGTCCTATAGGAACAAAGTGGGTATTCAAAAACAAAACTGATGAAAGGGGTATTGTTGTCAAGAATAAAGCCAGGCTTGTGGTTCAAGGCTTCAGACAAGAAGAAGGAATAGATTATGATGAGACCTTTGCTCCTGTAGCTAGACTAGAGGCCATCAGACTCTTTTTAGCCTTTGCTGTCAACCACAATATAAAGGTGTATCAGATGGACATCAAATGTGCCTTCCTTTATGGCAAAATTCAGGAGGAGGTCTATGTATGTCAGCCACCTGGTTTTGAAGACACATTCCATCCTGACTATGTCTACAAGCTCAACAAAGCTCTGTATGGACTCAAACAAGCACCAAGGGCCTGGTATGAAACTCTTTCCACATTTCTCTTATCCATTGGCTTCACAAGAGGTAAAATTGACAAAACTTTATTTCTTAAATGGAAAGGGAAACACTTAATGATTGTTCAAATATATGTGGATGACATCATCTTTGGATCCACATGTAACCAAATGTGTGAAGAGTTCAGAAAACTCATGACAGCAGAGTTTGAGATGAGTGCCATGGGTGAGCTTCAGTGTTTCCTTGGTCTTCAAGTGAAACAACTGCAAAATGGCACATTCATTCACCAAAACAAATATGTAAAGAATTTATTAACCAGATTTGAGATGAATGATTGTAAGCCATGTAGCACACCCATGAGTACAGTCAAGCTGCTCACTATTGATGACAAGGATGAACTGGTTGATCAAACACATTATAGATGTATGATTGGGTCTTTATTGTACCTCACTGCATCTAGGCCAGACATTATGTTTGCTACCTGTGTCTGTGCCAGATCCCAGGCTTCACCCAGAAAGTCAAACCTTATTGCTGTGAAAAGGATATTCAGATACCTCAAAGGTGCTCCCACACTTGGTATCTGGTATCCTGCTAATGGAAACATTGAGCTTTCAGGTTTTTCAGATAGTGACTTTGCTGGCTGTCACACCACAAGAAAATCCACTTCAGGAGGGTGCCAATTTCTAGGGAATGCCTTAGTTTCATGGCAAAGCAAAAAGCAGGCAGCCGTTTCAACTTCAACAGCTGAAGCTGAATACATTGCTGCTGCAAGCTGTACAGCCCAACTGATGTGGCTTCAAAATCAACTACTGGATTTTGGGATAACTGCACTTAGGACTCCACTCATGTTGGACAGCCAAGCTGCTGAAAATATCATCAAGAATCCAGTATCTCATTCCACTACCAAACATATTGACATAAGACATCATTTTGTCAGGGACAGCTATGAAAAAGGTTTGATTTCTTTACACCATGTTCCAACAGAGGATCAGCTGGCAGATGTGTTAACAAAAGCTTTAGACACATCTACCTTTACAAATCTGATCTCCAGAATTGGCATGTTAAACATGGATTAACCAAATAATTTTTTTTAATAAATTGTTCAGAAATCAAATATTTTCCTAAAATTGCTGTTTGGTTGAAAAATCTGTTTATAACATCTGATCAGATAAAACAACCACTGTTTCATTCATTTCCACTGTTGGTTGAAAAGTCTGTTTCCAAACATCTGATCAGGTAAAACAACTGTTAGTTGAAAAATCTGTTTCAGAACATCTGTTCAGATAAAACAACTGTCCACATATATATATATATATATACTATATCGAAAAAAAAAAAAAAAAAAAAACCAACGGTTGGATCCATCAGCTGTTTGTATCAGTTGTTTACCAAAACAGCTGTTCTCCACCAGATGTTACATCCATCAGATGATTGCCACGTCTGCTCATATAAGCAGATGTTTGGCCACATCAGCGGTTTCACTGAGCCTATAAAAACCCTGTTTTACCACAACAGTTGTTACACTGTCTCATTGTATTCAAAATACTGTAAACCGCCTTCTTCACTCTCAAACCCTTCTTCAATCTTCAGTCATTTTCACCTTCGAAATCCATTACAATGGATCTTCAAGCCAAAGCTACACACAATTGTCTCCCCTATCTGATTAAAACAGATGACAACACTCCATTTCACTCCACAATCGACATTTTCCTTAACTCCAAATACTTACCCATCCTAACCGCCAACGCCCCCATCTATCTGGATACACTCCAAGAATTTTGGTTGAATGCCGAGTTTCTTTTACAAGATAAAAAGCCTACATCCATTATTTCCAAAATTGGAGAAACCAGTATCGTTATTACCCCTGATATCATATCCACAACCTTCACACTGAATGACCTGGCAGGTAAGGATTCCTTCACTAAAACAGAGCTTCACACTGAGTTTCAAGAAAGAGGGTATGATGGTCAGATGACTGGATCAACTCTTTTCAAAAAGTTTTTCCCTCCAGTCATGAAATTTTTCTTCCATACTCTTCTTCTTTGTGTCTCTGCTAAGTCCACATCCTTTAATGAAATTCCATTAAGGATGCAATATCTGGGATATGCTATGTTGTCAAACTCTGACTTCAATCTCTCCCAGGGATTGTTCATGGACTTGGTATCAAATGTGAAAGCAGTCAAGTCTGGGTCAAACAATGCTTTTCTTATTTACCCACAAATTCTTAGTGTAATTTTACAAAAATTATTACCTGAAAAAGTTTTCAAAAAGGGTGCTGCTATGCAAATGAAAAGCTTAACTGATGAAACTTTCACTAGAATGCTGGGTGGAAGCACCCAAGAAAAGGTGTCAAAAGTGTCAAAAGTTTCTAAAACACAAACAAAGAGGACAAAGGCAACAACTGTTGTCAAAACCTCTGTTGTTGAGCCCACTGCTCCTGGTGATCATGGCACTACATCCAGTGCTGTGAAACCCACACCAGCCACTTCCAAAAAGAAACATTCATCCACAAAAACCACCACTCAACCACAAATGAGGCTTCTGGATGTTGAGGTACCAGAAGAAACCTCTGTTGCACAACAAAAGCAACCTGAAACCACTGTTGTTACTTCCTCACAACAGTTGGACATACCTCCACCTGACCAACCTCCTCATGAATCCTCTCAAAAGGATCATGTTGTAAGCCAAGGGGACACACATCATGATGCATTTGAGTCACTTGACCATATGTTCACAAGCCCCTCTCCCAGGGCTAACTCTCTTCTTACTCCACCACTCTCACCATCACATGTTCCACCAACAATGCAACCCCTGTTTGAAGCAATTGAATCTCAGGAAGATCCCAGTTCCTCTCTTCCACCTGTCACTGAGAGTATACTCCAACAAGTGACTGAGCCTGAGAATATTCAATCTGCTATCCCCCAAACAGAAGATGAGGTTACACCACCAGGGTTCAATGAAACTCTAGGTGAGTTTTCAAGTGGAGCAGCCACTACTGATGTAGAGACCACTGTCTCACATCAGGACAGTGATTTCATAGCTAAGACTCCCTTGAAGGCAACAACTGTTGAAGCCACCATAGTGTCTCCAAAAACAGTTGGAAGTCCCCAGTACCAAGAAAAAGGGGCATCTGATTCACCTATTAGGCCTGAATCAGATAAAACTACCACTGGTAGGGACTCAGATGATCCTATTAATTTAGGAGATGAGTCAAAATACCAAGAATTGACGGTCAGAGTTTCTGCTATTGAAACATCTGTTGCTGACATCAAATCTGATGTCAAGCTTCTCCTAAGCTCAATTGCAGATCTCTCCAAGAGTCAACCATCTACCACTGATATAGCCAATGAGTTATGGAAATCAGTTTCCCCCATCATCATAGCTCAAAGGAAATTGGCTGATCAGACACATGAAACCTACATGGCTGAGATCAGAAATATGGTTGATGCAAGGTACAAAGATACCCATGCAGACATCAAAGCCATCAAGGACCATCTGCTGAAGACTACTGGCTCTGCCCCCACCACCATCCTCAGGGATGAGACTGATGATGATTTCACGGCTGATGATGCCAAAAAGGGGGAGAGTGGCAGAGATAGGCTACCAAAATTAGATCCTTTTGGTTGCCCACCTTCTCAAAAAGGTCAAGCCAAGTCTGCCAAGAAACCAGAGTCTACCAAATCAGCTCCACAACAACAACATCAAGCACCACCACCACCACCACAAACCACTGAAAAGAATAAGGCAGTAGATGACTCTGCAAACATAGAAGCTGAAAAGGCTGCTCAGTCCAAACAACAAAGGGCTGACACCTTGGAAGTAAAAGCAGAGTCATTGATCGAACTCAAGAAGAAACAACAAAGGGAAACTGAAGATGTGGGATCCTCTAAAAGGATAAAAAGACCTGCCAAGCATGTTAGAAAACCACCATCTAAGTTACAAACCTCTGTTGATAAAACCACTGCTGCTGAAACCACTGTCACTGAAACCACTGTCACCCAAACCACTGAAACCACTATACCCAAACCAACACACACTCCTGAACCAACAACCACCAAACCTACATCACCAACCAAAACACCAACATCTGCTGGTTCTTCTAAAAGGCCAACAGATGTTAATCCAACCACTGCTACCAAATCACCTTCACCAAAAATCATGTACACAAGGAAGAGAAAATCAACCTTTGTTGTGCATGATGAGAACATACACACATCACCAACCACCATTTCAACTGCCCAATCCACTCCTCCCATCACAGCCATTCCACTCACATCATTCTCACCACATACATCCAAATTCACAACCCATAGACCACCACCAACCATTACACCATTGGTTGTTCAGTATCCCCTTGAACTTGATCTACTCAAGGGGGAATTACAATCCTTCTATAATACTGAACAGCCTTCTGAAAGATCCTTCCCATCTCTCCCAAATTTCCCTGTTCCCCTCAACATTGATACCTATCTAAAATACAAGGGTGAACAGGTGGATGCCATCATCAGGGAGAAATGCAAAGGGAAGGATGACAGGACTGCTCAGGGCATCCATTCAGCAGAGCTTAGCAAACTCAGAAGGATTGAAGACTTTGCTAAGACCCTGAGCAATTCCATGTCCACCATGCCTCTCAGTGTAGACCTGGAGAAGGAGGTAAGGGAATCCCTACTTGAACAGATAATGGCAACCAAGCCCTACAAAGCTAACAAAAAGCAGTTCAATGGCTGGACTACTCATGCTTTGAGGGAAGAACTGATCAGAATTGAAGAAATGGCCAAAAATCCCAAAGCTAAAGTCTCCATTCCCAATTTTGGCAAAGGCAGAGACCCAGTCAGAGCCTTGAAGTTCAAAAGAATGAGGCAGGAGATTGTAGCTGCCAATTATGGGGAGATGAGGTCTGTTTCCAGATGGTCAGAGCTTAGATTGGTTGAAACCTATAAAAGTCTGGAAGAGAATAGAAAGAAGGATCCCAGCCTTCCAAGAAAGCCAGTCTACAATGATGAGCCAATGATGAAGAGACCCCAACAGACTTTCAACCTAGACAGCTTACTTGAAACCTCTGATCTCACTGCTGCTGCAAGTAGACAGTTCAAAAGGCAGAAGGAGATGTCAGAGGAAGACCAAAGAAAGTTTGCTGACACATTCATAAAGGAAGGGCTCTTCAATCAAATCCATTATTTCTCTGATCCCACAACAGAGAAACTAAGAGAACTCATAGGAAGACCACCATCACCCAACTCATCAAGAATAAAGGTTCATCTCAGCAAATCCACTGACTCAAAAATTCTAAAGTGGAAGGTCAACAAAGACAACCACGAATTGACACTGCTCAGGTCAGATGGAAAGGTTCAGAAGATCAGTATGGATGATGCTTACAGCCTTTGTGCAGAAGATCACCAAGCACTGCTAAATCTGGATCTGGAAAGAGATGAAGAAGACCTATTTGCTTTGAACTTTGAATTACAATTCAAAGGTCAAATCAGAGAAAGTCTGATGAGGAATAAAGATCAATGAATAAAGCTGAGTTTTGGCATCATCTGTTCTAGGGGGAGATTGTTGGGTCTGCTGACCTGGAGAAGAACAGATGATTGGAAAGCCAAAATATGCTATCTATTTGATCCTTGAATAAACAGTCTTTACAACTTACTTCTCCCAAAAGACTGCTGACCCTAACTACTGTTCTATCCAAACAACTGCTCAACAACTGCTGATACAAAGAACTGCTAAGGAAACAACTGATGAAGAACAACTGCTGACCAAAGGTCTGATGAAGAGCAACAGCAGATACAAGTACTGAAGACCAAAGCACTGCTGGAAGCAACAGCACTTAGGCTTCAGCAGTGGATACAAGATCGTCAGAGTTTATCTTTAACAGCTGTTTACTATCAGTGCTTTCAATGTAACAGTAGTTTGTATAGCAGATGTTTAAGTTTGTTATTCTGTTAGAGGTCACTTTCTTAGGTGACGTCAGCCTAGGTCATCAGTGGTTTGAGTCAGTCTATAAATAGAACAGTGCATGTACTGTTCTATTGCATCACACACAAAACATTCTCTCTGACAAACAACTGTGTGATCAGGCTGAGGGGGAGTAACTTGTACGATTGAAATCTTTTAATTAATGAAAGCATTCGATTGAAAAACATTTACTCTCTTGTTTTGATTTACAGTTTATTATTCCGCTGCACTTTCATTCTACTTTCATTCCATTATTATCATCATTTAGTTAAACAATCAAAACAAACAAACTCAGATCCTAACATTATAACTCCCCCTTGATGTTTGAAACTAATAAATGACAAAGTATTTATTATGAATCTAAGTTGTAAATGAGAATTAGATACTTAGAGAGATTCACAATAAATACAGAAATGGAATATAACAATGAGAGTGTTTGAAGGATTTTTCTGTTGAAAATCAATGTCTAAAATAGAAGGTTGAAGCCTCCTATTTATAGACGATTACATGCATGTATCTTGCCTAAAAAGCAAGTACAGAAACTACAGTGACAAGTTGCACAAGTTGCAACATTGAAAGAAACAAATACAGCTAAAAGTAATATTAAACAACAAACTACTGATGCAAAAAGGCGGTGGGAAATATCTATTGCTAAGTGCTGATGAAGGACAACTACTGAAGAGTAGTTTTGTCTTCAGTACTTCTGAAGTGAACTTGTCTGGTTTGGACTTCAGAACTTCTGCAACTTCAGCACTTCTCATATCTTCTCATCAGCAGTTTCTTGTCTTCTCTTCAGTACTTCTATACTTAGCCAAAATGACAGAAGTGAATTAGACTAAGGTTTACAAAAGTGGTTTCACCAATCCTCTTTGTCCTAACAGCCTTGTTCGGACATAAGTGGAGATCTCCTTTGTGTTGGGCGGAAGTTGGAGACAAATATTTGACTGGACCCGAGCTAATCCAAGAAACAACCGATAAGATCTTTCCGATCTGTGATCGTTTGAAGGCTGCTCGAGACCGTCAAAAGAGGTATGTTGATCGTCGTCGCAAACCACTCAAATTCCAGGTTGGTGATAAGGTACTTTTAAAAGTCTCACCATGGAAGGGTGTACTACGGTTTGGCAAACGTGGGAAGTTTAACCCCCAATACATAGGTCCTTTCGAAATACTTGCTAGGATTGGTCCCGTGAGATACAAGCTCAAACTACCAGAAGAGCTCAGTGGTGTTCGTGACACATTCCACGTTTCCAATCTTAAGAAGTGTCTATCCGACGAGTCTTTGATCATTCCTCCCGAAGAAATTCACATCGATGATCAACTCCACTTTATTGAGGAGCCAATCGAAGTGACTGATTGGAAAGTCCAGAAATTGAGAAAGAGCCGAACAAAACTTGTCAAAGTTAGAAGGAATGCAAAACGCGGACCCGAATATACATGGGAACATGAAGGCCAGATGAGACGCAACTATCCCGCACTTTTTCCTAAGACTTCCGAAACCAGTAAAGAAAACTCGATTTCGCGGACGAAAATGTGACACCAGTCAACGATCCAAGTCAACATCTGTACACATTTTACTTATTATTGTTATTTTATGTGCATATTAGACATTTTTGCACACACTATACCCCCCCGGTCTATTAAAGCCAAAACTATTGCAGAAATTCAATAGATTATCCGTTTACGCATACAACACCCGAAATATCCAAGACAATTGGCGTTGAACAATCAAGCTAATCACACGCTCAACAAAGAGCAACCGGATATCCAATTACCACACAGGAACAAAACAACAGTACACGTAACAATAACAAAGTGGAAAACTACACAATTGCACCCAATCCGAGTAATTCACAAGATGTTTTATGGAAATAACACACCTAAGGTCATGAAACATTACCCGAAGTACAAACATGTGGTAACACCATCAAACAACACATGTTTAACCTCAATTAACATATGTATTTATTTCAAGATCAATGTTATTACAAATACACATGTTATCAACATCCTATATCATACACACACGTATTTTAATCCCTCCCTCCTCCATTTTTTTTTTCTACTTTTCATAAGAATAGTAAGTTATCTCAACCATCACCGTCAAATTCTTTCCTTACAGTAAGTGATTGAAGAAGCAAATTGAAGTTCAAAGAATAGGTGATTCACACGTTATGTGTTTTGTTTAACCAACAAATCTCATCTTATTTTGTGTGATTTTCAATGATTATCGCAAAAAAAAAAAAAGAACGGTGTCGGAAGAAAGAATAATGGTTTCCTCACATTGTTTTTTCACTTCCATTTTCATTTTCTCACATTCGTAGTGGGTGTGTTTTATGTTTAAAAGTTCATAATTTTAGGGGAAAGTCTAATTGTTCTTATTTTGTGTGTTTTACAGAAGTCGTGGCTGTGTGTTTTATGTTTAAAGGTTAGTGTATAACACATTTGGATGTGTGTTTTATGTTGAAAAAGTTTGTATTTTTAGTGGAAATATGAGATTGTTCTTGTTTATGTGTTGGTTAAACATAAAATACACAAGATTACGATTTTATAGGTTTATGTTGGTTTGCTTTTCAAATGGGCCTGATGCTTAAAACACATTATAAATATTAGTTTATTGTATGTTGTGTTACTTAGTTTGTTGGTTTGCTTTTCAAATGGGCCTGATGCTTAAAACACATTATAAATATGAGTGTATTGTATATTGTGTTAATTAGTGTGTTTTATCTTCAAAAAAATGGTGGCTGTCAGAAACATTTGTATAAATATAGAGACGAATTATCAGAAACATATGATTGTTTAATGATTTGAATAATATCCCTATAATCTCTCACATTAATTAAATATTTAAATTAACATAAATCTTAAATATGTATGTAATTACTTTAATGCCCCTAAGACTAAACTAAATCTCTGCCACGTGTCACTCTCACAGGCCTTCTTACCTTTCTCACAAAAAGAGACTTTTGTACCCGAACCTCTATATTAATATTGCTTCACCTATGTTGGGTTAACTATTATTTTGGGTGGATTAAACGAGGATATTAAGTTTAGTATGATAATATTGTGTTTTTATGAGACATTATGTTATGGTAATTATGTGATCAAGATTATGTCAAGTATGTATGGGCAATTGAATTAGTGTATTTTGGGCGGACAATGTTTGTGATTAAAAATGCTTATTTAATTCGAAAAATATGTGTTAGTTTGTGCTTGGTTTTGTTCATGAATGCATGTTTTTGTTCACTTACATTTAGTTTGTGCTTGGTTTTGTTCATGAATGCATGTTTTTGTTCACTTACATTCATTTGTGTTTGTTTGCACTTTCTTTTTATCCGCCACCTAAATTTAACAAATAAATACAAAAGAACATGAACAAAAAAACTCATTTGGTAGTGTTTATGAACATTTCGTGAACACGCTATTTCCTTAACAAACAAACACGAACATAAAATCTATTTTGGTAAGAGTTCATGAACAATTTGTAAACACGCTATTTTCTTAACAAACGAACACGAACAAGGCTTTGTATATGTTTGTTTGTTTCGTTTACAACCCTAGCATTGAAAGAACAATTAAAGCTTAGCAGGGAGTGACAAATCGACTTGATATCTTGTGACCAATTTCTACTACCTACAACCTATGTTAGCCTCTCTACTTCCCCCTTCGTCTTTCTCTCTCTTCCTACCACACAACATCCGTGGATAATCGAAAACCTATATACGACACCCTTGTGACACGCAACAACCGTTGGACATAAAAAATAGCAGCCACAGACAATTTTTGCTTGAATTACGTTTGTACTGGTGACAAATATAAGGGTCTATAACCACGACAATCGTCAAGGGTGTAGCTTCTTTAGGGACCGAGGCCAGCCCCCACCGATTTTTGGCTCAATGGTAGAATTTTGGGATTTTCGTTGGTAAATTGAGTCCGGGTTGACTTTGGACCCCACCAATTTGATCTTCCGGCCACTACCGATCGAAAAAATTGAGTTCGACCCCCACTGATTCGAGAACCAAGCTTCGCCACTGGCAACCGTGGATTCCCTTCACTGGTTTTTCTAGGCGATGTTGTGGTGGACTGGTGGTGGCTGACTGACTGGTGAAGGGTTCTTAAAAAAAATTGGAAACATGAAACATGGACCAATCAAGAGATGACATGTGGCCCAATCTTGTGAATGTAATGTAGCTAAAAATTTCTCTGATTATATATATAACGGGTGGGGTTAGGGTACGAAGGGTGTGTGATGTGTGTAAATGTATATATAAAAATAACACAAGCTTTAATTAAAACGACTCACCTAAAAACTACACACGCACGACAAGTGTACCGGTGGCAAAGCAGTAAACAGATAAGACCGAGTATCGAACCCAAAGACGCGAATGCAACTCTAGATCACAACCTATACCAAATACTAGCCTAAATAAATATATACTTAAATGGGGGGTATTTTAAACTACTAATTATAAAATTAGAAGAAACTAAATTAAAATAACCTCAACTTCATATACGAACCTAGGAGTTTGGAGAAATCAGATAGGAAGAAGGCTGGTTACTTAGGTAAAATCCCTAGACACTAGCAATAAATCATGAATCTGGTAATTAACTTGAGACCCTATTCTTATCTAATAAACCTCCTGTCAAAGATAGCTCACCAGACTTAAGGCGGGACAAGCGTAGAAATGCTAAGATGGATCCAGATCGCCCTAGCGTACCAAAATTCCACAGAAATCAGATTAAAACCTCTCCTGGATTAAAACCCTCAAACTATGAAGCAGACTTAAACTCTACTGAAGAAAACCTAGGAAAACTCTAAACACGGACAAGTAGCGACTCCTGCCCTAGCGCTTGCCGACTACCGAACAATGCCTAGTTAGTTACCTAGCAAACTCGTGTTAGATTTCTCACCCTCAAGAATGGACTGCACGTCTTAGTTAATTTATTATATTAGTTTGTTATACTTGTGTCGTACTCCAACTCCAAATACTAACACGCTAACCTAAGTTGACGAACTAGATTGATTTCAAGACCTAGGGGGTATCTCTACATGCCTAGTTCCACAAAACCAATAAACAAACTCCAAATAAAATCAACACCAACACACATATATCAAATCCAACAATAAGAGTTAAAATCATGTAATTCTACACATCAAAATTAAAAACCAAAAATCATTAAATACTGCATAAAACGTGTCTAGTTCATAAACCAAAGCAACCATGAAAATATTTAGTTCATAATTAAAATCAGAAACATAGTCATAAAGTTTCGAAAAACAATGATAAACATGTCTATAAAAAAATAAAAACGATAAAACAAACCACTGGGTCTTCGAATAATATATCTTTAGTGCACCCGAGACCTTCTCCTCTCCAAAAATTCTGCCTTCTTTTTTTTGTCGAAGTCACAACTTCTGTGAATGAATGTATATTGCTTATGTCGAATGAATAATGATATATCCTCTCCAAGAATGTTATGCCCCTCCAATCGTACGCCTCTTTCTTTTATAAAGATTGTTCAAAACCTAATTAATTCTTTTTAGTGGGCTTGGGTCATCTAAACCGTGACTTTGTCACATTTCTTTTTCTATTTTTTTCTTATTTATTATTAATCAAATATACTATTATTATTATATATATAGTATTATAACTACGTGCTTTAAACTCGGGTGTTCTTGACTCGACCAAAGTTGCTCATTTACGCTCAATCGTCCATTCGAACACCTACCAAAATGTAAAATAAATAAATAAGTTCTAAAAATGACACAAAGCTAATCAAAATCTATAAAAACCTAAGCTAAATAAAATAGACCGGTACAAGCCTAAAACTAATAAAAACACTATCTAAACGACTTGAAAACTATACAAACTTTACACTGGAAATAAATGTATTTTACAATACATCAGTGTGTTTTGTAAGAAATTTGAGAAATAATTGTGTCCTTTAAATCTAATTGATAGATGGTTGACATTAAATAGATGACAAAGTTGTAAATTGTGCTATAATTTAATTAACTAATTAAGTCTTGTAAGGGTATAATAGTCAAAACACCAATTTATGAAACTATAGGTATTTAATCATCCCTTATATTCCTCCTTTATTTATGGGAACCTTCTATAGAAAATAAAAAAAAACAATCATACGAATTGAATAGAACCAAATAAATCTTTCATCAAAAAACAACAAAGATTAGCCATCATTAATCCATTAGTGGCAATGTTTCCTCAATTTTATGTTTTAGGGCTTAATCATCCGTGTGATTATTATTGTGTTTTGTGTTTATATAAACCCGACGTTGAGTTTTGTACTGATTGGATGTATTGTGTGTCGGTTTAATCAAATGTGGTTAGGTTAGTGTCATAAAAAGCATGGTTTCTTACAAAACTAGATTGCTTGAACACAAAGGGTTCAATCGTCCGTGTGATTATTATTGTGTTTTATGTTCATATAAACCAGCGTTGTGTTTTTTACGGTTCAAGGTATATTTTGTGTTATGGTAACAAAGTGTTTGTGGTGTTGTACGGCAACAAAGTTTTGTGTAAAAAAAACACATTAAGAAATGGTTTGGGTTTCGCAAAGCACATTGGTGATAAAACACGGTAGATGTATTCTATAACACAGTAGGAGTATGCAATTACCTTTTTTTTACTGTTGAGTGTAAAAAACACAATAATAAAATGGGTTTGGTTTATGTAAAAAAAAAAAAAAAAAAAAAACACAATTGTCAATTTGGTGATAGGGTATTTGGACTTATAGCACAATACATACATATTGAACATAAAACACAATGTCCTTTTTTAAATATACAACACAATGATAAGAACAAACCATAAACTGATGAAGAATATATGGATAATTATTGACAAAAATACATGTTAATTCAAATCATTTAAAATCGTTTTGGAAAAATGTTAAAACCAAATCCTTTAAATCTCTCATGTTAATTATGAGATTAAAATTTTAAAACACTTGAATATTTATATAATTACTGAATTGCCCTTGTTATTAAAACTAAACTCTGCCATGTGTCACTTTCACAATATTTCTTACCGTTTTCACACAAATAGGTCTTTGTGCCCGAACGTCTATCTATATATAACAATACATTATATTTTTATTTTTTTTTTACCTAAATCATACCATAAAGTTGAAAAGCTAATACTCTCTAATTTGATATTAATATTGTAACATTATGTTTAGAAAACCTACATTTTCAAGGTCGGATAATAAGTCAAAATAAAAGGCATAGTCAGAAGCTATACATTTTACATATAGAGTAATAGAAGTTCATGCAGTTGGCTAGTTTCATGGTGGTGAAACTACTTCAAGGCCAGGCTTCATGTTCTTGACATAATTAAGCTCTCCATAGAAGTAGGAGATGAATCCCCAAAGAGACAACGCAAGCGAAAGTCCCTTTTCAATTTGAAACCGATCATGGAAGAACAAAACGGCTAATGATTCAGTCACAGGAAGCAGCGTAGCGATTATTATTCCAGATAATAACGACGAGGAACAAAATATGACCCCGATTGCTCCAAGAAAGAAGAATTGCCATAAAAGGGAATTCACAGATAGAATTACGAAATATGTCACTTCCCCGAGCTCAAAGTTCCTTGCTTCTTGAGGAATTGCCTAATCAAGATGGTAATGAAGTAAAAGTCGTAATGATTATATGATTAAGTGATAATAACCAGTTTATTTAAAAGAGTAACATAAGAATGATTGAAACATGCAATATTATTATTATTAATTAATTGTTTTTTAAAAGAGGGGATTTGTGTTAAAATAGTGTATAAGTTCCTCAAGCTCAGAAGCCAAAATGTATTCCTTTTTTAGGAACCATGAGTTAATGAAAAAAACTCATGGATACCTAACCCTACTAACCAATGAGATCAAGTAAAACATGGCGGGTCTGCTAGACGGACTCAAGCATTTGCCACTAGGCGACCCCCTTGAAGGTTTTTCTCAAATTAGTTTTATGCCGCAATAACCAGTAAATGAGTTTAAATGCACATCAACACGACTTATTCAATCTAATGGTATAAGGTGGTCTTGGTTTACCTTAAAGTCTTGGTTGATCAGTATTCCAATAGTACAAAAGACGGTGGCAAAGAACGATATAACGATCTGCATCTCCATTGCTAAAGAGTAAGTAATGGGTTGGTTAGCTCTCTTGAAAGTCAATTCTATTGATGGTAGAATGAACCCATACAACACTGCTGCTCCTAGTGTCATGAAAAACCCTTCATAATACTTGATGCTCGATTCATGATCAGGTCGATCATTGCTGGAATGAAGTGCTAGAACCATAGCACCGATAGATATCAAAAACACAGCATTGATTGTGAAAGGAGAAAACTTTTGTTTCACCAACAAAAAAGCGAATCCAGCAGTAAACACTAACTGGGTGGACATTATCAAAGCAGATGTAGAAACGGGTAAACGAGACACACCATAAGCAGCAAGATAATCATCTAAACCGGTCAAAACTCCAAGAACAACACAAGAGAAGAATATAGAAGGCTTCAATGAGAATAGCTTGGTTTCTTGGCTTCCATTTCTTCTTTTGTACATAAAAGAACAGATTAGTGGGATGATTAATATTGGCCAGCCCGCTGTTAGCAGCCAGCTCGATATCCAAATTCTACTCCCCCCTTTTACAAAGTAAAGACGTTGAACCATAGGGCCACCGCAATTGCCTATGCCTAGCATTATGCAGTTCAAAGCAAGCATGGCCTTCTTCATGTGTTTGCTCATCTTGTCACTGTTTTGCTCTTGTTGGTTGCTTGTAATCCCTGTCTCCATCTTCCCAAATCTTGCAATTGAAATCTTTAAATTAATAGTTAATTATGTCAAAACTTAAAATAATTTCATGCTTTTGTGTTATTGTATGTAGGTGTGTGAATTAATAATAGAACACTGACCTAATAAGGAAATTGCAGGTTATGGGTTTGAGTCCAAACCCGATATTATGGGTATGTTTGGCAAGGACCTTTTAGGAGCTTTTAGGAGCTTTAAGCTTCAAGCTTTTAAGAAAAAACTCTTAATCAATAAAAAGCCTTGTTTGGTTGAAGAGCTAGAAGCTTTTAGGTTAGGAGAAAAAGCTCTACAGTGAAAAGCTACTACTACTAGCTTTTCAAAAAAAGCTCTACAAGCTACAAGCTTTTAATTAGTAAATGACACAAATACCCATTCTATTTTAAAAACAAAATAAAAACATTCCTTACAATCTTTTAATTATGTCCATTTTGGTCATTTTATACATTTTATTAAAAGCTCCAGCTACTCTGCCAAACACCAAAATATATTTAAAAAGCTTCCAGCTATCAGCTTCCAGCTTCCAGCTTGCAGCTATCAGCTTCCAGCTACCAGCCTCCAGCTAATTTGCCAAACATACCCTATATTTAGCTAAACGGGTTGATCTCGGGTTGGCTAGCTAGTGGGTTCAAAGATGTGGTTAATTTGGTTTTTCTTTGATAACATAAGCATGTTAGCTTTTAAAAAAATACTGAAGATTTTAACTTTTTTTCTCAACCTTTCATAGCATAAATTTGTTGAAAACGGAGTCGTATACGAAATAGAATAAGTTTAGTATCGCAGGCTACACTGAGGGTCGGTAGCTTGAAGAACGAAACCGATACCGACCGAACTACATCAGTACCATTATCGGAATTCGGTTTCATTGTTTTCTATGAATGTAAACACACCTTTATTTTTTGGGTTGCACAACTTTCCTATTTACAACTTTTGTTTAATGAAGCCATTGTAATAAATGTTTTATGTATTGTGAACTGTACCGAGTACTAGTACCGTAAATAGTGAATTTTTTTGTGTTGTAATCTATATCGATCGTCGTTACTGTACCGATAATGAAACAGACAGAACAGATACCGACCAAACTAGGTACAACCATATTTTACCGAGTATATGTAGTGTACTGGACCGATACCAACAAAACAAAATCGGTACATATACCATTATTAATTTATAGGTTTTTCCATTTTCATACTAGTTGGTTCCAACATTTTTTGGTAGTTTTACACTATTGGTACCGTACCACCTTAATCAATACGATATTTGGTTTATATTTTTATTCGTATGCGGTACTAATACATGTTCTATACTGACACAGTACCGATCTCATGCCTAGACCAAACACAGTTGGTATTGACATCGCTATCATCAGAACTGGCGTAGATATTCTTTTTTATACTTTTATAACGATGTAACATACTTTGTTGCTTTTCAAATATAATGTGTTATAAAAATACGGATATACCAAGGAGACACGTTTTTTTCTACGTTTTGATGCACTCTTAATTCAAAACAAAATAGCTGCAATGCCTAAGAATATATATACATATATATGTATAATGGAAGTATACAATGAAAACCATTGTTCTAGTGAAAACTGTGAAAACTCTGACTTTTCAAACCTTTTTTATGAAAATTTAGGGCATATAATATACATGATTTTAAACATTTTGAGCTAAAAAAAATCAAAAAAGCGCCGAACGTTTTTTTTAAATAAGTTTTCGGGTAACACATGTGTAACACATGTTATTTTCGTGTAACATGTGTTACACAAAAATTTGTTTTACTTAAAAAGAAAACGCTCGGCGCTTTTTTTTTTATTTTTTATGCTTAAAATCATGTATATTACATGCCCTAAACTTTTTATAAAAAAAAAAACTCGGGAAGTTAGAGTTTCAGAGTTTTCACTATAAGAGTGAGTTTGCAAAATATCCATACCCTATATATATATATATATATATATATATATATATATATATATGGTCAAGATCGTGTACAAAGTGTTTTTTTTTTGTGAGCAGTGTGAGAAGTATTAAAAATTGATACTTAGGCATCATTTTTTGAACTTAGTCGTGATATTTTGGATTGTTTTGCCTATAAAAACACCAAACATAACAATTAAAAACCGAAAACAATTTATTTTAGGCTTAAAACTTAAAACACCATGCTAAGAACATTAGCAGTGTGTTTTAAGCGTTAAGTAGTGTGTTTTAGCTGGTTTTTAAATTTAATGACTATAATACATTGTATTGTCTTTTAGATTGTTGTGTTTGGTGTTTTTCAAGTTAAAACAACCTAAAACATCATTCCTAAATTCAAAACATGATGTCTACATGTCAATTCTTAGTCCTTCTCACACTTCTCACGAAAAATGTACTTTGTACAGGATCCTAAACCTATATATATATATATATATATATATATATATATATATATATATATATATATATATATATATATATATAAGGAAAAATGCACTTTTCATACTTTTAAAATTTTTATTATTTTCAACATTTTAAACATATGGTACAATCATTTAAAAAACCTTGTTGAATTTTAAACTAGTTATCCCCGTAGGATTCTTAAACGACATAATTTTTTCGTATGTTAATGTTTAATATATATATATATATATATATATCATAAAAAACGAGCATATATTCTCTTTAGTTTTAGTATGGTTTTACAATAGTGTTTTTCTTTTAATTTACAAAAAAATATTAGGTGATTACCAATATTTGTTTTTTTTTTTTTTTTTTTTTTTTTTTTTTTTTTTTTTTTTTTTTTTTTTTTTTGACGTATCATACGTGTACCTTGATAATATGTGTATAAATGTCTAGTTAGTGAACAACATGCTGGATGAGTGTATATCTTTACCAATATAGTACCTTTCTTGATAGATCCTTAATCAAGTAGAATTCAAGCTTAACCCTTATTTTAAACGGTTCATATAATAGAATTAAAGATCTTAATTTTTTTTAGAAAAGAATGTAATGTTTCGATGTTTAGATAAGGTGCAGAACATGTCGGGTTCGCGGGTTGAACCCTACATGACTAAAAAATTCTACATGTTTATTCATTTTTTTTTTTTTTTTTTTTTGTATTAAGACTTTTAGATTCTAAATTTACATATTGTTTTTAATTTTTTTAAGCAATTATGGTTAAAATATGTCAATTCAATTTAAATTTTAAATTTGACATAAAAACCAAAATACCTTTAGCTATTACATAAGCATATTTAAAAGAAACACGGTTGATAAAAAAAGGGTTAACCAGTTCCATGTTGAACCAGCCAAGTTGACACAAAGACGACCCGTTTAGCTAAATTTGTCCGAGGCTTTGACCCGAACCTGAGCCAGACCTATTTAGACTAAAACCATCCACACAATTACTTATTAGTTTCGTCTCATTTCAAAAATTCCCCAAAGTAGAATTGAAAACATTATTTTTGAGGGTTGAAAACTTGATTACAACATTTCACACACAAAATAAACCAATACAAGATATATCAAGATTATTACCTCTTTCAGGTGCAGGAATCAGATGAGTCCTCCAAGAAATAGCAGTGCAATTGGGAAGAAGAACACCAAATTTCAGTTTGAGAAGGGTAGAAGAGGGGATTGAGGCAGTTAAGTAGCAAATAGAGTGATGTAAAGCATACACTTCTAATGCGACAGGATATGACACCTATTGATTCGTTCGTAAATATTTAATTTTGAATTTATTCGGTTTTCATTAAAAATCACATGGTTTAGCAATCCATTTGATTGAACCATTCGATATCAAAAAAAAAAAAAATCCGAATTCGATTCTGATAAACATCAGTCCGACCGATGGTCCATCTCGAAATTTACTAGAATTCCATGATATTCATTAATTTGTGACGCATGATTAATAGTAGTTTTATTTTTTAAATAATATATAGTTTTTTTCAATATTCAGGGTCGGCCCTGAAAATTCAGTTGCCCGGGTCGAACTGCAAAAATTGTGCCCCTTAGCCTTATCTTTAGGCCTTAACGAAATAAATAATGTAAACTATTTTTTAAGCTACAATTAAAGTAATATCAAATTGATTGATCAAATTTAATCTCCCACATAGGTTGTAGTCTAACGGTAGAGAGAACAAACCCTCTTGGGGGAGTTGGGAGTTCGAATCACACAAATGATGAAAGTTTAAATGAGTGAAAGTTTGGCAATTAAAAAAAATTGTTTTATAACAAAAATAAAAGTTAAAAAAGGAAGTCAAAACCAACCGGTAAAAAGCAAAAGCAACTAAGTGTGAGTTCTCTTTATTTCATTTTCTTCATCCTCTCTAGTTTTACACTCATTAATAAAACTGCAATTTTTTTTTCTCAAACCATTTCATTTTCTTCTTTAATTTTTACCATCTCTCAACATTGCTTTACTTTCTGTTTTATATAAACTACCCTTCACTTTGATTAATACTTGATTAACAATTTTGGGCTCAAACATACAAAAATTCATCATATTAAGGACATCGCTGTTAAGAAAACTTGGATTGTCGGAGGGTCAATGTACTCCCGAGAAATTAGGCCCGGGCCGAGAGTCCTCCCTGCACCCCTTAAGGGCCGGCCCTGTCAATATTCACTCATATTAATATTGTAATAGTTTATTACTATTAAATTTACTTTTAACTTTAAACATATGTTAAACTCCGAATATCGATACCTTGTACTGTTTTTTTACGATATTTTGAAAACGTTACTACTAAAATGAAAAACGTTACTACTGATTATTAAAGCTAAGGCGACACACCCCTTTAACCGGGTTTTTTTAAGCAGGTTTTAGTAGCATTACTACCAAGTATATAAGAGGGTTATGGAAATGGTTAGTTTCGTATCAAAAAAATGCTAGTTTGAACTTTAAAACAATTAAATAGATGCAAGACACATGGATGAAGATTGAGAGGATAATCTATCACTAAGCACACACAATGTATTATGCAGACGGTGGAATAGAAGTTGATAAACCTTTAATACCACTCAACCTAAAGAGTTTGAGTCTTATTGTCTCTAAATCTCTTAATAATGATATAATGTAGTAAAGGAGGATACGGGTTTTGAACCGGAATTGGAAGTTAGAATCCAGTCGAGTTCGGATAATCTAAGTGATGTGTTTCATTTAAAAAGAAAAGGATTTGTAAAACTAATAATCCATATCCATTTGGTTTAACATAAGCAATTACAAAAGTTGAATTTTAGAGTATTCCTAGTGAAGAGAACCGGTTAACATTGTGGTTCTAGAGGTTTTGATAGAACCAGTTCAAGTTACTTTGGTTGGGGATGATACTTTGTTATCTAGACTGTCAGGTTTTGAAAATCATATTTGTTTTACCTAAAGGGAGACGAAATGGAGTTTATTTGATGGTAGAAGGTAATGCCAAGAACTCTCATATTACAAGAAAAACGAGCAATAGCGGCGACACCTTTAACGGCGACAGTCAGGATGTCGCTGTTATTGTTCTAATCCACGTCTGCCTTTAAAGTAAGATGAATTGGCCATTGAATTGTAGTTTGATCGAACAGCCAGAGTTTAATCGTACTAAGTGCAATAGCGGCGTGGGAGCCCTATTGCGGACGAAATGAGAATAATTTAGCCTGATACCCTAGTTTCCCTCTGCCACCACTCCCACCAGCCATACCACCTTAATCCTCCACAATTCCCACCAACTGGACCACCCAGCCATGAGCCAGAAGCACCACACTGTCCAAACCACCATCTGCCACCACCATTACCGTCTAGAGCCACCACCAATTATTCTGACCTGTCACCACCACCGTCTTAAGCCACCACTGTATTGAACCACCACCGTCTTGAACCACTACCTGTCTAGGTACAACTGTTTCAAATTTTTTTTGTTAAATATTTTTATTTTTAAGTTTTCTTTCTAAAAAAATTGTTTCGTTTTTTTATTTTTCTTGTTATATATGTGTGTGTGTGTGTGTGTGTGTGTGGTTTGATTATTGTAGCTAGATCTCCGACCTCTTGACACTGGACACTGTTTCACGCCTCTCCTGTCACACCCTCAAAATCCACTTGCGGAGTTTTACCGCGAGGCGCATGACAAACCAGGATCCAAACCAACGATCACAATAAACAAGTCTAAATGTAATTAATGCAACACCAAAACATAGTTTTAAAATCCCGTTTACAGCGGAAGCTTAATCAAAATAAAGTTCAACATAAATAAACCAAGTTCAATGTTTGTGAAATCATGCAACTCTATCTAGACGCCGTGCAGACGCGTGCGCCCTAGTTCCCCTGTGCTACCTTAGCGACCTGAGAAAACATGTAAAAGTTTACGTCAGCACAAAAATGCTGGTGAGTTTACAGGTTTGCAGTTCAAGTACCAAGTTCACCTGTCCATACTATAACAAATAGAAAACCAGTATACGCTAGCTAGGCGTACGTTTTGTTACTACCACGATTGGAAAACCATTACTAACTCGAATACCAGTTTTGTGCCCGAATAGTTCCAAATGTTCCTGTTGTTCCTGTTTGAGACAATATGCACTCGCCCGGCCCTCCAAGCCGACGAGCGGGGTTGGTCACTCCCAATAGCGCTATTCACATTTCCCCGTTGTGCAAACCCGCACATTCATGGTTCCCCCCGGGACTTCCAAAGATCGTGTAGTATACGTTAGAACCCATAGTATGACAGAATTTACCAAACAATCGTTTTAACACATGTTTTCTCCCCCGAAAGTATAAAATCAGTTTAAAAGAGGGGCCGTAAACTCACCTTAAGTTGCTTTACTCCTAATCCCGAGTAAACTCAGCTGCTATGTTAGTCCCGTACAGTGGCGACCTAACATACGATAGTTACATGTACTTAGACTAATAACCCGCAGGTTAATTAGTCCCTAGATGTCCAGACCATAACCAAGTTCGTTTAAAAATACCGTGACTGTTTAACCGACCCAAAGTACAAGACTCGACATCCCATTGGTGACCCGAGACTCCCCGTGTTATGTTTACGCTCCAAACCATACAATAACGCAAGTATACTTAACATACGTTAACACACAACAAGTTATAGCACATAGTTCACGTTTCACCGAAATACATCCAAATATATGTTACCAAGTTATTAGACATGTTACAAGGTTCCTAGCATGTTACTACATGTCAAATCGGGTCTCGGAATGCTAATTTACACTTACAGCAGCAGTACACGCGATTAGGAAAAGTCAACTAGTGATTAGGAAAGTCAACTAGTGATTAGGAATCCTAATCGCCACTAATATATGCGATTGGGGCTATACCATATGAAATTATTAGCATTTAGGGCTAATCACATGAACTTACTAGCAATTGGGGCTAATCACATGAACTTACTAGCAATTGGGGCTAATCACATGAACTTACTAGCAATTGGGGCTAATCACATGAAGTTATAGGCGATTGGGGCTAATCACATGACATTATTGGCGATTAGCACCCCAATCGCATGAGTTATAGGCGATTAGCATTGCTACTCGCCTGTAACCATGCTGTTCCGGTTTTTCGCGCGTTTAACACTCCAAATCAGATCCAGAACGTGTGTAACTACCCAATATCATCCCAAACACTATCCTAAACATGTTTAACCCAAAACCCTTCGTTCAACCTCGTATAATCAGTCCTACATGCAACCAAAGCAATCCAAACATATACACATAGCATGCAACATTCAATTAACGCATGTAATCATAACCCTATTGTCCAATTACTGAGATTTCTATCATCATACTAACAATATTAATTCTGACCTAGCATGATAACACATCAAAACATCATCAAGATCCATAAAAATCCTATCTTTCTAATCATACATACCCATAACGCATGTATATTAGTTATAATCCGATTAACAACCATTATTGACGATTTTCAGAAAGCTTTTTCGTTTATGAACAGGTCTGGACCATTAGGGATTTATTAAAAACGTTTACAAAGTGTTATGGATGAGAATCAAACCTTGGAATTGTAAAAGGATGATGGTTAGACCTTGAAACCTTGTGTTTTTGATCAAAATCGCCTTCCAGAGGTTGTTTAAGTGTTTGGGGCGGTTATGGGACGACTAGGGTTTATCTAATTGAGTTTAGGAGGTTAAGTATGGTATTTATAGGCGTTTCTAGTCGTCCAGCCCGTTCCATGCGATTGTGCAGGTTTATACGCGATTAGGAATCCTAATCGCATGAACAGTAACGCGTTTGGGCCTAATCGCATGAACAGTCATGCGATTAGTCCCAGTCGCACCACATGAACCCCAGTCACACCACATGATCCCCAGTCACACCACATGATCCCCAGTCACACCACATGATTCCCAGTCACACCACATGATTCCCAGTCACACCACATGAACCCCGTTTTAACATATGTTAACACATATTAATGTACCGACAAGTCACATAATGATTGTAAACACATAACACAAGTAAATACACATATTCACACTCGTTCACCAATTCCCGGGACTCGAGACTCGTACGTTCCGTATGCCCTGACGATCCTACAAATCGTCACCGTTTGTACACTTGGTTAAGGACTGACATCTACCGAACCTCTAGACCAACATCCAATGATCTTCTAGACTAACCAATAGTTCCCGAACCATAACCCGACTTAACTAACCCAGTTAAGTACAATATACACGTGACTCGCTAAGGTAGACTTTCATCTAGACAACGTTGTTAACCCGAATTTGCCAGGTGTCACATCATCCCCACGTTAAAAGAATTTTCGTCCCGAAAATTGCGTAAGTAACAAAAGAAACAACGAAGGGAATAAACAAACAGATAGGAATCAATAGAGAGTAGAAATCAAGAGAGAGAGATTTACCCGAGTTGTCACATCATCCCCACGTTAAAAGGAATCTCGACCCGAGATTCATTCAGCTGCCGATGAGACATGTCTCGACTCGAACGCTTCCTTAGGAAAGAGATGAGGATACTTAGACTTCATCTGATCCTCCCGTTCCCATGTATATTCCGGTCCCCGGTCCGAGTTCCACCGAACCTTAACGATACGAATCTTGCTGTGACGCAGGCTACGAATCTTGTAATCAAGGATCTCTACAGGTTCTTCCACAATCCGAAGACGATCATCAACCTTGATCTCTTCCAATGGAACAATGAGAGACTCGTCAGCCAGACACTTCTTCAAGTTTGACACGTGAAAGACGTTATGTACGTTACCGAGCTCCGTCGGTAGATCAAGTCGATATGCCACCGGCCCAATCCGTTCCAGGATCGTAAATGGGCCGACATATCGCGGATTGAGTTTGCCACGCTTTCCAAAGCGTATGACGCCCTTCCACGGTGAGACTTTTAGAAGTACCTTGTCATTGACTTGGAATTCCAGTGGTTTGCGACGCTGATCGGCATAACTCTTTTGCCGGTCCCGTGCCGCCGCCAACCGATTACGAATCTGTACGATCTTTTCCGAAGTCTCGTACACTAGTTCGGGCCCAGTGAGTTGACTCTCACCCACCTCAGCCCAACAAAGAGGAGAGCGGCATTTCCGTCCGTACAGTGCCTCGAACGGAGCTGCCTTGATGCTCGTGTGATAACTGTTATTGTACGAGAATTCTACCAACGGCAGATGAGCTTCCCAACCCTTCCCAAAATCGATCACACACGCCCGCAGCATGTCTTCTAAAGTTTGAATCGTACGCTCACTCTGACCGTCAGTCTGCGGATGGTAAGCCGTACTCATGTCTAGTTGGGTACCCAAAGCCTTGTGCAAAGACTTCCAGAAGTGAGAAGTAAAGCGAGAATCGCGATCCGAGATAATAGAAACTGGTACCCCGTGCTTAGAAACAACTTCTTTCAAGTAGAGGCGAGCTAAACGATCCATGGTGTCGGTCTCCTTAATAGCAAGAAAATGAGCTGATTTCGTCAACCGATCGACGATCACCCATATCTTGTCGTTCCCGCTTGGTGACTTAGGAAGTTGTGTGACAAAATCCATAGTAATCCGTTCCCATTTCCATTCCGGAATTTCAGGTTGTTGCAGGAGACCCGACGGTTTCTGGTATTCCACCTTGACCTTAGCACAAGTCAAGCATTTGCTCACGTATGAGGCTATGTCCGACCTCATGTTTGGCCACCAGTAAAGCACCTTCAGGTCTTGGTACATCTTATCCGAACCAGGATGAATAGAATACCGGGACTTATGAGCCTCATCAAGAACAAGCTCCCGTAGTCCCCGAATAAAGGAACCCATATGCGTTCTGCGAAATAGTGCAGGCCATCAGGCCTTCGCTCTAGGTGCTTGTCGGCACCGTGCATAGTTTCAGCTTTAAGGTTTTCCTCCTTCAAAGCTTCCAATTGGGCAGAACGGAGTTGATCAGGTAACGATGAATGGATAGTGAGCTGCAGTGCCCGAACGCGACGAGGTTTAGAAGATTCCTTCCTGCTCAAGGCGTCTGCTACAACATTCGCCTTGCCAGGATGGTACTTAATAGCACAATCATAATCGTTCAAAAGTTCGATCCAGCGACGATGTCGTATGTTCAAGTGTTGTTGGTCGAAAATGTGTTGGAGACTCTTGTGATCGGTGTAGATGGTACATTTGGTACCGTACAAGTAATGTCTCCAAATTTTCAACGCGAATACCACGGCACCCAACTCCAAGTCATGAGTTGTGTAGTTCTTCTCGTGCACCTTAAGTTGACGAGAAGCATACGCAATCACTTTCTCGCGTTGCATCAACACGCAACCGAGTCCATGAATGGAAGCATCACAGTAAACGACAAAATCATCAGGACCCTCAGGTAAAGACAGAATAGGAGCAGAACACAGTTTAGACTTTAGTTCCTCAAACGCGGACTCTTGTGATTCACCCCAGTCGAACTTCCTATCCTTCTGAGTGAGAGTGGTGAGGGGTTGAGCAATCTTCGAAAACCCCTGAATGAAACGACGATAGTAGCCCGCAAGGCCTAGGAATTGCCGCACCTCAGTTGGCGTCTTTGGTGCTCCCCAGTCCTTGATCGCTTCGATTTTAGCGGGATCGACATGAATTCCTAGTTCATTAACCACATGTCCTAGGAATTGAACTTCGCGTAACCAAAAGTCACACTTTGAAAACTTGGCGTAAAGTTGCTCCCGTCGTAAAAGTTCCAAAACCAATCGCAGATGTTCCCCGTGTTCGGTCTCGTTCTTGGAGTAGATTAGAATGTCATCAATAAACACAATGACAAACTTGTCCAGGTACGGTTTACAGACGCGGTTCATCAAGTCCATGAAAACCGCCGGTGCATTCGTGAGACCGAAAGGCATGACCAAGAATTCGAAATGGCCATAACGTGTTCGAAAAGCAGTCTTTGCAACGTCAGCCTCCCTGACGCGCAGCTGGTGATAACCGGACCTCAAGTCGATCTTGGAATAATAACTAGAACCCTGAAGCTGGTCGAACAAATCATCAATACGTGGAAGAGGATAACGGTTCTTGATGGTCAACTTGTTCAGTTCTCTGTAGTCTACGCATAATCGGAAACTCCCATCCTTCTTCTTGACAAATAAAATCGGGGCTCCCCAAGGGGAAGAACTTGGTCGGATGAAACCCTTGTCCAAGAGTTCCTGTAACTGGCTAGACAATTCCTGCATCTCGGGAGGTGCAAGACGGTAGGGGGCCCGAGCAATAGGAGCAGCCCCCGGTACAAGATCAATACCGAACTCGACTTGACGATGAGGAGGAAGACCAGATAAATCATCGGGAAAAACATCAGAAAACTCGCGTACTACCGGAATGTCGTCAATCTTCTTCTCATCACAAGTGGAAACAGATAAGAGCGCCAAAACGGCTGGATAACCCTTTCGAAGACACTTAAGGGCTTTCATGCTAGAGATGATGTTTAGCGAAACACCACCCTTGATACCGTACACAGAAAGAAATTCTCCATCAGGGAGAGGAATCCGAATAACCTTATCGTAACAGACGATCTTCGCGCGATACAAAGATAACCAATCCATTCCTACCACAACGTCAAAACTACCCAAAGGTACCGGCATAAGGTCGATGGGAAACGATAAACCCGACAACTCTAACTGACACTCCCGAAGAACACTAGTAGCTTCAATCGTTTTACCGTCAGCCAACTCAATAATATACTTGGTCTCTAATGGTACAGATACTACATCTAGCAGTCGACTAACACCCATAGATACAAAACTCTTGTCGGCACCAGAATCAAATAACACGCTAACAGAATGATTATTGAGAAGAAACGTACCGGTGACTGTATCAGGGTCCTGCCTAGCCTCAGCAGCTCCAATTACGAAGGCACGTGCATTTCTGCCGCCGCCCCCGTTGTTCCCATTCCCGTTATTTCCACCCTGTTTCAGTTTTGGGCAATCCTTCTTGTAGTGCCCAGTGTCACCACAGTTGTAGCATCCCTGTTTCCCTGTAGTCCCCTGAGTAGTCGGAGCTGAATTGTTAGTCGGAGCCTGAGTCGATGGAAGTGTAACCCGACAATCTTTAGCATAGTGGCCTGTTCGCTGGCAGCGGTGACAACGGTTACTGTCGCAGTTCCCTTGGTGATGGCGTCCACATTTGTTGCATTTGGGCAGTTTTCCCGCATAACCACCCTGCTTATTACCCGAAGACGATGAACCCCCATTATCAAACTTTTTACCCTGCTGTGCAGACCCAGACCCTTTCCCGTCGTTTTCCCACTTGCGCTTGTTGTTCTCTGGAGCCTTAGCAGTCGAACCTTTCGCCGGCAAAATCCCCTCATTCACCTTTAAATTAGTCATCCTATGTGCAGATCGAACTACCTCCGCATAAGTAGGATGATTCCCAGCAGCCACTAACCCTGCAATTTCCGGCACCAACCCTGAGACATAATGTTCAATCTTACGATACTCTGGCACGTGCAAATCGGGACATAGCACTGCCAACTCATTCCTCCTAACCGTATACTTCTCGATTTCCGACCCAGTCATCTTGAGGTTCCACACCTCATGCTCCAGCTTCTGTACCTCTTCTCTCGGGCAATACTCCCGCTTCAGCAACTGCACAAAGTTCTCCCACGGCATAGCATATGCCTCCCCAATCCCCATGTTCTGGGTAATACCATTCCACCAAGTCAATGCCACGTCTTGAAATAACGCAGCCGAATACTTCACCCGATCTTCTGGGAGACAGTTACACATCAGGAATACCGACTCCACTTTCTCTAACCACCTAAGCAAACTGACCGCACCCTCGGTGCCAGAGAATTCCTGGGGTTTGCAGTCCCGGAACATCTTATAGGTGCACATGGGTGGGGGTGGGTCAACAGGACCACCTGAAATGAAACGTATAAGAAACCACGAATAACGTACACAAGGTTCACCAATGAGGCAAAGAAAACAGATAAAACAACTTACCACCACCGTTGTGCCCTAACTGAAAGGCAGCCTGGAGCAAGTTGTTCAGATCAGCCTGTGACAGGTTAATACCTCCACCACGACCACCAGCACCACCACGACCACCACCGCGTCCACCATTGCGACCACCTCCTCGTCCTCCACGCACTCCAGACATGATTCTGGCAGAAAGAACGAGAAAATTTAGTCTCGCAGTTAAAGATAACCACTAATGTTCACAAGATTAAAGCCAGATCCAATCCAGGACTATCCTCTCAAACTCAGAGCTCACTAGTGCTTCCATGCATTTCGTTTTATGATTTTGTGTGCACCCAAAATGATAAAACGCTCTACATGGTCCTCCAAGTGTTCTCCTAGTTCAAAGATCAAATCACCGAACATAGACTCTTAGCTACACACCGTAATACTACGGTAGTTCATGACAAGTGTTTCTATTGGAATACGAAAGGGAGATGTCCGAGCCTTGGACAAATCTCAAGAGCACACGAGTTACCCCAATAGACCACACTGTCTAGAAAACAAGTAACCCAGCCTAAGATAGAACGGATGATGTAACGTAGAAAGACCAACGATTTAGAGACACCCCGACAAGACCATACGTAAACCACTATAACGTTTAGTACCATGTGATCGTCTAGTGTGTGCGACTCGGCTATAGACTAGACTCTACATGCAGTCCTAGTTCACTATAACCATTGGCTCTGATACCAATCTGTCACACCCTCAAAATCCACTTGCGGAGTTTTACCGCGAGGCGCATGACAAACCAGGATCCAAACCAACGATCACAATAAACAAGTCTAAATGTAATTAATGCAACACCAAAACATAGTTTTAAAATCCCGTTTACAGCGGAAGCTTAATCAAAATAAAGTTCAACATAAATAAACCAAGTTCAATGTTTGTGAAATCATGCAACTCTATCTAGACGCCGTGCAGACGCGTGCGCCCTAGTTCCCCTGTGCTACCTTAGCGACCTGAGAAAACATGTAAAAGTTTACGTCAGCACAAAAATGCTGGTGAGTTTACAGGTTTGCAGTTCAAGTACCAAGTTCACCTGTCCATACTATAACAAATAGAAAACCAGTATACGCTAGCTAGGCGTACGTTTTGTTACTACCACGATTGGAAAACCATTACTAACTCGAATACCAGTTTTGTGCCCGAATAGTTCCAAATGTTCCTGTTGTTCCTGTTTGAGACAATATGCACTCGCCCGGCCCTCCAAGCCGACGAGCGGGGTTGGTCACTCCCAATAGCGCTATTCACATTTCCCCGTTGTGCAAACCCGCACATTCATGGTTCCCCCCGGGACTTCCAAAGATCGTGTAGTATACGTTAGAACCCATAGTATGACAGAATTTACCAAACAATCGTTTTAACACATGTTTTCTCCCCCGAAAGTATAAAATCAGTTTAAAAGAGGGGCCGTAAACTCACCTTAAGTTGCTTTACTCCTAATCCCGAGTAAACTCAGCTGCTATGTTAGTCCCGTACAGTGGCGACCTAACATACGATAGTTACATGTACTTAGACTAATAACCCGCAGGTTAATTAGTCCCTAGATGTCCAGACCATAACCAAGTTCGTTTAAAAATACCGTGACTGTTTAACCGACCCAAAGTACAAGACTCGACATCCCATTGGTGACCCGAGACTCCCCGTGTTATGTTTACGCTCCAAACCATACAATAACGCAAGTATACTTAACATACGTTAACACACAACAAGTTATAGCACATAGTTCACGTTTCACCGAAATACATCCAAATATATGTTACCAAGTTATTAGACATGTTACAAGGTTCCTAGCATGTTACTACATGTCAAATCGGGTCTCGGAATGCTAATTTACACTTACAGCAGCAGTACACGCGATTAGGAAAAGTCAACTAGTGATTAGGAAAGTCAACTAGTGATTAGGAATCCTAATCGCCACTAATATATGCGATTGGGGCTATACCATATGAAATTATTAGCATTTAGGGCTAATCACATGAACTTACTAGCAATTGGGGCTAATCACATGAACTTACTAGCAATTGGGGCTAATCACATGAACTTACTAGCAATTGGGGCTAATCACATGAAGTTATAGGCGATTGGGGCTAATCACATGACATTATTGGCAATTAGCACCCCAATCGCATGAGTTATAGGCGATTAGCATTGCTACTCGCCTGTAACCATGCTGTTCCGGTTTTTCGCGCGTTTAACACTCCAAATCAGATCCAGAACGTGTGTAACTACCCAATATCATCCCAAACACTATCCTAAACATGTTTAACCCAAAACCCTTCGTTCAACCTCGTATAATCAGTCCTACATGCAACCAAAGCAATCCAAACATATACACATAGCATGCAACATTCAATTAACGCATGTAATCATAACCCTATTGTCCAATTACTGAGATTTCTATCATCATACTAACAATATTAATTCTGATCTAGCATGATAACACATCAAAACATCATCAAGATCCATAAAAATCCTATCTTTCTAATCATACATACCCATAACGCATGTATATTAGTTATAATCCGATTAACAACCATTATTGACGATTTTCAGAAAGCTTTTTCGTTTATGAACAGGTCTGGACCATTAGGGATTTATTAAAAACGTTTACAAAGTGTTATGGATGAGAATCAAACCTTGGAATTGTAAAAGGATGATGGTTAGACCTTGAAACCTTGTGTTTTTGATCAAAATCGCCTTCCAGAGGTTGTTTAAGTGTTTGGGGCGGTTATGGGACGACTAGGGTTTATCTAATTGAGTTTAGGAGGTTAAGTATGGTATTTATAGGCGTTTCTAGTCGTCCAGCCCGTTCCATGCGATTGTGCAGGTTTATACGCGATTAGGAATCCTAATCGCATGAACAGTAACGCGTTTGGGCCTAATCGCATGAACAGTCATGCGATTAGTCCCAGTCGCACCACATGAACCCCAGTCACACCACATGATCCCCAGTCACACCACATGATCCCCAGTCACACCACATGATTCCCAGTCACACCACATGATTCCCAGTCACACCACATGAACCCCGTTTTAACATATGTTAACACATATTAATGTACCGACAAGTCACATAATGATTGTAAACACATAACACAAGTAAATACACATATTCACACTCGTTCACCAATTCCCAGGACTCGAGACTCGTACGTTCCGTATGCCCTGACGATCCTACAAATCGTCACCGTTTGTACACTTGGTTAAGGACTGACATCTACCGAACCTCTAGACCAACATCCAATGATCTTCTAGACTAACCAATAGTTCCCGAACCATAACCCGACTTAACTAACCCAGTTAAGTACAATATACACGTGACTCGCTAAGGTAGACTTTCATCTAGACAACGTTGTTAACCCGAATTTGCCAGGTGTCACATCTCCCAACTGCAGTAATATTTTTCATTAATTCTTTAGGTTAGTTTAATTAGTTAAATATTCTGTATAATTAGGTAATCAGATGTTTAATTTGGAATATATTTGTTTCATAATTTGTATGTAAGTTGTATGCGTGTATGCGAATTCTTATAATTTAGGGAAATTGTATGTATGTAGTTTTGTATAAGGGGAAATGCTTGTTAATTTGTTTAATTTGGAATATATGTGTTTGACAATTTGTATGTATGTAAGTTGTATGTGTATATGCAAATTCATATAAGTTGGGGAAATTGTATGTATGTAGGTTGTATGTAGTTTTGTGTAAAGGGAAATGCTTGTTTATTTAATTTGGAATATATGTGTTTAATAATTTGTATGTATGTAAGTTGTATGTGTCTATGCAAATTCATATAATTTGGGGAAATTGTAAGTATTTAGGTGGTATGTAGTTTTGTATAAGGGGAAATGCTTATTTGTTAGATTTGGAATATATGTGTTTGTTAATTTGTATGTATGTAAGTTGTATGTATGTATATAATTTGGGGAAATTGAATGTATTTACGTTCTATTTAGTTTTGTATAAGTGGTTTAAAAATTTTGAGAAATTTGTATAATATGTATGTCTATAGGTTTATATGTGTATGAAAATTTGTATGTGTGTAGGTTAGTAAATTAGTCTAATTTTTAGGGATATATGAAAATTGAGAAAAATTAGAGAAATTTGTATAGTTTTTACGTATGTAGGTTTGTATATGTAACACCCGAAAATCTAAATTTTTAAATAATAGTATGATTGACCCGTTATGAATTGGGTTTAAGGTGGTCTTTATATTAATCACCAAACTAAAACCAATTAGTAATATAGTGCCTTTGTTTAAATGGACAAAACTACAAGGGTCAAATTGGTCAAATGACCAAAGTAAATTAAGGTAATTAATAAAAAAAAAAAAATAGTGGTGTTGGTGATCATATGATTGACCAAAACACACAAACCACATACAAAACACCTTGAACAATAACCTGCCAAAATTATGCAAAATCAAAGAAGAAATTAAAGACAAATCATTGCATGTTATAGGAAAACAAAACCCTACGAAAATCTGAACATAAGGTATGTTAAATCTCTTGAATTGGTGATGATTCACAAATTAGGGTTCTTGATGATAATTCCCATTAGTGGGAAAATCAATGAATTATGAAAGAAACTAGCTTCCATGAGCTTAGGGTTATTTGATATCTAGCTACAAGCTCTAATTGTTAGTATTGGGGGTTGAATTATAATAATTATAGTGGGAAGGGGTTGGGCTTCGACCACATGGTGAAAAACCCTAAAACCTTGACTAAAATTTGGGATATTATGCTTGTTAATGAACTCAAGTTTCCAAATTATGATAACAACTTGAGGTTAGGTTAAATGCTTGATAAAGTTGGGATTGTAAACCAAAAATCGGACTTATGAATTGACTAGTCAAAATACGCCCACCAAGTGTTTGATAAAACGCTTAAAGGAAATAAGGATTAATAAGTTGTTGGGTGAAAATCACATTCGATAACTTGGATTATTCTATGGAAGATATTGTGGAACTAGGCTAATAGGTTCTAACAATAATTTGGTTTGCTTGATTAGGCGAATCAACTGGATCCAAGGAGGTTAAGATCGAGACGGATACTAGCCAAAAGGGGAAGCTTTGAGGTACTGAGTATGTACGAGTTCATTTACATATTACATGTGTTGTTGTTGTCATTGTGTTGTTGATGCTATGAAATAAAATGATCATGAACAAAGATTAGATTCCATGTTAGACTTAAATCGATGAGAATTAGACATGGGTAGTCAAGATGAGTAACCCGTTGTTTGTAGTCTTAGAGGCCGTAGAGGGAGGGATAATATTCGAGGTAAGATACTATGGCGGATTGCTATGGTAAATTAGACAAAACACGGCCATGGGTATAATGGTCATCATCTTGGCCTTGGAACAGGTCAAAATGGATAAATTCATGCTGGTCGAGCATTAGACACGTAAGACGAAGGCATAGACAATTCCCAAAGCGGATTATAGAGCCCGATGCATCCTTATGATAGAATCGCTCTAGACTAAGTCTATGATAATTCGAATCATACAAACAAAGTCATGGAATTGGCTAGATAAAAATGCAAAACCTGAGCAGTCAATCCGAACGGTCGTTCGCCTTGAGCAAACGGCCATTTGCTAAGGAAACAAATCTTGGAAAGCTTCTGTGAAGCCTGAATGGGCGTTCGCCTAGAGCGAACGATCACTCACATAGACATGCAGCAGATACGAATTTTTATCGGTTAAGGTAAATGGCCGTTCACCCAAGGTGAACGACTGTTCACCTGGAAACATCCATGGATTGGTTCTTTTGACCGTTCTATGATATGTTCTAGGCCAACTAACCTCGTGTGTTGTATGTATAACAGTTTGAAGGTATAATGGGAGCTCGGATGGAGGATTAAGCATGCGAACCAAACCGAACACGCTTATTTTGGAAATCTTTTGTAAAGGGTCGTAAGAAAAGCATATTTGTGTACAGCTATTAGTGTTTCCGCTGTGTTTAGACTCTGAAAACTAGGTTGTTGTCTATTTCAAACTTAAATTCTATCCGTTTTTTGAAACTTGTTTTGTAAACGATTGGTTGTTTATCATTTTAAATTAGTGTCTGGTTTGAAGTGCGTCATTACCCTCTCAATTATATTATAATATTGGGTTTAGATGGTAGGGCCTTACAGTATATGTCTATTAAAATTTGTATGTATGTATGTATAAGTATGTACTAATAGGGGATGGTTCATTTCAGAAGAGGTTTTAATGCGAGAAGAAGATTAATAATTCATTTTTTCATTTTTTAAAAAAATAAGAATGTAAGAACATTGTTGAAATGTGTTGTTTAGTCATTTATCTTGAAAAAAAATATATGAATAAATTTCATTAATTTATATAACCTACACATGTACAAATCTTGTGTAGGAACATTACCTACGCATAATATAACACAAGTGTAGGAAAGAGTTTAAACATTAAAAAAAAAATTCATTACATTAATTTAATGAGTTTTTGTTTATATAACATAAACAATGGTATATAAAAAGTAAAAACTTAAAAAATATATGAACTATAACTACTAAAAAGTAAGATTTATGTTTCTTCTCGCAATAAAACACTCTTCTGAAAATAACCTAACACTGTATTAATATATATTGTATGCATATGTTGAAATTAATTTAAAATATAAAAATCATAAATACATGATACAAACTCGCGCATCACGCCTAGAAAAACTCACCCGAAATTGAAACATCACCATATTAGAAATACATGTTTGAAATTAAAACCTTCATTTAAAACATAGTGAGCTGAGAAATACCAGCCCGAAATTGATTTAGAAATTAATTTCGGGTTGTCCCCATTTATTTGTGACAACTTTTTGAAAACTTTATCTCATTTAGGATATGAATGTGCATTACATAATTGTTTGTTTAAGAAAGATTCGGTTGTAGTATATATACTTGGGAGCTAAGGGGAAATGCTGCCTAATTTTTCTTAAACAAACAATTATGTAATACATATTTATATATGAGATAAAATGTTCAAAAAGTGGGTTTAGCAGCCTATCGATATGAGATTCATATATGATATATGTTCCAAAATCCGCATTTTAGAAGGCAATTCGCAAAAATAGATGGTTTTAGTTGCCTTGGGATCAAATGTTGATGGTGAAGATTATGGAGATGATGCCGGTGACGATAGAGATGTGGATATGATGTAGACACTATCAAAACAATTTATGTTTAATTAACTTGTTACATTTTGTACCTTAAACGACTTGAATACATGTTTACTTATTTTGTGACCTTTTTGTGTAGTTATGTTGTTTTGTGTGTCCCAAACCTGAAATTAACATATTTGCGTTGTTGAAACAGGCATTAATTGGAAAAAATTAAAAAAAAAAAAAATTAGCGGCGACAACGTTTCCGGTAAAGGTCCTCTTAGTAGATGAAAAAAGAAGCATTGGCGGGGACATTGTTGCCGCTAAAGAGGCACCAACAAAAAGACAAAAACGGTAATAACAGCGACAAGGGGGTCAATACCGACGAAGCATTAGCGGCAAGTCATTTGCGGCCGCTTGTCGCCGCTAAAACCATTAGCAGCGACATGTAGGTATTAGCGGCGAAAAATAAGGTCGGATTCGTTGTAGTTGTCACACCCTCAAATTTTCACGGCGGGGTTTATTCCGCGAGGCACATAACAAACCAGGATCCTATAGCCAGAAGTCACATGAACGACTCTAAATGCCCAAACCATTTAGTTCGTTATTGAAAAACCAAGTTTAAAAATTAACTAAACCATTTAAGTAGTAGCGGAAGTGAAATAGAAAACAATTAAGTAATAGTATGCGCAAAACACCGCGCCCAAAACCAAAAGTAAATAATTAAATATTCGAAATCAGTTAAGTGTTCATATCCCAATGACACTATATGATGCATGACCTACTCGTGCTCCATACCTAACGACTTGCAAAAGCATGCTAGCGTGTGTCAACATAAAGTTGGTGAGTTCACAAAGTAGAGTAAGCGAGTAAGTAAATAAGTAGGTTCCAAAAACCGTGTAACCACTAGTTCATCGCCTGCCAAGGGTAGCTAACCCATTCATGACAACTAACACCGATATACCAAACTGCTAATGTACGTGTTGTTACAAATGTGAGCAGTTTGCCTTACATCATTGCCTATCAACAATGATAATATGTGAAGTCACAGTTCACTCCCGCACTCCCCTGAGCCGGTGTGAGGTTTGTCAAACCTAATAGCGCTATCAACTAGTAACCCGCTTGCCATAACCCGGCAACTCATTCGGTATGTGTAGGACTTATAGTGATAGTGTTGGTTTAGTTCATCAAGGACAAAGTTTGTGAACTAGCAAAACCCGACCCACACAAAGAGTCAAAACCTGACCCACACAAGGAGTCATAGCACCCCAAACTCGGGATGTGTAAAAGTAGTCCCAAACCGGACTATGAAAAGTTAAGTACGTTGTCTCAAACCCGAGACGCGTGCTTTTGAGAAAAGAGTAGTGAAACTCACCTTTAGTTGAAAGCAATTTATCCAAACTCCGCAAATAAATGTGTTACCGACTCCTTATGGAGCCGTTGGTGAACATGTTGATTATCATTAGTTTTACACTTCATTTACATCTCATATAAGTGTCCACTCAAGTTCATGTCAAATACGTACCATATAAGACTCCAAATAATCACATAAACGTACATTACACAATCTGCGTTTTTAGGATATATTATGTTCCGTGAAAACTAATTTATTAAAAATACTTATCCAGTGAATTAGACTCCCAACATTTTACTAAATATTCCAGGGGGTGTACCGGACAAATCTATATTTTTAGTTCGTGATAAAACCATGCACGGAAATTATGAAAAATCACACAATACAGCTATGTCCAGAAAATACTCACAACAGATCAGATTAGTAGAAAAATTCCCAAACATTGTGTATTCATCCAAACGGGATGAATCCACTTGGGAAAGCCAAGTTATTCCAATGTTGACTTTTTAGTGGGTTTTTATTTTTGCAGAAAAAAGGACAATTTGTTCAAGTAATTCATTAATCATGTCTAGACAAGTCACTAATCATGTTACAATAGTATATATGTTTTTGAACCTAATATCACATATAAGAATCCGCTAACTACATATATATTCACAGATGTAGTCAATTAGGTAAAAATCTATTTTTCTTTTTTGTATTTTGATTGGTTTTGATAGGAACAATGATTACAAAGGTTGCTAAGAAAGTTAGATGTAACATATGAGTGTTAGACACAAGGTAAATCTCTAACTCATAAGTGATAATTAATCATCCCACCATACACGCCTCTTAGATATTTTTTAATGTATGTACTTTGAAATCGACTGACATGTGGTGATTATTGAAACGGAGACTTAAATTATGTATAAGTAGAGAATATAGTGGGGAGACATGAAAATTTACTATCGTATAATCTTTTTAGTCGATAGCAATTAGATCATTTTTATTTATCTTCAAAATGGATCTTTGCTGCTTATCTATTGATTGCATTATTCGGTATCACTCAAGGTGATTGATTGTATATGCATAATAAAGATTGAATAGGTATGTCATTCTTTCAAATATACTCACTTTGCACAATAGAATCGTCTATTATAATTATCATCATGACATATCACTTGATACCAATTTGGTTTTTTGTTTTTCAACTTCACATCGTAGCTTTAGAGTGACATGAGGAAGTGACAAAGTTGTACGTACAGAGATTTCACTCGAGCGAGAGGTGCACACGTAGAATTAGAAGCAGGTTTTATGAGTTATCGAGTGTTAATCCTTTACAAATTTTTTTACCTGAAAAAACGGCATATTTCTTTTATGGTATACACATTTTATTAATCACATTAGATTTGTGTATTTCGTAAAGCTCGGGAGAATAAACTTAGGGGGAATGGGCCCTTAACTGATTTGCTTTTCACTTCACTGATTTCTACCAATCATGCATTGCCACATCACTTAACTGATTTCCAGAAACACTTTTTTGGAGGCAGCACTCCACTGATTCTCTACCCAACTATCAATTATTTTCACACATATTAATAATAATAATAATAATAATAATAATAATAATAATAATAATAATAATAATAATAATAAAGAGAATTTTCATTCAATTGTGACCAGCTTTAAACACTTGTACCGTACCTTTTTATTCAAACCAACCTCAACCTTCTGCTCTCAACTCTGAACATATCGTAAGTGAGTGTAGAAGGACGAAGAAACAGGTAGTATGCTACTAGCAGCCAGTGTTGTAGAAGTCGCTAGACGCTAGTCGGCCGGTAGGGTGGAGACTAGCGATTAATCGGGATTAATCAGGATTAATCGGGATTAATCTGATTGGGGTTTTTATATGTAATTTTCAGTTTTTTTTATATATATAAAGCACATTTTTATAGGCAATTGTTTTAAATAGATATGTTTTAAACCCTCCTCGACCCATTTTTAAGTATACATGACTAATCGCAAGAATCTACATCGTTTGGTTGGAAGCTTGCCGGAATTTGCAGGTATTAACCAGAATTTGTCCGGAATTACAGATTTTCGCCAAAATCTTGCTGGAATCGTCTATTTTTGGCCAGCAGACTAGGGCCGATTAGGTCGACTAGGTCCGACTAATCCCGACTAGGCCGATTACCGATTAATGGACTGATTAACGAAAAATTACTCAGTAAGCTACCGACTAGCGAGTAATCGCCGATTAATATCCGATTAATCCCGATTTTTACAACACTGCTAGCAGCTTCAAGTGAATGTGAGTTTGGTTTGTTTCACATTGGTGTGGGGAGATGGAAACTGAATGAGTTTATAAGGTGAAACCAAATGGAAGAGATTAAATTCTTTGTGTTACATTATACTCTGGCATCTACCCGCGCGCGTAGGGGGTGCAAAAATGGGTTCTGGTTCGGGAAAATTCTTGAACCAACGCGACGCTCGTGCGGACACGAATGCGGCTCGAAAAACCCAGGTCCACTGGTTTTTGCTACCCATTTTAATTTTATGTAAACAAAAGAAAAAAAATTAATTAATTTGTGTGAAAGTTTGTGCCACAATCTGTTAATCAGCAAGGTAACTAAAACCCGAATTTGGTTCACGGGACCACTACCAGCATGGGTGACGACGGTGTTACCGTGCTGATAGTCGGGTGCCCGTGACAAATTCTGATAGCGCCCCGTCCTCTTAAACTACTTATTAATAAAGTATTCGTTAATTGGTTGTATTATTGATTTTTTTTGAACGGCCAACAAATTGGAATCACTCACGGAATATTGGAGTATCATCGTGCCACCAATGTTGCCACGCGATCATATTCCACCACCAAGTCACCAATTCAGGAGGAAACTCATAATAATTATGAGAAAACCCTCTTTGTGAGATTCGAACCCAGAACCTTATGGTTCCTAAGTCTTATCTCACCACCAAGATGCCGCTAGGCTATAATGCCTTTGGCCAGAACCTTATGGTTGTATTATTGATTCTTTTGTTAGCATTGAACAATAAACCTTTATTAAAGTTTATCAGATCTTAGATGGCCCCTGATAGTTAATGAGGTAGTCAACTGGTTTAAAAAGAAGCATAAAATGTTGTTCCTTTTTTAATTTTATTTTGTAAAAGCCTACATTATCTGACTTGGGAAATTTTTGTCTATTATGAATTCTTTATTGTCTATTATAAAAAGTGATTGGTGCTTATTTTTTTTTATTTTTTGGTTTTGTGTTCTATTAGTCTCTATTACTCGCCCTATTACAGTATTACTTCTCTATTAGGGTGTCATCCGAATTTGGGACGGGTACTCCACTGACAAGGGTGTTGAGGGCTCGTATGAAACACGTGTAAGGCCATTAGGTGTGAATGCGGCATAGGCAAGACATGCAGATGATGGGCTGGACAACACCGCCCTCTTGGACCGGCAACGACATGAGCATTGTCTCCTTGCCGGTCTTGACGGGCCATTTTTATTATATTTAATAATTCTTTTATTATTTTTAATAATTCTGGTTAAAGAGGAGGTCCATCATCATAGTGCACACCACCCCCTTGAACACCCATCATCAATCCTCCACACCCAATAGCCTACGTGGCGCCTACGTGGAGGCCCATCATCAACCCTCCACACCCCATAGCCTAATTGGCAATGGATACACAACGGTAATATTACCGTTGCTAATTAGTTTACAAAAAAAAAACTTTTTTCTAATAATATACATACACCTTAATTCAAAACTTTCAACCACAAACATTTTAATCCCATCCCAAATCAAACACTTTCAACCAAATATATTCATCTACTAATCAAACACTTTCAACCTAAATGTAGCCTACAAGAAAATTAGAGTTTGTCGCGAACAAAAAATCCTATAAATTAATACGAACGGGTTCAAGTAGTAAAGGATCGAGTGAGTTTTAGGGGAAGAGGATCGAGTTCAAGAGTAAGCGAAGCAAGTTCGAGTGCGGAAGAAGGGTACCGGCCGGTGATCAATTTTTCCACCACTCTCACAAACACTATTTCAAGTAAAAAAGATGCAAGTAAAAAAACAAAGGAAAAAGAATTCGTCAAACGATCAATGGCTACAAAGTGATCAACCGAGCAAAAGGTTACTTTGGCAAAAGCTAATGCTCATAAAACAAGGAAAAAGTAATCAACGAACCAATTGGAGTTTTTGAAAATTAGTTCTTAAACATTACAACGGGTTATTTAGAGGAAGCAATCAAACCATCGATCAAATATCTTCAAAATGGTGGTCAATGAACCCAAAATTTAATGAATTCAATGGACTTCACCAACAAGTAGTATTAGTTTTTACTTAAATTATACTTACATTTTTTACTTAAATTATACTTAATAGTTTTTACTTACTTGAATATAGGACCGTATATGAGGTGGTGAATGTCGCGACCTTAATGTGATGACTAGGGCGCTGCGTGATTGCAAAGATTAACATTCGTCTGGTATTAATCTTGTTCTGGCATAGAAGATTGTAAAATCACAAGACAAATGCAAACAAAGAAGAACCGTTCGATAGTCATTCCGACAAGAGACGAATTTATCGGAAGCCGGCAACTATCATGCGTCTAATACACCGGACGACACCACCACCACTAGTAAGATGATGCACCAACATTGACAAAATGAAAAAAAAAAAAAAAAAAAAAATAAGTCGTCGAGTCTTCAAGTAAAAACTCCGCGGTTGACAAATTTGAGTTATACCAAGCGATGAAAGAAAATAAGTTGAGCAAGTTGGTGGAAATACAAACTAAACAAGGAGAAAAACTATAGCATTTTGGAGGAAAAACGCAAACCCTTGAGGCAAAGACAACATGACCACGACTTAAATATACATTCGAAACCGTAAGACAACCTTAAGAGTAAAACGTTGGAATTGGTTTTACAACGAAAACGTGAAATCACCGTAAAATATGGTTAGGAGTGCTATTGGGTAAATGAGGAAGACGAAGATGATGATGAGTAGTTCGCTTTTATTTGTATGTTTTCTTTTTAATTTATGTTTCTTGTATTTTACATTTTTTTTAGTATATAAGTTAATGTACTGTTTTTTTATTTAATAGAATGATATTATTAATTGAACACTTTATTTAAAAAAAAAACTAAAAGACAAAAAGCATTTCATGCTAGTTAAGTGTAGATTTGAGTAGTGTTGCCTTCAAATTTAGGTTTCAGAGTAGTGAATCAGTAAAGTAATGTGGCAATGCAAGATTAAAGGATATTAGAGTAGTTGGGGGTGGCGCCCCTCCCACTTTCTAAATTCTTTTTGGGGAATGGGGGCAATTAATGGGATTAATTTGGGCATGTTTGGATAAACTTATTTAAGTCAAAAAGGACTTTTGGTTAAAAGGACTTATTAACTTATGACTTTTTAAAAATGAGTTCTTAGAAAAGTGTTTTGATTAGTTTATGTGGTGAGGAAAACAATAAGTTGATAAGCTATTTTGTAAAAAAAGTGTTGTTTAACTTATTTAGGTAAAATGACCAAAAAGAGTATAAGGAGGGAAGAAATAAGGATATAAGAAGAGCATGTAGGTAAATAACTATCAATAAGTTATAAGGAGGTTCGAAAAGTCACTCCTCTCATACTTTTTCAAAACAACTTATCATAGGCAAACAAAAAGTTAAAACAAAAAGTCATTTTTCTTTTGCCAAACACTTTTTTTTAACTTATTAACTTTTTGGGAAAGTTATAAGTTATAAGGAGCTTGAAATAAAGAGAGCCAAATTTTAACTTATAACCGATCTCCTTTTCAACCCATAAAAATCTCTTTTTCAATCCATTACCCAAACAATATTTTCTCCTTATTAACTTTTTGATTAGGTCAATAAATTATAAGGAGGCCAAATAAAGAGAGCCAAACATAAGTGGGACTAGTTGATAGAGTATAAGGAGAAGGCCGAAGGGTAGGGCTATTGGGGTTTTGAAGGTTTTAATTCGGCCTTTCTTCAGAATTGGCATTGGAGACATGTAAACAATCTGAATGCTCTTTTGGTTAGACTTGTTAAAGCTATCCATGGAGACAATGAGGTTGACTGGGTGAGGTGGGGTTGTCTCGAAAAATATCTCCTACTTTTTATTTTAAAAAGTGGGAAATGGTGAATAAGTTTTGAAAGGATTGTTAAATGGGTAATTTTCCTGTTACTTCTAAATTCACAAGAACTTTTTTTTTTGAACGGCAAATTTTTATTACACCTTTATTTTATCTCACCTTGCATTTGCAAGGATTTGAACCCACAATCTTACATTTGTAAGGAGGGACACCATACCATTAGATCAAGAGGTCATGGGTATTCCCAATAACTTTTAATTTGGAATTTTCAAAAGTTTTTTCACTAGTAATCAGTGTATAGATTGGGATTGGCGTCGTGAGCCTAGAGGGGAAGCCGAATTGGCTCAATTTGTTGAGATATCCTACTTGTTGTCTTTGGTTGAGTTGGCTAATTCCAACGATAAGTGGGTTTGGGACATAGAACAAGTATATTTCTTTTTAATTAAATCCATCAAGAATATATCATAGGGTTATTCTAGAACGAATTGATTTATTCATAGATGGAATGTATTTATTCATATGCCTACTAGATGGAATAGATTTATTCATGGTTCGAAAAGTCATTATTTTGTCTTGGCGGTCTTCATTCAAGGTCTAATTTGGTGGATAAAGGTATCGATATTCCTTCCTCTTTATGCTCTCTTTGTTTAGATCATAAGCAAATTATATGGACCACATTTTAGGTGCTTTCCTGTTTCGGTTAAGAGTCTGGATTGTGATTAGCATATGGTTGCAAGTTGATTTACCTTTGTTATTAGAGCCGTTGGCGTTTATTCCTTGGATTGATTCGTATAATTTGCGTAAGTCTAAAAGGAGATGCTTGAGGTTATCACCATGTCAAGTTGGTGGATGCTTTGGAAGTTTAGGAATGAAAGTGGTGTTCTAGAAAGATAACGAATGTGCTTATTATATACTCCATGGTCAATGTATCTAATTTTGTGGTTTTGTAATGGTGACCATTAATTAAGAGGGTGTTTGGGATTCCGTTTTAAATCTGATTTTTAGATTATTACGTTTTGAAAACGCAGATAATCAGTTTTTAGTGTTTGGATTGCGTTTTGAAAACGCAGATAATCAGTTTTTTAGGCTACCAAAACGCAATAATCTATAAGCAACTCCAACCCTACTTTTCCAAAACGCATAATCCGTTTTGAATAATCAATCCCAAACACCCCCTAAGTCAACATTAGTCAGGTTGAGTGGTTACAAAACCATCTAATATCTAAGTAATGTTGTTTTTTGGTTTTCTAGTTCCTCGCTAGTCGAGTTTGCTTCTAACATATACTAGTGAAAATGTCTGCACGCTGCCACAGGTAGTTATTTGTTTTAGGTGCATGTTGCGTGGCGAGTTTGACGTAATTCATTTTTAATACAAAATTGCTAATACAACTAATATATCAATTCATAGAGAGCAATTAACTATAAATTAAAGAATATATTGACATAAAAAACAACAATACAAGAGATGGTAGATGACATTATGGATATGCTACGCAAATGAATTTCTAAATCTTTTTAAACCGAGGTATCATAGTTACTATGTCGAAAGAGGTAGTAGTATAGTGCTAGGGCCATAATCATTGTACACAAAGATCAATAAACATGGTTTTTACTTTTATGGCTATTTTTGATATTGGAATCTTACTTCTTTGAGTTTGGTTTTCGGAAGAGGTTCACCTTCCAATTCACAAGGTTGATAGCTCATAGATTTATTCCATTTTCGATCATTAGTATCTTAGGTTCTTCATCTGAGTTATATGCATATCCATCCACGTCATAACGACCAACACTACAGAAAGTTTCAAGTACACAAATTAGATATCATTTTGATGTTAAACATCTAGATTTAATCTCATACGTAAAAAAAATTACAAAACAAACTTAAAAAATCTGTAGTATAAGGCGTATATTAAATAAATATTGAATATATACGCTAGAATGCGTTAACCTATTTAATATAAGTATTATTATAAAAGCGTTTGATTGCAACCCACCAAACCATTTACGGTCCATTTGGCTCCATAAATGGATGTTACACAGGTCGTGTTCGGGTAGCATAACTTTAAGTGTCTCCGAGTCAGGGTTTGAATAAACATATAGGTAGCGTTCGATTTCATCAATTTAAACCCGTGAACTACTGTCACCACCTCTAGGTAAAACAACTATAACCTTAATAGCTTTATTAAAAAAAAAATTAGGAAAAAAATACCCCTTTTCAGCTGCTTCCGAACTTCCGGTTATCCACCTTTATTGCGTCAATTGGCTTTTAGTTGCCAAAAGAGACCTTCATCCAGTAAACAATTTGATATTACCATCATCTAACACATGTTGATTACACCCTCATTAATAGTTTAACAGTTTTAAGCACTCAACGTGTTAAATACAAGTCAAAACATAAACCAAGCAGCTATTTGGATGCAGAAATAATGGCATATTTGTTAAATAAACAAAAGCATAGAAAATAAACAAGGGCTTACCAGAAATGGTGATTTTACTGAAATGGTAATACTTTGGCAACCACAAATTAGTCAACGGGTCAATTTGGATCATATCGACTTCGGGTCAAAACAAACGAAGATTATACGTTGTCGATTTGGGTCATGTCATATTAGATTCTTGGATAAAACACACTATAGGAAAATTAAAAGGAAAATGCAATAATCTGATAATGAACTTTCAAAACTCGGAACATAAATCGAATATGAGAGCTGTAACATTATATGAAAATTTGAGATATGTTTGCATGGCCGTGAATATTCATAACATCATAAAGCTTACATTACAAACTTCTCAAAAGTAACTTGATTTATCAAATTATAAAAATAAACATGCCGATGAGTACCTTATTTGAAAAAATTACGAAACACCTATCATAGTCATCTAAACATTAAGGTGATTAACCATATCAAAAATTGCATCAGAATCAAACCATAAACTAAATAAAAAACCTTAAAACAATTAACTCACGTCAAATGTAAAAACAAATCTAAAAAACACCAAACAATCAAATTAAAAAAATTGGAAAACAGTTTTACCTAAAGCGATATGCAAGAACCGTAAATGAAATTTACTGTGAAACTCCAATCATCTCAATTGACGTTGTAGCTAAATTCACTAAAAAATGAAGCCATTCTTTGTTTCTTTGACAAACCATCAAGCTCTTGATTGCAGGGATGGATGAATCATTTACTTGTTTAAGAGGTAGAAGATAGAAGGATAAATATATTCATTCAATCATTTATTCACTACCTATTTAATTGGTGATTATCGGCATTGGGTATATAGTTTACATGCTTTTAATGAGCGCTTAACTAATGAATTAAATGTGAAAATCAATAGAGTACGTTATATTAGTACTCTGACCTACTTTGGATTGGTTAACATGTCAATTTGGGTCACCTACCCACCTCAAATTAGTTAACTGGTCAATTTGGGTCATATCGAATTCGGGTCAAAAAAACAAAGATTATACATTGTCGATTTAGGTCATGTCATAATAGATTCTTGGATAAAACACACCACTTCATTACCTAACAATAATTAAAAGGAAAATGAAATTAACTGATGATGAACTTTCAAAACTCGGAATACAAATCGAATATGAGAGCTCTAACATTATAGGAAAATTTGAGATATGTTTGCGATGACCGTGAATAGTCATAACATCATAAAGCTTACATTACAAACTTCTCAAAACTAACTTGATTTATCAAATTATAAAAAACACCCATCATAGTCATCCAAATGTTAAGGTGATTAACCATATCAAAAATTGCATCAGAATCAAACCATAATTAAAAAAAATATTAAAAGAATAAACACACATCAAATGTAACAACAAATCTAAAAAAATACCAAACAATCAAATTAAAACAATTGGAAAACAGTTTTACCTAAAGCGATATGCAAGAACCGTAAATGAAATTTACTGTGAAACTCCACTCATCTCAATTGATGTTGTAGTTTAATTCACTGAAAAAATGAAGTCATTCTTTGTTTCTTCGACAAACCATCAAGTTCTTGATTGCAGGGATGGATGAATCATTTGCTTGTTTAAGAGGTATAAGATAAAAGGATAAATATAGTCATTCAATAATTCATTCACTACCTATTTGACATCGGGTATATAGTTTACATGCTTTTAATGAGTGCTTAACTAATGAATTAAATATGAAAATCAATAGAGTATGTTAAAGAATGTGAAAGGATGAGCAGTGAGGAAGGTGAAGGGAGGATGTGGGGCATAAAAGGAATGAATTTTTAGGTTTTAAGTAAAAAAAGTTTGATAAATTTGCCATTATAGCCCCCATTGGCATCTTAAATTAAAAGTAAGTGGCAAATATACCCTTCTCTAATAAGCTTTATTCACTTGTATATGTTGCTTCAAAAGTTATACTCATGACAAAATTACAATATTGTACGTTGAGTTTCCTTAATATAGTAATATAGATATGTCCTTTTCTAAAGAATAATGTTACTGATTTCTCTCCTTTTTTTACTATTTCATTATTATAGTTAAATTTAATCATATTTTGTTTTTCACTTTTCAATATATCATATTTTATAAAATTTAGAGTATTCCATTACAAAGTGCTTATTTTATCTACATTTTCATATAATCTTTTTTGGAATCCATGTAACACCATAAAATTTCTTAAAACACGTATCATGTTAAAACAGATACTTTACGTTCCAAATTTAATCAAAAGAACAAGTAAATGCGAGAACCTTAATCCAGTAAGTAATTCCGTTAACCTCATTAGCCATTTGAACTTAATATGAATTGCATGAGACTAACATAATTAATAAGATTAACTAGATAAATATTTATGGGTTAAAGAAGGGACCAAACCTATCAATGTGCCATAGTGGCACATTTTTAATAAAAAAAATTTAAGTAGATCATCTCTACTATCCTAGAGATCGATCCCCACCCAAAATACACAATCAAAACACACATTTTACCTATAACTCAAGATCGAGCTCAATTCAAAGTCAAATTAAAGGGGTTTTGCTTGTATTTGCCCTAAAACGGATCATCTAGACTTAACAAACATCTAGGTAACTTTTATTTGGCTTGTTTGGATGATTTTATTCATACATGAGATGGATAATAAATTGGGTTATTATAAAAACGTAAAATTAAGGATTTGTAGAGGTTGCTCTAGCATTAGAGAACCACAATACATGATAATTTGTGTATGTTTAGCAAAATTCTTGTGTGATGAATATGTTCTATGAATCCATGTTATGAAAAGAATTCGGTTCTTAGTATCTTGGTAGAAATCACCTTTGAACTATGAAATACTAGCTTTTGTTATGCAATTTAACGAGAAACTATGATTAGGATGTTTAGAAATATCACGAATACCAAGTGTTTGATGAAACGTCTCAATGAAACTCATTTCATTTGGACGTAGATATATTGATGAAACTTGCATGGTTATATGAAATCACGCCTAAGAACAAATGCTTAAATGTATACGTGGATTACATAATCTATGTGCAAAAGTTAAGGCTTCGAGAAGCCACTGCGGTAAGGACTCAAATGTGACACCCCGGGCAAATCCACATCGGCCGTGGCTAGGAGAGATCCTTGGTTCATATGTAATCCAATGCCTATTAAATCACCAACGCGTTTTGGGGCTTAATGTTACTAGATGAGAGGAGAACTCCACGGTTAAGCGTGCTCAGGTGGGAGCAATACAAGGATGGGTGACCTTCTGGGAAGCCTCATTCGGGGCAACCAAAAACAAATCCGTGAGCTCTGAATGGGCAAACCATCAAGGCAAAGCGGACAATATTGGTGGTTAGAGGGGCCATATGTTATAGATAGTATCAAAGCCACTCCTATGTATGTTAAACTTTAAGAAGTTTTTAAGGAAACATGTATACGTTTATTTAAAGTACTGATAGTTAATTTTATATTAATTTATTTGGTTAATAATATAATAACTATATTTAATTACAAAAATAACTATTCATACTTTAGTAAGATATAAAAAAAAATATCTTTACTTAAAAGATAAGTATCATTATAATTAAGTAGGAGAAAGAGACGAAAAAACTAAAAAAAAAAAACAAAAACAGATGACCTAATAAATTAAATGTGCCCAAACTTATACTGGTTTAATAATAGATTTTAATAATATAATACACCGATTGTTTTCAACAGTGAAATACATTTGTTTTCTGAAACATAACTTTTTTATTAGGTATGTAATATTACATTTATCAACTCGTGTAATATATGAGATTATAACCTATGGCTAAGTATAGACAAGAAACCTTCTAAAATGAAGAAACTCATGGAAACCTAATTAGTAGACAAGATTAATCCACATAGGCCACTAAAGAATATATTATTTTAATTCTTAAAGGTTATATTTGTCTTTTTACATTTCCCTCTCATCTAAACAATTTGAATTTCTTTTCTCCCACCTATATAAACACATACATACACTCTCTCTCTCTTACACCATAATCACTACCACCACCATACACAACAGCCACCACCGACCCTGTTCATCACCGTCGTCGTCCCTGTTTCCACCCCTGTTTCCACCCCTCGCCCCTGTTCATCACCTGCCGTCCCTGTTGACAATAATCAGCCACCCTCTGTCGTCCCAAAAAGAAGATTCCATCATTTTAGAGGGTTTGTAGCAGACAAAGAAGATTCCACCTCTGTTGCTGTTGCTGCTCTGTCGTGGAGGTTGATATACGGAAGATTCCATCAAGTCTCTGTTCCACCAAGCCCTCCTGTTGGTTCTTTCTTCTCCAAGTCTCTCTCTCCTGAGGTGTGTTTTTGTATGTTTAAATATGAGCAGTGGGAGATTATTAGTGATATGTGGGCTGGTGGTATTTGGAAGCACGAAATTAAATAAAACAGAAAAGGAATTTTGGAAGCACAATGTATATCAAATATTTTCTTTAACTAATAAAACCAATAAAATTGTTGGCTTGCAACTAGCATTCGTCCAAAATATCAGCTCTTACAATACATTTCGAGGCTGCTTCTTAAATTATTTACAACCAAAGAAATAAGTATGGTATTGGTCAATGATAAGGACAAAGACGTGGTCAATAATCTAAAAAAATTAGATTGTTTTAAAAAAAAAGTTGTTTAGTAACAACATTTGATTATGTTCAAAATTAGATTGTTTTATTATTAGAAAAAGTAGTTTGTTTTGTTAATCCTAAAAAAAGTTGTGTAGTAAAGTTCAAATTTAGATTGTTTTATTATTAGAAAGTTAGGCCATTTAAAAAGATGGGATCGGCTAAAAATATTAGACAGTTATTTGGGTCTAAGGGTATTTTGTTGAGATATTGGGCTTTTATCGTTTTGAAGTAATAAGGTTTTTTGAATTTGTTTTGTTGACCTCTAGTTTGAAACTTCATCTGTTCTATGTTGTGTTTGTTTCGTATGTAACAGCAGAAAACATTTTTAATATGATTTTGAAAAGGGTTAGAAAACAATTAATGGTTAGAGTTTGAATTTGAGCTAATTAGTGTTTGGTAATAAGAAGTTGTTTGTGATGGTTTTGAAAATGTATGTGTCACACCCTCAAATTTCCACTGCGGGGTTTTACCGCGAGGCGCGTGACAAACCAAGATCTAGTCAACGGTCGAATGAACGACCTCTATATGCTATCAAAATCATACGTAATAAACCAAAAGTTTTCAAAGTTCAAAAGTTTAGAAGTTTAGCGGAAGCAGTAAATAAAGTTCATGCAAACCATCTCGTAAAATAGTACGAGTTTACCAAAACAAACATAATAAAATAAAAAGTTTGAAAACTGAAAGGAAATGTTTGTGATGCAAGTGAGACTCCAAGTGCATCCTAGCAGCGATACCTTTAGCGACCTGAGAAAACATGCTAAAGTGTGTCAACAATTAAGTTGGTGAGTTCACAGGTTTTAATGTAAGAAAATCTGTTTGTCTGTTTGTCTGCATAGACTCACATCCGTTTACTAATTATATCCAATGCTAGCTAGACATTAACAAGTTACTAAGCGTACATAAACCATTGCTGACTGTTGGTAGTTGTTTGCCTTCCGCCACCGCTCATTCAACGGTGACGACTGTTTAGGATAATATGCACCTGCTCAACCTCCAGTTGACACAGGTGGGGCTTGTCAGACCCAATAGATCTATTCACATCTCCTCGCTATGTTACACATACTTTGGTTTACAATGTAAGGACTTAAGAATGAAAGTTACGCTACAGTAAACAAGTGATATAATAGTACATGTGATCTACAATGTTCGTGTGTTTGTGTAGCATGTTTCTCCCCCAACAGGAAAACAGTAAAAGGGGCCGTGAAACTCACCTTTGCTTTGCGTGCTAATAAACCAGGTGTAATAAAATAAGTGTCCAACTACTGGAAACCTATAATATAACAACCTATAAATGTTTGTCCAACATTTTTGTTTGTCCAATTAACCCATTGACTCCAAATCAATGACTTAGTTTGTGTTTATAAAATCTGTTTGACCAAGTTTGACTAAGTTTGACCCGACGACCCATTGGTGATCTGTTAAGTGTTTTATGTTTGAACAAGTTGGAAAAGCCTAGAATTACAAGTTACACCCAAACATGCAATCCTAGTGTACTAACATGTTAGCCAAACACATAATATGATAGCTTTGTTAAAATTTCCAAGTTTGGGTTTTTAGGCATACAACTTATATCTAGCGTGACATAACATTAATAAGTCATACAACACTCCACATACAATCCACAACATGCAAAACTTTCCATATTAGGTAACCTATGAACAAGATGAACACATTGCATGTAAAAAGTTTCCCTTTTTAGTAAGTTATGACTCTAGCTTTGTTTTTAACAAAACGAATATTCTAGTATGCTTAAATAATCATTCCTAAGCATATCCTAACATTACATGTTCTATAACATGCTTAGATCTCAATTTCAAAATCTAAAAATCAATAAAGTTTCCTTCTTGGGAAGGTTCATAATAATAATTTCAAATCACGTCAAATCATCATCTAATGCATGTTAACCTTTTAAAATAATCATAACATGATCACAATAATACATCATACAAGTTACAACATCAAGGTTCTAAGATCTAGGGTGTACACAAATATCAAAGTTTTGGCTATGACATGCACCATATGATTTTATATATAAAATTCCTCATCAAAACCCAATACAAACATATAATAATCATCTTTTAATCATTATTAGTTGATAAAAATAATTTTTGATCAGATTTGGACTTGAGGTTTCATGGACAAAAATAAGAATTAATCATAACTAAAGGAAATTAAAACATAAAGATCATGTTTACACACCTCAAGCTCTTCAAATAATGATCCTAGACCAACTTAAGCTCCAAAATTGATGATTCTTGATTAGGGCAGAGGTTAGGGGTTTTAAATTTCGTAATTAGGAGGTTGGGGGCTGATTAGGGTTAAGTTATAATGAAATTTTAGTATAAAAACGTTTTTATAATAAACTACAGCGAAATGGGCCTAGTAAAAGGACACTGTGCGTCGGCCCACGAAACTGAACGGGGCAGAGCCCATTTGGATGGAAAATGGAAATCAGGTTGGCTGTTCATGCATGCTTCTATTATTTATTTATTATATTTTCTTTTTGTCGTACATGAATGATATATGAATTTTGTTTAACATTGAAAGATACTTTTTTTTTTGTTCTATTTCGTTTGATCTGACAACAAACATATTTACATCTCTAGTGTGTTGACTTGGTCAATACCAAGTTGGCGCAAAATAGTTTTTTTTTTTTAACAACCATTAAATATATATATATATATATATATATATATATATATTAATCTATAAAATATTTAACCCAAATATTTTATAATTAGTTTATGACAGCCGATCCTACTAGAGTTGGTTATGTACCTGGTCTCACATAGCGCGTAACAATTTCATTTCGTTTAGTTCTAAATAAATTCGCGAAATAATTTACATTGACATAATAAATCTATAAAATATTTAACCCAAATATTTAATAACTTATCTACGATGCTCAGTTCGTCTAATGCCTGTTACGGACCCAATCGCATATTCACCAAATAACAATTAATTCAAACTAACTCCAAATAAATTCACGTATACACATAATTGAAAATAGTATCAAATGGGCTATTCTACAATTATTTGTTTTGTTATGTCACCAACGTTTGGGGTCCAGTATTCGTGTGTGTGTTCTGAAAATTAACCGAATTATCTGTTCGTATCATTTCGTATATATTTAACCAACTTAATTCATCCGAATTAAATTAAATATATAAAAGTAACCCAAGGTAAGTAGTAAATGTTAATAAAAAGTTAACCTGAATTTGTCGGGTGTCACAGTATGTTTGCATCTGTTTCGTACGTAACACCACAACTAATCATCTTTACACGTAGGTAGCATACGTTAACACGTAGGTTTACATATTAATTAACCTTTTTATATGTTATTATTACTAATATGTTTTTTTTAATCAAAATTGGTGAATTTTAATGTCTCTTAACATATGCAACAATATGTCTGATTTGTTTTTTTACCAGTATGTGCATGTTTGTATGAGTATTATAATGTGTGGAATGTATGTTTGCATCTGTTTTCTATATTGCGTCTGTTTCGTATGTAACAACAGAACTAAGTTGGTATAAATTTGTCTGTGTTTCCAGAAAAAAACCCTGTTACACATGTAACACTCGTGTTTTTTGCACCTTTCGTTATAGAATTTTTTTATTTGTTTTTGCATGTATGAGTTTTTTTCTGTTACCTATATGTTTTTAACAGAGAATAGTTTTTTTTCCCTGTTTCATATTTCCAATGTCAACACTTACTCTGCTATAACATATGTTACAGGTCCTGATTTTAGTCAAAGCATGGATTCCAACCCCACCACTCCGCCTTGGGAGGTTTTTGAGGCGCGTCACCATCTCATCCCAATTGTACACGAGCCACCTCAAAATGAACCGGACATTGCAATTGTACCTGAACCACCCCCACCGGTTGGATTGGACATCCCTCCCGTTGGAGCCGAACATGAACCCGCCGCCCCCGTTGCCCCGGACATTCCGCCATTAGAACCGGTTATACCCGTAGTGCAGGCGGACGGTGGGTTTGAAAGTGATGAAGATTTCGATTGGAATGCGGCCTATGATTACGTCTTCCCCGAAGAATATCCGCCACCAGAAGACTATATGACACCGGAGGATGACGTGCATGATGTAAATCACACACCTGAATGGGTGGTTGGTTACGAATCAGACCTAGGGGCTGAATATGAAGAACCATATGAACCTAAACTTAACAAACCCGTGCTGCCGTTCACGTATCCGGAAGGTCGGCGTATTAGGGCTGAATGGGAGGGTATAGGTTATACTGAGGAACAGTGGGCTTTTTATGCAAAGTATGGTTATCGGATGCCGTCAGATACTGTTGGTTGCAGTGCGGGATGTCGTGGTTATTGTATGCAAGGGGGGTATAAATCTTTAATTCTATGTTTTGTTGTTGATACAGTTTCACTGTAATATATTTTCTTTAGTAGTATGTTTTAGGCAGATGAACAATATTATGTTGTTGATACACTTTGTAATGACCGTTTTTGTTTGTTTTTAGCACTTTTGTAAGTAACAAAAGGCCTATAACCATATCAGTTATCGTTACGTATGCAACAATTCTGGTGCTGGTACAATAAAACGGAAAAAAATATGGTCTAATAAAAAAAATCGGCATTTTTTAAATAATATAAACTGGCAACTCAGTTTTAAAGTTTTTAATTGATTATATACAATCTGTGCAATTTTAACGTACGCAACACTGCATATGTTACATATGTAACACGGGCGTCTAACAGCTTATATAAGAATGTGGAAAAAGTAAGAGAGAGATGATGTGACATGTGTGGGGTCCACACTGTCATATCTGCTTTTCAGAAAATGGCATTTGACCATTGTGCCCTTTTTTTGTCATCTACCTTAATTAATTTATTAAAATAATATAGAATCAATCTAGGCCATTGATCACTTTAGATCAATGGTCTAGATTAAGTTTACTAGGTTTCTTCAAAATAGGAGGGTTTTTATTTAATCCTTGCTCTGCCCTATAACCTATTGTCCAAATATATTATGATACTATCACACATACTTCAGTTACAGCCAAAGGCAAAACCAACTAAGACTAATATATAAACATGGAAAGAAGTAAATTAAACGTAAAAAAATTGGAAACTAACACGATCTATTCCAAGTTTCATTAATCATTAGCTACACATATAAGATAACCCACAAAAACCTGTTTTTAGATCCACGTATCATTAGTAGTCTGACTATCTTCGACCTACATATCTAACCCAAATGGCTAAATTCTATAACATAAATCATCCACGTATCATTAGTGGTCCCACAGTGATTCGCAAAGCCCGAGGAACTAAGGGTTTGTATTTAGTAGAATAGGCTTTGCGATTCAAAAGTGGATAGCGGCGCAGCTTGTTGCTCGCTTACCCATTATCCAGATGTAACTTGGTTTATTTCGTAATTTAAATTTAAATAAATTAATTAAATTAATATGCATTACCTGGTAAAAAATACAAGAGAATCTCTTTGTGGAGGTAAAGTCGTAAAGACAGTTGCTGGATACATATTATAGTTAACAATCTATTATCTTTTTTTCAACTTCACTTTCATTCAAACGTCAACCGGTCCTAAAAAACGAGAAGGACTTCAAAACAAGGATCAATGGCAAAAACACATCTTACAACATATAGAAGGGACACTTACACCATTATATCCAAATTAAATTTTTGAACCATGTCATATTCTTTAACCATAAAAACGAGAAGGACTTCACACTCGCCATAATATCACCAATTTTAGCCTCCTTCCCATTGAAGATTCTATCGTTCCGCACTTTCCAAATACACCATATCGTCACTATGACCACCTCGTGTACAATCTTCTTTCCCAATTTACCTCTCGTGCCCGATTTATATATCTCTAAAAGATCTCTAACAACGAACACATATGTTGGATCTAATATGCACCATCTCCCCACCACTTCCCACACTCTGGAAGCAACCTCACAAGCCGAGAACACGTGCAGTTTCGTCGGCACTATCACACAACACACGTGTTTTATTTTCAATTAACACATTTCGTTTTCCAAGTTCCACTTTAGTTGGCAACCTCTTCATTTCTACCCTCCACGTCACAATGAATATGAAAATTAATAAATCACATTATTTATTCAAAACCTGCGCAACCATAAACTAATTAAAGGAAGAATTGAGCAACTTCAAAGGCCATTAAGCAGTCAACCACCACTACAGCATTAAAATTAATATACATTACTCACTGAAAATACAGGAGAATATCTTTGTGGGGTAAAGATAGTTGCTGGATATATATATATATATATTTTAAGTGACAATCTAATTAGTGATTCCTTGATCCATCTAATATAAAAATATGCAAATCAAATGTATTCAATTTATAGCCAATGATCTCCAGCCCAGCTGGTTTGAGGTAGGGTGGGTTTTCCCTTAGGGGTTCCCATCCTGGGGGGTATGTCACAAGTTCGATTCATGCACACCACAAAAAAATTCCCCGTGATGGTTTGAGCTTAGGCAAGGAGGACACCAGTGTGTGGGTAGGGATTCGAACTTGAGATCGCTAGGTTAGGGTTGTACAAGGATTTCCACTGAACTAAGCCTTTCAAAAAAAAAAAAAAAATGTATTCAATTTATATTACATGTCGGCCGATTTAGTTGAATTTAGAGTTGGGTTACAAAATGAAATCAACATGTTTGAGGGTTGTAGGAGCTTATGTAAATATTATATATATATATATATATATATATATATATATATATATATATATATACACTAGCTTTTATCCCGGGAGCGTCCCGGGGTGAAAAATATAACAATTTTAATAATACTAATACTAATAGTAATAATTATTACTCTTGTAATTAAATAAATAAAAAAATAACCTTGCTATAAGGTGACACCATATGTTGCAGTGTTACGCGATTCTTTCTCCTAGCTTCTCTTGATGAAGTATACTTATGCATCTTTAAAAGAGTAAAATTCCAATGAAAGCATGGCGATTGGGCTGAATTTCAATATCGTAGATAAAAACCTGGTTTAAAAGAAAAAACATTATTAATGAATAACTTGAACACTTCGTGTTTTTTTCCTGTATGAACGAAACCCCACAAAAAATAGTCGCTTTTTTTCTCCGTTTTTTATATAGCACTATGGTACTCGTTGGAAAGATAATAAAATGCTCGTTAATTTGGTGTAATTTTTTTCTTTAAAAAATCTCGTATATAAAAGATATTAATGTTTAAAAATTATGGGAGGAAACATAAGAGAGAAAATTTTAAATTTGTTTTAAATTTTTTTTCCTAAAATAACTCAATTTAAATTTAGTAGATTAGGTTTTATATTATTATTTTTTTTATTTGCCACATGGCATGACACATGGCACACTCAAGGAGGAGAATGTCTCCTTGAATGTCATGTCATTAAAATGACTTTCTTAGGCCTTCATTGAATGACAACTCATCAATCTTCAATTCTTTTATTATAAGTTATAGATATATAGGGTTTGGCTAAAATAAAAACCCTCTTGAGTTGTGAAAACTCTAGAAATCCATTTGTGACCATTGATCAAGTTGAATGGATGGCCAATATTATATCTGAATTGTTTTATTATTATATTGGTTGGCCTTGTTAATAAAAGGTACATAAAGGGTAAAGATGTAAAATCAAATTTTGTTCTCTCTTTTTCTGACATAGTACATGCTTTTCCAAAAGTTGTGAGGTGACAATTTATACTTTTCTCTCTCATTATCAAATCAAATAACCTATTTTGTTTAACAAAAATTAAATAAATAATTCATAAAAATTGACTTGTAATTTGACAATGAACGAGATTTTGATCGTGCTTGAAATAAGTGGTGGTCCTCAATTTTTTAACATTTTTTTATAATCATCTATTACATCTTACAAAGTGCACTTGAGATATATTAATTTCATTTTTCGTAAGTTACAAATTTTTATTATTGTGTTACAACATGTACTTTAGTATGTTACAGTTTTTATTATTATATTACAACTTGTAATTCTAGTATGTTACAACTTTTGTTAGTATCTACAAATGTTACAACTTATATATTGTATAAATGTTACAATATATACAAAGCCACTTTGTTTGTAAAAGAGCAGTGCTGATATTTTTTACATTGTAACAAGTTTTGTTACATACAAAAACAACATCTTTCATTAAAAAAAACATATATCACGTTGTAACAACACAAGTTACATAAGAAAACCCAATTTAACTTCAATAAAATGCACTCTATTCCCTTGTACCACACAATACTTCTCAAAATCCAGCTCTAAATCTTGACTCATTTATAGATTCACAATCTACAAAACGCATAACAAATCCAACAATATTTAGAAATTTATAATCACCATTTACATAAAATGAAGCCAGTGCCTAAAATTAAGAGCAATTAGTTGCAACAAATAACATAATCACACAATGTTATTACCCATTTATGAGTCTAGCGCCGGTGTTTAACTCGAAAATTCAAAATCTGTCTTGATTCTTGATATAGGAACCCCACTATACGTTTAATTGTTATCTCTTTAATTAATTAGTCATTAACATATTATTCTACACATTATCAAATTTTGTCCTACACATAACAAAATTCATCCTACATATATAAAAATTATCACACGTTTACCCTACACATATAAGATTATCATACGTTAATCCTACACATATAAAAATTCAACCTACATTTGTTCTACACATATCAAAATTATCCTTCACTGTAAATTAGGATTGATATTAAAGAATATATTTTGAAATTGAATTATGAGTTTCATTAATTTAACTAGTTTAGGGGGTGGGGTTAGAAAAAAAATAATCATTTATTTAACATTAAGTACAATTATTATATAGAGGATTCCTATTGGTTTAAATTTGTTCTTTTTCTTCTTATAATACTTTTTCTTCTCATTTGAACTTATCACTATATATATATATATACACATACACACACTTAATTAGTGCAAATATATATTTTACCTCTAGTTAACTATAAAAAAAATATTTTTTTTTAATAATTCTACCTTTTATTAGGGGTAAAATAGATATTTCACACTCATTTAACGGAGAAATTCAGTGACAATCTATGACAAGGACTATCTTTTTTATAAAAATTCAACCATAGGGACAACTAAGTAATCACTTTACAACCATTAGGATTATATGCGTAATTATTAAACATTGAGGATCAATGGTACAATATGAAAAGCACAGAGACCAACCAAGCTTTTAACTTGGTTAACTAGGCAGTAGAACCGAGTTGAAAAATGTTGATCATTTCCGAGTGAGCATATATTAAAAAACAATTTAGTGCTACAATGTTTTTTTCCTTTTTTTTTAAGTTTCAATCGCACCGTTATACTTTAAATAACTTGCCCGATACCAACCAAACAATGTCGGTGCATTGCGTCTGTGTTTCAATTTAAATTTGTAAAAATTGGGTCGCCCCTATCGTAGAGCACAGGTGTAACTCACAAGTTGATTCTAATTCTAGGTATATGAATTTACATCTATAAATGAGGTACTTTCTGTAAAATTTAGTAGATTATGTGAAGTATGATGTATTCAGATTAATATTTCGTCGTTATATTTCAACCCTCCAAAGTTATTTTCACCCCCCCTCAAGCGCCTCGCTATGGTCATAGTGAGATGCTTAGAGTTACTTTTTTCAAGAATCTGCAAACTTTAAGTCCAATCTGTCAACCCCAAAGCTCCTCGCTATGGCCATAGCGAAGCACTTTGGGGTTAACAGATTGGACGTAAAGTCTGATGATGTCTGAAAAAATAACCCTGAGCGCATCGCTATGGCCATAGCGAGGCGCTTTGCAGTAAGATTGGACATAAAGTATGTAGTGTAACATTTCGCGTTTAATAATTGTACGTTATGTATAATTTGAATAAAAACGTTAAGTTCTATTATTATTATTCGTATTTAATTATTTTTGTGGCATTTTGGGAACCCTAATACTATATTAATTTTATATATATATATATATATATTGTGCATATATGTTAAAAAAATAGTGCTTGGGCCGGGACTTGAACCCGCATCCCAAGCCGGTTCATTACACACGCCAACACAAACCAGTTGCTCTACCCATGATTCTTGTTTTAATCCCGGCACTTTATTATTATAACCCGACTTCAAAAACATCTCAGTTGACTTGGAAAGTCAACTGAGATCAACGACTTTCCTTAAACGAATCCAATAACTCGTAATTGATCGGGGATTGATTGGCAACATGATTACCGACCTCATACGCGTACAACCTATTGATAATTATCATCAATTCATTTTAATTGTGGCCAATTATACACGCATACATTCAAAACGTGGTCAAACATTCCAATTATACAATCTAGACCCTATCACTATAAATTGAACACCACAATCTCTACTTCACTCGCCGATTATCATCTTCATACCCCCAATTTCTTACTTGAATCTGTTCTCTTGAGTTTTTGGTTCGTGCTTTGACATTCTACGTTGACCGATCAATTGTATTCAAAACGTAATTGTAAGTTTGATTTTTGTTGTGGGTTTCATTAATCGACATATAGACAACATTAACCCTATGGTTAATTGGGTTAATGTTGTGTGATTTGATCAATTGCATATCTAGGGCTCGTATGCTTATTTTGGGGATAAACACGATTTCAATTACGTTATTTATTTTATATAAACAGAAACCAAACACAACCACTGGTCTGGACCAAGTGGTTGTGTCTGGTGCTCTCTGACCAAGCCACGCGGGTTCGATCCCCGGCTGTGGCAACCTTTTTTTTCTTTTTGTTTGTTTTATTTTAAAAACAAATAAACTAATATATATATATATATATATATATATATATATATATATATATATATATAATTACTAGTATTTTAAAATTAGTTTTTAAATACTAAAACTCTTTTAATAATTCTACAAAAATTATTTTAAGTTAATCTAATGAAAAAGTTTAACTTACCTTTTTTAGTTTTCAAAAATTTATTTATTTAATATATTTAATAAATAAATCAAGTTTATTCTATTATATTTATAAAATTCTATTAAAATATCAAAACAATTTTATCAATTTCCTCAGAAATTATTCTGTGTTTGTATAACAATAAACTTTTCTGAAATGATTTTTATTTCTGAAAAATCATTTATTTAATATTTTTAATCAATTTTTGTTAGTTTTAATCATAATTAAATCATAATACATTCAATTTTTAATATTTTTGCACCAAAATTTTATATAAATTATTTCTGATTATTTGGAACAGAAATATAATTTTTAAACTAATAATTCTTTAATTTTAGTATTTTTAAATATTAAAGTAAAATTTTGACAATTTGTAATAAATAGATTTAATATTCTATTTTAAAGAAAATAATTTTATAAAAATTATTTTTATACTTTAAACTCATTATTGTGACCATCTTAAATTCAAATTTTAAAAAAAGATTTTTGTCTATTTATTTACTAAATTTCTCTCAATTATCAAACATTTTTATTATTAATAAAACGAGCATTTATCCCCAATTCGAAGCCCTAGAACATATACATTTGTAGACTAGATACACTTAGACATATTTATTACCTTATTATAGGGTGATACTTGACACATTTGGGCAACACCACTATTCAATTTTTCAAGAAGTATAACATTTTGCTAAGGTGAGTTTTACATAGCCCCTTTTCTATTTATCACCGTTTTTAGGGTGAAACATGTTACAACATTCTATATGCAATTCAATCATCAAAGTGTCTATGTGTTTTTATATGT